>VDFB02058242.1:180804118-181336336 GCA_007258455.2 Sequoia sempervirens | reverse complement strand
GGTCCCATATGGCCGCCAGCCAGTCCTTCATGCGCCTCTTTTAGTACGCCGGGTATTTCTTCCTCGACGACACACCTCCGGAGGATCTGGTCGGGTCCCATCTTGTAGAGTAGCCCATTGATCAGTTGGAATGTCTTGCTTTTCAGTACGATCTTCCTCCTCTCGGCTGGTGACATATCACTTGGGAATGTGGATGTGGACAGATAGTCGCCAATCTTCTCGTACCATGACGGCAATATTGCAATCTGAAATAAATGTGCATCCGGAAAGTCTTCGTTCACCCCATCCTCTGCAGGTTCACCCGACCGGACCCTAGACAGTTGGTCGGCAATAACATGGCTTTTTCCTGGCCGTACGATGATGGTGAACGTAAATTCTTGCAACAATAGTAACCATCTACTCACCCGTCCTTGGATAATCGGTTTGTTTACCAGGTACATCAGAGCTTGGTGGTCCACGTAAAAAGTGAACGGTGTGGCAAGGAGGTAATGCCTGAACTTCTGTACGGCGTACACCATTCCTAGTGCCTCCCGCTCGGTCGTACTATAATTCCTTTCTGCCTTTGAGAGTAGCCGGCTAGCGAAGAATACTGGTTGATCCAGCCCGTGCGCTCCCACTTGTGCCAGAGTTGCTCCAATGGCAAAATTAGAAGCGTCGACATGTACGTGGAATTCCTTGTCCCAGTCCGGGTACATCAATATGGGTGAGCTGATCAGCTGATCCTTCAGTTCCTGAAATGCCCTTTCCTGTTCTTCGGCCCACACGAATGGTTGACCTTTCCTCGTCAGTAGGTCGAGAGGGTACAATACTTGGGCAAAATTTTTAATGAACCTCCGGTAGTATCCTACATGGCCGAGGAAAGATTTTACTCCAGTGACATTCTCGGGGGCTTCCATCTGGACGATGACTCTCACCTTGTCGGGATCCGTTTTCAACCCAGCTTTGCACACGATGTGTCCGAGCAACTTCCCCTGCGGCACCATAAATCTGCATTTCTTTGGATTCAAGGCAAGGCGGGCTGCTCTACACCGTTCCATACACTCTCCTAAAGCTTTCAAATGTTTTTCCTTATCGCTATAAATCGACCAATCATCCAGGAAGGCTTTGAAATTACCTACCGACATTTTATCAAAGATGTGGAGTATTATTCTTTGGAATGTAGCTGGTGCGTTGCATAATCCAAATGGCATACGGTTGTATGCGTACACCCCATCCTCGACGACGAATGTAGTCTTCAATTTGTCTTCCTCGGCGATACTTATCTGATTGTAACCGGAGAAGCCATCGAGAAAGGAGTACATTTCGTGTCCAGCAACTTCTTCCAGAATCGAGTCGGTGAAGGGAATGGGAAATGGATCCTTGATAGTCAAGGCATTCAGGCTACGGAAGTCAACACAGATTCTAATTTGCTCCTTCTCTTTCTTTAATGATATGATGATCGGCGATACCCACTCGCTGACTTCCACCTTGAAAATGATGCCAGCCTCCAGCATCTTCTCGATCTCCTCCTGTACTTTGGCGGCATAATTTTTGTTCATTTTGTACGGTCGCTTTCGTACGGGCTGGGCTCCCGGTACGAGAGGAATCCTGTGCACACATAACTCCGGTGGGATGCCTTTCAAATCCTTGTACGTCCAGGCGAAAGCGTCTTTGTATTCCATGAAGATTCTGAACGCTGCTGCTTTCAGGACAGGGTCCCAGTCATCGCCGACCAAAATCTCGTTCGGTTTGGCTAATTCCCCGAGGTTGACTTTTTTCAACGTTGGTTCCTCGTACTTTATGATTTTGTCCTGCTCGAACTTGTGGGCTGGAGTTACATCCAATTCGGCCGTACCTTCTTTATATTCTCCGTACTCAGGTGGGAATGTCTCACTGGTCGAGCCATTATCCTTTTCTACTTCCCCCTCCTTGATCTGTAGCATGTGGCAATCCGGGTGGAAGACTTCATAATCCTCCATCTGCCAGTGAAACAATCCGCTCAATGAACTGGTCTCATCTTCCGAGCAACTGCCGATCTCCAATACCCCTTCTTCATCTGGTTCCATTGTCTTTCTCTCATCATCATCCGAGTCTCCTCCGGATTCAGATGCCGAGGATGCCAAATCCTCGCTGACGGCCTGGTTCTTCAGATCAATGGTGTATTTCCTCCCCCTATTTTCTATTGAGAGTGTATTCCGCTTCCAGTTGTGGGTTGCCTTGGCAGCAATCAGCCATCCCCGTCCCAAGAGTGCATCGTACGCCTTCTTCTCCATTGGGATGACTACAAAATTCAACAGGAATAGTTGCGTGCCGATCGAGACCTTTTGCTCCATCAGTATACCCAACGGCCTGATGCCATGTTGATCTGCTCCCACGAGGTGGAATGTCGGGGGCCAAAGAGTCGGCTTGCCCAGACACTTCCAAGTCTCTTCTGGCAGTACGTTGACTCCTGAACCACCATCGACGATAGTATTAGATAGTTTCATGCCCAAGATTTCCATCTCGACGACGGCTGGTTTCCTCCCGATGCTTACTGCTAGGAGCATTGGCTCCGAAGTCTCGGCTACCACTTCTGGCGTACGTTCTGGTGAACTCTTCGGAAGATTTTCTCCAATAGCATTGGTAAGTGCTACTTTGAGAGAAGGCATTGTTTGCAAAAGATCAGTTACCTTAATGGGTATGGTTGTGTGAAGCACCTGCCGTACGATATTCTTTTCCGACTCCGACTGTAGCAACGTACTGGTAGCTTTATAGTTCTTGCCTTCATTCGCCATTGCCTCGGCTACTTTTGTCTTGGCCTCCCGAAATCTTTCTTTCTCCGTACGGGGATCTGGATAATTTGCTCGTTTTGACTGTGCTCTCGTAATCGCCAAGACCTCCTCGTCGGCTACCTCCGGCATATTGATACTTCCTTTTTGCTTCGGACAGTCGGTGTCTTCATGGTCGCGGTCCACCGCTATGATTTCCCGCTGCCTTGGCGCTCACGGCAATCCCTGCATAAAAGTGACCCCATTAGATTTACGGTTCGGCCTTTGAATCGTAGGTGGAGTCAGCACAACGTCATACTGATTACTTCTACCAGTATTTAAGCGATTGTTACCTTGATAGCCTCAAAGGGATGCATTGTTGTTACGTATTGGCTTGATTGGCGTGGTTGTGATTAATATCTGTTAAGCGAGTGCAGAAGGGAATACTTGCGAACTTTGGATTTTACCGTTGTATGGGCGCTCCTTGGCCAGATTATTCATGACTGGCAGATGTCACAGAATAACTTTTTTGGGCAACTTGCCTTTGTGTGCCCTTCCGATTTACAGTCCGTACACCATAATTCATTGGCCTCTTTGGATCCGTCCTTGTCGGCCTTCAGTTCTTTCATTATCCGCATCATATCCCGCCGAAGGGCCTGTACGGTTGCCGATTCATCGTCACTGTCCTCAGCACTCTCGTCATCATCCCTCCTCTTTCCCTTCGAGGAAGTCCTATTTTCACTTTCAATATCCATCGCCCGATTGTATGCTTCGGTGTACGAGGACGGCGGTACTACTTTCATCTTTCGCCGAAGTGAGGGAATCAGTCCCTCAATGAACCATCGTTTCTTTAACCCATCGGCTGGCTGTGCCTCCAGCTTCCCGATCAAGTCTTTCAACCTCCTGTTGTAGGTCCGTACGTTTTCATGCTTCCCTTGTTTGGTATGATATATTTCAGTGACGATCTCACTATCGTCCCGCAGAAGTTTGAACTCCGCTTCAAAGTTTTGCTTCAGGACCCTCCATGTGGCTCTCTGTGCTTGATCCAGTTCCGAGTACCAGTCAATGGCACTGTCCCTGAGTGTTGCTGGAAATGCCCTTAGCCACTGGTCGGGGTCATCCTGCCCGCTAGCTATCCAGATAGTCTCGCATGTCTTGCAATGCCGTACGGGATCCTCAGAGCCATTCCCCATGAATTTCGGCAACTTTTGCCGATCCTGGTGAGCCATCTTTACCGGTTGACCTCCTTGTGTTTTGGACCGGATTAGATTCAGTGGATTCTCGCTACGCCCCGGTAAGGCTACCAAGACTTCTACCACGTACGAGTCACTGCCACGTTCTCCGTCAGCGTCCGCAACACCGTGGGTCTCCTCAGGATCCCGCCGATGCTCTCTCTGCCCTGGGGTCTTAAGCTCTGGCCTTCCCCTCCATAACTCTGTGTCGTCGTCCGAGAGTGACAACTCTCAAAATCGTCTGATGCTACTATTCAATTCATCTTCATTGTCATAGAGGTTATATTTTTCTGTATAAGGGGTGCTGCTGAAGGGGTCTTCATCCCTTCCTTCTATCAAACTGTAGTGTGCTCGTTCAATAGATGTGTCTATTTTTTGCAAATTTTCATATGTTATTTTTATGCTCTGATTAATTTCAATTAAGTCCTCATCTAGTTCCTTACCGACTTGCCTTAGTTGTCTTCGCCGATTTTCTTGCTCTTGTAGTCTGAGTGATCGCCGAACTTGCTCTTCCGAAGTCCCGTGCCCGTCAGGTACTCTATTCTTATCTTTGTTCGGCCGTACGGGCATTTAGTTGTTCAAGCGATCATTGCTGGTTGCCCCAAGTGCGGCGCCGACTAGTATCACGTTCTTCCTCTTCCCGTTTGTTTCGGTCTTCACAACGTTGCACGATTTGCTGCCTTCGGCGCTCACGGGCTTCTTCCTCTCGCAAGTCTTGCAGAATAATGAAATGGCAGGCCAACAACCTGGGCATGTGGTTTAGAAGATGGTTCACCTTGTCGTTCACTTCCAGCCGATCCCAGATGACTTCCTCAGGGATCTCCCGAACGAGGGATTCCCTACGTACGTGGTCACGGAGCGAGATTTTCCACAAATTTACCAAATCTTCTGTCAATGAGTCTTCTCGTTCCTCATTAGCATTTATAGGTTCTTCCGCTAGTTGACCCATTACGCTGCCATGGTGGATGATGCCCTAGTCCGTTCAGGCAACGGCGCCAAATGTTTGCCTACGGAATGGGATTCAAACTCTACGTACTACTGGCAAACTTGTAATATGCAGAACATAGGATAAAACAGTAAACTGAAAGATATCATAGTAAAATGCCAGAAACTTTATTCATTCTCAGGAATATCATGTACAAGAGTATCACAATGCTCACAGTATAATCATCGGCAACAAAACTCATTCATTATTATCATAGCATCAGTATCTATAGCAGCATAGCATCGATATATCTCCCCGACTATCCCCACCCGACTACATATAACGCTCGGCGGTGGTTAGACAACCAACCGACACGACGTTTCATAACATCATTACATTAACACTAATCTAAACATGTTTTGCCGAGAATACATGACATCACATGACATTATTATTCTTTACTAACTATTGTTTTATTTGACAACTGCCGAGTATGACCGAGGCCAACTACGGCCGACAACAAGTAAAATATCCGACTAACAAACTATGGTTCCCTAGGTGGTGGATTGAGAGTGTGCTTCATCCAGAAGTACATATTGAGCATTATTGTGGAGTTTTGGTGAGATATTTCCAGATTTTATGTTGCTGGTTTATCATGGCTGAAAGTGATTTTTGTATACAGCTTTTAGTATGAATTTTATTTGCTTCTGGGTATTGAAGATATGCATTCCTAGCACATGGGCGCCCCTTCCCATAGAAAATCAGAATTTATTTCAAAATATTTATTTTTATTCTTGCAAAATCGCCCTTGCTAAGGGCCGTACCATGTTGGGAGCATTGAGAATTGTGCAAGTAAATTAATGGTTGTTTTTTGAAGCTGTTTCATCATCATGACATGGGCGCCTATCCTCTAGAGGTTCATTGCAATTGATTTCACTCAATTTGGAGGTAAATTGATAAAGTTATGTGCATTTCATTGATGTACAGTTTGCTAGTCTGATTTTCTGTATTCTCTATTTCTGATCAGACTTGTTAGTTTTTGATATAATGCTGGTTTGAGCTTCATTTCTATATCATTATTGTATTGTAAGAGTTAGAGGAAGTGTTACTATAACCATTGATTGATTTGGAAGCATATCTTTCTTATTTGCAGCTGTTTAATTCATTGTAAAGCTGATTAGTAGTACTAACAGCTATTTATTTTATTTGCTGCAATTAGTTTAAATTTCATACTCCCATGATTGAGTGGTTGAGTTTAAATAATCATCTTTCTTAATTGTAAGTTTCCCCCCACTAAATAAGTGGTTGTGTGGACTATATTCCCCCCACGTTAATAAGTGGAAGTGAGGATTTAAATGGCTGGCTTGCCGCCTTTAATAATGTAATAATCTCACCCACTGAATAAGTGGAGTATCCCCACTACTTGTGGATGCCTGCATCAGCAGATGAATTGTACTTTCAGCTCTATTTATTCCTAACGATCCTCTGACCATATGCTATCACCTCGCCCACATTGGGATCTTGGTGAACATTCTTGGTTAGAGTTATCTTCTTTGCTGATTTGCATTTTTGGAGCTAACGTTAATCAGTGTTTGGTTGCTGATTTGTGTGTAATTTTGGGGAAAAAAGTTAAGGCGAATATTTCAAATCATCAAGAACACCTACCGGATGGAGTCCTAGCCAAGGCATTGTGCAAGCAATGGCATAGAAAAGGTAGGAGGGCATATAAAAGGCCCTGTGTAGCTGGAAGTGGGTGATTTCCAAGTGGATTTGGTTGCTAATTGAAATGCCTCAATCAATGAATTGTTGCCCATGAATTATCACAACAATGAATAAATACATTCACTCCTCAAAATCATGTGCATTCTCATTACCTTTTAGTCTGTGAAGGACTCTAAAGTCTAAAATTCCATTTGTGAAATGAGAGAGACACAACTTTTTAGATAATTGGGACATGCATTTATAGGTGTTGCAAACCATTGGCAAGCAATTGTATTCTTGCATTAGCTCTTCTTCTCAGTGAAATGTTGGTAAGCAACCATATAATCAATGGCAGCAAATTCATCTCTTTGGGACAGTCGGAGGCAAGTGTCGCTAGTCAATCTAACCACCAACCTATTGTCATTGGTTCTTAATTCACGGGTTTGTGGATGAAAATGGTTCATGCACTCTAGAACCAAGTCTGCACATTGTACTGACATAGGGAATGTAGCCGCTTGTAGCAATCCACTCTCAATCAGTCTTTGTGTAATGGGAGATTTGTTTTCTCTTCTAGTCCTCTCCCAAAAATCTTGCAAATTCACATGCCCCAACTTCGTGTCGCCAATTTTTGAGATGGTGTTGGACAAACCCGACAAATGTTTGTAGCCTAGGTATTTGAATTTAATTTTGAGGGATGTGAAAATCTGAGAATTAATTAGGATTACACCAGAGCTTCAAATTTCTTACCAAACCTCTACATCTCGTCTATGTCCCGTATATTACCTCAATTCAATTCCCAATACACCAAGAATTGTGAAAGAAAACTAATAAATACCTTTAATCTGTCTATAACAATCACTGTGACAAAATTTGGTGTTGTGAGCTTTCTATTCTTTTCTTCCCCACTCTTCAACAATTCTTTGTCGGTTGCTTATCGAAATGGCTCTTAATAATGCCTTGAATGTATTTATAGCCAATAGCATTTAATTCGAGGAGGGAGCATAAATGGCGCGCCTTAAATTTGGCACATTTGAGCTTTCTCATTCAACATCCATTTCTGACACTTTTGAAATTTTGAAGAGGAATGGCTACAAAGTTGTGTCGGAAAAGTTGTAGGTTTTGAGAACCTTGCCAAATTCTAACGAAGGTTTTGAAACCTCTTGCCTCTTCCAAAAAACTTCTTTAAAATGACTCTTCATAGCGAGCTTCAAATGAGAACTTAGAATTTCCTCTAGAAGGAACCTCAATGGGCTTTCTCGAGGTTGTGGAAACCTTGCCGGATTCTGACAAAGGTTTCGAAACCTCAAGGAAGTTCAAAAATGCTTCTTCATTGTCTTAGGTTTTCTCCTCAAAATTTTATGAGAACTTGTGATGAAACCAAAGTATCAAAATGTGTCGGCTCCAGACTTGGTTGTGAAAACCTCGTTGAGTTCTGACAGGGTTCTAAGAACCTCTTCGAAAGCCGATAAGATTGGCGAGACTTAAGTAAAGAGCGAAAAATCAAAGATAAAATAGACCTCAAAACGACAATGTCGGGTTAACAGATAGTTAGAATAACCTTGTCAGAGCCCGACAAGGTTCAAAGAACCTTGTTGAAACCCGACAATGTTATTATGACTTAAGTGAAGATCGGCACATCATAAACAAAATGGACCTTTTAACAAGTTATCAAGATAGCACATGGTTAGCGAAACTTTGTTGGAACCCAACAAGGTTCAAAGAACCTCTTTGGAATCCAATGGCCAATGACGAACTTCTCCAAAATTTAACAAGGCCTAAAAAGGGTTGACAAAAGCTAAGGAAACAATTGGTTTGTCCCATATAACATTTTTCTCCCTTGATCTCACTGAGGATGTATAGGTTATTTGATGTTCTATTTGCATCTGCAACTATTTTTCCTATATTTTCCTTCCTTATCTCACAACCTTGACCATGGAATGTGAGGGTGTGTCCTTGATCACACATTTGACAAACACTTGAAGATTATGCTTCAAACCTTCAACATACAAAACACTTTTTGTTTTTGTCTTTCCATTTTCAAGACTAAGAGTACCTTTTCCAGTGATCCTTGTTGTAGCATTATCTCCAAATTTTACCATCCCTCCATTTACTTCCTTCAAAGTGAGAAACTTGCTCTTGTCCTTTGTCATGTGGCTTAAGCATCCATTGTCAATTTACCATTGGTTTCCTTCATTTTGGGCATGAAAAGTTTTTTGCACAAGCATAGATTTCCCCTTTTTTGTTGTTCTTGCTTTTGCTTCCTTTTCCAAACTTTTGTAGGTTCTTCCTTTTGCTTACCAAGGGCATCCACTTTCTTGTTTTCTCTAGGAGGTTCCACAAAATCACTTCTATAAAAGCATAATGTATGACCATAGTTGTTGCACTTATAGGACATAATATTGTAATCCAATAAAAGAGCAAATGAATTGTAGTTTCTATTTAAGAACCCATAAGAAATTTTATTTTTGTTCCATAAAAAATTATTTCTTGCAAGTGCCCTACAACCAATTGCTTTATGACCAAAATGATTACAGAAAAAGCAATAACCAAAGAAAGAATTTTGGTGAAGAGCACAAAAGATTTACTGAGAGGGTGGGGGAGAATCAGTAAATCTAAACAAACTTTCACTTTTCAACTATTCAACAACTCTAAACTTTTATCACCAACAACCTTTATCAACTTCAAATTCTAACACAAATCAACTATACAAAAATATCTCAACATGAACAAGTTGACACCAAGATTTTATGTGGAAACCCTTATGGGATAAAACCACGGTACAACTAATGTACTTTATGAATTATATAAACTTTTACAATGAATGTAGGCACCAACCTACTTGAATCACCAAATATGTAGTTTAGTAGACACCAACCTACAAAGAGCACCAACCCTTAATTGTGATTTAGTAGGCACCAACCTACAAGGAGCATCAACCCCTAAAACTGATTTAGTAGGCACCAATCTACAAGGAGCACCAACCCCTACTTTCCAAGCACCAACTTAGCAAAGATTATAATTTGAATGATAATTTTCCACCTTCAATGTTGCTTCTTCAACGGATGATGGACAATTCCGCTCAAACACTCTTCCTCTTGAATTTATCTTTCAAATCTAATCCAACATATGCACAATTTCTTTCTTCAAATCTGATTCAAACTATGCTTCACAATTCCTTCATGAAATCTGCAAATATACTCCTTTCCTTTTGCTACAATTCTTTTCTTGAATACGCTGATCAAATTAACCTTGATATTCTGCTCCAAAAATGACTTATGAAGTCTGCACAAACTGTTTATTAAATTGGCTCAATTGTCTTCACAAGGTCAGCCCAAAATGCTCATAAACCTTCAACAATCTGCTCATAGATCTCTACATCTGATGTTCTATTTTGCTCAGCCTTCAACATCTACTTGTGTTCAGAAGATATATTTTTTCTTCACAACTCAGCATTCTCTAATCTTCAGATGATATATATTTTTACATACTCACACATACAGCATGTGCTTGGATGATGTTATCTTTATTCACACACAGCCACACACTACTCCTTTTGAAATGTTCAGAAAATATTCATTATTTATACACACATTCTGCACCTGTTTGTGACTTAAAGATGAAGCATTTATTCCACATACACTCTCACCAAATGACTTATTTCAATCTTCTATATATATCTACTTTATGTGCCTCTTCACAAAAGAAATCACATCTCTTCATTATCTTTCATAATCACATTATTTGTAATAATCTGACTTTTATTATTTTTAAGGAATCACACCTTTTGACATTCGTTTATCTTTCTTAAAATGATCCCTGCACTTTTTATTTGAAGTGATTTCTCTTTATTAAAATACAAGCGCTGCCTTCTAATCGTGGCCTTCTTTTTGCATATAAGACAAATCTTGTTTGTCTTATTCAACTTTTGTTTTTTCTTTATCTTTGTCTCAAAACAGATCGTTGTCTTAATGAATCACTTCACTTTATAAATTACATCTCTTGAAGACAACTATCTTTCTTTTTAATTGCACCACTTCATTTCTTTAATAAATCGCACTCTTTTATTTTGTAAATTGTATATTAACTTGCCTTTAATTTATCTTTGAAAGAATTGCATCATTATGATAAAATCGTATTATTTTTCTAGAGCCGTATTTTTTTTCAGCGATTACTTTTTTTAATCAAGGGCAATTCTTTGTATTGAGCCTCAAAACTTTTATCATCATCGCTGCTCTAATTTGTCTTACTCATTTTTGTCTCATATGATTTTTGTCTCTTTTTGTTTTGTCCTATTATCTGATTTGTCTTCTTGTTGCATAGTCATCAATCCTTTCCAGAATTTAGAATTTGGCTTAATAAGGTCGATTACATCTGTGGCTTAATGACTGTATAATCTGAAGATGAATCTGTTAAATCTGCACCTAATGTTCTTCATAAGGCTGTTATGAAATAATATCAAACTCCTTATCATTGATGAAGACGTGCTATGTTCATTGATTACTTCCTTCAGAACTCGATGAGTCTGATTTAGCATAAAATTTGCATACAATCTGCATACAGTCATACATCCTCTTTTATATCTGCTTCTTATGTCTGCATTCAAATTATACGATGTATACACAAGAGTATGGATGCATCAGTATTAAATCTAGATATTCTTTCCTCAGATGAGCTATTACCCCCTTTAGAATAGAGCCTTTTCTTGTGTTTATAGTTGTTCTTTTCATGTTTACCTTTTTTTGTACCTCTTTTTGTATTGATGACATTTGCTCCCTTTCTTTATGTTATGATCTTCTTCATCGTCACTACTATCATTTTCTACATGTGGACACTTAGCAGAAAAATGTCCTACTTTTCCACAGTTAAAGAATTTAAAGGGTAGCTTACCTTTGTATTTACCGGATCCTTTCTTAAGCTTTCTCACAAAATGAGCTTCCTTTGCATCTGATTCATTGTTGGAGCTATAGCTTGATTCAGACTCTTTATTATCTACCTTCTTTGAAGCTTTGAAGGCAGCTTCTTGCCTTGATGACTTCTCTTTTTCAATTCTTATTTCATACACCGTGAGAATCCCATGTAATTCATCCATAGTTAATTAATCTAGGTCCTTCATTTCTTCAAAGGCTGAAACTTTTGCATCAAATCTTAAAGGGATAGACCTTAGCACTTTTTGCACAATCATTGAATCTTCACCCTTTTTACCACGTCCTTTGATGGTGTTGACAATCTCATCCACATGAAGGAGATAGGCTGCAATATTTTCTTCGTCTTTCATTTTCAAGCTCTCAAATTGTCTTCTATGGGTTTGGAGCTTAGCCTTCTTAACTTTGCCATCACCTTCATAGATGTTTTTAAGTTTGTCCCATATTTCTTTTGCCAAGTCACAATGCATTACCTTGACAAACTCTGATTCAAACAGACTACGCAAGATAGCATTCATGGCTTTTGCATTGTTTTCACTAGCCTTCTTTCCAACTTGATCCTTCGATGGAGATGTTGGAGCTATATAATCATTTACTACTGATTGCCAAATATCAAAGCCAAGAGCCATTAGATAAGTTCACATCCTTATGCTCCAAAATGCATAGTTTGTTCCATCAAACAATGGAGCTTTATTTCAGAAGAAACTTTCTTGACTAGCCATGCGTGCTCCTGAGATCTATATTATAGCGGTTAGATATCTCTGAAGGAACCCACTCTGATATCAATTGATGAGCACACATTTATATTGAGAGGGCGGGTGAATCAATATAAGATAATCTTTTACTTATTTTTTAAAATTTAACAACCACAATAATAGCAATCATGCAAGATCTAACAAATGAGAAAACACAAGATTTACGTGGAAACCCTTTCAGGAGAAAATCACAAAGAAAGACTGCTTGGATCTACTGTCCAAATCCAACTAAAAATAAAATTCTCTTAGAAAGATTTGTAGGCACCAACCCACTGGAGACACCAATCCCCACTACTAAGCACCAACTTAGCAAGAAACACCAATCTCTTCAATTAAGAGGCACCAACCTCCAAATGAACAAAGTTTTCGCCTTCTTGAATATTGTTTCTTCAATGAAATGACAAACTTTTAAATCTCCTTCATAAAATCTGCTTTGAATGTTTAGACGTTTATCTTGCTCTCCTTCAAAAAAATCTGCTTGTGTTTGAATGAAAAAACATTTATTCCACACACCAACTCCAATTTCTCTTCTCTTGTTTTATATCCCCTTTGTGACTCTTCATGAAGAGAGGTGATCTTTCCCAAGGGAGTCGTCCTTTTCAAAAGGAGGTGTCCCTCTCTTTTTTTTTAATTTAAAATGGGACGATTTGTCCCTAGACTTGGGCACCAAAGTGAATGGGGTCGGCAAGCACAATAAATTCACACAATATTTTTCTTTTAATTTATTTTTCTTTACTGATTAACATCATATTTTTCCTCCGACATTAATAATAAATTATCACAACATTGATTCTACTTTGACATCAATGACAATATTTCCAACACATGGCCCACCAAGACAACCCCCTCTCCCCCCCACAGACAAAAAGATTGCAAGAGATGATACCAAGACTATGTACAATACTCCACTGATGAACACAATGAAAGTGACTATATAAAAACATTGTCATATGTAATATTTCTAGTACTATGTTTAATATTAAGGGAGCTACCCCCATGGTAGCAATTTTCCTAAAAAAAACAATGTCTTGCTAAACCTACATAGTCAACTCACAACCTACCAAAAGGAGTAGAAAGGTCTTGCACCAAATGTGTTAAAAAGAGTTAAGAGTCGTGAACAAGGCATACCCACGCTCTAGTGGGTTGAGGATAATACAAGTTACAATCTAAATGGTGATAACTACAATAAAAAGGACTTTGGTATGTTGATGTTGTAGCCGCGGGCCTCATTCGTCCAGCGATATTATTAATAAGCAAATAAATTAAATATAGCCGTTGGCTATTTATTTATTTGGAGCCAATTTTTTTGAAGAGACACTTCCATTCAAAATTGTAATTTATATTTTATTAATGTGGCCGACTTCATCTAAATAATCACAACCTTTCGTGGAAGACGCATCCACTCATTTGAGGCCAACCATTCACCCATGAAGGGATGTGTTGTTTGACAATCATCATATCGAATTATATATAAGGGAGGTGCTATTCACTTCTATGATTATTCATTTCTCTATTCAAGTCAAGTGCACACAAGTCTGAAAGAATTCCATATCTGTCATGTCCCCGAATTGGAGGTATGGTGATTTAATTAAATTATTTAATTAAGTTGTCCAAATTATTGATAATTTATGAGGATAGCTTAATTGATGATTTAATTAAATCAAGAGATGTTATTAAATTAATTATTTATTAAGTTATTCCCATAAAGTAAAATATCAAAAGGGATGACTTATTATTTAATTAATTTAATAATAAAAAGTGACTTAAATGACTTAATAATAAAATAATAAAATAATAAAGTCACTTAAGGAATAATCAAGAATCTTCTAGAAGTCTCTTGGTGATGAGGTTGAAAAAGTATAAAAAGAGGCTTGGGCTATGCATTTGGACATCTTGAGTTGCAAACACTTTTCTACTACACTGCTGAAGCTGAATGCTTAGCTTATTGTTTTCCAGTCTTCGTTTGTGAAAGACCAAACCTAGCTGGTTAAGTGCAATTTTGGTTGTGCAACACCAACCCTAGTTGGATAGTGGAAGAAGATACTTCAGTCTTTCTCATTGGACTTATTGCAATCATTGGAGGTCATTTTTGGAGAGGTTTATGAGATATTTTGAAGTCTGCAATTTTGTTTCAGTCTGCAGATCAGCCATGAGAGAAATTACATTTTCATTCGTTGCTCTTCAATAAGGAGATAATTTTGTGGGCACTTGAGGGATTGCTTCCTTTGGTGTTGGCAATCATTTTCATAACAAATTCAAGGAGCTTAGAGGCTGTATTTATTTTTCTAAAGAGTTGCCAGTCAAGAACAGGGGCGGCTGCTGTAGGTGAAGATTGTGCATCATTGAAGATTGTTTTGAAAATACCAAGTTGCCATTTCATCATCGATTTCCTTCAGCATATTATTACTAGGTTCCTTTATGTATTTGCATGCTTTGCATTGTCATATTAGATTATTTTAATTGCTGCCTTCCTGCAGCTGTAGGTGCACATTCTATATCATATTTGTAATAGCATTATTCATTCCATTGTAAGCCAAGAGTCTTGGCATTGCATTTTGAGTAGTTGCAATCATCATATCAACATTGTATAACAGCCTTGTATTTGGATTTGCACTTAATGAAGGAGTTATAAGGTTGTATGACAAATATTTGACAAATTGCCTCTGGCTGTAGCTTTCATTCCCTTATGTTAGTTTGCATACTAAATGTTTGTAGAAATGTCATAGTGCTGTAGATGGTTATTGGCATTAGGGAAATTACATGAGAGGTGTTTGTAAAAATTTTTCTTCTATGTAATTACATTTCTCTCAATTAGTATGTTTGCCAAGTGTTTGTGAAAATACCTCTTGGCTGTAGGTGTGCATTTGCATTTAGAAATTCATTTATATGCACTTGAAAACACAAAAAGAGTTGCATCTTCATTTTAGAACTTTGAATACATATCTTAGAAGTTATTTCCAAGCATTTGAACAACATTTGCATCCATCAAATCAAAGACAAAGCAATCTGAAATCAAGTACCAGCAAATTGAAGATTGCATACAAAGTTTTTGTCAAAATTCCAAAGGCAGAAAATCAGTGTTTTTGGATCAGATTTGGCAAGGCACTTTACAGTGGTATCAGAGCCAAGAATCTTGCCAGCCTGTTGGGTAGATTGCACTTTGTTTTAGCTACTTGATTGCAGATCAGAATTTCTATTGGTTAAGAAATGGTGTCCAAAGAAGAAATAGAGATTGCTTTCCAAGAATACTGTGCACTTCCACAATGGATAAAAAATGACCTTCCATTTGTTGAGTATATGGAGAATCCGGAATATTATCACAAGCAAGCAAGAAGTCCAATGACATGTGAGCAGTCAAGGATCAATAATTTGGACAACTTAATTAAATAATTTAATTAAATCACCATACCTCCAAATCAGGGACATGACAATATCAGCAGATCTATATTATTCTTCAAGGAGATCAATCTTATTCTTCAAGGAGTTTGATCTTATTCTTTTGATATTGCATCAAATGTGGTGCTACTAGTTTGGCCTTGTGATTGGCTTCATTGTAAAAGTGAATTGTTGTTCATTATTCAATATATAAGTGATATATTGTTGCTGAGTTTTTTCTCCCTCAAGAAGGAGGGTTTTCCCAGGGTATATGTTGTGTTCTATTGTTTGAAATTGCTCAATTTCTGCTTATTTAATTTGATCCTAAAATTAGCATGGTATTAGAGCGGGTTTAAGCAAGATCGTGATCAGATTTGTATAAGCAGCATTATCCTCCTCTCTTATTCTCATCTTAGTGCGTCCATCTTAACTACGAAAATGGTGAACGGACTCAAGGTTGAAGATAGACTCAATGGTGTCTCTAATTTCACCTCTTGGAAGTTTAGAGTTCTTATTGCATTGGAAGAAAATGATATTCTCGAGTTCGTAGAGAGTGAGGTACCCGAGCCTTCCGATGAGACTGAGAAGACACAATGGAGGAAGAATGGCACAAAGGCCAAGAAGATATTGATTGATTCTGTGAAGGATCACCTTGTGCCTATTATATCCAAGTTGAAGACAGCTAGAGAGATGTTCAAGACTTTGGAGGGATTATATGAGATCGATAACACCCGTTGAGCTCTTGCATTGAGGCAACAACTTCATCACATCAAGATGGTGAAAGGAGATTCAATCATCTCCTTCTTTATGAAGATCACTGAATTGAAGGATCAACTCTATGCCATTGGAGACATAATTGAAGATCGAGACTTAGTCATGTTGGCGCTTAACGGTCTTCCTCAATCTTGGGATCCTTTTATCCAAGGTATCAGTGGAAGATCCAAGCTACCTAATTTTGATCGTCTTAGAGCATATTGCATTCAAGAGGAATCAAGGTTGGCAGCAAGGGGTAATGGACGAAGTTCTCACAATGAAGACAATCATGTTCTTGCTGCTCAAACTTCAAAGAGGAAAGGAAGAGAAGGGAGAAAAGGTAACTTCAAGAGGAATAGAGATAGGAAATTGGATGTTGCTCCTGAATCAAAGAAGAAGGATCTCTCCCATATACAGTGCTTCAAATGTGACAAGTATAGTCACTATGCTAGAGATTGTGCAACAAGACCAAAGCAACATGCCTCTACTTCGGATGTGGATGATGTCTCTCCTCAGAAGGAATCAAGAGATAAATCAAGTGGATTTCTATTTATCTCTTCCCTATCAAGCAATGTTCCAACTGATAGTAGCACATGGTTGATTGATAGTGGCGCTTCTTGGCATATTACAGGATATAGAGAGCATCTTTCAGATTTGGTGGAGAAAGAAACCAACATTCAAGTAATAATTGGAGATGATGCTTGCTATTCAGTGAAAGGTGCTGGAGCCACCTCTCTTCACCTAGATTTTGGCATTCCTCTTCATTTGAGTGATGTCTTGTTCGTACCAGGTATCAAGAGGAACCTCGTATCAATTTCAGCTTTGGAGGACAAAGGATATCAAGTTGCATTTTCTGAGGGAAAATTTCTTGCTTGGCCGAAGAACTCTAGCTTCAAGATAGCCCGAGTGATTGGTGTTCGGCAAGAGTCTATACAGACTTTCCATTTGTCCAATTCAAGCATTGTTGCATGATTCCACTAGTTCAAGCGAGCTTTGGCATAGGAGGCTTGCTCACCTTCACTTCAGAGCTCTTCCATCCATGGAGAAGATGGCTACTGGCCTTCCAAAACTCAATCAAGAGAATGATGGTACTTGCAGAGGATGTGCAATGGGTAAGAATACTAAGGGTCCTTTTCATAGTAGTGAAAGTAGATCAAAATGTATTCTAGATCTTGTTCATTCTCATTTGTGTGGTCCAATGTCTGTTGCATCCTTGAGTGGTTTTTGGTATTATGTAATTTTCATTGATGACTACTCTAGAAAGACTTGGATTTATTTCTTGAAGTCTAAGGAATCTGAAGAAGTACTTGAGAAATTCAAAGAATTTAAGGCTCAAGTAGAGAATTTGTCTGGAAAGAGGATCAAAGTCCTGAGATCTGATAATGAAGGAGAATACACCTCTGGAGGCTTTCGTAACTTTTGTATCGAGGCAGGGATTAAGAGGGAGTTTTGCGTTCCTTACAATCCACAACAAAACGAAGTTGAAGAAAGGAAGAATAGATCCATTCTTGAGGCAGCCAAAGCTATGATCCATGATCAAGACTTGCAAACCTTCCTTTGGGCAGAAGCATCTAGAACTGCAATGTATGTTTAGAATCGGAGCCCTCGTTGTATTTTGGAAAATATGACTCCTGAAGAAGCCTTCACAGGTGTGAAGCCTGAGGTTAGTCATTTGAGAATCTTTGGTTGTCCTGTTTATATTCATGTGCCTAAGGATAAGAGATCTAAGTTAGAACCATCCGACAAGAAAGGAATATTTGTGGGTTACAGTGAATCCTCAAAAGCCTACAGGATTTACATTCCAGGACAGAAACAGATAGAGATCAGCAGGGATGTCTCTTTTGAAGAAGATGTTGCATTCAAAATATCTAAAGGTTCATACATGGAGGTAGATAATAAAGACCAGAAGACTCCTCAGGACATGGATGTTGATCATACTCCTGAGATTTAGGGGGAGTCTATTGAACCAGAAGATGATATTGATCCAGTTGAGCCTTTGGAACCAACTGATGGGCCAAGAGATATTGTCATAGGTTGAAAGAGACCTCTATGGGCTAGGCAAACTATGCAGGAGGCAAAAAATTTTGCAACTCCTAGAGGCACATTCAGAGAAAGCAAAAGACCTCAGAAGTTTCTAGGCTATGTAGCATTAATGAGTCATATCATTGAGTCTGAACCTTCCAGTGTTGAGGAAGCATCAAGTCAGCAAGTATGGAGAGATGCTATGGCTAAAGAATATCAATCTATCATCAAGAATGATGTTTGGGATATCGTACCAAGACCTGAAGGGAAATCAGTTGTATCTTCTAAATGGATTTTCAAGATCAAGCATGCAACTGATGGAAGCATTGAGAAGTACAAAGCTAGATTTGTGGCTAGAGGATTCTCTCAGAAAGAGGGAATAGATTATGAAGAAACTTTTGTTTTGGTTGCTCAATATACATCCATCAAGACTATCATTGCTATTGCAGCAGCTAAGGGATGGAAGTTACATTAGATGGGCGTGAAGACAACATTCCTTAATGGTGTAATTGAAGAAGTATACATTGAGCAATCTGATGGCTTTGTGATTCATGGGAAGGAGTCTCATGTTTGTAAATTGAAGAAGGCTTTGTATGGTCTTAAGCAGGCTCCTCGTGCTTGGTATGAGAGGATTGATCGATACTTGATGAGCTTGGGCTTCTCCAAGAATGATGCTGATTCAAATCTTTACTTCAAGGAAGTTGATGGTGACGCTTTAATCTTGGTTCTTTATGTTGATGATCTATTTCTTACTAGAGCAGAATATCTCATTATCAAATGCAAGAAGGAGTTAGCTTCTGAATTTGAGACGAAGGATTTAGGCTTTATGCATTACTTTCTAGGATTGGAAGTGTGGCAGAGACCCAATGAGATTATTCTTAGTCAAGGGAAATATACTATAGACATCTTGAAGAGATTTGGGATTATGGATTGCAAATCTATGTCTACACCGATGGAAACTAATTTGAAGAAGTTAAGTGAGTTTACAGCTAGTTCAGATCTAGTAGATCCTAATATGTACAAGCAGTTGATTGGATCGTTGATGTATCTAGTCAATACTAGACCAAATATTTGCTATGCAGTGAGTGCACTCAATCAGTTCATGTGTGAACCAAGGAAAATTCATCTAGTTGCAGCTAAGCATATCTTGAGATACTTGTATGGCACAATTGGATATGGCTTGAGATATACTTCCAATGTAAACCTAAAGCTACAAGGATATTCTGATTCTGATTGGGCCGGGAGTGTAGCTGATCGGAAGAGCACCACTGGATGTTGCTTTAGCTTGGGGTCTTGTTGTGACCTTTTCACACATCGCACCATTCAAAATGGGGACCCCCTAAATTTCACTCCATTCTGGTCTTTTGGCTTTGGATTTTCTCTCTCTCTCTCTCTCTCTCTCTGTCTCCTTTCTCTGGTCTGCCTTTTTGGGGGTGTATCCGTCATTGAGCTTAAACGCGAAAATTTTGGCCAAGTCTGGAACTTAGGGTTTGAGTCTCCCTAGTCAGTTTGAGGTCGAGTAAGGTGAATAACTTGAAATTTGAGACTAACATTGTTGTTAGTATACTTCCAGCAGGTTCTCAGCAAATTTTCATCGAATTCTGAGGTACTTACTATTTTTAGTAAGTGTGCAATTACAGACAATCCTTCAGCATTTTTGAGATTCCAACAATCACACTGAGTTCAGAGCATATCAGGCCACTCGCGTGCAAAATTTGAGCGAAAACAGACAACTTTCTATTTTTAGCAGTCCAACTTTCGGGACAAATTTTAGGGCTCAGATCTGAGTTTTTCTTTGCATGTCTGGATATTCCTTCTGGGTTTTTCGAGACCTTCGCAAGCGATATAACATGCAAAAGCGAGATGACAACTTTCAGAATCAGTCTTAGGCTATTTTTAGAGTTTGCATGTTAGGGTTTCTTTTGCATGTCGGATGATTCCTGGTGGGTTTTTCGACAGCTTCGACAATGGTGTGACATGCAAATGGACATAATCACTCAGTAAGGAACTTACTATTTTTAGCAGGTGTGTCCCGGCGGCCGCTTCCCATAGTTGAGAATCACGAGTTGATCGCAATGCAACAAGCGAAAACAAACAGAGATCATTTGATATGCATGCAGAGCGGATAAGGGTTTCCAGCTTCAAGACCCAAAAAAGGGGGTAAAAAGTCAAAATTTTCGAAACCCGGTGTCAACCATCGCGATCAGCATCCTTCAGGCTATCTG
The DNA here is from genome assembly GCA_007258455.2 of Sequoia sempervirens. Taxonomy (NCBI): domain Eukaryota; kingdom Viridiplantae; phylum Streptophyta; class Pinopsida; order Cupressales; family Cupressaceae; genus Sequoia; species Sequoia sempervirens. The sequence goes on along the minus strand of VDFB02058242.1, from coordinate 181,315,700 downwards.
CTGGTAAAATTTCAAGTCAAACGGAGCACTTACTATTTATAGTAAGTCATTTTGGAAACTGACTAAAAATAGTAAATCAAGTGCATGCGTCAATGCCAGCAGTAAGGTCACGTGGTGAGGAGCGCCTCATTCAAATTTCAAGTTAATCGGAGCAGTGGAGCTATATGAAACAAGCAGTTACTATTTATAGTAAATCACCTTCAGAAATGGGCTAAAAATAGCAGGCCAACTAAAAATAGCAATCTCAACAGGTGAATGAAGTCATGAGGATCCAGTGTTCAAAATTTCGAATCGACCTGAGCTCCTTAAGTGTGAAAATTGAGAGACTTACTATTTATGGTAAGGCATGGGAAGTTGGTAGATGTCAGGAAAAATGACTAAGTCTGGGGTTCATCCTCCACCACCTTCAGAATGCGCCCACCTCAGCTGAAGTTGAGAAATGGCTAAAGTAGTCAAAGGTTTTCATCCTCCTCCTAGGCCTAAATGTGCCCAAAAGCAGCCATGTGAGGACAAAGCAAAGGAAGATGAAGAGTCACTAGCGAAGGCGTTGAAATGTTCATCCTCCTCTACATGTAAAATGCGCCCAAGGAGTCAGCAAGGTCAAAGTGTTTGAATGAACTTTATCCACCACATATGGCAATATGCGCCCATCTTTAGCTAGTCAACAAGAGTCAAGGAATCTCATCCTCCATGCATATTCAAATGCGCCCAAGTAAGGGCATGTGAAGACAAGAGGTGGCGCTTGAAGTTTCATCCCTCTATACATACAAAATGCGCCCATGAATCAAAGCAAGCAAGGAGAAAGTCAAAGTCAAAACTTTCATCCTTCATCAAGTGCAAAATGCGCCCAAACTAAGGCATGCAAAGACAAAATACTAGGCGTTGGAGTTTCATCCTTCATGAGGTGTCATATGCGCCCAAGGGGGGGAAGAAAGTAAGAGGGTGAATAAGGATGGTGAAAATAAAGAATTGCCTAAGGCATTGAAGGTGATGGAAGTGTGAAGGCATTGAAGACTAGTTGGTGGGAATTTAAATGAAAAATGCTAGGCGTTGGGTTTTAAAGGGAAATTTTTTCCTCATGAAAGGTGAAATACGCCAAAGACATTCAAAAAGCAAAATTAAATTAAATTAAATTAAATTAAATTTCCTAAGTGAGTGGATAAAATTTTCTCACAGGCAAGTTGGTTGAGTTGAGTATAAAATCTTCCAAGGCGAAATTTTCAAAAAAAGTTTTTCAAGATGATTTAAAAATTTTCTAAGGCACAAAATATTTTCTTCCTCTAGAAAATGCGCCTAGACTCTGAGGTGATAAGAATTTCCTGTGATGAGTAAAATTTGTCGAAGATGAAGATGCTGGCATTGCAGGATGGATTTAAAAATATTTTCAAGTCAGAGCAACAAGAAATCTTCACAGATGTGAAAAACGGATTTAAATTTCACAGGGAAATAATTTTCTAAGGTTCAAAATTCAAGAAAATTAAATGAACCCGTTCGTTGTGCACCCATGAGTTCGACATGTTCTGGAGGAAATTTTCTTCTGGGTATTGAATATTATCGATGAAGAGTTGATTTTAAAGTCTTCCATGCTTCGCTGCGGCCTTCAGGATGAAGATTTTTGATGGGCACTGGATTGATGAGTTTTCCTAAGGGAAATTTGAAAATTTTCTAAGGCAAGTGTGAAGAAAATGCGTTTTCAAGGCGAAATTCTTCAGACGATCAATTTGAAAGGAACTGCTTAGGTGAATTTGCTCAAATTCTTCGTGAAGATGGTCTTCTTGAGCCAGAGATGAATAAAGTCAAAGTTGCCAAAGCTCCAGCAGGTGAAATGAATTTCTCAAAGATGATACGCCCTTTTGGAAGATGGGTTGAAAATTTGGCTAAGGCATGAAGAATCATGAAGAAAGCAAAGTTGTGCTAGAGGAAAACGATGAACTCTTGGAAATTAGAGCGTGAGAATCCAGGTAAGTAAGTTGAATTTATATTATGAAATGTTCTAATTCTCTTCTCCTTGCTTGTTTTGCAGGAGAAATGTTGAAGCCGGAGCACGATGACTTGAAGAGGTGAAGCACGATGATATTACAACCTTCAGAGGAAGATAAAGTTATAAGTTTCACATGAAGGAAGAAAAAGTTGCAAGAAATTGGCTAAGTATTAGCTCAAATGACCCTCAAGTGGAAGAAGTCAAAGAACAACGCCAAGAAAGAAGATCAAGAATAGTGTGAACGCGTCTACAAGCGGAATCTTCTAGAAGGATGGTGGACATTATGGTTCATTTATTACCCCACTCCTCTTGGTGGCGGTTTTTAGGGCAAATCTTGTTTAGGGCTGAGGTGGCACAATCTGGGCCATCCAGCCAATTGTAATCTAAGCCGTGCGTTGGACTTGGCAAACTATAAAAAGGGGGAGTCCCCCTCATTTGTATCTCATTAGATCTAGAGGTAGAAGCAGAGCTTAGAGGAGTAGAGAGAAGTTGATAGAGTAGAAAGTAGAGTGGTTTAGATTGAAAAGGAAGGAAAGTCTTCCCTTTGGATACTTTGTAAGAAGTTGTCATGTATGCTTTCATAATAAAAGAATTTTCATTGATGGTGATTTCTTCTTTGTTATGAGTAGTTGTTGAGGCTTCATCGTCCTTCCAATTCACGTAGCATCTTGAAGTAGCTTAAAGTAAAGTAGATTTCATTTCATGCAAGTACTTAGTAATTGTGGAATGTGGTGCTCGAGTTGAACAAGACTTCGCTTGTCCATACCACTAGTGGGCTCGCTGACGGTGGGTTCGCCTTGCGTGGTCAACTGGAACTTTGAGAAACTTAACTTCGATTATGGTTTATATGTTGGCATGCGTCGTTGTGATGGTGTCTTCACGCTAGATCGTGATCTGAACATCTGAAGTCACTCCTCTGAAGATTGCACCAGTTCCGCGGAAGCTGTCTGAAGAGAGGCAAAACGGAGCTTGGTTGAAGTCTGTGAGAATTGATCACTGTGTCCCACGCTTTAGAATAGACTAGAACATTCCTATCCCTACACTCATTTTAAATTCAGTTCATTTCCGATTAGAATTAGGAAATTCGTGCTCACCTGCCAAATCATTTGAATTACACGAAAGCCCTTAGTCTGCTGTCTGTTGTCAACTCTCGAACAATTGTGTAAGTCCCCCTTGAAATACCAACAATATCACATTGAGCCAACTGAGTCTATTCGCATTATCGGAACCTTGGAGGTGAAAGCATGAACTCACTCGCAATCTTAGCATGCTGAATACTTTGTTCAAGAGAGGATAGAGTATCCGTTGGGAAACTTTATTTTGTGTTGGTGCGGTCTCAAAAACCACGTCAACAGAATTGGCGCTAGAAGGAGGGCCAACGCGAATAATAGCTACAGCATACAGTTGTGTTGAAGTAGAAAGGGTTTGAAACACAAAAGGTTCTATTGGAGAAAATTATCATACGACAAGATGGTGTTCTCTCAGAGTTGAACAATCCCACGCACAGCCAATAGAAGAAGCAACTACATCCTGGATCGTATCAGTTCACTTTCGCCAGACAAGTTGAAGAGAATCTTGAGGTCTACACCCAGTTCATATAAAGATTTTGTGGAGTTAGAGCTACCTACGAGACCAAAGAAGAAGAAAGAAGCTCGACCAAGCAAAGAAGTCAAGTCAAGTGAAGAATTTTTATCAAACGAAGAAGTTCAGTCAAGTGAAGAAAGCGGAGAAGAAATTTCAAGTTTGTTCAGAACTCCACCTAGTGCTTCGAGATTTGCTCAGCCGAAACAAGTTCAAGCTATTGTACAACAGCCAGCCCAAGTGATTGTGTATCAAAGGCGACTACCAATTCAAGCAATGGCTCAACCAGGAGGTCAGCAAGGAGGTCAACCCGCTCCAAATGGTGCTACATGGTTGGTTACCAACCCATCTCCGCTAAAGTTTCAAGACTACCACGAGATGCCAAAGAATCCTGAAAATTTTTGTACTAAGTTCATTGCCAATGATGTTAACTACACAGCCGAGGACCATATCAAGATGTTTGAAAGTCACCTATGCAATAGGCAGATTGGGTATGCAGACGTGGCTTGCCGCTTATTTCCATATTCTTTAGGAGAAGAGGCTCATTTTTGGTTCATTCACCTACCAGTGGGGTCTATAAGAACATGGGAGCAGATGAAGGAGGCCTTCATCGGAAAGTTTGGAATACCAATCACCCCTGTAGAGCTTTATCGTCAATTTGCAGAGGTAAGAAGACAAGACAAAGAGCCCATCCATGCATTCAACAATAGGTTCCAAAAGGCCCTCACAAGGTTACGCGCTCCTTATGTCGTTGCTGACGCTCGAGAAAGCTACTATTCAGCACTTGATCCTTTGACTGCAATGTTTGTAAGATCTCACCCCACTCCAGCAAACATAAATCAAGCTTACGCTAAGGCTATTGAAGTAAGTCAGGGTTTAGGACAGAATATAACTGGGCCCGTACTCTACACTAGCCTAGCTACGACAAACAATCAAGTGCCAATGTTCGGCTCAACATGGAATCAGCAAGTTCTAGCATTAAATGCAATTCCACAGCCCGCTTATCAAGTGCAGGCGCCATCAAGTCAGTTAGTTCTCCATCCTGGGATGCCTTTGTCCCAGACACAAGTTACGCAGCCTGTTTATCTCCAGAACACAGTGCCACCAGTGAAAACTCTAGAGGAGAAAGATGAAATAAAAGATTTGATAGAACAAGTGAAGAGGTTGTCAGCTGAGGTGACTCACCTCAAAAATCAAAATAATCAGACGCCAACTGTGCAACGAAATTATCAAGCACACCAAGGTGCTAACCGAGGATATTAGCATAATCCTCCAAGTCATCAAGATACCCATCACGGATACCATCAAGATAATAGTCATGGGTATAGGAACAATAATCAAGGATTTCAGAAGAGGTCCTGGAATACAGGGCCCAACAATGGAGGCATCCCATCGCCATTGGACAATCTGCCACCTCCTGAAAACCGTCCTACAGATAGAGTTTATATGGCCGAAACTGCCTCGTCAGGATGGTGTAGGTTACATAACACGAACCAGCACTCTGAACTTCAGTGTCACGAATTCCAAGTTGTGGCGGGTATTCTCAAGAGTGAAACAAGTAATACGGGGGCCACGGAAAATCCTCCAATTACAGGATATGAATTAGTCCCGGCACCCAGATATGATCAGGCATTGATAATAGAAGATTGCAATTTTCCGCCTGAGTTTCAGAGTTACACACCCCCATCAATTAATCACCAATTTCCATCAGCTTCAGCAAACGCTCCCGTGGGGATGCCAGAGTTTCAAGTTCCGTCAGAGGTTCATGCCACATATGCATCGCCAGAAGAGTCTCTTTATAGAGATGGTTATATTTTTCCGCCTCTCAACAACAGTGTCTTGGTGGAAGGAAGAGGGGAGGTACAAGCTTTCCAAACTACTAGAGGTGAAGCCCCTAAAGTATATCAAAGGAGTTATCATCAGAGAGAGCCACTTACATCATCAATACCTCCAAATAATTTTACAACTCCGTCGCACCCCAACGCGAGCAATAATCCGAGTTTGCCTAGAGATTCTCCAGAGTATAGACGGCAGAATGTAACGCAAGGCGGAAGTGGACAACCAGTTATTCAGCAGCCAATTCATCAAGATGGGCAAAAACAAAAGGAGGGTCTTCCTAGGGAGGACGTGAAAAGACTTGGCTCCTATGTGTTAGAAGAATTCAAAAGGACGAAGGTTAGTCTTCCCTTACATGAGTTAATGAAGATTTCAGAAGTCAGAGATATAATTCTAAAAAGTGTGTATGAAACGCCTGTTGTGAAGAGTACGTCCCAAGAACCTGGCCCATTAAGGAATCCTCTCGTGAACACACAGTCTCATCCTGCGCAAAACACGAATATGGTAGAAGAGGTGCCTCATGCGCCATTTGACACTTGGGAAGCTCCGCAACAGCCTCAAAATTTCGTAGGTATGATACAAGGTTCTTCAAACGCTCCTGAAAAGTCATGGATTGAAGATAAGAAAAAAGTTAGGTTCAATATTCGTGTGGAGCAGAAGCAAAAACAAGAGCAAACACAGAATCTGAAAGAGGTTACCCAAGACAATCAAGCTTCAGTGGACAGAAAAGAAGAAAAGAAGAATGCTTCAGCAAATGAAAGGAAGAAGCCAGTCGTTTTCTATCAGGGGAGAGGTGAGCCAGCCCCATTTCTGGTTTCAGTTAAAATTTTTGGAAGGTTATTGCATAATTGTTTGATCGATTCTGGTGCATCAAGTAATGTCATGCCTCTGAAGGTATGTCAGGCGTTGGGTATAATTCCGCTCCAAACCAACAAGAAAGTGACTCAGCTGGATAAGACTGAAGTTCCAATTGTAGGAGAGTTAAGTAATATCCATATGCAACTAGCGGCGGATCCCAGAATTCAGAGTCGCATCGACATATCAGTTGTGGATATACCAGATGGTTATGGCATGCTATTGAGCAGAGATTGGTCCAGAAAGCTAAATGGATACATCGCGACTGACTTCTCCCACATGTGGTTGCCTTGGAGAGGAGTTCCAAATCAGATAAAAATTGAAAGTACACCACGGCTCAAATTAATGATTACAGAATGTGGTGAAAATAGTGATGTTTTATTCGTGGAAACTGATTTGGGTTCATACAAGCCTGTTAAGAAAGAAGTCCTCACATTGCAAAGCTCGGAGGGAGAGAAGTTTTCAGAAGATACGCCTGCCTTCACCAGAGTGTTGATTGAAAATGATTCAAGTAGGAATGAGGATGAAGGGACGTTCAGAAATTCTGTGTTGAAAGATGTAAAGCAAGAGACAGAAAATGCCTCCATCACGGACTTGTCATTACCCAATCCATGTAGAATTCACGAAGCTTTCCATTCAGAGAACACAAGTGCCATGAGAAAGATCTCCTTGGAGCAAGTTCCAAAGATGACTCCACAAGTCACTTTAGAGGAAGAATGTGAAGAAGTCAATTGGGGAGAAGACCAGATTCAAACAAGGCTATCTCAGTTGACACACTTGGAGGGGAAAAGGAATGAAGCTTTGGAAGGTTTGGCTAAGTATCAAAGGGTTATGAATGGATGGATCGACAAAACATGGTTGGACCCTGATCAAGCTTCTGAGATCCTGGGAGATGATGCATTAAAGTTACGAACAAGAACAGGGGAGGATGTCCCATTGCCCGTCAACAGACAGTTCCTCAAGCATTATTTCCAGTCCTAGGTTCTCTCCAAGAGCCTGCTTTGTAATAAAGTTAGATTAGGTTTGCTTTTCCGTTCGTTTGTTTTCCGTTCGCTTTCTTGTTTTCCTTTGTTTCGGTTTTGGTTTGTCGCCCTTTGGGTTTTTGGTTTGGCGTTTCCGTCTCTTGAGTTGTCCGCTCAAGTGGTTTTGGTTTGGAATGGGCAAGGATTTAGGGTTTTCCCAATGCGAAGGGGGTGATGATGGTTTTAATCTCACAACGTGGTTTCTTTCCACTGGAATTTGTGCAAATTTTTTGAAAAGGACTAAGGTTGTTTTCCTCTTGTTATCATCCAGTTAGCGATTGAACTCATTTCGGGAGGTTAACCCGTTATTGTGTCTTAACACACAAGTCTAAAGATCCTAAATATCTTACCTATCTCCATTCTGAGTTGTTTTTGGTTTCTTGGGAAAGGTCTTAGCAGGTGAAAATCTTACATCTTGCTTCAGCGCCACTACAATTCTCAAACCCATTGGAGGCTTCATTGCCTGCCAGCCAATCAAGGAATTGACGGAGAAATTAAATGAAGAAAATAAAATGTGCTCAAAAGAAATATCTGAAAACAAAAAAAAAATGAGAAAATGAAAAATGAAAAGAAAAATATCATGAAATATTGGTTTTGGGAACATGCGAGTAACTCCACCGGGGCTATGGACGCCCGGCCGGCAGTGGAGCAATATTCGTGAGAATTGTAGCGACAACCTCGTCGGGGCTATGGACGCCTGACTGGCAGCGAGGCAATGTCCAGGATGCTTTTGAAGTTAAGATATTTATATAACCTGCCTCGGTCGATTCTGGAAGCCAAGATGGTTTAGAGATGGAACGAATGCACACACTCACGGGGTCTTAGATAAAAGTGTTTTGATCCAATATCGGATTTTTCTCCCCTTTTTAGTAAATGTCCTTTCTATATGATGGTTTGAGGAAGATTAATCAAAGTTCAATTCTTAAAGTGTTTTTCAACACTTTCCCATGGGGATGCCAGATGTTGTGACCTTTTCACACATCGCCCCATTCAAAATGGGGACCCCCTAAATTTCGCTCCATTCTGGTCTTTTGGCTTTGGATTTTCTCTCTCTCTCTCTCTCTCTCTCTCTCTCTGTGTCTCCTTTCTCTGGTCTGCCTTTTTGGGGGTGTATCCGTCATTGAGCTTAAACGCGAAAATTTTGGCCAAGTCTGGAAATTAGGGTTTGAGTCTCCCTAGTCAGTTTGAGGTCGAGTACGGTGAATAACTTGAAATTTGAGACTAACATTGTTGTTAGTATGCTTCCAGCAGGTTCTCAGCAAATTTTCATCGAATTCTGAGGTACTTACTTTTTTTAGTAAGTGTGCAATTACAGACAATCCTTCAACATTTTTGAGATTCCAACAGTAACACTGCGTTCAGAGCATATCAGGCCACTCGCGTGCTAAATTTGAGCGAAAACAGACAACTTTCTATTTTTAGCAGTCCAGCTTCTGGGACAAAATTTCAGGGCTCAGATGCAGAGTTTTTCTTTGCATGTCTGGATATTCCTTCTGGGTTTTTCGAGACCTTCACAACGATATAACATGCAAAACGAGATGACAACTTTCAGAATTCAGTCTTCCGAGGCTATTTTTAGGGTTTGCATGTCAGGGTTTCTTTTGCATGTCGGATGATCCCTGGTGGGTTTTCCGAGAGCTTCGCAGTGGTGTGACATGCAAATGGAGATAATCACTCAGTAAGGAACTTACTATTTTTAGCAGGTGTGTCCCGGCAGCCGCTTCCCAGCAGTTCAGAATCACGAGCTGATCGCAATGCAACAGAAACGAAGACAAACAGAGATCATTTGATATGCATGCAGAGCGGATTAGGGTTTCCAGCTTCGGGACCCAAAAAAAGGGGTAAAAAGTAAGAATTTTCAAAAACTGGTGTAAACCATCGCGATCAGCATCCTTCAGGCTATCTGCTGGTAAAATTTCAAGTCAAACGGAGCACTTACTATTTATAGTAAGTCATTTTGGAAACTGGCTAAAAATAGTAAATCAAGTGCATGCGTCAATGCCAGCAGTAAGGTCACGTGGTGAGGAGCGCCTCATTCAAATTTCAAGTTAATCGGAGCAGTGGAGCTATATGAAACAAGCAGTTACTATTTATAGTAAATCACCTTCAGAAATGGGCTAAAAATAGCATGCCAACTAAAAATAGCAGTCTCAACAGGTGAATGAAGTCATGAGGATCCAGTGTTCAAAATTTCGAATCGACCTGAGCTCCTTAAGTGTGAAAATTGAGAGACTTACTATTTATGGTAAGGCATGGAAAGTTGGCAAAAGTCAGGAAAAATGACTAAGTCTGGGGTTCATCCTCCACCACCTTCAGAATGAACCCACCTCAGCTGAAGTTGAGAAATGGCTAAAGAAGTCAAAGGTTTTCATCCTCCTCCTAGGCCTAAATGTGCCCAAAAGCAGCCATGTGAGGACAAAGCAAAGGAAGATGAAGAGTCACTAGCTAAGGCGTTGAAATGTTCATCCTCCTCTACATGTAAAATGTGCCCAAGTAGTCAACAAGGTCAAAGTGTTTGAATGAACTTTATCCACCACATATGGCAATATGCGCCCATCTTTAGCTAGTCAACAAGAGTCAAGGAATCTCATCCTCCATGCATATTCAAATGCGCCCAAGTAAGGGCATGTGAAGACAAGAGGTGGCGCTTGAAGTTTCATCCCTCTATACATACAAAATGCGCCCATGAATCAAAGCAAGCAAGGAGAAAGTCAAAGTCAAAAGTTTCATCCTTCATCAAGCGCAAAATGCGCCCAAACTAAGGCATGCAAAGACAAAATACTAGGCGTTGGAGTTTCATCCTTCATGAGGTGTCATATGCGCCCAAGGGGGGGAAGAAAGTAAGAGGGTGAATAAGGATGGTGAAAATAAAGAATTGCCTAAGGCATTGAAGGTGATGGAAGTGTGAAGGTGTTGAAGACTAGTTGGTGGGAATTTAAATGAAAAATGCTAGGCGTTGGGTTTTAAAGGGAAATTTTTTCCTCATGAAAGGTGAAATACACCAAAGACATTCAAAAAGCAAAATTAAATTAAATTAAATTAAATTAAATTTCCTAAGTGAGTGGATAAAATTTTCTCACAGGCAAGTTGGTCGAGTTGAGTATAAAATCTTCCAGGGCGAAATTTTCAAAAAAAAATTTTCAAGATGATTTAAAAATTTTCTAAGGCACAAAATATTTTCTTCCTCTAGAAAATGCGCCTAGACTCTGAAATGATAAGAATTTCCTGTGATGAGTAAAATTTGTCAAAGATGAAGATGCTGGCATTGCAGGATGGATTTAAAAATATTTTCAAGTCAGAGCAACAAGAAATCTTCACAGATGTGAAAAACGGATTTAAATTTCACAGGGAAATAATTTTCTAAGGTTCAAAATTCAAGAAAATTAAATGAACCCGTTCGTTGTGCACCCATGAGTTCGATGCGTTCTGGAGGAAATTTTCTTCTGGTTATTGAAGATTATCGATGAGGAGTTGATTTTAAAGTCTTCCATGCTTCGCTGCGGCCTTCAGGATGAAGATTTTTGATGGGCACTGGATTGATGAGTTTTCCTAAGGGAAATTTGAAAATTTTCTAAGGCAAGTGTGAAGAAAATGTGTTTTCAAGGCCAAATTCTTCAAACGATGAATTTGAAAGGAATTGCCTAGGTGAATTTGCTCAAATTCTTCGTGAAGATGGTCTTCTTGAGCCAAAGATGAATAAAATCAAAGTTGCCAAAGCTCCAGCAGGTGAAACGAATTTCTCAAAGATGATACGCCCTTGTGGAAGATGGGTTGAAAATTTGGCTAAGGCATGAAGAATCATGAAGAAAGCAAAGTTGTGCTAGAGGAAAACGATGAACTCTTGGAAATTAGAGCGTGAGAATCCGGGTAAGTTGAATTTATATTATGAAATGTTCTAATTCTCTTCTCCTTGCTTGTTTTGCAGGAGAAATGTTGAATCCGGAGCACGATGACTTGAAGAGGTGAAGCACGATGATATTACAACCTTCAGAGGAAGATAAAGTTATAAGTTTCACATGAAGGAAGAAAAAGTTGCAAGAAATTGGCTAAGTGTTAGCTCAAATGACCCTCAAGTGGAAGAAGTCAAAGAACAACGCCAAGAAAGAAGATCAAGAATAGTGTGAACGCGTCTACAAGCGGAATCTTCTAGAAGGATGGTGGACATTATGGTTCATTTATTACCCCACTCCTCTTGGTGGCGGTTTTTAGGGCAAATCTTGTTTAGGGCTGAGGTGGCACAATCTGGGCCATCCAGCCAATTGTAATCTAAGCCGTGCGTTGGACTTGGCAAACTATAAAAAGGGGGAGTCCCCCTCATTTGTATCTCATTAGATCTAGAGGTAGAAGCAGAGCTTAGAGGAGTAGAGAGAAGTTGATAGAGTAGAAAGTAGAGTAGTTTAGATTGAAAAGGAAGGAAAGTCTTCCCTTTGGATACTTTGTAAGAAGTTGTCATGTATGCTTTCATAATAAAAGAATTTTCATTGATGGTGATTTCTTCTTTGTTATGAGTATTTGTTGAGGCTTCATCGTCCTTCCAATTCACGTAGCATCTTGAAGTAGCTTAAAGTAAAGTAGATTTCATTTCATGCAAGTACTTAGTAATTGTGGAATGTGGTGCTCGATTTGAACAAGACTTCGCTTGTCCATACCACTAGTGGACTCGCTGACGGTGGGTTCGCCTTGCGTGGTCAACTGGAACTTTGAGAAACTTAACTTCGATTATGGTGTATATGTTGGCATGCGTCATTGTGATGGTGTCTTCATGCTAGATCGTGATCTGAACATCTGAAGTCACTCCTCTAAAGATTGCACCAGTTCCGCGGAAGTTGTCCGAAGAGAGGCAAAACGGAGCTTGGTTGAAGTCTATGAGAATTGATCACTGTGTCCCACGCTTTAGAATAAACTAGAACATTCCTATCCCTACACTCATTTTAAATTCAGTTCATTTCCAATTAGAATTAGGAAATTCGTGCTCACCTGCCAAATCATTTGAATTACACGAAAGCCCTTAGTCCGCTGTCTGTTGTCAACTGTCGAACAATTGTGTAAGTCCCCCTTGAAATACCAGCAATATCACATTGAGCCAACTGAGTCTATTTGCATTATCGGAACCTTGGAGTTGAAAGCATGAACTCACTCGCAATCTTAGCATGCTGAATACTTTGTTCAAGAGAGGATAGAGTATCTGTTGGGAAACTTTATTCTGTGTTGGTGCGGTCTCAAAAACCACGTCAACAGGTCTGCGATGATTTCTTGGTGTAGCAGGAAGCAGTATTCAGTGGCACTAAGCACTGCAAAGGCTGAGTATATTGCAGCATGTGTAGCAGCTCGAGAAGCAGTGTGGCTTCGAAAGCTCCTTGCAGGATTGTTTGGACAATCATTGGAGCCGACTATTATTCATTGTGACAATCAAAGTTGTGTGAAGCTATTTGTCAATCCAATGTTTCATGACAGAAAAAAACATGTTGAGATCAAATACCATTACATCAGAGATATGGTACTGAGGAAAGCTATTTAGTTGAAATATATTTGCACTAATGATCAGACGGCTGATATTCTCACCAAGCCTCTCTCCAGAGTGAAGTTTGTGCATTTTCGAGACAAGCTTGGAGTTGTGGAGAATGAAGCCCTTGCTGAGAGGGAGACTCAGCATCAGTGATCTTTGGTGATTTTCTATAATGCATCTTTCTCTGTGACAAAGAAATTTGAGGTGAAAGCCCTTGTTAATGCATCTTCTCTGTGACGGAGAAATTTGAGGTGAAAGCCCTTATTACACCCTCTAGGAGTAGCCATGGTGGATGTCATGTTGAGAGACTCCATGACAACATCACGTTGAGAGACTCTGTGATGATTCCCTTGTACTTGTGTTTATCCACCCTTTGGGAGTAGCCATGGTGGACGTCATGTTGAGAGACTCCATGACGACATCACGTTGAGTGACTCCATGATGGGCACTTGTACACATGTTCCTTTCCACACATGGGAGTAGCCATGGTGGACGCCATGTTGAGTGACTCCATGACGATATCACATTGAGTGACTTTGTGATGAGCTCCTTTCCACAAATGGGTGTAGCCATTGTGGATGTCATGTTGAGAGACTCCATCACATGGATATCTAGAAGAATTCCTCCCTAGCTAAGAGGGAGTGTTGATGTTGTAGCCACGGGCCTCATTCTTCCAGCGATATTATTAATAAGCAAAAAAATTAAATATAGCCGTTGGCTATTTATTTATTTGGAGCCAATTTTTTTGAAGAGACACTTCCATTCAAAATTGTAATTTATATTTTATTAATGTGGCAGACTTCATCTAAATAATCGCCACCTATTGTGGAAGACGCATCCACTCATTTGAGGCCAACCATTCATCCATGAAGGGACGTGTTGTTTGAAAATTATCATATCGAATTGTATATAAGGGAGGCGCTATTCACTTCTATGATTATCCATTTCTCTATTCAAGTCAAGTGCGCACAAGTCTGAAAGAATTCGATATCAGCAGATCTATATTATTCTTCAAGGAGATCGATATTATTCTTCAAGGAGTTCGATCTTATTCTTTTGATATTGCATCGAGTGTGGTGCTACTAGTTTGGCCTTGTGATTGGCCTCATTGTAAAAGTGAATTGCTGTTCATTATTCAATATATAAGTGATATATTGTTGCTGGGTTTTTTCTCCCTCAAGAAGGAGGATTTTCCCAGGGTATATGATGTGTTCTATTGTTTGAAATTGCTCAATTTCTGCTTATTTAATTTCTGATCCTAAAATTAACATGGTAGATTTGAGATAACCAATTAGTAGAAATCCTAGAGGTACTTGTATTTTGTGCAACAATGTTGAATGAGTAATTGATACTTTGACATCCCCTATGTGCATAATGTATGAACTTATGTTATTCTAAAACCATTATTGTTGTTGAGCTCTATATCAAATCATGACTTTATTTAAATTGAGTAAAAATTAAAATCTTATTGTTTTGCTTTCATGGAAATAGGAATCATACTGAAATCACTAAACTCCAAATATTTTATTAAAATCATTTTGATACATAACACAAAGCATATGCACAAGATACACTAATTGTTCACAAAATACTGACATAGATGTATGTGTATATATATGGCCATGAATAAACAACCCTGTATCTGGGTGTCATCAAATAGGTGCTTTGTCATTTTAAAGATAATATTCTAATGGACTTTTATCTGCAATTTTATGATTCCTCTAACTTTTATTACACATATATAAGATAATGTAATAACTAAACACCATGGTTATTACCAAAACAATGGAAAACACGGAAGAATTATCATCATAAAACAAGCATAAATTGAGTACTGGTTCTCTCAACAACATTCATAAACAGAGAAGGAAAATATTTTGAAATTTGAATCTCAACTAAGACCATCCAATTTCACGATGCTCTTTCAAAGTACCTACCTGAGGAAAATTTGCTGAGCACACAACATAGGTTGCCACATTCAGCAGCTCATCCAGACCTTCTCTCAGTCTTTCAGCATCCACTAAAATTGCCAACTGCCTCTCTGAAGCCTGAAACAAAAAATATATGCTAGAAATATTAAGCTCTGCAATGGCTGACAATTCATTGGCAATTAAGAATTGTAAAACCTGTAGAAAACCAAATACATCAACTATTGCAATTTCGAGAGGAATAATTTTACTATTTACAGAAAAACATTTTAATTAAAGAAGAAAGAAGAAAGATCTTAATTGAAAGTGACTGCACTGAATTCCCTAAGCTACATTACCGATGAAAGCCAGAAGTATCAGCTCTTGTAGCAGTACGATTCAAAAGCTCATATACAATGCCATAGGAACCCAATTGAAAAAACTGAACATGTAAAAACAATTGAAAACAATGAACTTATCCACTTCTTGTTTTAAAATTTGTTGTGGCTTACGTCAGAAATTTTGCAAATGCAGTTGCAATGCATCAGAAATAGGTAAGAATATGAAGTGATTTGATTAGAAGAAAATGCCATGTATCTAGAATCACATTGGAAATGCACAAATGGAATTTGTAAACAAACTTGAGAGTATAAAAACATACTCGTAACAAGAAGTTGGCATCCATGTATACACAACTACCAAAAGAATGACTCATTAAAACAAGTAGCATCTAGAGAACAAGGTTTTGAAGGGAATAAGGTTTTATCCCAGTGCAAAATGCCAAAATGGCATAGATAAGTGCTTTGGAAAGAAAAAATTTCATTTCTGAGAATAAGAAAATAATGGATTCATCATCCACAAAAGAAAAGTAAAAAGAATTGGAAGAATAGCTTAAAGAAAATCACTCTGGCTCTAATCTAACACATACTTTGCATGAAAATTAATTGCAAGAAAAATGATGTAATTATTGAAAATGGGAGATCATAAAATAAGCAAAAAAAGGGCAGAGAAATGGTAACGTCTTAGGCATCTGTTTGAGGAAAAGATGCAATTACTTTTAAATTCTGAGATTGAAAATGGCAAAGCACTTGTGGGTAGAGAGTAAGAAAGCACATAGGAAACACTGATAATGATCAAGAAAAACCACAAAACAATCAACTAGGTTTAAAAGCACACAGGAAACTTCTATAGCAATCAACTAGGTTTATACAAAATTTAGGGTTGGTTTACCTAGCTAGGACAACTTTAACTAGCACCATCTGAGGTAATTTTTATCTTTGATATGACTATGATTTCAGGCAGAATTCAATACAGAAATGACTGTAATGGGAACTCAAAATTGAATATGGAAGGCTATCAATCTCAGTGATTAGAAAACATTCAGATAAGACATTGTTTGTAGGAGTGAAGGCTTCACATGCATAAGCATGATTGATAGATATATATGCTACATATATTATAGATTGAAAATAGCTATGCCAAACTAGCAAGACAAACGAATTAGTGACTCCTAACACCTCCCTCCAATCTTTACTTGAATAACACCTAGGAAGGTTTTTGTCGAACTTTTCTTCACAGAGTGCTTTGTTCCAAATGTCTGGACTGATCTTTTGTGACAAAATTCAACAACAATCCATTGGGACACATCCCCAGGGTAATTTCTGAAAGGAAGCGGCATAGCAGAAACACTTCTTACACTAATTTATGAAAAGATAAATGCAAAGAAACTACAATCAAAACAATTTCAGAAAAGAAATAACACAATAATCTACAATCAAATAGGCACAACATATATCATGGGAAAAGTCTTTCGAGAGAAAACCCAATAGCAAAGGTGTCTCAATGTTTTATTCAGTAACCCAACATGGTTAGAAGGTATCACAGTGACAATACACTCTTCAAAGTATCCTCTCCTCTACTCATGCACACACAATGTCCATAGATATTCCGGCAGAATAACCTTCCTACAAATACAAAGTGTCTCTCAAATCTCCATCTCAAGCGCCAAATAAAGAGAGTAAGCCCAAAGCACAACCCATAAGTGGTTTTACAAAATGATGAGCCAAGATTCCATGGGCAATTTTGGCACCCAAATCTAGGCACAAAGTCTAATGCCCCCCACTATGATGGGTTAACATACCTAAAATAGGATGCAACTCTTGCATCATAATATCCCACCAAACTTGGGCACTCCAGTTTGGACTCATTATCTCTCCTGAAAGATGCTTTATGATGCATCATTCTTAAGTGTCATAAATTGGTCAAAAGTCGGTCCACTATGTAAAGTCCCTCTTACACATTCTTACATGCATCATAATTTTTTTTCTTAATCTTACAATGTCAAAGATGCTCTTGAAAAGATAATTGATATTCATAATTACTTGATTACAAAAGGAGACGAAAGCTCCTTATAAAGAAATTTACAAGACGATGTTTCTAAAAAGAAACCATCGTAAACTAAAGCAAACTGAAACAAAAATCAAAAAGATGCTAAATCAACTAAACCATAACTAAAGTTACTAAAAACTAACTAGAGCAAACAGACGACTACCTAAAGCTAAGATGACCATTAATATTACATTTAATATTTTAATACCCTCCCTTAATGGTCATTGTACAAACATAAACTTACTCTACCCAAATTCTTCTGGAAATATATCATCTGTGACTGATAACTAGAGAAGCATAACCGCCTCGCGATTTCTGGTCCTTTCTCAAAGAACAATCAAATCAAGACACCGGCACTCGAAAAACTGAGAGCTTCCTCTACATCCAGGTAGTATAACATTTCTATTGAACCTCTGTGTACTTTCCAACTCATTGGATAAAGCAGCCATCCCTCCCATTTTCCAAAAGCCCAATAAACGAGGTAACATTGTGATCAGCTAGCAAAACACTGGACAATCAGCTGGCTCAACTCACGAACTGTAATACTTTTCAGAAAAACCTTCAAAAACTCTAAAAAAGTAAAAAAATTTAGAAAAAATCCTCAAAAAACTGCTGAACTACAAAATTTTTATAGAAAAAATTTCAAAAACTCTTAAAAATCTTCAAGTGCACGATTTTTTTTGTTGAAAAACAAATCGCCCAAAAAACTAGTATGCAAACCCTAGCAGCAACCCACGATTTTTTAGATGGGAAAAAATCATCAAAAAACTATTCATAAAACACGCTTAGTAAATTTTTTCAGAAAAAAATTCAAAAAACTCTTTGCATGAATTTTTATTTTTCAACTAGAAAAAATTTTGTCAAAAACTAGTACAATTTTTTTTCAAATTTTTTTAAAAAAAATCCTTTGCTGATTTTAATCAGAAAATCCCATAGTAATGAGAAAACCCACAAACTCCAAAATATGGTGTTGCGAACCCATTGAAAACTAAATATCCATCAAACTTGATAAGCCTCCAAAAGTGCAGGGTCAATTCAGAAAACCCTCCTCAAAAAAAAACTTTTGATCAGAAACTTGTAGAAATCCACAAACCCTAGGTCGCAGCCAGAGAGCAAATCAATCCAGGGTCACGCGGAATTTTCAACACCCAAAAAACTAAGAAAACCAGGTCGCGGAAAGGAAAACCAATAAGAAAAAACGCATCCAAAAAAAAAAACCAGTCGCGCGCCAAAAATCTCAGTACTGCACCCAAAAATCAGCATTCAACCACGCCTGAATAGGAACCAGGAAAACAACACAAAAATCAGAGACGTCACGCATGCAAAGGAAATAGCGCAAAAAACCCCAGACGTCCGCAAGAAAATATAGAAACCCCTTTAAAAACCTACAAGAAAAAAATACCCACACGATTTCTGATCCCGTTCACCCAAAAACATAAGAAAAATTGCATGAGAAGAGATGCCCAAAAAACAGAGAAATCCACGACTTTTGAAAATGCGATTTGAGCATAAAAAGATCCGCGAATATCTTCTTGAACAAAAAAAAAAAAGAGGCACGATTTTTCCTTTTGAAACCTTCAAAAAAATTTCTTCAAAAATCTGCAAAACAATTCTCACGAAAAATCTTCCAAAAAACTCCTTCAAAATATTTTGAATTTTTTTTTCTAAACCCTCAAAAAAAATTCTAAAAAATTTCTTCGGCTAATCAGATTCGAGCTTGAGCTCTGATACCATGAAAAGATAATTGATATTCAAATTACTTGATTACAAAAGGAGACGAAAGCTCCTTATAAAGAAATTTACAAGACGATGTTTCTAAAAAGAAACCATCGTAAACTAAAGCAAACTAAAACAAAAATCAGAAAGATGCTAAATAAACCAAAGCATAACTAAATTTACTAAAAACTAACTAGAGCTAACAGATGACTAACTAAAGCTAAGATGACCATTAATATATTACATTTGATATTTTAATAGCTCTTACACATCTACATGACATTAGATATTCTTACACAAGTTATAATACAAATTACACATGGCACAAAGTGTTATCTCAAGTGGAACAACTTTTTCCATGACAGCACATCGAATAATAAAAATTAGCAAAACAAGGAACATTGGGATTTACAATGTGTATGAAAGCTAATCCCAACTATTTGCTAAGAACTATGAGGCCATAGACTCAATACAACATCTGAACTTCTCTATGTTCACCAACTTCATCAAAGCATCTACAACATTCACTAAAGTGTCAACCTTCTCCAACATAACCCTCCCATCCTCCACCATATCATAAACAAAATGATGAACTTCAATGTGCTCCATCTGCGTATGAAAAGTTGGGTTCTCTACCAAACTAACGACACTTTGACTTTCACAACCAATTTGCACTACACCCTAACTCAACCCAACATCTGAACAAAACCTCTAAAGCCAAACTGTCTCCTTACAAGCACCAGTCACTACTATGTACTCTACACACGTAGTGGAAAAAACAACCACAACTATCACTTATTCATCCAACTAATTGCGCCACTAAATAGGCTAAAAACATAGCTACTAGTCAACCTTTTGTTGTCCACATCGAAACAAAAGATCAAAAAAATGCTAATTTAGTTTAAATTCTAAGATTAAAATTGGCAAAGAACTTGTGGAGAGAGTGCCATGTACCATGAAGGCACCCATTTTTATCTTGTTGTGGATAGCTAGATCGATCGATTCATCGATAGCAAGGAGCAAGATGATGAAAGCTTGTTGTTTGATTGGGGTAGTATATCAATGCCAACTTCAAGTCTAATGCCAATGGTGCTCATCAACACCATGGATTTATACAAGGGTGTAAATGATTGTCTTCCAATTGTTACAGCCCTTCCCCTTTAGCCATCAATTTTAGCTAAGACACTCCCCTATGTCCCCCCACTTCTCTTGAAAAGATATCTTCAATACATACTTATTATTACACACTAATATGTATAATTTATTATTATCATAATCAAAATTTTAGACAATACTTCTAGTAAATATTAATAACCAATTCCCTAAATTTTAATATTCATACCTATGCTGGTAATTAAGTCTTCATTCCAAATAGTATATATCAAGATAAATAATTTTTACGACCCCCAACCACTTTGAGGAGTTAATATATTATATTAACCTATTTTAGAAGTCAAAAAAGTGCTAGTAAATATTCAATCACAAGGACAACCCCATCTAAAAAGCATGGAGCAGCGTTTGCAATAATTAATAGTAATGTTCCCTTTTCGTAAGCAGTCGTCAGACGCAGTGGTTAGCCTACCAACTGGTCCCCATAGGCTAACAGGGTGTTCAGGGGATCCCTTCAAGGGTGATCTTTGGTTCTTCAACAGGCCTTTTGGTGTTTATTTCAATACTCTTCAACTCAGTGTCGCAATTTATTTGTGGTGTGCCTGGATGCCATTTTGCACACTTTGACACACACTTACTATTTTTAGTAAGTCACTTGGATGTGTTGCTCATACCTACTATGAAATATGCCTACCAATTTTTTCCTTGAATTCTCACAACACAAACCAACACTACGCCAATCTTTTAGTGTTAGCTTCAACAATGATAAGCAAATTGAATACACTCAACGCCAAGAATGTTCACCAAGATCCTTCAAAAGGCGAGGTAATAGCCATAGTTGCTGCGAGACTGGTACTGGTACTGGTACGGGAGACTGGAACCGGTACCGGTACAGCTTTTTTTAAAAAATAGGAGACAGGGGTACTTGGAGACGCCAATTTTTTTTAATATAAATAAAAAAAATAAAAAATAAAAAATTAATAATTTATAGAAAATCTGAAAATAAAATTAGTAATTTATAGAAAATCTGAAAATATGATGACATTGAACTTTCAAAACAATAATTTAATCACTCTTAGATGCGTCAAATACTTTATGCTTTAATTTTTAAAGTTTCAAATGTTTAAACTTTAAAGCTTTTTTAGGTATTTTAGCAGGAAACGTCGTTTTCTGCAGCAGGAGATGGCAGGGTACTCGGGAAACTTCAGCAAAAGTTTCCAGCCTCCTGGAAACGTCTCTGGAGAAGGTAGCGGTCTCCGAGATGCATCTCCGTCTCCGAGACGCGTCTCTGAAGGGGGGAGACGCGTCTCCCGGCAACTATGGTAATAGCATATGGCAAAAGTGAATGATCAATAACTGAAAGTAAATTACAACTGAATGTAAATAGGCGGTGAACCAGCCATGAAAGGATTCCGCACTTCCACTAATTCAATGGGGGGAAGAGATTACAAAACAAAATTAATTCATCCGCTATGGTAGGCATCCACTCGTTGGTGGGAATTCTCCACTTTCCAGTGGGTAAATAATGAAAGACTATAATGTTTTTTTTCCACACTGGCGGTAAACCATCCAGGGGTTACAAATATGAAAGATTAATATATAAAATTTGCAGCAAACTAAAGGACTAAAACAGTACTACTGTTTACAGTCTTACAATGAAAACAATTGCAATTTTACAAGAGAATTACAATAACTTTAAAGCTCAATTGATAGTAGAAGATCTCTCTCAATGATACCCTTCTGAATTAATGAAATCCAAACCAAAATCTAAACTTAAAGTAATTTGATTACAAAAACCAGCAAACTGAAATTGATCAACCAACAACTGGAAACTAAATAAATGCTCACAACTTCATCAAAATACCTTCGAATGGAATGAAACAAATTGCAATGGCTCTCAAGAAGGTTGGTGCCCAACTTGCAATGATAAAACAACATCAAAGCTCATCCATTAATTTTTGCACGAATCCCAATGCCCTTCTGAATGGTACGACCTCCTTGCAAGGGCGATTTTGAAAGATAAATTCATACACTTCAAAATAAAATCTGGTTTTCTCCATGAATGGTCGCCATGAGCCTAGGAATAGAAAGAGCCAACACCCATAACTGAAATTAAATCATACAAAGAGCTGCATATGAAAATCACCTTCAGCCATGAATGAACCAGCAAGCTCAAAACTGAAAATAACATCAAATTCTCCAACAATGAAGCTGAATGTGCACTTATGAATGAAGCACACTCTCAATCCACGAATGAAGCACACTCTCAATCCACCATCTAGGAAACCATAGTTTCAGGCCCGAAGAATGGAGTCAAATTGCTAAACTTCCCCTTAGCCGGGTTTTGAATTCAATCCAGCAGCATTTTGTTATAATTTTCCAAAGATGATCAAATGTTGGAGCAAAGCTTGCTTTTATAACTTTTGAGGTAACTTTTCAGCTTCTTCAAAATGGGGCGACCCCTCACATCTTGGAGACACTTTAATTTTTTTTAAATAATCTTCTCCATCTTTTTGGCATCCAAAACTCATGAGGAGACATTAAATATTTTAAATATAATTAATTCTCCTTTATTGAGGCGTCCATATCTCAAGAGACATAATAAACTTAGAAATATAAAATATTTCACCTCAATTGGCATCCACCCACAAAAGCCCCCATTTTAAAACAACTTAAGTCATTGTGCTAGGCCAAGGGGTCAAAATCACATTATAATAATTAAATGACTTTAATTAAGTCATTTATTCAAAATGCACCTCAGAAAGCCAAATCCAGAATTACTCAACTACCCTACCTGAAGTAGAAAGCTTGTTGAACTGCTGCCAACCTAAGAACTGCCAAACATAGAACTTACTAAAAATAGTAAATTTTGAAAAGTTGTCCAACTCACTTTACATGTTATATCATTGTGAAGCTCTCTCAAAACCCAAAAAGAATCTGCAATCCAAAACTTGAAACTCCAATGAGCTGGCTAAAAATAGCACGTTCTGGGAAAGTTTGTCTGATGGAGATGCATGTCACACCATCCCGAAGCTCTTCAAATGAAATATTCCGAGCCAATTTTTTTGTTTTTTCAATTGCAAGTTACAAACAATACGCACCCGTTAAGGTTAGCTCTAAACCAAAACGATGTTGAAAGCAACTCTACCTAGAATATACACCAGGATCCCGATGTGGGCAAAGTGTGAGCATTGGTCAGAGAATCTTAAAGAAATGTTGATACAAAGAACTCTAACCAAGAATGCGCCGGCGAACGACGAGCATGTGGTCAGAGGATCCCTACCAACTAATAAGTTGAGATAACTCGACGTCAAGAATGTGCTTTCCAAACTGAGATGGAATGGGAGCTACCATATGACGGAGATGCTAAGAATTACAATGCAATTAAGGAAAATAAACAAGAATGCTGAAAGTAACTCGACACCCAGAATGTGCTTTCTAACTTGGAGGGGGAAAGGAGCTACCATAAGGCAGAGATGTAAGTTATTACAAAGCAACTTCAGAATGTAAGATGAGCATTACAAATCAGAAATTAAGCAAGATTAGAGAACTGTTGATAGTACTACTGTACAGCTTACAACATGAAGAGAATTCGCCTGCCAGGAGCATAGAGTTAGAACAATTCAATGAGCATCTAATAAAAGAATTCTCCTTGCTTAATGGAAATACCAAAACTGATTTCTTCTCTCAAAAACCAGATTTAAGATTCTGATCTATACAGATCTGCGCTTTTAATTGTAAAACCAGCAACCTGTTATCACACTAAAATGATTATATCTCTCTCATGACACATCCAGCGGACGTAAAACGAAATGCAAAGGACCCTAATAATGAAGGCGACCAAGATAGAGCACAAAAAACTACTCAAAAGACAGATATTAATTAATGGTACAAATCCCAAGAAATACAGATGGTACGGCCCAGCAAGAGGGGCAATTTCTTTTTAAAAAATTCAAGACTTTACTAAAAAATCTGCAACTTGGGGAAAAGGTACGCCCTTCACAGACAAAGAGATCTAAACAATACCCATAACGATTCTTTTTGTATTTTTTTGACTTATGAATAAAAATAACCTGCTATGAAGAATATGCAATTCCTGAATCTCTCTAATATGCATAAAACTGAACTACAAAGCCACACACTGACTACAATGCAACAATCTCACTACAAATCACTCACACTACACTATCTCACCACTAGTCGCTATCTTTCAAGCGAGAAGCAATGCCAAGCTAGGAGGCTTACATTCCTCGAAGCAATCCCACAGTCAAT
This sequence comes from Sequoia sempervirens, assembly GCA_007258455.2. Lineage (NCBI taxonomy): Eukaryota > Viridiplantae > Streptophyta > Pinopsida > Cupressales > Cupressaceae > Sequoia > Sequoia sempervirens. The sequence goes on along the minus strand of VDFB02058242.1, from coordinate 181,291,526 downwards.
CCGGCAACATAACATTCCTGTAGACAAAAGATAATCCAAATGAGAACCAAAGGCTTCTTTTTATAATTTCCAATTGACTTTCTCGAAACCCTAATCTTCTTTTTTTGAGTCAAACCCTAATTCTCCAATAGATGGCGTCCCACTTTCCCAAGCAATACTTGACTTTTTAATTATAAGCTTTATCCCTTCCTTGAAGTCGGCGTCCAACTTATGCTTGGATTAAATCTTTTAATAAGAAATATAATTAATTCCTTCAATGAGGCGCCCACCCATAAAGAACATCTTTTAAAACAACTTAAAGTGAAGTTGCTAGGCCAAGGGGGTCAATGTTAAAATATAACATTAAAACATGACTTAATTAAAATAATTCAACTTATCTCTCCAATTGAGCCCCAAAGCCCAAAAATGAGTAAGCCAACTGATCAGTCTAAAATGGAGAGCCAACCGTGCCGAAACCAACAGGACCACTGCCCGAAATAGAATTTACTAAAAATAGTAAATTCCTGAAGATGTTCAGAATGCCAAGAGAAACATACCACTATGAAGCTCTCTAAAAACCCAGAAAGAATCCGCCATTAAAATAACCAACCTCGAGCAAGAGCATCCTTCAAAACATGAAACCCTAATTTTACCTTCCGAATAGCCTACGGGTCTCCGGAATAGGCCAACGGTCACTAGCAAGATCATGCTCGAGAAGGGGACATTACAGTCCGCCCTCCCCAAGATTGCTTGTCCTCAAGCAAACGCAACCCTGGATGCTACAGAATCTCATCATTCTCCCAAGTTGCATCCTCTAAAGGCAAGTTTTTCCACTTCACCAAATATTCTCTGATTGTTCTTTTCCTCAAAGAACGCTCTCGAGAATCAAGAATCTCCTCTGGAATTAAAACCAACTGTCCTTCTTCATCCAAAGGAGGCAACTGTGATGAAGCAATAACATTATGTCCAAGCGCCTTCTTGAGGCGAGACACGTGGAAGACATTGTGCACTTTGCTACTTGAAGGTAGCTCCAACTCATACGCTACTACTCCCACCCTTTTGATAACCTTGAACAGCCCATAAAAGCGAGGTTTGAGCTTCTTAGCTCCACTCTTCTTGAGAGTAGACTGTCTGTAAGGCTGTAGTCAGAGATAAACCATATCCCCAACCTTGAAAGAGCGCTCAACACGCCGCTAATCAGCATACATCTTCTGCTGATTCTGTGCAATCTGAAGATTGTTCTTCAATGATTTCATGATATCTTGACTCTGCTGCAATAAGTCCTTGGCTTGAGGAGATTTACTATCACCAAACACCAAATCAGCAAAACTAGGAGCTTCATAACCATAAAAAGCCAAGAAAGGTGACATCTTTATTGACATATGAAAAGAAGAATTATAACAGTACTCACCTATGTGAAGCCACTTAACCCACGCTCTTTGCTGCTTCGAAACATAGTTTCTCAAGTAGCCTTCCAACCACTTGTTCACTATTTCAGTTTGTCCATCTATTTGAGGGTGATAACTAGTGCTTGGAATAAGCACGGTACCACTCATTCTGAAGACCTCTTGCCAAAAAGTGCTTAGGAACTTGCTGTCCCTATCACTCACAATGTTTTTTGGCAGCCCATGTAACCTAAACACCTCATGAAAAAACAGATCTGCAACTTGGGCTGCTGAAAAAGAGCTGGTAATAGCGAAGAAGTGAGCAAATTTTGTTAGTCTATCCACTACAACATAGATACAATCCTTCCCTTGGACCTTGGGCAACCCCGTGATGAAGTCCATCGATATGCTTTCCCACTTTTGATTTGGAATAGGGAGAGGTTGCAGCAGACCAGCTGATAGCGTATGCTTATTCTTGTTCATTGGACAAACGGGACACTCTTGAATGTAGCATTGAACTTCCCCTTTCAACCCTTTCCAAGAAAATCTTTCCCGGATCTGCCTATATGTCTTAAAGAATCCTTGATGACCAGCAAGCGGAATGTCATGAAATGTCAACAAAATCTTCTTTCTGAGCTTAGAATCAGCCACCAAAAAGATTCTAACCTTGTAGTATATCAGCCCTTCAATCACCTTGTACCTTTCGTCATGAAAAGTACCCTCAATGATGCTGGTTGCAAACTAATTTTTGGCATAATCAGCAATCAACATGTCCTTCCAATCAGTAGTAAGCTCACACAATGAGCTCAAATGGGGTCTCCTAGATAGAGCATCAGCCACAATGTTATTTTTCCCTTTGACATACTCAATGTCAAAATCGTAAGCTTGAAGCTTACTCACCCACTTTTGTTGCCTCTCGTTCAGATCCTTCTGATGCATGAAGTGTTTGAAACTATTGTGATCAGTTTTGACCACGAACTTGTTGCCCACCAAATACTGTCGGAACTTAGCTAATGCATGCATAATGGCAAGCATTTCCTTATCATAGATAGAGTATGTCCTTTCAACACCTCTCAGTTTTCTGCTCTCAAACACAATGGGATGTTTGCCTTGCATCAAAACAGCCCCAACTCCTTCACCGGATGCATCACATTGTAGCTCGAAAGGCTTGGAAAAATCTGGAATGGCCAAGACCGGACAAGAGCTCATGATCCTCTTAAACTTATCAAAAACAGTTTGAGCCTTTTCTGACCAACAAAAGCCCCTTTTTTCGTGAGATTAGTAAGAGGAGCAGCATTCTGTGAGTAGCCTTTCACGAATCTTCTGTAAAATCCACAAAGACCCAAAAACCCTTTCAATTCAGTCAAGTTCTTAGGAGGTGGCCAATCAACAACTGCCTTGATCTTTTCAGGATCAACCTTCACTCCCTCAGCACTGATTATGTGACCAAGGTAAAGTAGCTCCTTCATTCCAAATTCACATTTGGATTCTTTGGCAAACAAGCTCTCAGATTCTAAGATGCTAAGCACTTCTTCCAAGTGCTTGAGATGTTCTTCCCATGTCTTGCTGAAAATTAGGATGTCATCAAAGAATATCAACACAAACTTCCTCAACTGCTTCTGAAAAACTCTGTTCATACAAGATTGGAAGGTAGCAGGAGCATTAGTCAACCCAAATGGCATGACTAGAAACTCGAAGTGGCCATAGTGGCATCTAAAAGTTGTCTTCTCAACATCAGATCCTCTCATCCGAATCTGGTGGTAGCCCGATCTCAAATCGATCTTTGAAAAGAACTTGTCTCCATGTAGCTCATCAATGAGTTCATCTATCCTTGGAATGGGGTATCGGTTTTTTATGGTGCTTTGATTCAAAGCACGATAGTCCACACACATGCGCATGGTACCATCCTTCTTCACAACAACCACTACTGAAGCGAAGGGACTCTTGCTTAGACGAATGAAGCCCATCTCCAAGAGTTCCTGAATGTTTTTTTCAATCTCATCCTTCTGCTTCTTAGGGTACCAATATGGAGTTGTAATAACTGGTTTAGCTCCTTCCTTGAGCTCTATGATATGCTCTGAACCCCGTTCAGGTGGTGGTCCAGGAGGTAAATCAACAAATACCTTGCTCTTCTTTGAGAGTAAAGACTTAACATCAGGAGGATAGTCTCTCTTAGTTTCAACCGGACTAGCAGGTAGAATCATACATTCTGCAACCCACTTGGCTTGATCATGACGAATCAGCCTTGCCATTCTCTTGAATGACACAACCTGAGGACCCCCATTGGACATTCCTCTTAGTACTACCCTCTTCCCATCGGATTGAAACTTGAGCTCCATAGTTTGCAGATTTAAGGAGATCTCTCCAAGTGACCGCAGCCATTGAATGCCTAGAACGGCATCTGTATCTCCAATGTTGACTACATAGAAGTCGTCCTTGACTTCATAGTTTCCCAATTGCATAGCCATGTTTGAGATCTTCTTGGTGCATGAGATGTGGAACCCATCGGCAACCATGACCTTGAAGCCTTCAAACTCTTCTGTTTGCAGCCCCTTCTTTGCCACCACAACTTCATCAATGAAGTTATGTGTTGCCCCGGTGTCAATCAAAGCAACTATTCGCTACCCCTTAATCATCCCTTGAACCTTGGAGAATTCATTCCTTTGAAAGCCAGAAAGTTGAGCCAAAATACCTCCACTTTCCTTTTCATCCTTGGACTCTTCCGGAGCTCTTTCCACTTCACTTTCATCAAAATCAGACTGCTGGTCTGAAAAATCAGAATTACTTTCACCAGCTGAATAGTACTCAATCTGATGAAATTTGACTCCCTTTGGGCAAACATGATCTTGAGACCATTTTCCTCTACACCAGAAACATAACCCCTTTCTTCTGAGTTCATTCAGTGTCTCAGGATCCAATCTTGTGACATGACGATTATGCTGTTTGAACTCCTTATGCTGAGGTCTCAAAGGAGGTCTTTGATGAGGTTTTTTCCCTTTATCCCCTTTGTGAAAGGATGGCTTGGATTGAAACTTTGCCTTAGGAGCAGCCCACTCCATGTTTCTTGCCTTCTTCATGGCCTCCTGAAGGGAAGGTGGATCAAAAGCTTTAATCCAACCCTTGAGTGGTTCCATCAATCCTTCACTGAAAAGGATCACCAACCGCCTCTCAGTGATTCCTGTGACCATGACTGAGAGTCTCTGGAACTCAGCTATGTAGGCATCAACTGTGCCATATTTCCTAAGCTGTGCCAATTCTCTGAAATGTATTTCAGGATCTTTTTTCTCAAATCTCTCGATGAGCCTATTGGTGAACTCATCATAGGTAGTGATAGACCGATGACCCAAGGTGACTAGGCCATGGTACCACCACTTGTGCGCCACCCCATCTAGGTGTAGCGTAGCGAACTTAATCACCTCCTCTTCTGCCATGGGTCTAAGAGCTAGATAGTTATCTAGCTTCTGTATCCAAGCTTGAGCTGAACTGTTATCACTCCCGTCATAGTGTGGAAGTATAACCTTGTTGACAGCTTGATACAAGTCCCCTTGAATTGTTGTTCTTCTTTGCTCATAATGTCTCCCTTGTCCCTTATTCTTTCTTTTATGATCCATAAAATCATTATAGGACATATCCATCTTGATTTCATCTAGGAGAGAATCATACTCCATACGGCCAAGTCTCAACTGTTCCACAAATGAAGCATTCTCTTCAGGATCAGGTTGAGTGTTTACTGGTGCCAAGAAGGTAGGTTTGAATGGCCTGGAAGAAATGTATGTGTTGTTTGAAACAGGCTGAGCAGCATGTCCATCATGCTGGTTGGAGGCACTGTGTTCTCCTCGATGTCTTGGGATGCTTTGCGGAATTGTGTTTTGGCCCACTTTCCCCATCATGAGAGATACCATGTCCATTCAGGCATCCATCTTCCTTTCAAATCTCTTTCCCGGACTTATCGATCTCTCTCTTCCCTTTCCACTATCATCTCTGTTGCTGGTAAACCTCTCGTTACCCCCGACTGACCTCTCACCTTCTGCCATATCTGTTTCCTGAGAAGACTCCCAATGAGCCCTCAAGACCTCTGAAGTTGTCTGACCTTCTGGAGACTGATAGAACTGAAACTGATTTGCAGCCTTCTTGTCTTCCCTTGCAATGTATCTCTTTTCTCTGTCACTCATAGACAGTATGTTTCACAGGATGGTAGGATACGTGGCTCTGATACCACTGAAATATTCCGAGCCAATTTTTTTGTTTTTTCAATTGCAAGTTACAAACAATATGCACCCGTTAAGGTTAGCTCTAAACCAAAACGATGCTGAAAGCAACTCTACCCAGAATATACACCAGGATCCCGATGTGGGCAAGGTGTGAACATTGGTCAGAGGATCTTAAAGAAATGCTGATCCAAAGAACTCTAACCAAGAATGCGCCGGCGAACGACGAGCATGTGGTCAGAGGATCCCTACCAACTAATAAGTTGAAATAACTCGACGTCAAGAATGTGCTTTCCAAACCGAGATGGAATGGGAGCTACCATATGACGGAGATGCTAAGAATTACAATGCAATTAAGGAAAATAAGCGAAAATCCTTAAAGTAACTCGACACCCAGAATGTGCTTTCTAACTCGGAGGGGGAAAGGAGCTACCATAGGGCGGAGATGTAAATTATTACAAAGCAACTTCAGAATGTAAGATGAGCATTACAAATCAGAAATTAAGCAAGATTAGAGAACTGCTGACAGCACTACTGTACAACTTACAAGATGAAGAGAATTCGCCTGCCAGGAGCATAGAGTTAGAACAATTCAATGAGCATCTAATAAGAGAATTCTCCTTGCTTAATGGAAATACCAAAACTGATTTCTTCTCTCAAAAACCAGATTTAAGATTCTGATCTATATAGATCTACGCTTTTAATTGTAAAACCAGCAACCTGTTATCACACTAAAATGATTATATCTCTCTCATGACACATCCAGTGGACGTAAAACCAAATGCAAAGGACCCTAATAATGAAGGCGAGCAAGATAGAGCACTATAATGTCCCCCTCTCATCAGTGATTAGCCTTGCAGTTCATCAGTCTATTCTGGAACCCGTAGACTGGAATGAGGTGAAATTAGGGTTTCTTGGCTTGGAGTTTGTGGCTTTCATGTTATTTACTATTTATAGTAAATATTAGTCTTTTGCAGTTGCAGTTATCTATTCTCAGTCCTTCTCAGTTGGAGCAGTTGTGGTTATTCTGGCTTGGTCTTCAGAAAGCTTTATTTGGTGAAAATTATTTAATTAAAGGCATTATGTTTTAATTCTCTGTTGACCCCCCCCTTGGCCTAAGGTGATAACTTAAGTTGTTTTTAAAGTGGGGCTATGAAGGGTACACCTTCATTAAAAGTTTATTTATTCTTTATTGAATATTATGCCTTGGGAAAATAGATGCCACTTTTCTAAAAGTGAATTTTAAAATTAAAGTGAAAATTCTTATTATGCAATTTTGGACGCCACCATGAGAAGTTGAAGGTTTTTGGGAATTTGAAGGGTCTCCTGTGTCTGTTGATCTGCTTCTCAGGCATTTGAAGAGTTTGTGAACTCTTATTTATTGAAGGTCTTTGCTCCAGCATTTCATCCATGAAAATTATGCTAAAGTTATGCTGTCGAAATGACAATTGACATATTGCTTCAGGGATGTCTACCTCCTAGCCTTTCATCCAATTTCGTGTTTGCAATATAACACCTAGTTGGCTACATTGCTGCTTCTCAACATCAGATTAGCAGATTGAGCATAAAAATTGAAGAATTTTTGGAGTGTTTTCACAGTTTTGATTTCCTGGTTTATCAACAGCTGAAGCTAATTTTTGTTCATATCTATTGGAGTGATTTTATTTTTGTTCTGGGTACTTTGGCATTTCACTTCTTGGTACAAGGCACCACCTTCCACAAAGAATTGGAATTTAATTCCAAGTAATTATTTTTATCTTGCAAAATCGATTTCTTGAGGAGGTCGTACCATTTAGATGAGCATTGGGATTCGTGCTAAAAAAACTGGAGTCTTTGGTGATGGTTTTTGGATTGCTTCTTGGGCGCCAAACTTCTAGGAAGCATCTGCAACTGATATCTCATCATTTGGAGGTAAATTGATCAACTTATGAGCATTTTATGAATTCACAGTTTGCTGGTTGAATTGCCAGAATTCTGATTTTTATATCAGATTGATACAATTTCCAGTTTTCAGTCTTATACTTCAGTATTTGAGTGTTATATCATTGTAAAAGATCATACTTCATGACTAAGTTCATTTCTTATCATTGTAATTTGTAATCTGCAGAGTTTATTTTTGTAAGGTTGAGATTAAGCATTACTAATCCAACCAATCTTTCAGTTCTGCAATTACTTACTGTTTTATCATTAAATTACCCCTGGATGGTTTACCGCCAGTGTGGATAATCTGTTTGTAACTCTTTTATACCCACTTTCATAGTGGTGAATCCCCACAGCTCTGTGGATGCCCGCCGCAGCGGACGAATTGTTTTTATTGTAATCTTTTCCCTCCACTGTTTGGTGGTAGTGTGGAAATGTTCTTCATGGCTGGTTATCCGCCTATCAGTTCTTAATTTCAAATTTTAACACTCCGTCATATGTTAGCACCTCACCCTCAATGGGATCTTGAGTGCACATTCTTGACGTTGAGTAGTTTTCATTCCAAGTTCAGTTTTCAGTTTGATGCTAACGCTAATCCAGTTAACTTTTGCTGGTTATGTTGTGTTAATTCATCGGAAAAAATTGGTTAGCATATTTCAGTGGTATCAGAGTAGAAGACCCTGCCATCCTGTGGCAAATTGCAGTTGGTTAACTGATGAGTGAAAGAGACACTAGGCCGTACACCAGAAGTCAGGCTAGAAATCAGTATCAGTTTCCGCCCGTTCCAGAGGCAGATACCTTCTCAGAAGTCCTAAGAGAACTTGGTAAAACAGTGGAAGGTTCAGATAATTCAGTGGAAGTGGTTGATCAGACAGTTGTAATAATGTCAGACACTATAAGGAGAGATAATGAAGAGAGAGATAGAGTGGAGAAGAATTTTGATGAGATGATAGACATGATGTCCCGATTATTGTCCAAATTGGACCAGCAAGCAGTTCAGAATATCATTCAGCCCCAAAATAACTCAAATGGTGAAAGCAATGGAGTTAATGGAAATAACAATAGTGGCAGTCCTGAGGTGAATACAAGAGACAGAATTGTAGGTCAGCATACTACAATTCATAGTGGTTCATCCTCTAGACCCCTTTTTCCCGTCTTCACACCAAGGGAAGAGCAACAACCAGTTGAAGCTGCTCCAAACTTTGCTGATGATGCTCGTCAAGCTTACATGGAGTACGTTTCTTTACCTCTTGATTTGAGAGGTACTTGGACCTTTGATCAATACATGAATCAAAGGAGTCGGAGAAATGGTGGAAGGAATGATCAACGTCCTCCTACAACACTTAGAAATGATTTCTACCAGGCATTGGGAAAGATCACTATGGAACATTTTGATGGTAGTAATAAGTGTACAGCCAGATCATGGGTACAAAAGTTAGATAACTACCTTTCTCTTAGACCTATGCCGGAAGAAGATGCTATCAAATTTGCTACCTTGCATTTAGATGGGATAGCTCATGAATGGTGGACTCATGGTTTGGTCACTCTTGGCCATAATCTCATTCGCACATATGGAGAGTTTACAAATAAGTTGATTGAAAGATTTGACACCAAAGATCCTGAATTGAGATTCAGAGAGTTGGCACAATTGAAACAGCAAGGATCTTTAGAAAACTATGTGGCTGATTTTCAGAGGTTGTCAGTAATAGTACCAAACATTACTGAAAGAAGACTTGTAGTTCTTTTTGCTGAAGGTTTAATGGAGCCTTTGAAGGGTTGGGTCAAAGCATTTGATCCACCAACGTTAGATGAAGCTATTAAGAAAGCTAGGAGCATGGAGTTAGCAGCCCCAAGGCCTAAGTTTCACTCAAAACCATTCAGCCATAAGAAAGATAATAAGCCTTCTTCAAATCTGCCCAAGAAGTTTCCACCAAGGCTGTCAGAAGAGCTCAAAGAACAGCTTAGAAAGGATGGAGTTTGTTACACTTGCCGTGATCTTTGGGTTAAGGGTCACCGTTGCCATGGAAGAGGCAAAGCAAATCGAATGGAGGGCTATTCTGATTATGGATCAGAATCTGATTCGTCTAATCAGCAATACGAATCAACAAGTAGTGAAGGTGAAGAAGTTCCAGAAGACAAGTCTGAAGAGGTGGGAGATGGTAGTGCGTTCGCACAACTATCTAGTTTTCAAAAAAATGAATCTTTTAGGGTTCATGGAGTTGTGAATTCACAGAGGATAGTTGCTCTAATTGATACCGGAGCAACTCACAATTTTATTGATGAAGGATTAGTTGCTAGAAAAGGTTTGAAGACTGAGGAATTTGATGGATTTAAGGTAATGGTTGCTGATGGTTTTACTATGTCTTGCACAAGGAAGATTCCTAACCTCTCTTTGCAATTGGGGAATCATGAGATTAAAGATGATTTTTATGTGGTGGGAATTGGTGACACTGATGTTGTGTTGGGCATACAATGGCTGCAATCTCTTGGTGAGGTCACATTAAATTTGCAAACCATGGAGCTTAAATTTCAGTCTAATGGAAGGAGGTTGTTTTAAGAGGGATGTCAAATGGAGGCCCTCGAATTGTGTCCTTGAAAAGAATGGAAAGGCTGATCCGTCACGATCAGGTTGAATGGGCTGCTGAATGTATGGTTCTACCAGCTGATCAGATAGAGGAAAAAAGGCAATATCACCCTGATATTCAAGCCTTACTTTCGAAGAAGAGCAAAGTCTTTGGAAGCCTACCTCCTGGAAGACCTCCTGAAAGAGGTTCTGAGCATGTGATTGAGTTAGAAGAAGGAGCAAAACCTGTCATGACTACACCTTACCGCTATCCAAAGAGGCAGAAAGATGAAATTGAAAAAGCCATCAAGGAGTTGTTGGAAAGTGGTTTCATTAGACCAAGCAAGAGCCCTTTTGCTTCTGCAGTGGTGCTGGTCAAAAAGAAAGATGGTACAATGCGTATGTGTGTTGACTACCACGCATTAAATCAGAAAACCATCAAGAATAGATATCCAATCCCTAGGATTGATGAGCTTATTGATGAGCTCCATGGGGCCATGTTCTTTTCGAAGATTGATCTTCGTTCAGGCTATCACCAAATCAGAATGAGGCAGGCGGATATAGAGAAGACAGTGTTTAGATGCCATTTTGGGCATTTTGAATTTCTTGTCATGCCCTTTGTTTTCACAAATGCTCCAGCCACATTTCAATCTTGTATGAACAAGATTTTTAGACAGCAGTTGAGGAAATTTGTGCTCGTCTTCTTCGACGATATTCTCATATTCAGTAAGTCATGGGAAGAGCATCTTAAGCATTTGGAAGAAGTGCTTAGTATTTTAGAGGCAGAATGTTTGTTCGCCAAAGAATCAAAGTGTGAGTTCGGGTTAACAGAACTTTTATATCTTGGCCACATTATCAGTTCAAAGGGTGTGAAAGTGGATCCAGAAAAGATAAGGGCCATTCTTGATTGGCCAACTCCAAAGAATATTTCTCATTTGAGAGGGTTTTTAGGGTTATGTGTATTTTATAGAAGATTTGTGAAAGGATATTCACATCAAGCAGCACCTCTCACAGATCTTACAAAGAAAGGAGCTTTCCTTTGGACTAAGCAAGCACAAGAGGTTTTTGATAAGTTTAAACAAATCATGAGTTCGTGTCCAGTGTTGGCACTTTCGGATTTTTCAAAACCTTTTGAATTACAATGTGATGCTTCAGGTGAAGGTGTTGGAGCTGTTCTAATGCAAGACAAACACCCTATTGTCTTTGAGAGTCGGAAGTTGAGAGGGGCAGAAAAAACTTATTCTATTTATAACAAAGAGATGCTTGCCATCATGCATGCTTTGTCTAAATTCCGTCAATACTTGGTGGGAAGTAAATTTGTTGTTAAGACTGACCACAACAATCTTAAACATTTTATGCGCCAAAGGGATTTGAATGAAAGGCAGCAAAAGTGGGTTAGTAAGCTCCAAGCATATGACTTTGACATCGAATTTGTCAAAGGGAAAAATAATATAGTGGCTGATGCTCTTTCAAGAAGGCCTCATTTGTAGTCAATTTGTGGGTTATCAGCAGATTGGAAGGAGTTAATTGCTGCTGACTATGTTAAAAATCAGTTTGCAACCAGCTTGCTAGAAGGTCATTTGATTGATGAAAGGTATAAGTTGGTTGATGGTATAATCTACTATAAAGATAGAATCCTTTTAGTGTAAGAATCTAAGCTTAAAAAGAAGATTCTACAATCTTTTCATGATGTTCCCCTTGCTAGTCATCAAGGGATTTTCAAGACTTATAAGCAAATTCGTGAAAGATTCACTTGGAAAGGGTTGAAAGAAGAAGTCTTGAACTACATTAGAGAGTGTTCGATTTGCCAAAGAAATAAAAATGAACACTCTTATCCAGCTGGTCTACTTCAGCCTCTGCCCATTCCGAATCAGAAATGGGAAAGTATTGCCATGGATTTTATCACGGGGTTGCCCAAGGTGCAAGGACGTGATTGTATTTTTGTTGTGGTTGATAGACTAACGAAATTTGCTCATTTCTTTGTTGTTACTACTTCATTTACAGCAGCTCAAGTGGCTGAGTTGTTTTTTAGAGAGGTCTTTCGTTTGCATGGGTTGCCTAAAACTATTGTCAGTGATAGGGACAGCAAGTTCCTAAGTGTCTTTTGGCAAGAGATCTTCAGATTGAGTGGGACAGTGCTTACTCCAAGCACTAGTTATCAGCCACAAACAGATGGGCAATCAGAAATTGTTAACAAGTGGTTAGAGGGCTACCTAAGGAACTATGTTTCAGGACAGCAAAGAGCTTGGATTAAATGGCTTCATTTAGGAGAGTATTGTTATAACTCTTCTTATCACATGTCAATTAAGATGTCACCTTTTATGGCTCTTTATGGTTATGAAGCTACTAATTTTGTTGATTTAGTGTTTGGTGATAGTAGAGCTCCACAAGCACTAGATATGTTACAACAGAGCCAAGACATCTTGAAATCTCTCAAGGAAAATCTGCAACAAGCTCAAAATCAGCAGAAGTTATACGCTGATCAGTAGCGTGTTGAGAGGTCTTTTGAAGTTGGGGACATGGTCTATTTGAGGCTCCAGCCATATAGACAATCTTCTCTTAAGAAAAGTGGAGCGGAAAAGTTGAAGCCACGATTTTATGGTCCTTTCAAAGTCACCAAGAGAATTGGTGAAGTTGCTTATGAGTTGGAGCTTCCAGCTGAAAGCAAGGTACATAATGTCTTTCATGTGTTACGCCTCAAGAAGGCAATTGGACACAACGTGGTGGCTACTTCAGAATTACCTCCATTGGATGAGGAAGGTCAGTTGGTGTTGATTCCTGAAGAAATCCTTGATACTAGAGAACGTTCTTTGAGGAGGACAATCAAAGAATATTTGGTTAAATGGAGGAATTTGCCTATTGAAGATGCCACGTGGGAAGGTGAACAGATTTTGTTGCATCCATCTTTTCAGCTGCTTGTGGACAACCAATTTCGAGAAGGGCAGACTGTAATGTCCCCTTCTCATCAGTGATTAGCCTTGCAGTTCATCAGTCTATTCCGGAACCCGTAGACTGGAATGAGGTGAAATTAGGGTTTCTTGGCTTGGAGTTTGTGGCTTTCATGTTATTTACTATTTATTAGTCTTTTGCAGTTGCAGTTGTCTATTCTCAGTCCTTCTCAATTGGAGCAGTTGTCGTTATTCTCGCTTGGTCTTCAGAAAGCTTTATTTGGTGAAAATTATTTAATTAAAAGCATTATGTTTTAATTCTCTATTGACCCCCCCCCCCTTGGCCTAAGGTGATAACTTAAGTTGTTTTTAAAGTGGGGCCATGAAGGGTACGCCTTCATTAAAAGATTATTTATTCTTTATTGAATATTATGCCTTGGGAAAATAGATGCCACTTTTCTAAAAGTGAATTTTAAAAATAAAGTGAATTCTTATTATGCAATTTTGGACGCCACCTTGAGAAGTTGAAGGTTTTTGGGAATTTGAAGGGTCTCCTGTGTCTTTTGATCTAATTCTCAGGCATTTGAAGAGTTTGTGAGCTCTTATTTATTGAAGGTCTTTGCTCCAGCATTTCATCCATGAAAATTATGCTAAAGTTATGCTGTCGAAATGACAATTGACATATTGCTTCGGGGATGTCTACCTCCTAGCCTTTCATCCACTTTCGTGTTTGCAATATAACACCTAGTTGGCTACATTGCTGCTTCTCAACATCAGACTAGTAGATTGAGCATAAAAATTGAAGAATTTTTGGAGTGTTTTCACAGTTTTGATTTCCTGGTTTATCAACAGCTAAAGCTGATTTTTGTTCATATCTATTGGAGTGATTTTATTTCTGTTCTGGGTACTTTGGCATTTCACTTCTTGGTACAAGGCGCCACCTTCCACAAAGAATTGGAATTTAATTCCAAGTAATTATTTTTATCTTGCAAAATCGATTTCTTGAGGAGGCCGTACCATTTAGATGAGCATTGGGATTCGTACTAAAACAAATGGAGTCTTTGGTGATGGTTTTTGGATTGCTTCTTGGGCGCCAAACTTCTAGGAAGCATCTGCAACTGATATCTCCTCATTTGGAGGTAAATTGATCAACTTATGAGCATTTTATGAATTCACAGTTTGCTGGTTGAATTTCCAGAATTCTGATTTTTATATCAGATTGACACAATTTCCAGTTTTCAGTCTTATACTTCAGTATTTGAGTGTTATATCATTGTAAAAGATCATACTTCATGACTAAGTTCATTTCTTATCATTGTAATTTGTAATCTGCAGAGTTTATTTTTGTAAGGTTGAGATTAAGCATTACTAATCCAACCAATCTTTCAGTTCTGCAATTACTTACTGTTTTATCATTAAATTACCCCTGGATGGTTTACCTCCAGTGTGGATAATCTGTTTGTAACTCTTTTATATCCACTTTCATAGTGGTGAATCCCCACAGCTCTGTGGATGCCTGCCGCAGCGGACGAATTGTTTTTATTGTAATCTTTTCCCCCCACTATTTGGTGGTAGTGTGGAAATGTTCTTCATGGCTGGTTATCCGCCTATCAGTTCTTAATTTCAAATTTTAACACTCCGTCATATGTTAGCACCTCGCCCTCAGTGGGATCTTGAGTGCACATTCTTGACGTTGAGTAGTTTTCATTCCAAGTTCAGTTTTCAGTTTGATGCTAACGCTAATCCAGTTAACTTTTGCTAGTTATGTTGTGTTAATTCATCGGAAAAAATTGGTTAGCATATTTCAAGCACAGAAAACTACTCAAAAGACAGATATTAATTAATGGCACAAATCCCAAGAAATGCAGATGGTACGGCCTAGCAAGAGGGGCGATTTCTTTTTAAAAAATTCAAGACTTTACTAAAAAGCTGCAACTTCGGGAAAAGGTACGCCCTTCACAGACAAAGAGATCTAAACAATACCCAGAACGATTCTTTTTGTATTTTTTTGACTTATGAATAAAAATAACAACCTGCTATGAAGAATATGCAATTCCTGAATCTCTCTAATATGCATAAAACTGAACTACAAAGCCACACACTGACTACAATGCAACAATCTCACTACAAATCACTCACACTACACTATCTCACCACTAGTCGCTATCTTTCAAGCGAGAAGCAATGCCAAGCTAGGAGGCTTACATTCCTCGAAGCAATCCCACAGCCAATCCGGCAGCATAACATTCCTGTAGACAAGAGATAATCCAAATGAGAACCAAAGGCTTCCTTTTATAATTTCCAGTTGACCTTCTCGAAACCCTAATCTTCTTTTTTTGAGTCAAACCCTAATTCTCCAATAGATGGCGTCCCACTTTCCCAAGCAATACTTGACTTTTTAATTATAAACTTTATCCCTTCCTTGAAGTCGGCATCCAACTTATGCTTGGATTAAATCTTTTAATAAGAAATATAATTAATTCCTTCAATGAGGCGCCCACCCATAAAGAACATCTTTTAAAACAACTTAAAGTGAAGTTGCTAGGCCAAGGGGGTCAATGTTAAAATATAACATTAAAACATGACTTAATTAAAATAATTCAACTTATCTCTCCAATTGAGCCCCACAGCCCAAAAATGAGTAAGCCAACTAATCAGTCTGAAATGGAGAGCCAACCGTGCCGAAACCAACAGGACCACTGCCCGAAATGGAATTTACTAAAAATAGTAAATTCCTGAAGATGCTCAGAATGCCAAGAGAAACATACCACTACGAAGCTCTCTGAAAACCCAAAAAGAATCCGCCATTAAAATAACCAACCTCGAGCAAGAGCATCCTTCAAAACACGAAACTCTAATTTTACCTTCCGAATAGCCTACGGGTCTCCGGAATAGGCTAACGGTCACTGGCAAGATCGTGCTCGAGAAGGAGACATTACAGTCCGCCCTCCCCAAGATTGCTTGTCCTCAAGCAATCGCAACCCTGGATGCTGCAGAATCTCATCATTCTCCCAAGTTGCATCCTCTAAAGGCAAGTTTTTCCACTTCACCAAATATTTTCTGATTGTTCTTTTCCTCAAATATTATCTGATTGTTCTGATTGGGTGTTAAGGGTGATGACTAGGGAGGAATCTTCCACCACCGAAGCCACCACCGGAGAATCTGGGGTCTTACGCAAGCCCGCTGAACACATGGCCTCCAGGACGCACCTAGCCGCACACAGGGACATTACAGCCCACCACGCTCCGCGAGTCTCGACCTCGAGACTTCGGCTCTGATACCACTAAGGCCCAACCACTACACCAAAAGACCGGCCTGGTAGTGAGGGCGGTTACCCAGGGTGTTAAGGGTGATGACTAGGGAGGAATCTTCCACCACCGAAGCCACCACCGGAGAATCTGGGGTCTTACGCAAGCCTGCTGGACACATGGCCGCCAGGACGCACCTAGCCGCACACGGGGACATTACATCAAAAACCCAGAAAACTCCACCAAACATGCAACAGAAACTCAAACATGCAAACCTTCAAAAAATGCTTTCAACTCCCAATGAGATAGGAAACCCTAATTTTACCTCTGGCGAGCCTACAGGCTTCCGGAAATAGGCTATCAGTCACCGAAGGGCGTATAGCTAAAATGGGGACATTACATACTATTTATAGTAAGTCATGGGTATGGTCAACTAGCGGAGTTACTACTTTTGGCATGATGGCGTAATAATATCCTGGAGTTATTTGGGTTAATATTGGTCCTATGCATTTAATATTAATAACGTCAAAAAATAAAGTTAAATTAAATAATTTAACTTTATGCGTTATTAAAATATATATAAAGGGGACTTTATATTTAAAAGGATACAAGTGATTTTAACGTGCACTTTATAATATAAAGTTAAGTGCCAATTTAAAAGGGAGATATAAGTGACTTTTTAAAGGGATGTTATTTTATTAAGCTGTGCATCAAAATTAAAAGAATGAAAAGTGGGAAATGAAAGTAAATTAAATGAAATGAAAATCAAATGCAAATTGAGCATGGAAATATAAAAGGGCAATGAAAGCTCAGTTTACACATTCATTGTTGAGAAAATTATTTGTAAAGGGTTTTTACAGGAGACTAAAGAGTCTGGAAACACTTGGTAAAGGATTGAAAGATCTCCCAAACCAGTTTGCAGACAATTTGATTGCAGGGATTGTGCTTGTGCTTCAATTGATTTACAAGAAGAGATCCAATTTACAGAGTTATCAGAGTTTCAGGGTAGTGTTTGGCATCCAGGATTGAGAGGATTTGCATATCAGATTGGGATGCCATAAATCCTTATATCTGAAGGTTGTTGTGATTGTTATTGCTGGGAAAATCTGCAAGGAGGTCGTGAATCTCCTCAAACCCTAGGCATGGATGTTTCCAAGGATAAAAGGGCTGGTCATTGGAACCCTATATCAAGGTGTGTGAGCTTGTCTTTAGCTGGAGTGAACATTTCAGGTACCAACGCAGGAATCTGGGCACAAACTACAACTTGTTTCCCTCTCACATGGAAGTCTGGAGGGTTATTATCTGCTCCTGTTGCCTTTGCTGAGTGTGTGAGCTGACAGACATCTGGACATAAGCCTATAAAGCTGGGCACTTGTGTTCTGGAGGGGTTTCATTGTCATTGGAGGGGTTGACTGAAGAGTTGCTGCCTAGGCGTGCCTCTACATTGTCCAGAAACCACCATTAATAATGCTGCTGTCATTAACAGACCTGTATGAGTTCATTGTTCAGGGTGATTTGGTCTGAGAATGGACTGCTAGGCATAGTAGGTCTAAAACGTGTTGCTGTTATAGTTTCTGAGCAGATTTCAAGCAAGTTCAACCACCTCATAGCCTAGGCGAGCTTATTTCCAGGTCTGAAATACATTGAATATTATTGTTGGTTAAACTGCTGTTAATAGGCTGCAAGTTATATGTTTTTGCTGCTGCATTTTGGTCTAGGTGAAAGGGTGAAAGTATGTACTGCTGTAGCTCTTCCTGAGTGTCAACCTTTCATATCCACTTCATGAGATTGTCCAGTTTGTAATTGCATAAGGCTGGAAGTGTAATCTCTGCATTGAATATTAAATGATAGTCAATTATGAAAGTTTGGAACGGTGAAGATTGATTATTAAATTTGTATCTGCAAATTACCTGGATGTTATCTTGACTAAGGAAACGGAATGAAAACTGTCTGACAAAATGTCCCATATGTGAAACTGAAACTTAATCGAGCAAAATCGCAATAGAGTTTGTTCCATTTGGGGTGAGACATTACATTAATACAAAATGGCATTTAGCATGGGGGTAGATTTTCTAAAATGGAGGTTTTGTTAAACGGACAGGCTAATTTATACTAAAAAAAATTTCCATGATTACTGAGTTAAGATACATGAAAGACAGAGAAAAGCATAATAAATTATAGAATTGCATAAGTGGCACGAGATCTCAGGTCAAACATAATGTACGGACTGTGTTGCATGCACTTCAAGCTATCTAGAATGAATCTGCACACTAGAAATTTGAAAATTTAAATACTTTGAAATGAACCTGCACCCAACACGTTTTGAAATTAAAGCACTTTGGTGAACACAGAGGTGGTAAATAGAGTAATGAGAATTATAAATGATAGGGCACAAGTTTGGTGGCAGCAAAGAGAAGAGTCATTCAGAAAAGTGAATGGCATAGTGCTGGAGGAAAGGAAAGGAACAAGTCAATGGGAAGAATTTAGATGCTCCTAGCTATGTGTAATGTCCCCTTTTTAGCGTGATCTTGTTTTATGGTGGGTTGGCCTATTATTTTGATCCTCGTAGGCTAGTGTGTTGGATAGAGGATCTCAATGGCAGAGTATGGTGGATTTAGTCATTTCCACCCCTTTAGTTCAGTGTTGGGCTCAATGCAGGCGTTTGTAGTTCAGTGTTCGCCAGCTTCTGACGACATGGAAATATACTGAGTTTGGAAGGAGTTATCAGTATTTTTGTGGTTAAGTTACTTATTTAACTCATTGGTTTATTATAAAGTCAAATTGACTTTATAAAAAGTAAACGCCACTTAAATATATTATAAGGTGATAAATAAATCACTTAAGTCAAAAAGTGAAACCAAGGTATTTAAAACAACTATTGAAAATGACTTAAAATACATTTTAAATGTATTTGTACCCCAAAATTTAAATTTTTGTTACACTTAGACATTTTGAAGAAATAAGTAAAAGTCTTGTTAAATCAGTCAAAAAGGTCAAAATTTGGGTGTGCATGTCTTGCATGAGGGGTTAAAACGCAAAATTTTCAAAATCTGACTATTTGGGTCTGCTCAGAGCATTAATCTAAAAAATCCCAGATCTCAATTTTTCATCCCTACTTTTTAGGAAAACTACTATTTTTAGAAATTTTCTAAAAATAGTAACTTTTTCTGGGTTTTTTTGGGTTTCTTTGGAAACGGATACTGGCAAAACTTTCTAAAAATAGAAAGTTGGTCAGTCAAGGTCCAAACTGATTCTGATTGGCTCAAAATATGTCCATATTAGGCTGGTGCAGTCAGAATCTCAAAATAATCAGTTTTGCCCTAGTGGGTCTTTTCTGCTTTTTCAGAAGCATATCAGAAGCTCCGAGGTCATCAATGGAGGTCAGTCAGTTGCCAGGCGTCAGATTCAACATTCTGGCATTCAGCAGAAGGCGAGTTGGTGAGCGAGCACGAAGAACGGAGAAGAAAGTGAAAAATGTGAAAATTTTCTAACACTAGTTGACTTGGGCGCCCCAGAAGAGAATAGGCGCCCATCTTTTTAGGGCACTAAATGATAAAATTAGGGTTTATACTTCTAATCAAAGTTCATTTCTCTGCCAGCTCCGCAACGAATCTAACAGTGTAGTCATCAGATTATCCAGTCATCCGGAATTTGAGGCTGAACAGGGAGGATTCACACAAAAGTCAGAATGAAAAGCATGAAGATTATCAAAATTTTACTAAGTGTGGAGACTTTGGGCCCCCCTGGTGGAGAAGGGCGCCCAGCTTTTTGAAGCACCTAACTCAGCAGTTAGGGTTTGAGAATATGTTCGATCTCTTCGGTATTCAACTAGCTTCGCAACGCCTGTCTCCGTCAGATCATCCGATTGTCCAATCTCCAGCAAATTCAAATCAAAGTGGAACATACGGAATGAAGGTTTCAAACTTGAAGATGAAAATCATATAAAATTGAGTAAGTCTGGAAGGTTTGGGCGCCCCTAGTGAAGAAGGGCGCCCAAGATTTTAAGAGGTAAAACAGATGAATCTAGAGAAGTGGCTCATATATGATCTCTTCGCAGTTGATCCAACTCTCCAACGAGATATTCAGCGCGTCAATCGAAGGTTGCAGTCGCCAGAGACGAGAAGCTAAACGGAGGGTCTGACAAGAGCTAAGAATCAAAGTTCAGAAGCAAATAGGAAATTGTGAAAATATTCTAACTCTGGTGAGTTTGGGCGCCCTAGCTTGCCAGGGGCGCCCAAGCTTTTGAAGGCTCAAATCCAGCTGTTTAATGAAGCTTCTCCTAGGAGACCCGTCTTAATATCTCTCCAGCTACGCAAGGAACATAACTATTAGTCAATCCGACGCCCGAGTCACCAGATTTGACATGATCATCTGTAGAAGAGAGTTAATGAAGGAACTAAAAATATCAAGAAAATGGCTAACTCTGGACAAAATGGGCGCTCCTGGAGGAAAAAGGCTCCCATGAATTCAAAGGTCAAGATGAGGATTTTAGCCAGAGACTCCTCCAGAACAATCTTCTCAGAATCAATTAGGCTCTGCGATGAATCCTTCAGCTCGCTCATCAGATTAGTCTGCAAGCCGAAAATCGAAGGCGATGTAGGGGGTCAAAATGGCAGAAAGTTGAAAATATCAGAAAATTGACTAACACTACTTGAAGTGGGTGCCCCTAGCCAAGAAGGGCGCCCATCTTCTCATGCCTTAGAGAAATTTTCAAGATTTTCAAAATTTCAAAATTGCAAGAAGGAAGATGGCGTCCAAGTTCAATGAGCTGAGATTTTAGGGTTTTGAAAATAAAAGCAAAAGAAAGAAAACCTAAAACCAAACCCTAAGTCTATTTAACACCTCTCTTCAATGTAATTTTCATTATTTTTGCAGGTAGCATTCAAAGGAGAAAGTTGGAGCAGCAAGTTTGAAGAATTTTTATGATTCAAGAACTAAAGTTTGCTGGTTATTTGTCAAATTTTTCAGATCAGCAACATAAACCCTTGCTTTTTCATGCTTTTTCATGCTTTTTCATCCAGAAGATCAAGTTTTTCAAGGAAAAGGCCAAGGTTTTCAAATTTTCAGCCATCTGGGTCCTATCACTTCGTTCTTCTGAAGAAATTTTCAAGAAATTCATCAGATTGCAGCAGCTGCTTTTTATTTGCATGTCAGTGAAATCCTCAGTGCATTCAATTTTCAATCATCTAGGTCCTCTCAA
This sequence comes from Sequoia sempervirens, assembly GCA_007258455.2. Taxonomy (NCBI): domain Eukaryota; kingdom Viridiplantae; phylum Streptophyta; class Pinopsida; order Cupressales; family Cupressaceae; genus Sequoia; species Sequoia sempervirens. The sequence continues at coordinate 181,270,135 of VDFB02058242.1, read as the reverse complement.
ATCAGTCTTCTGAAGAAAACCCATATCATAGCTTTTTCAAGAAAAATTACAAATCCTAAGGTTGGCTGCTTTTTCGATCAGCCATCAGTATTTTGCAAATCTAATCAACTGGGTTCATCTCTAATCATATTCTGAACAAAACCCAGGTGCCAGCTTTTTTCGTGAAAAATTGAAGAAATTAGGGTTTGCTGCTTTTTAGGCAAAATTCAAAATTTTCGAAAACGGACGATCTGGGTTGTCTTGCAACAAAATTCTAAGCAAAACCCATATCTTACAAAAAATTTCAAAAAATTTGTCCATTGGAGCAAGAAAATCAGCATTCTAAAAATAGTAAGTTGCTCAAAACTTGTCTGAACATAGGCGAGTTTATAGTCATTCATCAAGGTTTCTGAAATGGAGTACACTCCCAATATTTTCAAGATTGAATCAGGTCTCTATCATGATTTCATCAAAACGGCTGAGACAGACTTGCATCATATCAAGCCGGTGTTTGATTTACACGCTTTGGAGAGCGCAAGCAACACCTCAATCAGAAACTTGGGACACTCTGGACTCCTCGCAGCAGCATCTATTCCTATATCAATTCAGAGTCTTGAGTTCGCAATCGCTTGCATCAAGCATTACAACTCGGCTACAAGGGAGATCCAGTCAGTAGATGGCAGATTGATTTGCAGTCTGAAGCCTGATATGATCGAGAAGTGTTTTTCCATTCCCCCATGGCCTGAAAGCATTACTATCTCAAAGGGTGAATGTGAAAGGATATCGGAAATGCACAAAGATAAATATAGTAAGAAGATTGCACAGAGGTGGATGAAAGAAAAGCATAAGACTTTGCCAAAGAACGTTGGGCAAGGAGAGTTTAAGGATGAAATTGCTATCATTATCACCTTGCTCAACAGGGTAACTGGGTCAGAAGACGCCACCAAGTTTCAACCTTGGATGTTTTACGCCATACCCCACATCATGAAGAAAACCGAGTTCTATGATTGGCCTACCTTGGTCAGTGATAGCCTACATCAGCAGATAACAGAATACTTGCAATTTCATGAGTTTCATATGGTGTCTTACCTAGTCTACCTAGTGGCCTATCAAGGTCAATTCAGAGGGTTGAACACCGAGGGATCATTGAGTGTACAGCATATATATAACTACTATCCGCAGTTGGAATTCACGAAGTCACTGCATCACTACAAGAGAGTGAACGAGGCTTTTTTTATGTACACAGTGTGGGACCTAGACAACGAATTACATGTCCGTATATCTTCAGTTGCCAGGGCAGCGATGGCGGAGTGGGCAGATTGGTTCATACAATTTCCCACTTTCATCTATCTCAAGGTCTATGGCTATTCAGGTGCCCCGCTCATGTTACCAAGGTATCCGTCAGACGAGGTCATCTTCATGGAGTTCTTGAGGCAAGCACACGATGTCCACACAGTTTTGAGGAATAGAAGGAAACCCTCCCTTCATTTTCCATTAGGGCTGGGAATCTATACATGCAGGACTGTTGCAGATGCTAAGACAATGGGAGATGAGTTAGATAAACTCGGCCTCAAGTCTTACAGTAAGAGACGATCATTTGATCTTCATGGTGTCTACGCTGGCCGACTTGAGAAGAACTATGCTCATATATCCGCCCTTGAAGATTTTTGGGCTAATTGTACAGATGAGTTCGAGGTGTGGAGGCATAGTTACAGTAGGTTAACTCTCCACCAAATGAAGGACTACTTAAATGAAGACATAGAAGGGTTATCAGATGATTACGAGGATGTGCTTCTCCCGATGTATACTCAGATGCGAATTGAAGATCAGCCCCTTTCACAAGTTAACTGGGCTAATAAAGAATCCCTCTCAGTCGAGGACAAGACGAGCCAAGTTCTTGAACATAGCAAGGTTTTCTTAATCCTTAAGAGGAAAAACTCCATTCCAATAGCAGAGCCGCCAAAGACAATTCCCTCTTCTTCCAGAGCATAGTCAAAAGGAAAGGGAAAAAGTCAGTCTCAAGAAGGCATCAAAGGTAGTAGATCAAGTAAAAATGTAAGAAGAAGGTTAGACTTCTCAGGCATAGTCATACAGGAGCAACCTACAGTTGTAACAGAAGCTCCTCCTAATGAGCCTGTACCTCAAAAAGAAACAGAGGAGCCACCTTTGACACATGTTTTTGTACCCTTGATAGACTCCACCGATTCACATCGACCTTGATATTGAAGATGAAGAGATTGAAATAGTACCTCCTAAGGAAGTTAGTAAAGATACTACCGTGTCTTAGCTTGAGAACTCCTTGGGAAGGGTAAGAAGAAGACCTTCATATCAGGTGAGTGTTGATGATCTCGATAACATCTATCAAGAACCTCCTAAGAAGAAAGCAAAGAAGCAAGTTCACTTTGATAGGAATCATGATAACGAGATAATCATGGAGACTGCATTGCCCCTAGAAGATAAGAGCAGGGATGAGGTGAATATGGATGACTTCGTCATGATCAAGGCTAATCTTGGTAGAAATACCAGACATGCGAATGTGAGTCTATTCAGAGTTGTGTCCAAAAACCTTCAGGAATGAGTACTCAAGGATGGAGAAGACAAGGCAGCCCTCAAGGCTGAAAATCAGCAGCTCGGGCTTTATATTTCTAACCTTGTCCATGGTTCTTCACAAGCAACCCAGTTGCTGCCCCAAATCTTAGAGAAACCAGCTGATCATCATCAGTTAAGACAGCTGGTCATTTGTGGGAAAGAAACTCAGGAGTGGATCGAGAGCTTCATTGTCAGAGAAAAGGAGATCTTGGCACGGATGTTCCAGTTAAGAGAAAGCGCTCATGAACTACGTCAAGGTATCCAAGGGTTTGAACAAACACTAGCTGAAGTAAGACCAAGGCATGAGATCATCATTGCTAATTTAGACACAGCCTATGGTTCAGCAGTTTCAAAAGAACACAAGAGACAAATCCTTGCTTGGAGAGAGCGTCATGTTTTCAAAGTTAAAACCTATGAGAGGATATCCAAGGAATTTATCGCCTACAGACAAAGGGTGATTGAAGCTCTTCTTTTCATCAGTGAGTTTATCACAGAGATTCCTTCTCAGTACAGTCTTGAAGATGGTTCCTACGTCGGGCTTGATGAAGTGCAGGATCAATTTCAAAGTGTTGTTCACAGTTGCAATCCAGTTGGCGGAAGGATGAATCATATTTTGATGATGTCAGCAAAGTTTGAGAAAGCGGCCAATGACGTCGAAGATTTCCTGAGATCTGTTGCAGATGCTGAAGATATTCTAGAAAAGAGGTGTTTTGCTATTGATGGCATAGATGCACCAAACCGGGACACAATTTCTAATTTTCTAGCGGATGTGATCGAGCTTTAAAGCAGCTTTCTTCTAGAAGCTTTCTTTCCCGCTTTCTTTCTATTCTTGGAATAATTCTTATCCATTCTTTGAGAAGAGAAAGAAGATAAATGTAATAGTTGGCCTACCTGCTTTTTCTGCTTTCTTAGGTGTTAGATGTTATCTTCTTTCTAGATTTAGTAATAAAGCTTGCTTGTTGAACAAGCCCTAGATTGTGAAAGCAAGGAGATTGTAGGGTTCCCTACTCCTCTGCTTGTCTATAAATAAGAGCCTTTCCTCATTAGTTTCTTGAACCATGCTAGTGATAACAAAACGCTGAGCCTATTGTGCCATCTATTTGTTATTCAGGTGTTGTTCAATTGTTTTGTGATAGCAAATTGTTGAGTCTCTTTTAGCCAACAAGGAGTTATTGTGATTGTTGTTTCTATTGTGTAAGAACAAGATTGCAAGCCTCTTTAGCTGCAATTTCTTGTTCCAGGCATGTTAGAAGTGAGTTTTGTTCTAGAAGTTTGAGTAATAAAATCATGAGCCTCCTTTGCCTTGATATAACATCTCAGATTTCCATTATTTATGTTCTACTTTTATGATCTTGATTTCAACTTACATTGAAGTGTGTAGATGTTGTTGAGAGAGAGTTTATTGAAATACTAAGTTACCGGTTCGGGTTCGGGGATGGGTTCAGGTACGAGAACCTGGTACGTGGGTACGGGCAAAAATTTTTTAGGGGTTTGGGTACGTGTGTATATATATATATATATATATATATATATTAATAATTTAATATATTATAAATCTATATATATGTATTATATATACAAAAAAAAAAGAGAAATATAGAGAATTGTAAAACTAAATCATTTCATAGTATGATACTTGATCATTGATAAATGCCAAAGATAAATATTAAATGCCAATTGATAGTTGAAAAATATTCAAATAAAATAACTGAATTACAAAATGTAGTTCATGAAACATTCAAACATGATTCAATGTTCATTGTTCAAGTGCTCATCAATCATCAAAAGGATTGTCAGAATCATCATGACTTGGATTTTGAGCGGTTTCAACTTCAAAATCATCATCATTTGAACCCAAAGCGGATCCAACACCATGTGATATGTCATCAATATCACCCACATCATCCATAGTGGCTCTAGCAAGATCCTGAATGGTTGCATCCAAGTCAGTAGACTCGGGTGCTACATCCCAAAGCCTCGCTGCCCCCTGCCTGTATTGAGGATCCTTACATGACAGAAGACGCAAATTGGAATGAATATACACTAAGTCTTCAGCTCTTTTTGCAGCCAACCTGTAGAAACCCTTGTTTCCCCTGTTTTTTGAATCTGACCTTTTTTTATTGTTTTGTTTGTATTTTGGTTTTTTTTTTGGGTTTTTGCATGAATGATAAAAATTGCGATTTTGAAAGAAAATTGATATAAATTTCTAACAAATACAATAAGCTCAGATCTAACGTAAATAGGCACAGAAATGGATATCTATTGATTGTATTATTTTTCTACAGCCATTACAATAATGAAACTCTGACATGCAGTTAAGATTAAACAAAATTATCAGATAAAAACCTGATTTGCAGCAAGCTGATATATCATAGAAATGGTACGGCTTTCAGAATCTTAACTTCTCCCTCAGCCAGATGCCAGAAGAATGATCCAGAAGTCTAGACGCCAACTGGGTAGTAATCAGAAGATCACAAAGGAAGGCGATTTAGCTTAAGCTGAAAAGTACGGCCTTTTATGAGATGGTACGGCCTGTAACAGCAAATGTACGACTCGAAGCAGCAGCAATAAAAGTACGGCCTTTATCTGTAGTCTCCAGATCTGACAAAAATGGGCGCATTTACTAAAGAATCTCTTTCAACTGAGTCCCACTCTAAAAACCCTGAATATATTTTGCCTGTGATGCTCTGTGATAACTTCTGAATAAAGCTATCTCTCTGCCTGGCAATAGATCAGCTGGTATTTCACAGCCTCTGAATCGCACACACTGAAGATTGCACGTTCTCCAATGCAAAATGAAAACCGGAACCCTTGGCTCTGTTCTCAGAAGAATAACTTGATCAAAATTTCAACATTCAACATAATCCCCTCTTCACAATGAAAAATTCTTTATATTCTCAAGAGGGTCGACTTTTTCCTCAAAAGGCATCATTTAAATAAAAGTTGAATTTTAACTTTTAATTTTTCAATAGTCTCGACGCACTTTTAATTATAAAATATAATTAAAAAGTGGCCCCCTTCAATGTTGGTTGAACCCTTCAAGAAATCACTTAAGTTATAATATTAAATAATATTATAACTTTATAATATAAGCTTCAATAATTAATATTTAATTTGACAATTAAAATATTAATATCTTACTCAATTTACGTCTGATTAACGAACCGTCTGAAGCTGGAGAATTAGTGATTGATTATGCACATGACCAAACCCTACTGCTAAAAATAGCAGGGGTGCTCCGTTGAATGACTATTACTGCTAAAAATAGCAACTCAGGCTAAAAGTGTCCGAATGAGCCCGAACGAAAGCCAACTGGTCAAATATTGACAACTGAAGCCAAGCCAAGCTCCATCAAGACCCTCTATCCATCCAATCAGCCTACGAGGGTCGCATAATAGGCTAATTCTTACGAACTATGATGCTCGCCAAAATGGGGACATTACAGTCCGCCCTCCCTGAAATTGCTTGTCCCCAAGCAATCTCCACTGCAAAGAAACTCTAATCCTCGGGAGGCCCAAAAGAAGAATTGTGAAATGTCCCACACATCCCTAACCAACTCTTGTAGCACCAGCATAAACATAGTTGCGCAAAATATGCCTAGATCCAAAACCCGGAATGGAAGTCTGCCCTGCCTAATCCCCTCCGACTTCCTCTGCGCTACTCTGACCTCAACTTCACCATGCCAGAAGTGGTGAAGCAATCCACTGGGACCCATCCAAAACATAGTACCAATCCTGTTGCCACCCGGATCCCAACATAATCTGTACACACATCCAACCATACTGTGGGAATATGAACATCGGAAAGTATTTGTATCACAACAATTATCTCCATCCTCTGCTAGACTCAAATGGATGTGTTGACTAACCAAACCATCATGTCCACTGGCATCATAATCACCCGGTAACCATGTATCCGTATGAAACCATTGTGACACTAAAGTAGCAACCCCTGTCGGGTACATCTCATCATGATGGATAACTAATTGCTGCCCCTGGAAGTAATCTCCTGTAAATAACTGAGTCGGGTACTTGCAGCCGCTAATCCCATCTTCAAAAGATGGTAACTCTGCACACAGTATTGAGCTACTCCCCTCAACTGCACTCAAAGGAAAATCCTGTGCATAAGGATTGTGCATCAAATACAGATCATGTACTAGTGGATCAAAAGTAAAACTATAGGCACTCCTCACTAAGACACACTGCAAAACTCCTTTGTGATCTCTGTTTGGAATTTCGATGCACTAGGAAAATTCCAAACACTGCGATTATCGCTCAATCCTGAACTGGTTTCAGGAGTGTTATTGGCTTCCAACTTGAAGAGTGGATTATCATAAGGTCGAACCACCATCCAACTCAAATAACAGATTATTCACAAATTGCACAATCATTCTATTCTGATCTGAATCATCCACTGCTGAGCCCCTGGAATAGTAGATTAAATCAAAATCCTGAATTGGTTCATCAAGCGACCGATCATGATCAACTGCATGGGATGAAATAACTGATTTGCCTCTAGAAAAGGGAAACAAATCATCATGAGAACCGATCTCCCACCTGAATGGTATTCTGCCTACCTCCTGTGAAGAAGATGGAGTAGTATCGAGAGTTGTCACACAACTCTTCGATGAATCAACTATTATGTTGCAAGAGCTAACAATAATCGCCCCTGCAACACCTGTCATGGGAGTAACCTCAGGAGAACCAGGTGTAACATGTGGTTCCCTACAACTTTCAACCAATGCACTCATCCCATCTGTATCAACTGCTCCTGTAACCGTGATGGATGTAACCACATCTTCACTACAACTTGTGGATATAAGATCCTCATCAACTGCCTCTGTATATAACTGTACTGTATCTACAGCTGATGGAGACTGTGCCAAACTCAACTCCACGGTAAGCTCCTCCAACCGTGACTGTGACTCTTGAAGGGCCAATTGACTGCTCTTCAATGAGTCCATAGTCACCTCAAGCTCATGAGTGAGCTCATCGACCTGCTCCTCCTTTCCCTTCAATGCATCATAACAAATGCAATCCCACTCGAGAAGAAAATCCCTGTCTGCAAGTAGTTTTAGGTAGTTTTGTTTCATCATTCCAATTGCTTCTTGAAGTGCATGTATCTCTGCAAGGGAAAAACCACTATCACTGTGCTCATCTATCAAAGGAGTACTCCAACCATAGGTAGCTAACATCTGACGAGCAACATCAAAATGCTCAATGGTCGTAGCAATCATATTGTCATTCACCTTTAATTGCCCAACCAAATGATGAGGACTTTGTAGCTTATGACCCCCATACAAGTTGTCCAATTCACAATCTGCACTATGATATGAGGCTGATTCGTCATCACTCACTACATGATAAGCAGCATCATGTGTGCTTTCATCCATGCACACCTCAACATATAAGGTACTGCTTCTATGTACCTCAAAGGATGGCCCAACTGGCAAGGTAGAAGTTGCTGGTATGACAGTATCTTCACACACTTCCACTCCCAAAGTAACTACATGCCCATCCAAAGCACGATCCTGGGATTCCATATCAACATATGAATCTTCTAGCTTGTTTTCAAGGGTCTGATCTGGAAAATCAGACTCACCATGCCATGAATCCTCAACATACAATACATCATTAGTACCCAATTCCTGAGTACTTTCATGCGACAATTCAATAGGATCATTTTGCACATGTGAAAACACTGCTGTCTCATGCTCATGCAAAGTTTCACCATCGCTGTCATGAAAATCAGAAGTAGCCTCTATAGTAGAAACTTCTTGAATCACCTCTTGCAAGGATGATGTAGATAAATCATTAACCAAAGTTGTTCTAGTGTCTTCTTGAATCAAATCAGCATGTCTATCAAATTCATCATATAAATTTGCATACCTCATCGGAACTTGAAGACACCACATCGTTCTCATGAAGAATTATATCAATCACGTGAAGATTCTCTATCCAATTCGTGTGTAAACAATTCATGGGCTATAGTGTGATACTCCTTCCTTCCTTGCTCAGTTTTGTGGAAAAGACTCGGGTGCAAATCCATGTAACTCTTGAATGAACAGTTCTTCTTAACACGTTGAGGAAGAGTGTTATATTCCTCAAACATGCTAATCACTACCTCTTCTCTGTTTTGTGGTGTTGGAACTTTGCTGGTAGGAAGTGACATAGATCCTTTATGCTGTCCCAACTTTGAAAGCATCTGCTCTAAACGCAGCAACTCTCGATTGAGCTTGTATTGGGATTGTTCAAGTTCTTTGAATGCCTGTTTATCGCTGAGCAATGTTTTCATTAAGCCCATTTTCGCTGTTCAAATTGCAACAATTCCAACTGACTTGTGTAACTGCTAATCTTCCCACCAAATGAATGCAACCATCACCCAACAGGTTGGCAGGAAACCGCTCTGATACCACTGTAGAAACCCTTGTTTCCCCTGTTTTTTGAATCTGACCTTTTTTTATTGTTTTGTTTGTATTTTGGTTTTTTTTTTGGGTTTTTGCATGAATGATAAAAATTGCGATTTTGAAAGAAAATTGATATAAATTTCTAACAAATACAATAAGCTCAGATCTAACGTAAATAGGCACAGAAATGGATATCTATTGATTGTATTATTTTTCTACAGCCATTACAATAATGAAACTCTGACATGCAGTTAAGATTAAACAAAATTATCAGATAAAAACCTGATTTGCAGCAAGCTGATATATCATAGAAATGGTACGGCTTTCAGAATCTTAACTTCTCCCTCAGCCAGATGCCAGAAGAATGATCCAGAAGTCTAGACGCCAACTGGGTAGTAATCAGAAGATCACAAAGGAAGGCGATTTAGCTTAAGCTGAAAAGTACGGCCTTTTATGAGATGGTACGGCCTGTAACAGCAAATGTACGACTCGAAGCAGCAGCAATAAAAGTACGGCCTTTATCTGTAGTCTCCAGATCTGACAAAAATGGGCGCATTTACTAAAGAATCTCTTTCAACTGAGTCCCACTCTGAAAACCCTGAATATATTTTGCCTGTGATGCTCTGTGATAACTTCTGAATAAAGCTATCTCTCTGCCTGGCAATAGATCAGCTGGTATTTCACAGCCTCTGAATCGCACACACTGAAGATTGCACGTTCTCCAATGCAAAATGAAAACCGGAACCCTTGGCTCTGTTCTCAGAAGAATAACTTGATCAAAATTTCAACATTCAACATAATCCCCTCTTCACAATGAAAAAAAAATTATATTCTCAAGAGGGTCGACTTTTTCCTCAAAAGGCATCATTTAAATAAAAGTTTAATTTTAACTTTTAATTTTTCAATAGTCTCGACGCACTTTTAATTATAAAATATAATTAAAAAGTGGCCCCCTTCAATGTTGGTTGAACCCTTCAAGAAATCACTTAAGTTATAATATTAAATAATATTATAACTTTATAATATAAGCTTCAATAATTAATATTTAATTTGACAATTAAAATATTAATATCTTACTCAATTTACGTCCAATTAACGAACCGTCTGAAGCTGGAGAATTAGTGATTGATTTTGCACATGACCAAACCGTACTGCTAAAAATAGCAGGGGTGCTCCGTTGAATGACTATTACTGCTAAAAATAGCAACTAAGGCTAAAAGTGTCCGAATGAGCCCGAACGAAAGCCAACTGGTCAAATATTGACAACTGAAGCCAAGCCAAGCTCCATCAAGACCCTCTATCCATCAAATCAGCCTACGAGGGTCACATAATAGGCTAATTCTTACGAACTCTGATGCTCGCCAAAATGGGGACATTACACAACCGGTTACGCTTCACTGAGTGGATAAAGAAGTATGTACTCCAATTCCGTTCAGCGGCAGAAGAGCTTGCAACCTGGAGAGAAAACCAACAAAATTAAAAAAAAAATTAAAAAAATGCAAGATAAATTCCAAAATGTTAAGTGTTAAATTTTACAATACAAGTGGCAAAAAAAAAAAAAACTTACTTGTGAGAGGATCTTGATTGCCAGAGGTTGGAGGAACATATAATCTTGACCATGGAGGTACCACCATGTAAGAGCATCCATTTTGTATTGCTCTCTAGCAACAGAAGCGGTATGATTTTTTGATTTTCCTGTGACAAACATTCCAAATTCTCTCATGACACTTGCATGCACTTTTGGATCACTAAACATTCTACTAAATGTCGTCTTATACCCATTAGCAACTTCAGAATCTCTATATGGCGGTATTCTCCCTGGGATAGAAAGTACTTCAGTGGTATAGTACCTCGGAGATAGGGCATATGCAAGGAGGTGCAATGGAGTTGTCATCTTGTTCCAACGATGAAGAACAATTGCTTCCACCCTTTTGTACAAGGTGTCTTCAGGATCATTCTCTTTTTTTTGTATTTCTATTTTTATTTTTTCCAACATTGTGTCCATGCTATCATAGACATCCCCCAAGCATGGTTCATCTGTATCAGCAAACCGAAGCATAGACATGATAGGTTCGGTGAATTCCAATACATAATTCACACGATCCCACCAATCGTCATTCAAGATCAATGCCTTGACCTTTTGGGCCCTCTCTGAATTTGATTGCTTCCATATACCCCATTGGTTGCTAATAACCATTTGACTCAATGCATCTTTCACCTTCACAAGTCGTCTCAGAACAATTGTGTGAGATGCAAACCGGGTCTCGGCAACCTAAGAACATGTTAATAGTAAGTTAATAACACATTTAAAATATGTAAATAATGCAAAAAATTATTTTATTCAATTATGTAAAACATGACATAAATGATAAATGAAACTAAATAAATTAAATTTTAAAATTTACCTTCAACAATTCCAATGTTGAAAAAGTTCTGAAAATTGCTTGTGACATATGGTGGTTTGTCACAAACATCTGGATCTCCTCAGACTCCTGGTATATTTCTTTCACCCACTCTATTTGGTTGCCAATTGCTTGCATCACCAAATTGAGGGAGTGTACGGTGCACGGTGTCCAAAAGATGTGCTCATATCTAGCCTCTACCAAAGCACCTGCAGCCCTGCAAACTTTTGCATTGTCCGTAATTACTTGGACAACATTTTCACTACCCACCATCTCTATGGAGTCAATGAGAATCCTGGAAATGAACTCTGCATCTTTCACTTCCCCTTCACAGTCAACCAGCCCTCAAAAACATTGCCCCTTTGGGGGACACTGCAATAACATTAATCAATGGACGGTTTTTGCAATCTTTCCATCCATCGGAAACAATAGATACACCTGTTTCAACCCAAGAATCTCTAATTGGTTTTAGTTGGGCCTCTACATATTTCTTCTCTTTTTGCAATAAGGTGGTACGCACCTTTTCATACCCAGGACTTGTGAAATCAAGAGGTGCACTATTTATTGCTGACACCATGTCCTTCCAATATGGTGATCTCACCAAGTTGAATGGAAGACCATTGGCATAGAGGCAACGTGCAATTTTTTCTTCAGCAATATCTCTTGCCTCCATTTTAAATGCCTTCTCTAATGGACCTCTCTTGCGGGTGGTGGTTTCTGGGTCTTCATCTTCTTCTTCCGTAGAGGGTATAGACAAGAAGGGATGTCTAGAGGGCCTAACTATCTGAGTGGGTAATGTTGTTTTTTTCTTTTCGGAACTATAACTAGTTTGTTTTCCTCTTGCAACCGAATTGTCAGCATCTTCTTGTTCTTTTATAAATGTTGCTATTTGTACAGCAGAAAACCCCTTCTTATCTGGGCCCACACACATATTAATCCCTTTACCACCAGAGCCCATAAAATGAAGTTTCACTCAGTAGTAGGAGCTATTATATTGTACATTGCAAAAATTACACTTCCAAACAAACCCCCCACCTCCAGGAATTTGTGAAATTCATGTGGTATGTCTCCATAAAGGAGATCCTTTATCAATTTTGAACTTTTGGCTTCCATCCCCACCCACTGAACTTTGACTACTGGCCATTGTTGCAATCTATAAAAAAAATGAAAAATATATATATATTTGAAAAACTTCTTCACAAACTTGAAAAAATCCATCAAAAACTAAGAAACTTAAAAAAATTCATCAAAAGATTAAAGAATAGGGTTTAAATGCATACCTTTAACACTTAAATCTCCTTTGTAGAAACTATTTGCCACTCCACAATCGATCTCCTTCAAATGCAATCACCTCCCTTCAAAATGCTAAGATGGAAAGAAAATATGGAGAGAGCAAAATGAGAGGTAAAAATGAAATGTTTTAGTGTTGAAAGGCCTCATATTGGGTCGTTTTAGGGTTAAGAGGCAAAATAGAAATTAAAAAATTATTTTTTTTAACTTTTGGGCCCACTTTTTAAGTGTTGGGTCGTAGGTTCTTAGTGGTTCGCCCAGGTACGCGGCTGGTACCCCCGGGTCCGCGTACCTTTGGGCAAGGTACGCGCTGGGTACACACAGGGTGCGTGCCCAGCACGTACCCACAGGCGAACCCGTACCGGGTTCACACCCGAACCGGGTTCAAGGCCTGTGGGTACGAATCCGGTAACTTAGTTGAAATATTTTGTCAAAAATCAACCTTGTTCATTTCTAGTTTCTCTTGCTTTGTTTATTACTTGTTGTACCCAAAACCAAAATTTTTGCTTCATCAAAGCATTTTGTTTAAAAGAGTCTAAATCCTGCTAAAATGATGTCAAGAATAGTTTTTGGGCTATATCAAGCATGGAGTTTTGTCAGTAGTTTGTCAGTTAAAGTCAATTTGTTGGCGTCAAAACTAACACCTCTGGAGTGCAGGTTTGTACGGACAGCTTTGCACACTGCGTAATGAGTGCTCTTCAAATTAGGAGGGGAAACTCCCTCGTAGTGCTGGAATGCATGGAAAAGAAAAGTAATCTAAGTCCTATCTTTTTGTTCTCAGCTGGAAGAGGCACAAGGTTAAGAAAACCAAGAACATTGCAGCTAAGGATTTTCTGGTTTCGCAGATCATTAACTACAACTAAGCTATCTACTTTAATCTATCCAATTTCCTCAAGAAAACAGAGCATGAGGAAATGGAGAAGGGTTTGACTATTAGACGATAAACGTGTATAGATTCTCAACTTGAAGGCAAGGTGGCACATCTATCAGCTCGATCTAGACAAGTTTATTGGTAACAACATCACACGATAAATTGGATACGGATTCTCTACTTGAAGGCAAGGTGGCGCATCTATTATCTCAATCCGAATTAGTTTATTGTCCACGACAACACACAATAACCAAGTACAGATTCTCTACTTGAAGGCAAGGTGGCGCGACTATTATCTCAATCTGAACAAGTTTATTAGGCACAAAACAGATTTATCTAAACTATGGGAAGAATTTATCATGACAATCGCATGAAACCCTATGTGGCATAACAATTGATCATAATAGTAAAGACTCACAAAACAGATTTATCATTACAATCGCATGAAACCCTATGTGGCATAACAATTGATCATAATGGTAAAGATGCACAAAACAGAAAGAATTCACCATTATAATTGCATGAAACCCTATGTGGCATAACACTTAATCGTAATAGTAAAGACACATGAACAGATACAAAAAGAGCAATATTGAGGGCAAGGTAGGCGCAGCATATATTTCTCTCGTGCAAAAGTTATTTACAAATAAGCAAAAGCTCTTATTTATATACATCAAGGTGTAGGGAACCCTAAAATCACCTTGAGTCATCTACAGTCTTGCAATGCATGCAAGATTTGCTGCCAAGCCCTAATAAAGTAAACTATACAGTTAACTGGAAAACTACCATCAATTAACCGAAACATCTAATCTAAAAATGGACAATTGTGCGGCATGCACGTCCTTATTGAAAGCATGTTAACGGAAGACTACCATCAGTTAACATAAAAACCCTAAATACAACTCCAAGTAAATAAAGCTAATCCCAGAATAGATATGCATGAGATGAGACAGCGAGTTAACTTGAAAAGGTAACGCCAAGTTAACTCCTGTGTGTAATGTCTATCCTGAGAGGTGGGAACTGAAGTCTACTAATCGTGATCTCAAACAATCAATCCCTTAATGAGGTTGTCAACTGCATCAACATCTGAATGTCAGCAACTTGAGCAATCTTGGCAATGCACACTCAAACTAGCATTTCACTGACTCATAACTTTGGCGGCTCCGTAATTGAAGTGATGGCGACTATCTCCTTTGCAGCTTGATGCAAAACGGTCTCGCTTTTCTAACGAAATCATGAATTAAGACCGATTTGGTCTTGAATTCAGTCTGTGTGTACTGTACTCAAAAACTCGCCTATTGACTGTGAACTTGACTATGTTCTGACAAGATTTCTGGAAAGCTAAAAATAGCCTGCTGAGGGTAAAAATAGCCTATCGAAGGACAATTTTCAGCGAAAAATCTGAGATATGGGTTTTGTCCAAAAAAATATTCTAAAACAACCCAGAACGTCAGAAATGTGAAAATCTGACTTCCACTCGACCATGCAAAGACTTTTCAGTTGAGAAAATTAGAAACTCGAGAACGAATGCTCTGGAGTTAAAAATTCCTGAAAAATTAAACGCACGATTTAAATTCGAGGAAGCTATATAGAAATGATCCAAATACTGAGACTTGTCGAATTTTGCCAATTTCAGGAACATGCGAATTGAAATCTGAGAGAAATTTGAGAATCAAGGAGGAAAAAGACGTTTTTTTGTATGCTCTTCTTCAATGAAAATCGCCCTTATTCTTCAAATTTACTGATGAATGTGAACTTTAACTTGCAAAAAGATGTATTTGATGAAAACGCCCTTGGCAATAGATGAGGATTTCACCTGTGCTTTGCCAGAATTCGCCTTTGCTTTAAAATCACGAATTTTCTTTGAAGAAATACGAATTTCTTTTGTTTGAAAATTACGAATTTGTCTTGAAGTTAATGCGCCTTTTGTTCTTGAAATATGAACTCTTCTTGAAGAAACGCCTTTGAAAATTGATAAAATTCGATTTCCTTTGAAAATATGAATTTCTCTTAAGAAAAACGAATTTCTCTTTAGCCTTATGATACAAAAATGAAAAAGGCGCCATAAGAAGAAATTCACATCAACTGGTGAATTGCAAGAATTTAAAACCCTAACTGAAATAGAAGATCTCTGATTGGCCCCTTTCAGTTCCACTGCCACTGACTGGAAGTTCGAATTCAAATAAATAATAAAATATTTATTATGCAAATAGCAAAAGGCGCCAAAAATAGAAAATCCCCATTTAGTGCCAAAATACAATAATAAATATTAAATATTATTAAACTTCAGTTGACAATTCGGATGAAGCTTTAAGATTCACAGTTAGACTTCACCGATTCCGAAAAGTCATCTTTTGAGCTCATAGGCGTCCATTTGCTCAAGTTAGTCCACTTTTTATTAACTTCCTATTTAATAGCTGACAGCAAAGTTACGACTAGCCAACTTCAACACTGATTTCTGAATGACCGGATGATGCTGGGACTGAACTGAAGAATTCATCAGGAAGCCTACTGAACAAGGAAAAAATGTCTGTTGGGAGACACTACTTAAAAATCCATCGTTTGACACCTCAAAAAATTAGGCGCCCTTGATTAAATTCATTTACGGGTTCCAGACTTAAACCATTTTCCTAAATTGCCATCTGACACTTCAAACGGCTGCTGACGGCGAACGATGAACCCTGCTGACAAGAAACGAGGCTCACTGCGTGCCTGGAGACATTCTGCATCCAACGGATATACGCATGACCTCTAAAAAGTTCATTAAGGGCCTCAAAAGTAAAAGCGCCCCTGGCTCTTAGTTGCACTGATGTCATTTTGACGAAAGTTGAACTTTCATCCAAGTACCCTATTTTGACCTCCGATATCTGGAGCTGGGATGACCTGATTCAAGCAAAGTTTGTTTTAACGGACAATCAAAAGGGCCCACAAGAGAAGTCTCTGGAGGTGACGAAGCAAGAAAACTGCTTCTAAGACCTCAAAAACTCCAGTGCGTATTTTATTTAAAATAACCGCTCCAGACTTGGCCATTTTCCGAATGTCCTCAATCTTCAGCATTTCGCCAAAGACCTCGCACGTACGAGCGTTTGCCAAATCCCGAAGGCTAATGGCTAGGCTCGTTGAATAGATAAAATGATTACGCTCAAAAGCTGTGAAGACTTCGAATGCGAACGACCTCATCTGACAGGCCTAAAGGCTAGGCGCCTCTGGACTGTAGAAATACACTGCAAATTTTATGTTGGTTCGCCCGTGAAATTACGTGCTTGGTAGAACTTCCACCACGATCACCTGGAACGTCGGATCGACAAGCAGGATGATGCATTGCGAAGCTAGGCTAGAGTGGTACTGATGTCAGGAAGACCTCATCTGCAAATTTTGGCATCTTAAGGCTCATTTAAACCAACGCCCCTGAGCTATACTTGCACTGGAAACGCAACGAAGATGCTCTGGAACGTGAAATCTCCATTATAAGCCCATCTTCAGACGACTGCCGCCAGAGTTCTGGAACTCGGATGACTGTGTTTGATAGTTTGTCGGACAAGCAAACTAGTTGTGAACAGATTGACTGTATTCGCTATTAGAAATACCAGAATTTGCCCCCTCTTTAAGATGGGCGCCCTCAGGCTAGAGTTGCGCTTTTCCCTGAAAAAGACAAATTTCTCATATCTGGAACTTTGAGAATTTCAACTTCTGTTGCTGTTTGCCGGAACTGCAGGTCTCGGAAAGCTTCGTTGGATAGCTCATCGGATAGCCAGACCAATTCTGAAGAAATTGACTATATGCTTGAGTACTTTCCACAAAGTCTTGACCTTCAAAAAGTTGGGCACCCCTGGGCTATAGTTGCGCTTTTCTGCTTTTCTCTGAAAAATCCTCATAATTTAATTACTAAAAACTCCGTCTTGACCACTGAAGTGACCATGTGCAATGTGAAATGCTGTCGCGAAATGCTCCTCCATCATGAAATGCTCCATTCCGAGTCTTTGATTTAGGTTCTGATCAATTAAACTGCCCTTAATTAACAAACTTCTTACAAAAACTCCATGCTTGATATTGCCCAAAACTGCATTTTACCTCTTTTTAGCAAAGTTTAGACTCTTTTATGCAAAATGCCTTGATGAAGCAAAAAATTTGGTTTGGGTGCAACACAGTTTTATTGATCAGAACCTGAACCAAGGACTCAGAATGGAGCATTTCACGATGGAGCGTCTCACGACAGCATTTCACATTGCACATGGTCATTTCATTGATCGAGATGATGATTTCAATGGTCAATTTTATGAAGATTTCTCAAAGAAAAGCAAAAAAGCGCACCTATAGCCCAGGGGCGCCCTTCTGTTTGAAGGTCAAGATTTTGTTGAAAGTACTCATAAATACAGTCGAACTCTTCAGAATTGGTTTGGCTATCCGATGAGCTATCCAGCGAAGCTTTCCAAGTTCTGTAGCTCCGGCAACTGGCGACAGAAGTTGAAGATTCCAAAGTTCTACATGGCAGAAACTTGTCCTTTTCCAGCAAAAGCGCGCCTATAGCTTGAGGGCGCCCTTCTAGAAGGAGGTTTGGATTTTGGTTTTTCTAGAGGCTAATACAGTCAATTTCTTCACGACTAGTCTGCTCGTCCAACGAGCTATCAAATGCAGTCATCCGAGTCCTAGAGCTCTGGCAGCCGACATTTGAAGATAAGCTTATAATGGATTTTTCACGTTTTTGAGTTTCTTCATTGCATTTCCAGCGCAACTATAGCTCAGGGGCGCTGGTTAAAATGACCCTTGAAATGGTCAAATTTGCTGACAAGGTTTTCCTGACATCAGTACTATGCTAGTCCAGCTCCGCAACGCACCAGGTTGCCTGTCGATCCGACATTCCGGGTGATCGTGGCAGAGTTTCTACCAAGCACGTAATTTCACGGGCGAATTGGCATAAGGTTTTCATTGTATTTCTACAGTCTAAAGGCACCTAGCCTTTAGGCTTGTCAGATGAGGTCATTCGCTTTCGAAGTCTTCACGGAATTCAAGCATAATTACTTTATCTATCCAACGAGCCTGGCCATCAGCTTCCAGGATTTGGCAGTCGCTCGTACGTGTGAGGTCTTTGGCAAAGTATTGAAAAGTGGAGACAACTCATAAAATGGCCAAGTGTTGGTCGTTTATTTCATCTTGAGATGGGCGCCCTTCTATTTGAGGTCTTAGAAGCAGTTTTCTTGCTTCGTCGCCTCTAGAGACTTCTCTTGTCAATTCTTCTGGCTGTCCATTAAAACAAAAGTGGCTCGAATCAGATCATCTCAGCTCTCGGTATCAGAGGTCGAAGTAGGGTATTTGGTTGACAGTTCAATTTTCATCAAAACGCTGCCAGTGCAACTGAAGGCCAGGGGCGCTTTTACTTTTGAGGCCCTTAATGCACTTTTCAGACGTCGTGTGTATATCCATTGGATGTAGAATGTCTCCAAGCCTGCAGTGAACTTGGTTTCCTGTCAGCAGGGTTCACCGTTCACCGTCAGCAACCGTTTGATGTGTCAAATGGCAGTTTGAGGAAATGGTTAGTCTGGAACCTGTAAATGAATTTAATCAAGGGCGCCTAACTTTTTGAGGTGTCAAACGATGGATTTTGCAGTGTTGACTCCCAGCAGACGTTTCTTCTTTGCTCAGCAAGCTTCGCGATGAATATCTCGGTTCAGTCTCAACATCATCCGATCACTCACGATTCAGTGTCGAAGATGGTCAGTCGTGACTTTGTCGTCGGCTATAAAATAGGAAGTTAATAAAAAGTGCAATATCTTGAGCAAATGGACGCCTATGAGCTCAGATGATGACTTTTTGGAATCAGTGAAGTCTAACGGTGAATCCTAAAGCTTCATTCGAATTGTCAACTGAAGTTTAAAATATTTAATATTTATTTTGCATTAAGTGGCGATTTTCTATTTTTGGCGCCTTTGCTATTGCATAATGAATATTTTATTATTTATTTAAATTCAAACTTCAAGTCAGTGGCAGTGAAACTAAAAAGGGACCAATTGGAAAGCTTCTATTTCAATCAGGGTTTTAAATCTTGTAGTTGCCAAGTTGGTGCGAATTTCTTCTTATTTAAACATGGCGCCTTCATTTATTATTCACAAAGCTCAGGAGAAATTCGTATTTCTTAAGAGAAATTCAGTTTTCAAAAGAAATTCGTATTTTTCAAAGAGATTCATATTTTGAAAGGCAAAAATCGTATTTTTCAAGGCAAGGGCGTTACTTTAAGGAATTCATATTTTCTTCAAAAGACAAGTTCGTATTTCCTCAAGAACAAAGGTGCAACTTCAAGGAAAATTCGTTTTTCTCAAAGCAAAGGCAAATTCTTGCAGATCAAAGGCGAATTCCTCGTCAATTTCCAAAGGCGATTTTATCTAACAAATCTTTTTGCAGGTTAAAAGTTCACAATTATCAGCAATTTGAAGAATTCAAGGGTGATTTTCATTGAAGAAGAGCATTTAAAAAAAACGTCTTTTTCCTCCTTGATTCTCATATTTCTCTCAGATTCCAATTCGCATGTTCCTAAAATTGGCAAATTCAACAAGTTCAAACATCTGGATCATTTCTATATAATTTCCTCGAGTTAAAATTGTGGGCTTGATTTTTAAGGAATTTTTAACTTCAGAACATTCGTTCTCGAGTTACTAATTTTCTCAATTAAAAACTCTTTGCATGACCAAGTAGAAGTCATATTTATGCATATCTGACGTTCCGGGTTGTCTTAGAATCTTTTTCTGGACAAAACCCATATCTCAGATTTTTCGCTGAAAATAACTCTTTGATGAAAATAACTCTTCGAAAGGCTATTTTTAACTCTCGCAGGCTATTTTTAGCTTTCCAGAAATCTTGTCAGAACATAATCAAGTTCACAGTCAATAGGCGAGTTTTTCAGAATGCAGTTCACTCAGCTCGAATACAGGACCAAAACAGTCCTTACTCATGACTTCCTCAGGATGGTTGAGACAGATCTTCACAAAGTGTTGCCAGAAGCAGTTCTAGATCCAGTTAAGATCAAAGCTTCGATTATTCAAAATATTGAGCAGTCTGGCTTATTGGAGGTCGCTTCCATACCTATCTCCATTCATTGTGTTGAATTAGTGATGGCTTGTATTAAGCATTACAATTCTACTACTCGTGAGATAGTGTCAGTTGATGGACGAGTCATTTGCAGTCTCAAACCTTTGGACATTGAAAGAAGTTTTGGCATTCCTCACAACACCAACAACAGTTGGTTTTACCGGAGCGTGAGCAGCATTTGATCACCATGGACAAGTGTCGAAAAGATGGCAAGAAAGATGGTTAAAACAAGCAAAAGAACGATTGCCAAACAATGTGGGTCGGGTGAATACAAGGATGAGGCACGCGATTCTAATCACACTCTTGAATCGTGTCTCAAGTCAAGCACATGTGAATGTTTTCCAGCCTTGGATGTATTACATTATTGGTCGCATCATTTCTGGGCAGGAGCATTATGACTGGGCATCCTTCATCAGCGATATTCTCCACAAGCAGATCACCGGTTTCCTAGTTGCCCGCTATTTCGCCATATGTGTTCGTGATCTCGCCTAATTTGATCGCTATTAGGTCGGGCCGAGGATTAAACACTGTGGGCGCTTCGTTCGAAGTCTATCGCGATATGATCAAATTGAGTTCACTTCATACCGAATCGCCATTTCAAGCTGTTCATGAGGCTTTCTTTCTTCTCGACTTATGCTGAGAAATTTGGACCGGAGTTGCACGCTCAGATCTCGTTAGCCTGCTAGGGCAAAATGATGGATGGATGGGCAGATTGGTTTATTCAATTCACATACACCTACATCCGCGCATACGGATTTGCCAGAAATCCAACTATGCTTCCACGCTATCCTTCAGATAGGACAATCTTTCAGGAGTTCCTGAGACAGATGCATGATGTTCATCGTCTTTTACGCCGCAGGCACAGACCATCTATCAATTTTCCTTTTCAGTTTGGAATGTATTGGTGCAAGACGGCAATTGATGCCAAGATTGCAGGACAAGAGCTTGAGAAATATCATCTTAAGTATCTTGTTAGCCATCGTACTATGATATTTTCAGGTCATTACACAACCTACTTTACCGAGTGTATATTTCAAGGAGCTCTTCTATGGAGGATTATCACAAACTACAAGAGATAACTTGAGGTTCGCAGACATAGTTACGGCCGCTTCTCTCTCTCACAGATTTTTGTTTTCTTGTCAGAAGATGTGGGAGGTTTATTAGATGATGAGGGAGAAGTTCTTCCTCAGTTTTTCATAGAGCAGGTTGATACACAACCGTTGCCAGCAGTTGATTGGTACGCCAAAGAATACGCAACGGTCAAGGAGAGGTCAAGTAGAGTTATTCAGAACAGTATACTTTACCTCGATAGCAAGAAGACAAGGAGGGTAAGTGTTCCCAGAGCAGAGCCGCCAATAGTGGTGAATCCTTCGCTACCTTCCTCGTCAAAACCTAAATGAAAAGGAGTAACCTCCTAAGAAAGGTCAAGCTACTAAACACCTAAAGGGCAAGGCGCTTACATCGCGGCATAATGAGCCTCGACAGACAAACATGAGCTGTCAGAGTCCACTCGTTCCCGAGGTTCATCCTCAAGTTCCTATGCCAGTTCTAGAGCAGTCACCAGTCCCAATTCACATTGAATTGGATTTAGACTCTCCACCTCGCAATGGGTCCTCTACATTCATTCGGCCGCGAACTCCTCAAGCAAGTGGCATGCACTCCTTCCAGTGAGTATTAGTCGAAAGATCAATCTTGATCGGCTCACTTTGGAAGGAAGAGGAGGCAGCATTGTTCTTAATCATCTCGATTTTGATGAGGTTTATCGATGTGCCGCATAAGAGGATCAAGAACATGGTCCACGTGACAGCAGGAACACCGACATGGAGATTGTCGCCGTAGGATCACAGACTTCCACAGGAAGAGCTTGGTCAGAGTTGGAATCTCAGATTTTGAGGTTATCATACTAACCTTGGTCAGCACAATTTCTGCACCTGTGCTGATCTAATCGCAGTTGATGCATAAAGGCTGTGGATAGAATCAAGGATCTGAGAAGATAGCAACTTCAAGGCTGAAATCGAAATTTCATCAAGATATTTCTAGCCTTGTACATAGACCGTGATGTCATCACCACACTCCCACTGATGCTTGAGCCTCCCGTAGAGAAGATCCAACTTAATCATTTAGTTGCATATGGTAAGCATTTGGATGAATGGGAGGAGGAGTTCGTTGCTAGAGGCCATGCTATGCTCACAGAGTTATATCAGTTGTGGTACAATGCACAATAACTCTATATTCTTCTTCAGGACGAGGAGCGAGATATGGTGATTAATAAACCCCGGATGAGATTATGATTTCAACCCGAGTGTGGCACATGATGCAACAGATGCAGAGGATAGAAGCATTCACTCTTGGAAAACACAGTTGGTTTTCAAGGCAAAGATTGTAATGTCCCCGTTTTCAGCGTGATCTTGTTTGGAGATGGTTAGCCTTTTTGGGACCCTTGTGGGCTAACTGGATTGGTTAGAGGGTCAGTGGTACCTTCTGGAGAGTTCGGTCGATTTCATTTTTTGAGATCGTGGATAGGCTCATTGCAGGCCTTGGAAGTACAGGAGTTTCTTTGCTTCTGACGGCATTGAATTTTGTTGAGAATTGAGGGAGATAGGCTTACTTAAGTGATTTAAGTTAATTTTTAACTTAAAGTCTTTTTATAAAAGTCAAATTGACTTTATAATTCTTATTTCACTTAAATTAAGTCTAAAGTGAATATTTTAATGTTATATCTTTTATTCACTTAAAGGAGGCGCCAAAAATCAAAAGGAAGACTATGGAAAGTGACTTAAGTTTAGTTTCATAAATTTAAATGAGCTAAAGCCCTAAAATGTACGGCTTTCTTAGGTTTTCACCTCCTTTGCTTTATAAGGGATTTGGGCAATGAGAAACTCATCTTTTTGAATATTTCAACTTTGCCTTGGAGGTTTTTTCCCTTGCTTTCAGCCTGTGACCAGGTTTGCAGCAAATCCACCATTGGAGAACGAAATCTCTTCAGTGTGAGCACTTGTGAAGTTGTGAAAGATCAGCTGAATTAGTGCAGATTGAGAGAGCTTCATTTCAGAAGTTCTGCAGTGCTTCAACAGATTTTTTGTAGTGTTCTTCATCAAAAACAGAGGGTTTATTAGTTGTTGTTCTTCCTTCACCATGGCAGACTTCATGGCTGTTTGGGCACACCTTCAGAGATGGTTTTTGGTGCTTTTTGTTTGAAAGGGCGTGGCACTTGCAAGGAAGGTTTTTTTTGGCTTTTTGGAGAAACGTCTTCTTTCTGGAGGATCTCTCTTCATGAACTTGGGCGCCCTACCTATACTTCTCTCTGGCTTCAGTTTCAGAATAAACTTTGAAGTCTGTAACTCTCTACTCCAGTTTTTGTCAGTTCTTCACTATGCTGGTCGGATTTCTTATTTAAAAAATCTGGAGGCTTTCGGGTATGTTTGTATGTTTTAAATCCATTGTTGATGATAATAAACACCTTCTACAATTCCAGTTTGATTAAATTTGCTCAAGTTTTCATTTTTTGAGCTTTTATATGATGCGCCCCTTCTCTTCTGTCTACAAAATTTCTCTAAAAAACTAAAAAACACAAATAGACTTAAAAAAAAAGACAGGGGTTTGAGCAGTGAGCTAGCAAGGCTCATCACAAAGATAGAAGAGACTTTGGCGTCAAAGTTGGCTGAGAGTAGAGAGCACGTTACTAGTGCACTCCGGTCGGTGAGAACTTTGGTTTCTCGCTTACCGTGCCGATATCAAATTGAGGGTGGTGCCTACATTAAGCTTACCAATGTTCAGTCAGAGCTTCAGGCACTCATTCATACCATTTTCAATGGGGAGACCGTTGGCTGTAAGGTTACTTAGCTTATAGTCATGTCAGCATTGTTCGATGAGGCAACAAGGAGTAGAAGTAAACTTCAATCTCAGATCACAGCTGGTGAGGATATGCTGCACCGACATAGCATTCTTCGACAAATCTCATAGCTCCAGATAGTGATGCAGTTAACAATCTCGTTGAGGGATTGATTGCTCGAGATCACGGACAGTAAACTTCAGTTCCCACCTCTCAGGATAGATATTAAACACAGGAGTTAAACTTGGCGTTATCTTCTCAAGTTAACCCGTTGTCTCATCACATGCATATCTATTATGAGATTGCTTTACACACTTGGAGTTTCATTTAGGGTTTTCGTTAACAGATGATAGTCTTCTAGTTAACTCGCTTTCAATAAGGATGTGCATGCTTGCACAATTGTCCATTTTTAGATTAGATGTTTTGGTTAACTGATGGTATTTTTCCAGTTAATTGTATAGTTTACTTTATTAGGGCTTAGCAATAAATCTTGCATGCATTGCAAGACTGTAGTTGACTCAAGGTGATTTTAGGGTTCCCTACACCTTGATGTATATAAATAAGAGTTTTTGCTCATTTGTAAATAACTTTTGCACGAGAGAGGAATATATGTTGCGCCTACCTTGCCCTCGATATTGCTCTTTTTGTATTTGTTCATGCGTTTTCACTATTATGATGAATTGTTATGCCACATAGGGTTTCATGCAATTGTGATGGTGAATTCTTTCCTTAGATAAAATCTGTTTTGTGTTCAATAAGCTTGTTCAGATTGAGATGATAGTTGTGCCACCTTGCCTTCAAGTAGAGAATCTGCGCTTGGTTATCATGTGTTGTGAACAATAAACTTATTCGGATTGAGCTGATAGTTGTGCCACCTTGCCTTCAAGTTGAGAATCCATATTCAGTTTATCGTGTAATGTTGTTACCAATAAACGTGTTTAGATTGAGCTGATAGATGTGCCACCTTGCCTTCAAGTTGAGAATCTATACTCGTTTATCGTCTGATAGTCAAACCCTACTCCGTTTTCTCATGCTCTGTTTTCTTGAGGAAATTGGATAGATTTTAATTAATTGGCATAGTTGTAGTTAGTAGTCTGCAAAACCAAAAAATACTCAACTGCAACGTATATAGTTTTCAAGAAAGTCTTGTACCTCTACAGATGAAACAAAAAGACAGGATTTAGTTTAGTTTATTTTCCTTTGCGAGTGTTTTTATCAAGCACAACGAGGGAGCTTCCCCTCCTAATTTGAAGAGCACTCATTGCGTAGTGTGCATAGCTATTCGTACCAACTCTTACTCCAGAGGTGCTAGTTGTTACGCCAACATTACTTGAGAAGTTAGAAATGTCTTTAATTTAAGTTAGTCGTAGTTGAAGTTCTTAAAACGGAAAATCTCAGCTACGACGTTTGTGTTTAATAAACCTTGTGCTCTAAGCTGATCAAAAAGATAGGCAACTTAGTTCTTAGTTTACTTTCTTTCAACACCATCAGCAAGAGGGAGCTTCCCCTCCTAATTTGAAGAGCAGTTTATCTGTGCACAGCTGTCCGTTTCAAATACGCATTCCAGAGGTGCGAATTTAAACGCCAACAATATTTAAATGACAAAAGTCGTACTTTTCTTGGAAGTCGTGTTTTTTGGAGATAGAAGGGTTTCAGGATTTTCTTCATTGGAGTGCGATAATTCTTCAATGATTTGTGATTGTGAGACTGTGGAATACCAGTTGAATGGTTGCTACTAAGGTACAGGAGTTCATTTGTGCTTACATCAGAGTTATTTTGTTCAATAGATTTCAGTTTATAATATGGGAGAGGACTTTTTTATCTAGGACGCCATCTTCATCAGTTTTTCCTGCTTTCAATAAAGAATCTTCAACATTCTTCAGAGATCGTACTTTGCATTGGGAGGCATGTTACATCTAGGAGAGGCATGTGAAAGAGAAGGCAGAAACGCCTTCCTTTTGGGCCATCTCTTTACTCCATCTTGGACGCCTATCCTTCTCGGCAACATTTCTCCAGTTTCTGCATGGGAGAAAGCAGATCCAGAGCCTAGGCGTTTCCATTTCTCAAATTCAGCATATCTTGCTTGGCATGTACAGATCTACTTTCTTTAAATAATCTGGAGGTTTCCAAGTAGGTCTATTGTATGCAATTTCTTTGTATGAGTTGCCAGATCCACAGTAGTATTGCAGTAGCTCTTAATTTGCTTGTATTTCAGTTTTATCTCCATTTTATGCTTGGCGCACTTCTATATTTGTTGCTTAAAATTCATCAAAACAAACACAAAACACAAAAACAAACAATTTTAGTTCAGAGGTTGAGTTGGAGCCAGTTGAGTTCTTCACACTATGGAGGGGAGTGCGGGAGTTTACAAGGATAAGCCCTTTGAATAGAAAGCACACGTGGAGACAAAAGACAGTGCATCGTACAAAGAGACGATAAGTAAATGTATATGAAGAACTGGAACACCTGAGTACAGTCAGCAAAAGAAGGAAACGACTGTGTATGAATGGATTGCTATATACATACCTCATGGGGAGCACTATACATATGTGCAGTGAGAGGATTTAATGGAGTGCCATGCAGGTATGTATCATTCATGTTCTAGTTTAACGCTTGCATGGATAAGACAAAAACTGAAAGAAAGCACCATACATAGAGTAACAAAAGGACAGAACACTATTATTTTAGCGTTTGTTTACTATTTTCCTTCTAACTTTCACAGTGCACATTATTTTTGATGAACAAATAACCTTGGTGTTTTGGTCATTTGTATAATCTTATAACTCAGTACAGTTTACTTTTCTTCCATGTATGCCATCCATATCTCACTTTACTTAAACACATAACTGTTGATTCAAAATCTAATTTAATCTAGCAATGAAAAGAGGAGAACAGTAGTGAATAAAAGGAAATCGAGCATCAAATCCACTACATTTGAGGTAACTTCACCATCTAATATTTGTTTGTTCAATTTTTTTTGCATTTTTTTTAGTTTTTTTTTAAATTTCCAAACACACAGGGAGAGTATTTTGTTTATTTTTCTCCTATTTACACTTGCAGCTGTGTTTTAACTTTTAATTAAAAAACAATGAGTATCATTTGAGGTAACTTCACCATCTAATATTTGTTTGTTCAATTTTCTTTGCATTTTTTTAGTTTTTTTTAAATTTCCAAACACATAGGGAGAGTATTTTGTTTATTTTTCTCCTATTTACACTTGCAGCTGCGTTTTAAATTCTTAATTAAAAACCAATGAGTATCAGTGGGAGTAGTGAGAGTGAAGAGATTGAAATTCAAATACAACAAAGAAATATAAGTCATAGAAATATGGCTGCCACTAGGGATTCTTTAAAGAGGGAGTATAAAAGGGTCAGCAAATTCAACTAACCCATTTGAATGCCCTTCCAAACCCCTCAAAAGTACACAAAAGGCCCATTTAACCCCAAAAACCTCTCTTACAATTTGCAACAGAAATAGACAAAGGCAAGAAAAAAATTCAAGTAGGAGTAGAGTATGGCTATGTCATTTGTGTAGCAAAGACTATAGAGGAAGCTATACAAAGGTGTATTCTCATCTTCTATTCAGAGGTGGACAAGGGGTACAAGATTGTGAGAAAATAACTCTAGTTAAGAAGGCCAAGGTAACCAAGTTGAACGTGGAGGAGGCAAGAAAGAAGGGAATTCCATTGGAGAGTGTGCAACCTAGTGTGCCATTGCTCATGGAGCTATGGATGTTGGAATTCAAAGGGAAGAAGGTTCTTCTACCAAGAGAAAGAAAAGAACTACTAGTATTGCAGGGTTGTTTAATATACAATCACAAGAGGTGTCTGACTCTTCTATTGCTAAGGTTTTTAATATTCATGCCATACATTCCATGTGATATATTCTCCCTATCTTAAAGAAATTTTCAAAGATGTGATAGATGTTGGTCCCTCATTTGTCCCACTTGGAGAACATAAGCTACACACCACACTCCTTAATAGATAAGGGATGGCTACTCCATTATCATGGATGGGTGGACCAATATCAAACATTGGTCACTCATCAATATCATTGTCAGATATTTAGCTAACTCTTATTTTCTTAGACCTATTACTTGTTTAGACAAGACGAAGGATGAAAACTTCCAATTTCATATTTGGAAAGATGCCATACAAGAGATTGGAGCCTCTAATGTTGTACAAGTGGTGATTGATTCAACCCGTGTGTGTAGGTTAGTTGGCTTGATGGTGAAGGGTGTTTATAGAAACATTTTTAAATTTTCTGGACCCCATGTGTGCATGCATTGAACAACGCCTTGAAGAACATTGGGAAGATAGACTAGGTGAGATAGTGGTATTAGAGGCTAGAGATATATAGATGTTCATTTGCAACCATCACACTTCACTTGCTTTGTTTAGGACATTTTTGAGAAAGGAATTCCTCAAGTCCTAAAATGAAGGCATAGTTTATTGGTTTGAGGGTCATATTACACATGTAATCTTTGAATTATGACAAATTGGTGATCAAAATAGACTTATGTATTCTCTAAATGCATTAGTTTCTCTTTTTTTGTAATTTTTTTTTTTGGCTAAGATATTACCAAGTCTTGAGTCGAAATCAAAATTTTGGGCTGCCAAGTCCAAATTTTCCAACTATGGCTTCTACCAATGAATATGCCATAACATTTGCATTGGAGGCCTCAATTTGAGCTTGATGGCCGAACCTACCCTGTATTACAACAAGGAACACACCAAGGGCACTACCCTTGACCCCTCTAGGCACTGTTGCCCCCAAACCCCTGCCTCAGTTTTTAAAAGTAAAATAATTAAAATTGTATTGGGCAGCACCAGATGGAAAAGCAGCACTTTTTTCTTGACATTTTTCAAAGTTAAATCTTGACTAATTGAATTCCATTTATACTTTTGGTTTGCCCAGTTAATCCCAATTCTGTGTACTGCTAATATTATATAAACCATTTTGATTTATCTTTAACATATATGATTTGACAAGTGACATTGCATGAGCAATTATCAATTGTGTTCTCAATTTTGTATATTTTCTTCAAATTATATAATATATACAGTACAGCCATACCAAACCTAGGGGAAATAAAGTTAGTGAACTATCGAATATGATCCCAAACCCAAACTGCCAACATATGCCCATTGTACTTGTAGCACTAACTTTGTATTGTAAACTTGATGAAATTACAAAATTGAATATTATAATAATATACATTTGGAATTTGGGTTCAATTGATTGTCAAATTGTTTAAATAAATGATAAGTTGCAATTCCTTTTACTATTTTTTATCATCAATTTTTCAAATATTATATTATTTTAGCCATCATCCTCTCGCTATCCCCAAATTTTGGGAAAAAATGTAATGTCCCTGGCTAATCTAATGTAAATTTTCACCTGTAGCACTAGGACGTTTCGTCAAACACTTTTGTTGCAACTGTGAATTGCTGGTAATTGTCTTTAATGATGTTTGAAATACTTGTTTGTCAATGCTAAATGTCTATCAATGCAATTAGAAGACTTTACTCATGCAGATTTACTACTGTAGCAGCAAGCATTTTCACAAACAGTTTGCATGAAACCCAAAGACTCCCTTGAATTGTATTTCAATAACTCCCCACTGATTACAATGACTAACAAGACTTCCAATGCCAACTCAGACTTTAACACAGCACCTTAATAAGCAGATTTCATTGCCAAAACTATGCAAGTATTAAACTAGAAATATCACTGTTGATCAAACCCAGTCAGTACAACAACTTTACAATATTGAAGATGCAAATATATACTATCTATATGATAATGATGTACAAAGAATCTATATGCTGAGTGACTACCATATATAAAGGAACCTGAAATAACGTCTTGATATAGCAATGCTTAAATTCAAAGAACCTGATTGCTGTTCAATGCTGATGGAGATGGCATCTCTAGGTGCATTCCACGACCTTGACTTCACACAGCACTGTCAAGGATCGAATGATGCTGACATCCAATGTACTGCGTCTTAAGAACTTCTTCCTCTCTAACTTTGTTTGTCTTCTATGACCTTTTTCCTGAGCCACGGCTTATCTAGGACTTTGCCATGTCTTGCTCGATATTCACATAAGGTGCGGTAGCTTTCAAGGAGACGCCTGGAGATAAATAATGCAAACTCAATATAAATCGTGACTTTAAGATATGAGGCAGCGGCAGCACAATAATTAAATTATTCAGATTGATTCCCCTTTTTGTTCTTGTCTTTATTAGGCCTGAATCTTTAATATATTCGTCCTATCTACGTCACTTCACCCAAGCATCTATTCTTTCCAAATATTTTAGCGGCTAGCAGCTCCCACAAATAGAATCGGAACTCTCTTTTGTTGGATAGCTGAGTTTGTCTCATTCGAATTATTAATCTTTTCTCCGTCTCATTTGGCAGCTTTCCTGACACTTTCTTGTCTCTCCCTTAGATTTGTCTTTTCCCAAGCTTCACAAAATTCGTCTACAACAATCAAAAAATCAACTCCCGTAAAGCAATTCTTCTTTGTCTTATTTACCTGCTCTATCTTTTTAGAAGCCACAATGTGACTTTTAGAAGCCTCCAAAATGCAGCTCGATCTCTTCAAACGTTTGTCTTATTCTCCTCAAATTTGGCCAAAGGCCATTAAATCTGTAAATAATCAATCCTCCACAAAATGAATATAGCAATACCCCGGCTGCTATAATTGGGAAAAACTCAGAAATGCAATTATAAACCAGCAATTGCATCAATTCAATATCCCACTGTGCAATAATACAACAGTTACTACGCAAATCAAACCCTTGCAATAATACAACAGCTATTGCAAGATGAATCCTTCAATGAAGAGCAAGTAGAAACCCTGGATGGATTTCTCAACTCCAGCTAAGGTTGATCTTTCACAACTGAACATGGCACTCTAGAGTCTTCAAACCCTCAAGCAAATGCTAACCATTTAGCTTCAGCGTCATACCACGCAGGTAATGAGTAATGAATTCCAAATCAAGTGTCAAAATGCTTAGCCAACAGCTTCTTAAATAGATTTCTCAATGCCTTTCCAAGAAGTTTCTAGAAGAATATTATTTTATTCCTCAAGTGGCTTTTTTTATTTTTTTATTTTATTTTTAAGTCGCTTTATATTAAATTAATTAAATAATAAGTCATCCCTTTTGATATTATATTTTATTGGAATAACTTAATAAATCATTAATTTAATATACCTCCAATTCGGGGACATGACAAAAAAAATTCCATACCCAAAACCCATCTCTTGTTTCAAGACTTTGTGGGACACTAAAATTTAATTCAATAAAATTACTTTAATGTGAACTTTCTCCTCAAAGAAATGATAATTGGTTTCAATGTGCTTGGACCTGGCATGATAAAATGGAGTGTTGAAGGGCTTAATGTTACTTTCACTATCACAAAAGAAGTGTGGCATTGTTGATAGAATTAAATGCCTCTAAAAATGCAATGAAGCCACATTGCTTCACACCTAACTACAATAGCTGATTTATATTGGTCAAATGTAGAAGAGAATGAAACTATAGATTGTTTCTTGCTTGACAAAGAAACTAAAGAGAATCAAGAGCAAGTGCCTACCCAAAAGTGATATTTCTATTTGTTGTATCATTTTACCAATCAAAATCTATTTATCCTATCAATTTGAAATATATTAAGGGATGTACTAGCAACTTTTCAAAATTTGTCGTAGGATTTTCCATAAATTTGGAGACTAAACCAATTACATCGCTGACATTGAATCTAGTTGCTATGAGATAGAATAGATTTTCCATAAATCAACTATAGCTTGTGCCATCAAATAAGCACTAATATTCTCAAGGATCAAACTTCACACATGTATTCATGGTAGTTGCACATGATTTGTAGTCTTGTATGCTAAAATGTTGAAGCAAGTTTTGAGCATATTTGGAGTCGAAGTTACCGGTCCTGGTACTAGTTCGATTTCGGGTTCGACGATTTGGTTTACAGGTTCGATCAAAACAAATTTGGAGGTTGGGTTCGTTTTGAGTTCATCCATACAAATACATATAAAAATAAGAAATATATAGATATTTACAACCTAAAATATATTAATAATACATATTTCCTAATATATTTAATGTATAATAATATTTAAAGGCCTTTACAATATTATTATATTGATAAAATGAATATATAATATTATAATGTAATAAAAAATATTTAAATAAAATTTATGTTAATAATTAATAAATATCTAAATTAACATACATAATATTCTAATATTATTAATTTTAAAATTATTAACAAATATTGTTATTATTAATAGATATCATCAAACTGACATGACAAAATCGCAGAAATAACATCCGCTAATTACCAATAATAATTATTAACAAATATTATTTTCGTGAATGTGTTTTTTGAAGGGGCTAAGATGTTGCCAATTATGACTAGCTAGTAAACAGGCGCTCTAGAAGAAGAGTTTGATTAGTCAGCAAAAGTAGATGTTTTTCACAGAAAGCTTGACTACCAAGACTTGCTATGCTACTACCTACCCTACTCGAAATCTCACTCGTATTTGTATTTCTACCTCTCCACCTAGTGTATCTGTGTCTAGGGTTTTTCTAGAAAAAATAGAGATTTAGAAAAATAATAAACACAGCTTAAGAGGTTTTGTTAGGGCATACAATTTTTTTGCTAGGTTCTTCTTGGGTTTGCACGGATTCGTCCAAGACGAACCCAAAATGTTTCATACATACCGCCACAAAAATTTATAACAAATTGGCCCCAAATTCGGACCCAATACAAACCAAACCCAAATTTGGGTGTAGCAAAAGCCAAACCAGTAACATTTCTTGGATTACAAGAAGAATATGCATTTTGAAATTAAATGAAAGTAAAGCTTATAGTGACCTCGGTTCCTACAGATCTTTTATCCCTGATCAACTTCAATGAATTTTGTACTACATAGAAGCTATTTAGATAAAAAACCTTCCAAACCCTACTTCCCCATTCTATAAGTTTTGGAAACCCTTCTCCATATAGAAAACTAAATAAATAAATATGTACCAGCAGCAAAGCTCTTATCCCAAATTTTGTCCTTTTATAATTTTATATAATTAAAAGAATGTGAAGCTTCCAAGGACTTAGATATGAGTCACAGACTCACAAGATAAAACTACTTGAAATACACCATTGACTTTCAAGAAAATACTACATAGAAATAGAATTAGAGATGATCATATAATAGAAAAGCTAAGTTACCAATTCTAGTTTGGATCCTAGTTCAAGTTCGTGGATTCAGTTTGTGGATTGGGTAAAAAAAAATTGGGGTTGGGTTCACTTTTGGTTTGTTCATACCAAAAACATATAAAAATCATAAATATATAAACATTTCAACTTAAAAACAAGGATAACCATATAATATACATTTAATAAACAAAACAACAATAAAAATTCCATAAATTCATATGTGACTAATAGTAAAATAAATTCGTGAGCTTGATATTTAATAATCAAAACAAATATTAAATTTCATTAATTCATACTCTGTAAAACTCCCTAAGGAGGCTCGAATAATGGTAGACAAATTTAAAGTAGCAGTAGCACAAATAATAACACCTCCAAAACTCCATTTTCAAATACATACTCATCAGCCATCATTGGATAGAGAAGTAGAAGAAGGAAAAGCTTCAGGGAACAATGGGGTTATCTATATTCTTAGCACATTTTTCAAAATAGCACAGCATGGTATACATGCAGCAAGCCATTGCAGATTGTGAATTCTTGATAGATGCCCTACGTTTTTTCCATCACAAGAAGCAACTTGCTCATATACTCAACCAACAATGAGTCGAGGATCGATACATGTCAAACATGTTTCAAGAACCTAGCCAAAGACCTATGAAGGCACGCTTATTCGTTGCTAATGAATAGGAACAATCTAACACCTAATGCATTCTTTACTACAATGGTTTTGTTTTGAGAGGGTTTTTATTTTTATTTTAAGAGTGTAAAATGTGGAGAAAAAAAAGAGTGATTAATATATATATATATGAAAAAAAAAGTAATAAAAAAAAAAATTAAAATAGTCAAAAAAAAAAAAAAAAAATTGTCACAGTCCTGTCTGATTTTCTCAGGGATTTGTCTGGGGCCCTCACTCTCCTAATCACCCCTTGGGAGAATCTAAACGCATCCCAAACCAAACCACAAATCCAATTTGAACCAAACTAGGATTTGGGCACAGAATAGGGAAAATTGGAACCATAGTAGAAAAGTGATAAGGAAAATGAAATATATAGTCATAAATTTTTAGACCAATCCAAAGTTTTTTTATTTCTTGCACCAATACCAAGATTAAAAAAACTTGTCCAAAAAGGAATTGGAACCTGGGCATAGATGACAAAACTAGTTACATTTTTTATATCTACCTTCATTAAAAAAAACTGGCCAAGACTGATTTTCCACCTCCAACTATGCTGGTGAGGAAATAATTGCAATACCTCTCAAGAATTCTGTCAGGTGGCTAGGAAGGCTTGTCGTATCCAACCTCTTGTAACATCAAAACATCTAGCAGGTCTCTTGTCATTGTAGATTTCTTTTGTGTTTGCCTATTTCAACTTCTAGACTGTGGATACTGACAAATGTATTTGAACAAATGGAAAGATTAACTTGCATAAGCATTCATGAATGCAACAAACTGTAGCTAATTCATACTTGTCACAGGGCTGAATGGGAAAATTAAATATTATGATACCTAATAAATTAATAATTCATGTCAATTATAGAAGAATTTGTAATGTCCCCAATCGGACAACCTTAGGAAATGGATGAATTTTCAAACATGTCAAAGCTGAAATGTTCAACAAATGCCAAGTGTAGAGACCAAACCCCACTGAAATAAGTTATTGAATTTTCTTGTATGGTCAACAATAATGATAATATTTAATCAGTAAAAACTGCTATTATTACCAGCAGGATTAGTATGAAACCCTAGCAACAATACTAATTAATCCAATATGCTGCTGGTTTGGTGACGAATTGACGATAAACACCAATACATTCAAATCTGTCTCTTAACAGCTACTAGAAACAATTATGAAATATGATGCCTGTGATGTCCCAATGCGGGCCCCTATCGGAAGGTGATGTAGGTCTGTCCGAGCGGTTTGCCCAACCACGTGTCCAAGGTCTTCGGCAGGAGTACCTATCCTGGGGATGCCCCCTTAACGCTAAGAGGGGTGCCGTTCACTACCAGTCCGGGCTTTTGGTGCAACGGTAACTAACTTGGTATCAGAGCTGGAGGTCTCTGTCATGTCCCCTTCTCAGTGACATCTCTCAGACAGGATTGGCTCATCATACCCCCCGTAGGCCGATGGACTGAAAGGGGTCACCGGAGCTTGGCTCAGCTCTCAGCCAGCAGGATTGATCAGCTTGTCTTTTCGCTCTCGCTCGATCGGAGGTCATTTGCGTAATTGCTATTTTTAGCAGTTCTTGGCAGGCAGTGTGGGACCACTGCTATTTTTAGCAGTTTGGCTGTGGCGGCATCAGGAATCACTTCAGAGTCTGTCAGCATCAGACGGATCAGTAAACGGGTTAGAAATAAGGGAGATATTAATATTTGATCGTATTGCTTAAATATTAATTAATTAACGTTTATGATATAAAGTTATAATTTAATATTATAACTTAAGTGGTTTCTTGAAGGGTGCGCCCAACATCAGAAGGGGCCAAAAGTCATTATTAAAAGTAATTGAAATATTCAGTGATGGACTATTGAAATATTAAAACATTAAAACGTGAATATTTCATTAAAACCCTATTTTCAAGGGAATCGCACTTTTCAGTGTATTAGAGGCTTTTGCATTGGGAAGTGCGCCATTATGAGTTTATTGAATTGGATATTGATCAATTTTTGGTCTGAGCCTGAGACTTAGGGTTTCACGTTCGATTCCTTGGAGAACGAGCCATCTCCAGCGGAAAGCAGTTCAGAGAGTGTGCAATATCACTCGATTTATTGCCTACAGAGGTTTTCTTACTCAGAGGAAACTACAGAGCTTTCAGAGTTTGTTCTTGATCAGAGATTCTTCAGTGTTGGTGTCCAGACAGTGTTTCCTAACCTAGGCGCACCTTTTTCCAGAGGATTACACTATGATTTGGTTGAAGCCGTACAAGTATTAATTGCAGCTTGACAGGCCGTACTTACCAGCAGGCCGTACCTCTTAAGAGCCGTACTTATCACATTGGAATCAACGCCTTGGTTTGGAGGCTCCAGTTTGTTCAGAAAGAGGCGCCTATACCAGTCAAACAATTTGTGCATGCCAGAAGGAAGGAAGGAGATCACATTTATTTCTGCCGTACCATTTGTACCTTCAGCCGTACCAGCAGAAAACCAGGTTCTTTTCCCAATAAAAATTCTTCTTTATTTCATTGCTTCTTCTGGGTATCATTGTAATCACTTGAAAAGTTGAATAAAGGTTACTGGTGTTGTTAGTATTGTATTTCCAGAGCTATTGGATTTTTAGAGAATTTATTTCCATTTATTAGCATTTATTGTCAAAATCGTACCTCCTCATTATTGCTTCAAAAACACAAAAAAAAACTCAAAAACCTAAAAACGTCAGAAAAACTTGAAATATCAGTCAGATCAGTAACAGGGGGAAACCAGGGGTTTCTACAGTGGTATCAGAGCTTGATTCTGCCATCCTAGGGTTTGGCCATCACATGCAGCCAGAGGATTTTGATACATACAGGTACTACACTCGCAGACGTGCTTTGCTTGACAGGCAACGCAGTTTGAGCAGGCAGCCGGAGATCATGGCTGACAGAAATGATAGGGCTGAGAGAACAGAGATACCCTCTACGATATCCCTCAAATGTCCGGGACCGGATGATGCCGGAGAGCCCTACTCACACTCGTGGTGATCTTCGTAAGTGTGACAGCCGATCCGACGATGTAATACGCGTGCCAGTAGCACAGACCGCAGAGTTAGGGACTTCGAGGGAGATCACCACATCGTGACGATGACAGGAGTGATGCCGGGTCACGGAGAGCACCTAGGACAGTGTCACGGACAGCTGATAGGCCTACAAGGCCTACGTTCACGAGACAGGAGCCCGATGAGGCTATGCCAGAGGAGGATCGGGATGATTTGTTTGCTGATAACCTTATGGCAGCAAACGAGGAGTGGGAGTTGATACCTCCTGCAGTCAGAGAACGGATCACTTTTGACCGTTTTATCACACAGAGGCGTGAACACAATAGGGCTCGTCAGGATTGGAGACCCCGACAGCAGAATAATGACCTCAAACATGCAACTAACAGGTTGAATCTGGTGATGTTTGATGGCAGTGGGAAGATGACAGCCCAAGCTTGGATTAGCAAGCTTGATACATTCCTTACCTTGCGTCCGATGGCTGAGAGAGACGCTATCCGTTACGCTACACTGCACCTCGAGGGAGTAGCATATGACTGGTGGCATCACGGTATGGTGACGCTACATCATGATAGGATCACTTCATATCAGGAGTTCGTAGACAGGCTGGTTGAGAGATTTGATAGGAAGGATCCGGAGACTTACTTCAGAGATTTGGCACAGTTGAGGCAGTGTGGCAATCTCGAGACATACATCAGCGACTTTCAGAGACTTTCCGTCATGGTTCCGAGTATATCTGAGAGGCGGTTGGTAGTTCTCTTTATGGAGGGTTTGTCAGAACCACTTAAAGGCTGGATAAAAGCCTTTGACCCTCCATCATTACAGGAGGCGATGAGGAAGGCACGTAACATGGAGTTCGCAGCCCCGGCAAATAAATTTAACTCCAGAGGTTCTTCATCGTTCCGAGACAACAAAGGGTTTAATAAAAACAATGACAAATCTGATTATAACAAAAACAAATCAGATTATAGAAACGATTCGAAGGGTAAATCAGCTTTCCCACCCTTGGATCGTGAGGCCTTGAATGACCTTCGCAGGAAAAAGTTATGCTTTTACTGCAAGGGACCGTATGATGCCAATCACGATTGCCCTCTAAGACCTAAGGGCAAGGCGAATCGTGTTATGTGGGCATACTATGAAGACTCCGAATCAGAAAATTCAGAGCAGCCTGAGCATTCAGATGAGTCAGAGACAGAGACTCCAGAGCATAGAGTGGAGGTAGAGCCCGAGCTTCAGATACAGGAGGGCAGATTGTCTAGCATTCAGCAGGAGGGTTCTTTCCGGCTCCGTGGTGTATTAGCAGGTCAGAGGGTCATTACCCTATTGGATACAGGAGCTACGCATAATTTCATTGATGCTAGGTGCGTTGAGAAACGAGGGCTTATCACAGAGGAGTTTGAGGGCATCAGAGTCAAAGTGGCAGATGGGTACACTTTGAGATGCGAACGCATGATTAGAGATCTTCCATTACGCTTGAACAACTATGAGTTCAAGGCAGATTACTATGTTGTCAATATGGGAGACATCGATTTAGTATTGGGAATGAAGTGGTTGCACTCACTGGAGGAGGTCACACTTCGTCTCAAGGATATGGAAATACGTTTTGAGGTCGACGGGAAGACTCACATTCTTAAGGCAATACGGGACAGCGACCTTAAAACAATTTCCTTTCGCCGAATGGAGCGGCTCATGCGTCATGACATGGTAGAGTGGGCTGCCGAGTGTCATTTAGCACCTTTACAGGAGGGACAGCAAAAGACAGAGTATCATCCGGACATTCAGAAGATCAGAGTCAAGCATGATAAGGTGTTCAGAGATATTCCGCCAGGTAGACCTCCAGATAGAGGGATAGAGCATATTATTGAGCTCGAGGAGGGAGCAAAACCCATCATGATAACTCCTTACAGGCATCCGAAAAGATTGAAGGATGAGATTGAGAAGACCATAAAGGAGTTACTGGCTATGGGTCACATTAGACCTAGTAAGTCGCCGTTCGCTTCTTCTGTTGTATTGGTGAAGAAGAAGGATGGAACGTTGCGCATGTGCATTGATTACAGGTTCCTGAATAAGAGGACAATCAAAAACAGATACCCGATACCGAGGATAGATGAGTTGATTGATGAGCTTCATGGGGCATGTTATTTCACGAAGATTGATTTACGGTCGGGTTATCACCAGATTAGAGTCCGTGAGCAGGACATAGAGAAGATGTTCTTCCGATGTCATTGTGGGTACTCTTAGTTCGTAGTGATGCCATTTAACATCAACGCGCCAGCCACCTTTCGCCTACTATGAACAGTGGTATTTCATTCCTGTCGAGGAGGTTTGTGTTGGTTTTCTCGATGACACTGACATACCGGATTCTCAAGGTGAGCACCTGCCTATTTGGAATCGGGGATTGAGTATCTTGAGGGAGTCCTTGTACGCCAAGGAATCTTAAGTATGATTTAGGGATGACCGACTGCTATACTCTTGGTCATATTATCAAGTGGATGGAGTGCGAGGATCCCCGAGAAGATCCGCGCCATTGTTGATTGGCCCACACCGGCGAACCTGACACAGTTGAGAGTGTTTCTCGGTTTGTGTGGATTCTACCGCAGATTCGTGAATGGTTATTCACGGCATGCAGCCCCGATGACAGATTTGATGAAGAAGGGGGCGTTTGTTTGGACTTCCGAAGCACAGGAGTGTTTTGAGAAGTTCAAGGAGTTGATGACCACTTGCCCTGTTTTGGCACTACCCGACTTTACGAAGCCGTTTGAGCTTCAATGTGATGCATCAGGTGAGGGCATTGGTGTGGTGCTTATGCAGGACAAGCACCCGATAGTTTATGAGAGCCGCAAGCTCAGAGGACCCGAGAGGTTGTATAGCATATACGACAAGGAGATGCTCGCGATCATGCATGCCTTAGCTAAATTCAGGCAATATCTTGTTGGCAGCAAGTTTTGCATCAAGACTGATCATAACAGTCTTAGGCACTTTTTAGGGCAGCGAGATCTCAACGACAGACAGCAGAAGTGGGTCAGCAAGCTGCAGGCTTATGACTTTGATATTTCATATATCAAAGGTACTCAGAACGTAGTGGCAGATGCATTATCACGGAGACCGTACTTGGGCACTATGGTTCAGATTGCAGAGGATTGGAGGCATTTGATAGTGGCAGAGTATGCCAAGGACAGTTGGGCCTCCAGCATTGTCGAGGGATCAGCAGTAGATACCAGGTACACACTTGTAAATGATTTGATCATTTACAAGCACAGGATATTTTTGATTCCCGGTTCTGAGGTGAAGAACATGGTTATGAGGGCCTTCCATGATATTCCCACAGCAGGACATCCCGGTTACTTCAAGACTTACAGGCAGATACGGGAGAGGTTCACGTGGAAAGGTCTCAAGAGAGATGTTCTTCAATATGTGCGTGAGTGCCCTGTTTGTCAGCAGAACAAGCAGGAGAATACTCACCCGGCAGGTTTACTACAGCCACTTCCGATTCCTGACAGGAAGTGGGAATGCCTGCCGATGGATTTTATCACGGTTGCTTTAAGCTTCCATGGGCGATCAGTACGCGGGTTGTGGGATCGCCACGGGCGATGTGCCCCACTCCGACCACGACTCAGCATGTACTCACATGCAGCAAGAGGTTCTTTCTCGAGACATTCGATCATGGGTTGCTCTTATACCGCTGATAGAGATAGCCGGTTCCTGAGTAACTTCTGGCAGGAGGTCTTCAGGCTTTGCGAGACCGAGCTTACGCCGAGCACCAGTTACCATCCACAGACAGATGGGCAGACAGAGATAGTTAATAAGTGGGTGGAGGGATATCTCAGGAACTACATAGCAGTGCAGCAGAAGGCGTGGGTCAAATGGATACATTTGTGTGATATTGCTATAACTCGACATTCCATATGACCATTCGACAGTCATTCTTCATGGCGCTTATATAAGGTTGAGGCGCCGAGTTTTGACTCGCTATTGAGCGACAAAGAGTGCCGAGTGCGTGAGGCTGGCTGCGGAGAGCCGTGACACTAAGAGGGTTTCAAGGAGAATATTGCAAAGGCAATAATCGTACAGAAGCAATATGCGCATCAAGAGACCTGGAGGTATTTCGAGGTTGGTGATATGGTTTACCTCATAAGCCAGCCCTCACCGCCGCCCACTTCCTTAGGGAAGAGTGGGCTCAGAGAAGCTTAAGCTGCTTATTACGGCCTTTCTGTGATCCCGAGGAGAGTTGGGCGCAGGTGGTTTACGCAGCTTGAGCTCCAGCAGAGAGCAAAAGTACAATGTATTTTGAGGGTCACGCGCCAAGAAGGCGCGGTCATCGCCACCATCCGGGCAAGATACCACCTTAGATGATGAGGCAAGGATCAGTGAAACCAGTCCATCCCGGAGTATAGGAGAGACAAATATACGGAGACTACTCTCTGTGGAATATTTGGTGAAATGGAGATTTGGCCGTTGAGGATGCTGACATGGGAGAGTGAGGAGATTCGTATCCGGTGCATTGAAGACGCTGATATTGCCAATTTCTGTATATGGATCATTAAGTGTCCTCTGGCCATAATTTTATGTGATTGGCCTATCATACGACCTCAGAGGGTCAAGGGATCGATAGGGGTCATTTCCGGAGCTTGGCTCAGTCACGCGGTGGATTGACTGCCCAGTTCTTCGCTCGCTCGACGGAGGTCATTTATGTAACTGCTATTTTAGCGCTTCTGGCGTGCGTTATGGGACCAACGGCGGCTTTGCAGCAGCCATTGCATGCATCGTGAATCACTCGTAGTCCGTCACATCGGATTGATCAAGAACGGGTTAGAATAAGGAGATATTAATATTTGATCGTATTGATTAAATATTAATTAATTAACGTTTATAATATAAAGTTATAATTTAATATTATAACTTAAAGTGAATTCCTTGAGGGGTGCGCCATCATGAGGAAAGGGGGCCAGTTTGATATTTTAATTAATAATTAAATATTCAGTGGAGAACTATGGAAAGGTGAAAATATTAAAATATGAATATTTCATTAAAACCCTATTTTCAAGGGAATCGCACTTTTCATGTATTTGAGGGTTTGCCTTGGGAATTGAGCCCATTATGAGATTATTGAATTTGATATTGATCAATTTTTGGTCTGAGCCTGAGACTTAGGGTTTCACGTTCGATTCCTTGGAGAACGAGCCATCTCCAGCGGAAAGCAGTTCAGAGAGTGTGCAATATCACTCGATCTATTGCCAGCAGAGGTTTTCTTATTCAGAGGAAACCATTGAGCATCAGAGATTGTCTATTATCAGAGTTTTACCAGAGCTTTTCATTCAGGATACCTTTCATTCATTAAGGCGCATATATTCAAAGATCTGGAGAGTTTAGTAAAGGCCGTACAAAATACATTTATTGCTGTTTGCTGTCTCAGCCGTACAACTGTACCTGGGCCGTACTTTTCAAAAGGGCGAGTTAATTCCTTGAAGAAAAACGCCTAACTCTTTGGTTGCCAGACTTCACCTGTGTGGGCGCTGGGGTTGCTGGAGGCATCTGCAGTCATCAGATAGAAGGAGGAGAAGACTATTCATTGCAGCCGTACAAATCTGTACTTTCAGCTGTGGCAGAAATACCAGGTTTTCTCAATAAAAATTTGTTGTTCTTTATTTGCATGCTTCAGAATCTTATTGTATTATTTACAGTTGAGCAAATAAAAGAGGCGCCTTCTATCTAGCTTGTATTTTCCATATACATTGAAGATCTAGTATTTTCTATTGAATTTATTTCAATTTTCTGGTAAAGCCGTACTATTCATAAATGCATTAAAAATCCAAAATTTGCAAAAATTCACAAAACGTCAGAAAACCTAAAAAAATCAGTTAGATCATTGTCAGAGGGAAACCAGGGGTTTCTACAAATTTAAATTGAATGATAGCCATTGGCTATCCAATTTATATTCTTTGTTTATCTTCTCATAGCATGGCCGACTTGAGTAGATGCGTAGACAATTAATATTTGTCTATCAGGGCCAACTTCATTCTCCTTGGATTTCATCCTTAAGGTGGCTGACCTCTTGTGAAGAGGGAAACATATTCATTCAGGCCATTACATGTTCAAGAGGCCAACAGTGATTAAAGAAGAGTTGAGATTCCTTAAAGCCGACATCAATATCTTGGAGTTATGTTTTCTCAAAAGGCCGACATGAAGGATCTGTCTCTCCATAGTATATATATACAGATTATTCATCCATTGTGACGACGGAAGCAGGAGATCAGTTCAATCAGATTATAGTGCGAACTTATCTGATTTCACAGTGCGAACTTATCTGAGCTTATAGTGCGAACTTAGCTAAGATTATTGTGCGAACTTAGCTAAGATTATAGTGTGAACTTATCTGAGATTATAGTGCGAACTTATCTGAGATTATAGGGCGAACTTATCTGAGATCATAGTGCGAATACATCTGATCAATCAAGGGCGATCTCATCTGATATTCAAGAGCAATCATATCAGTTTGGTGATATCAATCAAGGGCTATCTCATCTAATACTCAAGAGCAATCATATCAATTTGGTGATATCAATCAAGTGTAAATACAAGGTACGATTTGATGTTATTCTCATCAGGTTTGCAATATACTCAAGTGCGAATTCAGTATACAAGGGCGAACATCACACAGTGTTGAGCTAACACAAATTAAAGATAATCCAGTGCATAGTTTGAAGACCTTCCTGTGCTAAGTGAACACTGCCATATCTGTACTAAGCTATTGCCAGGTGTGATTTAGGAGATTGTTATCTGTCATTCAATATTGCCAGGTGCTGCATATTGGTCTTGCATTAGACCTCATTGCAATTTGTAAAATTATCACTGTTACATCAAATATAAGAGAGAGATCTTTGTTGCTGGGTTTTTCTCCCTCAAGAGGAGGGTTTTCCCAGGG
This sequence comes from Sequoia sempervirens, assembly GCA_007258455.2. NCBI lineage: Eukaryota > Viridiplantae > Streptophyta > Pinopsida > Cupressales > Cupressaceae > Sequoia > Sequoia sempervirens. The sequence goes on along the minus strand of VDFB02058242.1, from coordinate 181,225,841 downwards.
TATATGCTGTGTTATTTTGTCTGTTTTTTGAATTAATTTTTGTGCTTTAATCTGTTCACATAAATTTATCAGAGATTCTGTAATCAATTCCCGCATCCTTATCTATCACAGGGGTAGCAATCTGTATTGTTCTTGACCCAGAGGTGTCAACCATGATATGAGAGCGAACTCTAGGCTATTTCTCCTTTCTTGTCTTTGTCTGGGCTCTAGCCAATATTGCTTTGAGCCTGGACTTTCAATCAGCAGCCACTGGAGTCTTCTTTTACAGTTGCCACTCCAGCCAATCAGGCACCTTGGTTTCCCCTTTGGGTGATTCATGATCACCTTCCTCTCTTTGTTCATGTTGAGGCTATTCTTTCTCATGACTAGGGACCTCTTGATCTATTCTCTCTTCTTCATCTGAGTCTTCAATCTGTATGGCCTTTTCCTTGTCTAACTCAGCAGAGGCTATGTTTTCTTCCGCGCCATCATCCTTCTGGGGTGTCTCCCCTTCAGCATGCTCGAGCTCAGCATGATGCTCAAGCCCAAGGCTTTTCTTCGATGTATCTTCTTCTTCTTTATCTTCTTCTTTCTATTCTTCCTCCTTTTCGGGAGGCACTTCTTCTTCTTGGATGGGGCCCTTACCTTGGCCAATTAGTGGAGGCTCTTCGAGTATCTCCACATTGACAATAGTATCAGCTTTCTCCTCAGAAAGATGCTCCTCAGAGCCAGCCTTTTCACCTACATCGTTGAGTTGTTGGGACAGCTCCTCTTCCAGCTCTTGATTTGAGGTTTCTATTATATATTTTTCGTTGAGGGCTTCGGTGTCTTCCTCCAAGGAATGTGTCATGTCCCCATTTTTGGCGAGCATCAGAGATCGTAAGATTGGCCTATCAGGAGACCCTCGTAGGCTGACAGAGTGGTTAGAGGGTCGTCTCGGAGCTTGGCTCGGCGTCAGATTGGCAGTTTTGATCAATTGGCTTTCGTTGTGGCTCAATCAGAGACTTTTTGCAGAATTGCTATTTTTAGCAGTTCCTGGCAGGCAGTGTGGGACCCCTGCTATTTTTAGCAGTATGGCTTTGGCGGCATCCAGAATCACTTCAGAGTTCGTCAACTTCAGACGGAACAGGAAACGGATAAGTAACGGGAGAAATATTAATATTTAATTACATTGATTAAATATTAATTAATTAATGATTATAATATAAAGTTATAATTTAAAATTATAACTTAAGTGATTTTTCACTGAGGGGTGCGCCATCATTGAAGGGGCCAAAATTGACATTTGATTTATATTGAATATTCAGCAGAGACTATTGAAATATTAAAAGATTAAAATATGAATATTTTATTAAAATTCCCTATCTTTAAGGAAATCGCACTTTTGAGGAATAAAGAGGTTTTTGCCTTGGGAATTGAGGATTATGATATTTTATGAATGAAAATTGATCAGGCTTTGCCAGAGAACGGAGACCTTAGGGTTTGAGTTCGAAATTCGTTGGAGAACGAGCCATCTCCATCGAAGCAGTTCAGAGGGTGTGAAATAACCCCTGATTTATTGCAGTTGAGAGATTTCTTCATTCTGGAGAAATCACAGAACTTCAAAGATATTTTTACATTCAGGGTTTACAGATAAGTCTTTGTCCAGAAGTCATCCATCTATCAGGGCGCACCATATTCAGGGGTCCAGACTTTGATAACAGGGAGGCCGTACATTTTAGCATTTATTACTGTTGCAGCCGTACCACTGCTGACAGCCGTACGTCTTCAAGCTTCAAAAGAATAAAATCACAGAGGTTTCTTGTTAGGGTTTCCACTTCAGAATATATTCATTCATTCACTAGGCGCCTATTCTTGTTATGCTGGAGTCTGGAAAAGGAAGCCGTACTTCATTTATTGCTTGCTGCTGATAATTTTTTGGCCGTACTAGTCTGTACCAGTCCGTACTGTACCAGCAAGGACGTCTTTTCCCTTCAAGAGCAGATCGCTTGGTTATTTGCAGTTTCACTTCACAGAGGAAGGCGCCTGGCATCTGGGAAACTTTCTACATCATCTGGCTAGGAAAGAGCTTGCATATGAAGGCCGTACGAATCTGATTTCATCTCTAAGGCGGCTGAAACCAGGTTCTTTAGAATATTGAAAATCTAATGTTTTTTTTATTTGCATGTCACCGGATCTTATATGTATTCATCTCAGAAGAATAAACAATGGATTGTCTTCAGTATTTACCATGAATACTATTGTTATCGGAGTTAGATAATTTTTATATGATTTATCTTTCATTTATTGCAAAATCGCCATATTGCTTTTTATGCTCAAAAACCCAAAAACGATCAAAAAACCTAAAACTTCAGAAAAACATCAGACAAACCGTCAGAGTCAGAAACAGGGGGAAACTAGGGTTTCTACAGAATGTGACCTTTCTTCATCAAATGCCACCTTATCCAAGTTTATGTCTAACCTACCCTCTGGGTGTTCAAAATAATCATCTTTCAAAGGATCCTCAAGCTCTTCAACTATACCTTTTGCGGCCTCCCTTTAGCGTTTCTCCATCTCTTCAGAGATTTGCATAGTAGCCTCCATCTTTGGTGGCTCTATAGGTGGTGGAGGAAGAGGCAGGTCGGCGACAATTTGAGCCATCATGGCTTGAACTGTAGGATTCATGATCACCCCAAAAATCTCAACAAGTATACCTTGCATGTATTTCGCGAAGGCATCTGACAGAGTGAGAGGTAGCATAGCAACAATGGCTACTGCAGGCATTGGGGCAAAGAGAGTGGGTAGTGGAGGAGGGAGCGAGGAGGACGACGGCGAGGATGTAGTGGCCGAGGAGGAGTCCAGTACCATTACCGAGGCCGTTGGTGAGGTGGAAGCGAGGTGGACCAAGATGTCCACAGTGGGTGGAGATGAAACAGGTAGGGCTTGAGATGCAGGAGGTGGAGGAGTGGCAATGGTAGCAGTAGCAACGAGAGTGGAGGTGATAGGTGGTGATCGTGGCCACTTAGCTTCTTCTTCTCCTTCGTGTTGGGGGTCCTCCTCGATTGTAGGCATTTCACTTACAAATCCCCCCTCTCTCTTTGCTTTCTTTGAAGATTCTCCCTCCGCAGCCTTCCGTGTATACACTTTGTGCTTGGGATTGCGCTCGGGCGCATCCTTCCTCTTCTTCGACCTTGTTGCTGGAGGGGATTTGGGTGCCTCCTCTGTTGGGGCAACAGCTGCTCCACTGTCGGTTTCGCTCTCGAGCTCATCTTCAAGCTCGCCATAAGTCAATGTTGCGCCCTGTACCTTGAGTTGGGCAATTTGAGCATCTACCCACTGCTTGGTCCTGTTTTCAATTGGCCATGTCAAAATATTGAGGTCAGTGACCTCCTCTATTGGGGCAACAGCTGCTCCACTATCGGTTTTGCTCTCGAGCTCATCTTCGAGCTCGCCATAAGTCAACATTGCGCCTTGTACCTTGAGTTGGGCAATTTGAGCATCTACCCACTGCTTGGTTTTGTTTTCAATTGGCCGTGTCAAAATATCGAGGTCAGTGACCTCTTCTTCATCCCAGTCTATCAATGGTAGTTGCAAGTTGGCCACAGCATTAAACCTATCATCAACAATATTATCTTCTTCTACCACTTGGTCGGGCATAGGGAACAAATTCACCAACCTTGCAAACTGGGCCATCATTCTCATGTAGTGCCTCATCCGCACCTCGTTATCATCTTGGCAATTGGCCCAGAAGTCTTCGACATGAGGCTAATGAGCATACTGTCTTCCGACCCACTTCTTCAATTTCCCATAAGGGTCCATTCCACCTCGGCTTGTGTGGAGGTCTAGATTGTATTCTACCAATTCCTTCTCTAAATACTCTGTGCACTGGGTAATGGGACAGGCATACATTCCTTGCCCGAAGGTCAGGGGATATGGGATCCCTACTCTGTGTTTGTCACTCAGTAGGGTGTGGGCATTCTGCAGTTGTCGAGAGACCTCTAGCAAGATCATGCGGTCGTTGGGGTAGCATGGCAACTTGTAGGGCCTGTCAGAGAACCCTTATGTTCTGATGTATGTAAATTTTGGGAACTGCATAAACAGATACCCAAACCGCAGGATGAAGGCTCTGGCGTTGTGCGAGACTCTTCTCTCAAAGTCTCCCCCAAGGAGTCTAATGATATGCCCAATGAAGGCATCATTTACCCTCTGATATTCCCTTTTGCAGTTTTTGTACTATAACTGAGGCTAGCGGTCATATACCTTGAGGTCTCCTTTCCTTGGTTTCGGGTTATTTGCGACAAAGAGGCCCTTGTACAAGAATTGCTTTGCCAAGAGGTACACCAGGTAGGAGGTCATATAGAACTTGGATGTTTTCTTCACAGCCATACGCTGGTTATGCATGTTGTCACTGATGATCTTGGCCCAGTGCAATTTTGTCTCACCTCGGATGATCTCCTCGATGAAGTAGAACATCCATTCTTCAAAGAAGGCAACAATAGGGAGGCCCATTACCCTGCTCAGTAGGGTGACCAAGTCGTGGTATTCTTTGTGGAAATCGCTTTTGAACAGTTCTTGAGGCACTTTAGTAGCACTGCCCCTCTTTTCCTTCAACCAATGTTGGTTGATTAGTCTCCTGCATGCTAGAGGGTCCGCTTTCCACATATTATCAGCATACCCCTTCTTAGTTTCCTCCATTACGTTAAATGTGGGGATATGGAACATCTTGCCTATGGATTTGGCGGACAAATCTGCTAACACTTTGCCATCATAGACAATGATATTTCTATTCTTATGATAACATTCTCGGCATACCTTCACTAATTCTGGAGCAATGAGCGCAGGTGGGAAGCCGGCTGCCTTGGCAAGACCACTCGCTCTAATTTTTCGGGCATTTTCAGTTGTGGGGTGGATCATTACCCTTCGTCGGAACTCATCTATATCCACATGCCCAAGGTTGGTGTTTGATATGGAATCCCAAGTGGAAGTGATTTTGGAGGTGCACTCCACCCCATGGAATTGATACTCCATCTGATCCTTCTCCTCCTCCCCCCTTGACAGGCATGCAGGTTTCTTTCCTTTTTCTTTCTCAGCAGACTTTCCCGATGGACCCGCAGCAGATTCCATAAATCCTGCATACAAAGACACAATCAGTGCATTCATATAGAAGTCAGCAAAGAATTAACTAAACCCTACAAAACGAGGGTCAAATCCAACAATTCATCACTAGGAGATCATAAAATTCATCAATATTCATCATTTGAGGTTCATTTGGATCAAATACAGGAATGCGGACCCAGGGATGCGGGTTTCCCTGGGCTAGAGGCCGCTAGGAGTGACTAGGAGCAAGATGGCGCCAAGATCACAAAAACCCGCAGACGGCACCAAGATCACGGAAGCCCGCAGCCAAAGTTCCGCAATATGATCTTCAGCGTTCAAAGTCTTCAAGAAGCAATCTGGCACGTACGGAAATCAATAGTCAAGTCCTTGGAGCGATCTGATTGGTCATCATGTTTATGCGGGCTTAGGGCGTGCGGAAGCCAAAGGCTGGAAAGACATTCGGGCTCTACTATTAAGTAACGGCGATCAAGAGACGGAAACCCGCATGAGAAGTTCCGCAATGCCCGCAATGCAGGACATGCAAGGTCTTTGGACGCTTTAAGCTTGTTGCTTCGAAGTGTGATTAACTTGGGAGGTTGCGGGGGAAGACCGGCGGATAGCCGTTGTGTGATGGCCGTTAGGAACGGCGGCGATGAGACGGCAGTCTGCATACAGCGATCTGCACAGACGGACCCGCAAATCACTTAAACTTAGCCACTTCATTTCAGATGAGCTCGGACAGCAGAAGAGGACGTGGATTCCGCACCGCAAGCAAAAGGGATGACACCGTCGTTAACCAATGGCAACCGTGCAACGGCAGGCCACAGGCGGCAGCCCACAAGGCCCGCACGACCACCGAACTTAGTCTTTTCGTTGAAGTCTCAAAGAGAATGACCTAGGCAGAGTCTGCAGCCCGAACGGATGAGGTCACTCGGACGTGAAGGAGGCGGGGCAGTCCGCAGATGGACCTCCGCAAATGTTAGCCCGCATTAAGGTTTTAGCTTAGTGTTTTGCTTGTGAACCTGGAACAGAGAAGAGGGTCGCAAAAACCGCGACGCGGGCGGGTGGAATGACTTTGCTGCTAGTGAGTGGCATTAAGGCGACAGCGACGAGCGGACGGTGGCCTACAGGGGATGGCCCACAAGGAAGACTTAACCGTTTGGCACTTGGAGGAGACTTTGGCGGGACCCACAATGCGGGAAGCAGGCAAGGGTAAGCCGTTCGGCGAGACGGCAACCGCCTGCATGCGGTGGCCCGCATTAACGGACCCGCAAGGACTTACAAACTTAGGTTTTCCTTTGTTAAACATTTTGATGCTTTGGGCTTTAATCAAGGCAATGACGAGGGCATTGCGGGCCGCAAGGAAACTCAAGCCGTGTGAAGAACGGCGAACGAAAGGCAAGGTTCCGCAAGACTGCTGGGGCATGTTTGAACAATTTTAGAAGAAATTTCGAATGATATTAGTGCGGGGTCGACTGCCAAGAACGCCGCTAGGTGTTTCAAAGGATTTAAACAATTCATTCTAAAGATTTACCCATTATTTACCAACCCTAGTTACAAAAAAGCATTTACTCCGAGAATTTTGAGCAGTGGACATACCTGAGAGGCCACAAAAGTCCAATGAAGATTGTGATTTTGGTTCGATGAGTGCAATGCGGGCATAGGAGCTTCAATCGACGTTTCCTCTCTGACAAATCCGAATTGGCAAGTGTGAAAATGACAGGTCGAGAGGGCTATTTATAGGCAAAACTTCATTTATGACCCGCAATAAATGAAGGTACAGTGGTTGGCGGAGTGGTTAGGTGCGGGACTCGATGAACCGACGGCACAAAGTGCAGAGCCTGCAATGTGGAATGACCTCATGATTTCGCCGCTAGCTAGTAGCTGGGAGATAACGGCAAGGAAGGTTGCGGGACCTGCCATGCGGGCAGATGTCTCGATTCAGTCGTAGTTTGAATAGCGCAAGGATGGCGGCGTCGCACAAGGGAAACCCACAACTACGGACCCGCGGTACTTGGAAGACACCAGAGCAACAAAAACCAAGGGAAATCCGCAAAGGAATCTTCTCAACAGCCAGAGACTTAGAAAATTTTGGGGTGGTGAATTTTGGTCAAATGGAGAATGATGACTTTAAGGCTCCTGACCACTTGAAGCTCAAAATTAGGGGCACGCAAAACAAGGCGAAGGAAAAAAAAATGACCCGACGAAGGCGAAAGGAGAGAGGGGGTCCCCGTTCCGAACAGAGTGTGTGTGCTATAAGCACAACAGTAGGCCCAACTAATTTTTGTATGGTCCGAATCATTAAATCATACAAGAAGTTATATTTGGTTATCAGACAGCTTGATGTGTAAAGGGTTTATTCTTCCCCTCTATTATTTAATAAGTGATTACATATAGCCTATAGGGGTATCTATCATTGTAGAAGGATCATAGATCACTTTTTTTAGTAGTAAAGAATCAAAGAATCATGGCTTTTGGGTGTGCAGACATCTCTACAGGTGTACCAAAGAATCAGAACACAAGAAAAGAAATAAATCGCCGGAAGTAGAGCAATCTCCGTGAGATTATAGCAGATAACCTCACCGGGGCTATGGACGCTCGCTGGCAGCGAGGCTCTATCCAAGGATGCTTTTGAAGCTAAGACCAAAATATGCTGGAAAGCCATCATGGAGCCAAAGAGTCGTATTGTTCTTAAGAGACAGGAATAAACCCATGTGCACACACTTGTAACTGCAGGATGAAGGTCTTGATACAGTTTAGGACTTCTCTTCGCTTTTGAGTACTCTTCTTAGTCAAGGGGTAAGTTAGTAAGAGTTAATCTAAGACTTTGGGTTTGAAGTAAATTCTATCTTTGAAATGTTAAGGAACATTTATTCGGGTTGGCGCTAGATGTTGTGACCATTTCACACATCGCCCCATTGCAAATGGGGACCCCCTGTTTTCGCTTTTTGCCTCAGTGTTGCAACTGCTTATCACTTGTCTTTTTACAATGAGGTCATCATTTTGAGGGTCCCAAGTCAGTCTTTTTGCAAGTCATCTGAGCCAAGTCAAGAAGTCATGCTTGAATCAGTGCGTAGACATCATGGAAGCGCTCAGAAGGCCCAGGAGACGAAGATCGACTGTGAATTCGGCTAATTCTGAGACTTCCTACTTTTTAGGAAATTTTGCTTTTTTCGATTTTTCATTTTTGGCATTTTCAGACCAAACAAGGTTCCCTGTTTTTTAGGGTTTGTTTTTTCTATTTTTAGAAAGTTTCTATTTTTGGAAAGTTTCTATATTTAGAAAGGTCCCGAGTTCTGAAAACGCACTCAGAAGTTCAAAAAACTTGATAGAACTCTCAGAAAATCAAATAAAAAATTTGCAAAATTATTGAAAAATCTAAAGAAAAAAAAAAGGTCAAAAAGCATGAAAATTAGACCCAAAAAACATTCAAATTATGGAAAATTGGGTCCAAAACCAGTCAGATCTGAGGTTGAGATCATGAAAAATCAGCTCAAAAAGGATGAAATTTGTGAAAAAATGGCTAAGTCTGAAGTTCACCATGAAAGAAGGATCAAGGAAAATGTCTAGAAGATCATGGAGCTCGCCCAGCAGCAAGCATGCATATCTTAAGAAGCTTCAAAGTCCGCCCTGCAGCAAGCATGCATATCCTAAGAAGCTTCAAAATCCGCCCTGCACTAAGCATGCTCATCCTAGGATCCTTTGAAGTCCGCCATGCATCAAGGAAGCACATCCTTGCATCCTTCAAAGTCCACCCTTGAATATCCTAGGATCTTCTAAAGTCCGCCATGCATCTTGAAGACATATCCAAGCATCATTCAAAGTCCGCCATTCTCAAGAAAGGAAGTCCAAAAAGGTTCTAAAGTCCGCCATCCACATCCTAGAGACCCCTAAAGTCCGCCTTGACTTGAAAGAGAGATGCAAGAAGGACATGAAGTCCGCCCTTGAAAGGTGGAACTTGGCTGAAGACTATCTAAAGTCCGCCTATGCATGTAAAGGAGAGAAAAATCAAAAATTTTGCTAAGTGTTGGCGCCCAGCCAAAGAGAATTTCAAAATTTGGCTAAGTGTGAAAGCCTAGAAAAAGGGATAAAATGTTGAGATAAATGCTAAAGTGTTAAGGAAGTCCGCCCTAGAAAAGAGGGACAACCAAGAGGCTTGTCCAAAATGATTATGAAGTCCGCCATGCACTTGGAAGGGGCTAGCAAGGTGCTAAAGACGTCCATGATACTTGTCCAAGAAGCTAAGGAAGTCCGCCTAAGCAGATGAAGGGATAAAGGAATGATTTTTGGCTAAGTGTTAATGCCAAGTCCAAGAAAAAGTTCGAATATTTGCCTAAGAATAGAGGCTAAGGGATGAAAAATTGAGATTTTTGACTAAGTATCATGACATTTTCGAGAGGTTAAGTGCTAGGTTTGAAAGGACACGTGCTAAAGAAGATCAGGATTTGGCAAAGAACTAAACGGAATGTGCCTAACTCAAAGATGGAAAAGAAATTAAATTTGCCTAAGTATGGAGAAAATGTTGAGAAATTGACAACTTTGGCCAGAGAAAAATGCACGAGGCAAAGGGAAAGGAAGGATCGCCCTTGGCTAGAAGGAAGAAAAAATTTGTCGAGCGTCAAGGAAATTCGCCTGATGAAGACATCCAGACAAGGATTTTGCCTAGAAAAATTCGACTGAGCAAGAGAAAATTTGACTTTGGCAGAACAAAATAGGCTCAGTGCAATTAAAAATTTTGCCATGGCAGAAGAAAATAGGGATCTGGCATAACATTTATTGACAGAATGGCTAAAATTTTGGCTTGGCTAGATGAAATTGGGAATAAAATTGCCCAAAGAAAATGAAGAGGAGATTGGATAAAAAATAAATGACAAAGTCTTGAAAGTTTGCCTCGATAAAATAAATAAAACAAGTCTCAAAGAGTTCGACTTCTAGAGAGAGAGTATGGCAAATCAGTGAGAATTCCGACTTCGGGAGATTAAAATGGAGAATTAAATATGAAATATGCCCGTGCCAAGATGAAAATTGCAAAGAGAGTATGGAATTCGCTTTGAAATGATAAATTCGACACAAAATTCACCGTGACTTCAAGAGAGAGTGTTAACTTCGAAGCTAGAATTCAAGAGAGAGAAAATCTGAATTTATTTATTCTATTTCTTGCAAGTCGATGACGACACAAGGCGAATCTTCAAAGAAGAAGCAATGGCGTGGAATGGTGGCAAGTCTGCTTCAAGCCAAATGGAGTGAGGGCAAAAGGATGGGACAAGCATAAGAAAGTCTGACTTTTCCCAAGCACAGCATGTCCAAACCTTTACAAAGTCCGACTTTGCTTGGGGAAGGTATGTCCAGGCATCTATAAGATCCGCCAAGTACAATGGCAAACATGATGCAAAGTCCGACCTAGACCAAGAAAAGAAATGTCAAAGTGTTGAGAAAGTTTGACTTCTCCCTAGAGATGTTTGTCCAAAGTGGCTTGGAGTCTGACTTAGGCCGAGAGAGAAAACATCCAAGCTCATGTGAAGTCCGCCCAAGGAGAGGATGAGAAAATTGGCTAGAAGAATTCACTAAGTGTTCGACAGAAAACAGGAAGGATGAAGAGAAATAAAGAAGAAGTGAATAAAATCCTTAGCACAAGCCAAATTCAGAATTGAAGGCAAATCCACAGGAAAAGTTCGTTCGAGCATGGAGATGGCCAAAACCTTGGCTAAATGTTGAATGGTCCACATGAAGGTGTTGCAAAATAGCCAAAATTTGGCTAAGTCTGGGAAATACTTCACAGAGGAAATTCCAATTTCCTCCATTGTGGCGAAATCAAAGAGGCATTCTTCTCCAAATTCTAGGCACTTGAAGGAAGCAATCAGGACAACTTCTTGAGGGATTTCATCTCTTGAAGAATTAAAAACAAGCTTCCAATCAAAATCGGATGGTGACAAGAAGAGTTTTCCAAACAGATCTCCATACTTAGACAATTTCTCGACACAAATTGGAGAATTCAGAGAGGAAATCTAAAGGAATAACATCAACCCAGTTTGAGCAAGAGGAATTTCAAAGCAACCAACTTCAAGTCCAGACGCCTGCTCCAAGGGGAGACTCCTAGACCTCAAAGATTCCAGTACAGGTAAGAAGAAGAAATCAAAGTCTCAAAAGGAATCCAAGATCAAAGCTAGGAAGGAACAAGCACAACGGACAGAGTCATCGGCAAGGAAAATATTCTAAGGCAAGCACGGAAGAAAACTACAAACTAAGGAAGATTCAAAGACGCTTAAGGTGGCACCTCGCTATCTTCTTCCAACCAATCAAATTGTTCCAAATCAACATATAACAACTTTCTATTTTATTGTTGGTTTATATTTAGCAAAAGGGACAAGTGTCCTCAAATGAAATTTTCTCATTGGTCGAAAGTGACAAACCCTAATTAGGGTTTTATTTTGTAATCTCGGCCGTTGATTTGAAATCAATCTTGGCCATCGAATTGTAATTGGGGAGCCTATAAATTGAGCTCGCCCCCTCATTTGTAATGTGTGGAGATAGAATATGTGTATTGTTGCACTGAAACTATTTCGAATAATAAAAGCTCTTGAGCATGATTTGCCTTGAATAACTTCTTATTATCAAACAGTAAGCGAGGTTGCATATCTTCTTCCGCCATAGATTAAAGTTAAAGTTAGATTAGGTAGAATTTGCTTTGAAAGTTGGTTAATTGAATGAGAGATTGATCGTATTGATTCAATGGTGAAGTGTAGCTCATACTTTTTTCGAATGGATGATTTGCATTCGATGTGTAAAGTTAGCCTGAGCTCTTAATCGTGGAAGCTTAACTTCAGCCTCATTCGAGGTTTGAAAATTATTATCACACCCCCTTGAAGATTGCACCCATTTTGCGTATGTTGTCCTGCAGGAGGCGAAACAAAGTGTGGTTTATCCTCTTCACCGAGTCTTTATTGTCTCTTGAGTTCTTAGGCTTAAACTAGATTCTCCTAAACCCTATCCTTTTGCCATTTTTTTTTATCCACAATTGAAAGTCCTAATTGAGAGCCCTTAACGATAAATTTCCTAAGTCCTGAACTTGTGAAGATGTTCTTACATAAGTCCCCTTGTTTATTACCAGCATATCAAAACGGCCATTGAGCTTATCCACACGTCAAGACCCGACTAAAGAAACCTTGGAATCGCCATATGATCTTCTTGCAATCTTAGCATACGCGGTGGTTTTTCAAGAGAGGATAGAGTGTCTTTGGGCATTTTATTCTGATGTTTGGTGTGTCATAAAACACGCATCAACAGGACTTAGGAGAAAAGTCTGTGTATGTCCATGCAAAATAATATGACACAATCCTAAAACCAAGGAGTCTTGAGCAAAGGCAGAGTAGGAAAAGAAACACTTGGAGCACACAAAAATTGTAGACTATTGTCACACAATAGATTGATTAATAAGGCAGTACAATCTTTGTGAACAAGTCATGGGAGTAGATGAACCGTTTGAGATAGAATAAATCATGGGAATGTGTTCGATTGTTAGTTTGGGGACCATAGAGGGTAGAAACAATGCATACATGGAAAACACCAAATAATTTGATGAAGACAACAAAGTTGGGAACGAGAGCAAGGGACAAAACTCCCACAACAAACCTGCTTCTATAGAATGTATACAAGTAAGTAAAAGAGGTAATGAACCTTAAAAGGAGGTTATATATTGTAAAGGCAAGGAAACACTAACAAGATCTTGGAATAAAATAAATTAGAAACCAACAGTAAATTATTGGAAGAAAACAAAATGCTCTAAGTGCAAAAAACAAAATTGGAAGAAAGTATACATTAACAACTAGAAGCAAACCTTACATCAGAAAGGAAATGCACTAAGTTGTCGGTTCTAGTACAGAGTCAAGAAGGGGTACGAGATTCTAGTACATAGGTAAGGTGAAAAAGAAAATTCTTGGGTACGATACGTTTGGGTATGGCTGTATAATATATATATGCCAAAAAATAAAAATATACAAAATTGCAAATACATTTGGTATATCATATAATATTATATTTTATAATAATAATGATATTTGAATCTTTGATAGTATGATACTTCATCATTGATCAATGATATTATGATAGTCATAAAGATAATTTTCTAATTTGTTAGTTTTGGTCTCCACTCCTAGACCCCCTCATTGTAATCAAGCTTCTTATGTGACAAGAGATACCAATAACTAATAGGGGTTGGAAGTAGAGACCCTAATGGGGTTGGAGGGCAACACTCCTCGTGGGGGTCTAGGGGCAACGCCCCTAGTGGGGTTGAGGGGCAACACCCTTCGTGGGATTTTGGGGGCAACACCCCAAGCGGGGTCAAAGGGCAACGCCCCTTGTGGGGTCTCACGGCAACACCCCCATCAAGATCAAAGGGTAGTGCCCCTTGCGGAGTCCAAGGGCAACGCCCCTAGTGCATTCCCTATCATGATACGAGGTGGGGTCGAGGGGCAGAGCCCTTGCCACCAAGCCCAAATTAAGGCCTTTGAAACTTCAAGGCACACACCATTTTCACAATTTTATCACTTAATGGAAAAATTAAGTAGTTTGCAATCATTCTCCTTAAAAAAAGCCAGCTACCTTTCAAAATGCAAAAAATGGCATATGAAGAATGAGTTTGTGTGAAATAGAGTTGTGTTTGTCAAACAACAAACATAAGAGTGCATTTAGGGATTAGGGTTCTTTTTAGGGTTTTTTTAATGTTTTAGTGTTTTAAAAATTCTTTTTTTAATTATTTGTTATCAACACTCTGGGGACACCTACACCTACATTTACATACATGTCAAATTTTTCAAGTGAAAACGTGAAAAAATTCTCCCAAGTGTTCAAGTGTGCCCCCAAGAGGTTGGATAACAAAAGAGAAAAACAGTATAAGTGAAAAGTGCTCTTGGAGGCTCAAAAGTGCACTTCAAGAGAGAAAGACACATTAAGTGACAAAGTGAACGTCAAATTATCACAAAAAGTTCAAGTATTCAAAAGCATGCCCTCTACATGGAGAAGTCCAAGTCTCGCCTTCAAAATACAAAAGGAAGCCATTGGAGCAAATTTCTCAACATATTGTTAACTAGCATATTCTTTAAGTTTCATCACAATTGTCCAAGGATCAACACTTCAAGCATCCAGAGCATTCACATGATAGATCTTATCATTTCCTTCACTCTTCAATAAAGGCATTTCAAGATGGATGGTTTGTGACATAAAAGCTCTCCATCATAGATAAGGTCCACAACACCAAACATTAAATTTCACAAGCATTCAAGGAAGGAATCAGATTCAAGTCACCAAGATTACTTGGTGAGTCATCAATGGTTATCAGTTTCAAGGTTTCTTCAAAGGATCCCCATGATCAAAACAAGGAAGCACTACAAGGAGCCAACACCAAACTAGCTATTTTTAGCCCATGCTATTTTTAGTCATCTCTATTTTTAGGAGGCAATTATTCTGAGATAATTTACTAAGAAGAACTATTCAGATATGTTCTATTTTTAGATGGTCTTCTCGAAGGTCTATTTATAGAGACATGTTCCTAACATAAAACTATTTGAAGATTTCTAATTTTAGTTCATGCATTTTGGGACGAATTAGTTTAGGAACTTCAATAATCTTTTTATTTAATTTTCATGAAAAACTTTCTAAACCCTTATAAATTAGTGTCATTTGGTAATTTTTTTACCTATTTTCCATTGAGATTAATGTTCAAGTTATCTTGTGTAATTTTGTGTTTGTTCATTTGTCAAATTGAATTGACTGTCTTGAAAAGTGTAAGCTTTGTATTGTAGTTTTCATTGAAGAAGTCACTGTAGCTTTGTACATGATAGCATCTAATTGGTTTGCTAAACCTTGTTTGTGTTTAATACAATTCTAGGTTTTGTGTAGCCCACATAATTTTTAGTCTCTACTTCTAGTTAGAGAGCACGAGCATTTATTAGCTATTGCGGGAGTTCATTTTCAAGAAAAGACATTAATATCTTTCATCCTAAGTAGAAGTGTTGCTAAGCTTTGTACCCTTGCCTAAGAACCAAAAAGATGGGCAATTTCTTATTTTGTTTACAATGAATGTCCAAAAGCCTGATATTTAACTTGTACATATTGTAAAAAGTTGGAGCTCGTTTCCTTAAGTTTTGGGGCTTACTTTTATTTCTTGTTACAAGGGAGCCTCCCCTTCTACTTGGACGAAAGGTTTATCCATACATGCTGTTCTATTTTTCTTGTACGAAATGATGCAAATTAGAACACCAAAAATTCTTCTGGAGATGAAATGTGTTACGCAAGAAGTTGAAGCTTTCCTTCAAAATCTTGATATGTATTTGCAATCAAATGATGAACATGCTCTTCTCTTTGAAGTTGATCAGCTCCAGTCCTAGTATCTTTTGTGGATGTCAACAAAAAAGTATGCTATAAAGATTTAAAATTCTCAATAAGCATGAAGTAGAATCTTTTATGGAGGATGAAGAATATCAAGTTTGTGGTAAGCACTGAGGTTCCATCATTAATAAAGATCTACAACAAAACTGTGCTTCCACAGGGTAAACGTGGGTCTCTTCAATACTGAATTATTCCCTCTCTACTTTGAGACACAAAGGAGTGTCCCATTCTCATCTATGTTTTCTCCACGTAAACCCTACTATTTTCTTAACCTTTTATTTGCAACAAGAGCTTATCATAGTTCCCAAGGTTACTTGCTATCATGGTTGGCCTCCCAACTTGTAAGGAAGAGTTTCAACTTTTCTCAACCTATAAATGGTTTTGTGTAACCTAATTTGTTTTTCTCCATGCATACTTGTTAGTAAGTGTTTTCGTTTTTGTTTTTGTCTTTGTATCATGTTATATATTTTCTTACTTTGTATTATGTTTTGTGTTTTGTTTTATAGTATTTAGTTAAGATAACCTTGTATTTAGTTAATCTAAGAAAAGCTAGACTCCATGCCCAGCTAATAAGACACTAGTCTATACTAGGAATTAAAGATTTTGGAGGTTCTATGCCCCAAGATGTTTCGTGGTCCTCCAAACAAAGCCAACTGTTGCACCTATATGATTTTTTTTTGTAAAAAAATTCGAGTCAAGACAATGTTTTTTCTTCTAGGAAGTCATTATGCAATCATTGGCTCCCATGTTCATGAATGTTGTGTTTATTAGCTCTAATCAATGTCATCACATAGCCAACAATAGATGCTTTCCTACTATTGGTTAACAGATTATTCACTATCAAAATTTGAAAACTTATTTTCTCTATGCCCAAATATAGGAATAACCATTTACCAACAATTGGGTGAATTATTTCTCATGGAAATAATTTCCCTTTGAATTTTAACAGGTACAGCTCCCTCATTAGATAAGAATATATTCTTTTCTAAATTTAAAATCTACCATAGGTATGCTTTTAAGCAAAAAGCAGTGAAAGGTCAATATAGCATAGACGTTCATAAGATCTATAGAATAATTAATGCCACCAATAAATCTTATACCATTTAAAAAACAAAACTTCCCATGAAACCTATTAGAACACATGCTAATTTGAGTTTCACAGGATATGAACCAATGAATTTATCGATCTAAAAGATATTTTCCAACTTGAGAAGATTGAATACTTAAAATAGCTTTTACATTCACATAGGAACATAATAACTAATAAAACCAATCATAACACAGATTATAATAGATTTTGTAATGTCCCCTTCTCAATTATGATGAATTCAGTTGACCGTTGGCCTATTCCGGAGACCCGTAGGCTACTCGGAGGGTGAAAATTAGGGTTTCCTGCTTTTGAGGGGGTTGTTGCTTGAAGTTTGGTGATTGGATTGCGGATTCCTTTTGAGTTTTCAGTGAGCTTCGTAGTGGTATAGCATGCATAGTGATCCGACCAACTTCATGAATTTGCTATTTTTAGTAAATTATATTTCTGGCAGTGGTCCTATTGGCTTCGGTGCAGTTGGCTCTCTTCTTCAGCCAGTTCAATTGGTATTGTGATTTTTGGCCTTTTGATGCATTTTTTGGAGGGATAAGTTAATTTAATTAAAAAAAATTTAATGTTATAACCCCTTGGCCTAGCTATATGACTTTAAGTTGTTCTGAAAAGGGGACTTCAAGGGTGGACGCCTCATCTAGAGGTAATTTAATATTTTATAAGGTCAAAAATCAAGCTTGAGAAGTGGGACGCCAACTTGGAGAGGGAAGATGATTTTAATTAAGAAAGTCAAATTTTGCCTTGAAGAATGGGACGCCATCTTTGGAGGGAAAAGAGAACAAATTCAAAATTGAAATTAGGCGCCTTCTTGAAGCTTCTAGAAGATTCCTCTCAAGTTTATAAAAGAAAGCCTCTGCTCTTCATCTCATTATCTCTTGTCTTCAGTAATGTTATGCTATCGGAATGGTAACAGGGTTGCTTCGAGGAAAGCACACCTCCTAGCATAAGCTTGACTTCTTGCTTGAAAGATAGCAACTAGTTGAGAGATTAGTTTGTAGTGGGTTTCTTGCACTTGTACTTGGGGTTCTTGCATATTGTAACTGAGTCCTTGCATTTTCAGTCAAATTTTGGAGTTGCTGGTTAGAGTTGTTGAATGTGTGTTTTGCTCATAAGTTTCAAAATAAAATTATTCTCATTTTGGGTACTAAATCATTGCGTTTCCTTGTTAGGGGCGACCCTTCTTGTCAAATTGCAGATTTTATTAACATGAAATGGATTTTCTAGAGAGAAATCGCCCCTCCTTGAGGGTTGTACCATTCTGAGCATATCTTGAAATTCGTGCAAAATAAATAAGGGTCTTTTGGAGTGGTTTCAGTGTTCCATCTCGGGCACCATCACCAATGGAACATTATGCATTTGATTTTGGGTCAATCGAGTGAGTTTTGAGTGAGATATATGCATTTTAGTGAATTGCTAGGTTGCTGGTTATGCATTTTCAGTGCAGGTCTGTCAAAAATCAGATTAAGAAAAGTTGGTTTTTTGAGTGGGTTTGAGTCTAGATAGTTTTATAGTGCATTGATGAGGTAGTATACATTATTGCACCTTTGAAGGGCCCTAATCTTGTGTTCTTGGCAAGTATCCTATCTCATTGTAAGTTGAACAATAGTATTATCAACATTCTCACTTCTTTCTTACTTTCTTATTTGTACTTCCCACTAAATAAGTGGAAGAGGCTGGCTTGCCACCTATTTACTTTTAGAAATTGCATTGTACTTCAAATTGCTGATCGGCTGAGCCGTCACAAAACTCATGGATCCTCTGACCATATGCTCGCCCCTCCTCCCACCTCGGGTCTTAGGGCACATTCTTGGTTAAAGTTACTTTCAGTCAGCAGTTTGTAGGGACCCTCTGACCATATGCTCGCCCCTCCTCCCACATCGGGTCTTAAGGCGCATTCTTGGTTAGAGTTACTTCAGTTCAGCAGTGCATAAGATCCTCTGACCATATGCTCACACCTTGCCCAACATCAGGATCCTGGTGTACATCCTTGGTTAGAGTTGCTTTCCGCATCATTTTGGTTTTAGAGCTAACCTTAACGAGTGCGTGTTGCATTGCCTATTGTAATCAAAAAATAAATAAAAAATTTGGTCCGGTTCATTACAGATTTCATTTCAAATATTCAAAATTGTATGCTCACAGACTTGCAGCCTCTTTCAAAGTTGACAAAATCAAAATCTGTTCTTTAATTCTATATATTTCTCCCCAAATCTTCTAAGAGAGCCTTTCCATAACATCATTATCAATATATGCATATGCAAGAGTAACCGTTTCTTGAAAAGTAACTGAAAATAGGAGGTTAAAGAATCCCTTAAACTTCTCGAAACTTTAACACTCTTTACAAATTAAGTCCATAATATGAAATAACAAAAATATTTTTGTTAAGGTGGTGTATTGTTGGCATTCCCATCATTCCCTTTTTCTTGTGATGTCAGGGCCGACTGTATTGTAGTTTTAGTTTTGTACACCTAGAAGGCTTTGATGACCAGACGCATTTCATTGTGCTAAGGAATAATCACATTTTTGGTTCTCAAACTCCACAAAGCTTTGTTCCCTCAAATAAAATCTACCATGCCGAAGAAGGTTGTTGCGTGTCCAATAAATTGGGACAAGGTGGAGTCGATGTTACTTAATCTCCTCATATTCTCAACATTAAAAGATTGTTTATTGAACATATTCTCAACTACTTCTTTGAAATTGTTCTTCAATGTCTCTACATCCTCATCTTGAGAGTCATCTTCCTTTTGGAGGTGAACACTGATAGTTAAAAGATCCTTTTGAATGTCAGCTTTAATATGTATGCATTCTTTGAGCAATTTATTTTGTTCCAACATATTTTGTTCCAAGAATGAAAATTTCCATTCAATGCTTTTCTTCCACATGAGACACCGATTATCATCAGCATTAGGCAATATTTGCTCAACCACTAGCTTATCTGTTCCCAAATCAATCATTTCTTTGAGGTCACTATCAATCTTCTGCCAAATAGATTCTTCATGCTTAGTCACAACAATTTCACTATCAATTTCTCTCTTAAGTGCCTCTATGTCTTCACAGATCTTCTTCATGTATATGATGAATTTAGTTCCCCTTACTATGATATCATTAGTCCAATCCTCAGTGACTTTACCATAAGATTTGTAAACATGAATTTTATCAATCACTTCCTTTCCACTGGTGGAACTAGGATCAAAAGCAACTTCAATTTGGCTGGTGAGTTGGGCTGAAAGATCAATGAGAGATTTTAAACAATTGGTTAAAGCATTAACCTGTTGCTTTAGTCAATCTTTAGTTTGCTTGTCCTTCTTTGTTCTTTCCACAAACCTAGCAGCTGACACTTGGAAATTGTGAACATCTTCATCTCTTGTAGAAGGTTCCAAATTGATCCTAGTTATATTGAATTCCTTTGCAATCATCTGGCTAGCAACCTTCCGTGCAAAGGGGTGGGCGACTTCAACATACATATTCCCTAAGGAGGGGTCACTCAACAGTCAAAAAGTAGTTTTAGGCTTCTTAGACTAAGGAGTTCTTTGAAGTAATTGTGATACAATATCTTTATCAGGAACGCTCAATTCAACCATCTTTCTTTTCTTCGTCAAAGACTGTTCTAACCATGAAACAGATGGTGTGGGGACATTCTCGATCTCTGGAGAAGAAAATTGGAGAGATCTCTTAAGAGGTGGTGTATCAGATACCTCAATTGTAGGAGAAGATGGTGGGTTTGTCTCAACTTGTGTGGAAGGGTTCTCAGGAACATAAGGAGAGGGAGAGTTGTGGGAAGAATGTGAGTAAGAAGAATTACTTACTTGGGAAGGGGATGAAGATATGTAGATAGCTTCCTCTCCCAAATTTTCTATCATTGGATTCAGCTATTCTTTATCTTTCTCCCTTTGGGTTGCCTCTTCTACAAGTCCTCCACAAGTCATTTCCAAGTTCCTCCTCTTTGGTGGGTCTTCGCCATCATCCCCACTACCACCAAAAGTAGTTTGTTGTATTGTTGATGTTGTTCGTCAAGGGGATGAGGCTCCTCTTTGCTTACTCTGTAGCCTTATCAATTTGTTGAGGATAGAGATTTTGTTTCTCAACTTTCTTCTTCATTACCCACTCTTTAGTTCATCTAAGCACTACTGCAATTTTAGCTTCAACCGTTTCAATCTCTTTGATGCTCCAATCTATTGGTAGAATGGGTTGTGTTTGTATATGCTTGGTAAAAATAGGATCAACCAAATCTGTTTCATCATCCTCCAGATCTTTGATATTCCAATTTAACTTGAAAGTCACAATTTGCCTTAAAGACAACATCATCCATCCTCTCTTTCTCACTTTAAAATCATCAATGCAATTTGCCCAATAGTCTTCTAGCTCTGGAAGACAATTAAACCAGGTCCCAACTACAAATTATTCCTAACAAAGTTTTTGTTGTCAAAAGGAAACCGTCTTCCATAAAATTGCATCGCATACTTCACAAGATCTTTTTTCTATATTTAAGGCATTGGAAATAGAATTACACTAATAGTGTGATAAACCAATGGGAAAAGGAATTCCCGCTTTCTTCCTTTCATGGCACCTTTTATTTACCTCAGCTACCTGTCTACATACCTCGATAGGGACAAACCTACCATCAGCATATTTTGGCATTTTGTAATGCAAACCATCAAAACCTCCAACTCTTATGTAGGTGAACCTCTAGAATCATATGAAGAAGCTACCATAAACGTTTATCAGCTAAGCAACTTCCGAGGTTATTCTCAAGCTCATGTCTCCTTGAATTTCTCTTACCATCCTCATGGTAAAGGCATCATTCACCCTTCTAAAACTCTTATGGATCCTTCCCAACTGTAGCTGAATATAGTAATCATAAATTTGAGTGGACTCATCCAGTACACCTACCAGATGAAGCCCTAGCCAAGGTCTTGTGCAAGCGATGGCATAGAATAGGTAAGAAGACATGTAGAAAGCTCTATGCAATTGAAAGTGGGTAATCTCCAAATGAATTTGATTGCTAATAAGAGTGGCCCAGTCAACGAACTGTTCCCATGAGTTATCACAATGATAAACAAATACATCCATTCCTCGAAGTCATGTGCATTCTCATTACCCTTCAACCTATGGAGGACTATGATGTCTGAAATCTCGTCTACAAAATGGGATTTGTGCAATCTCTTAGGCAGTTGGGACTTCCCTTTCTTAGGCATAGCTAACTATTGATGGGCAATCGTGTTTTTGCATTGACTCTTCTTTTTGATAAAGTGTTGGTAAGCGACGGTGTAGTCAATGTCGGAAAATTCATCTCTTTGGGGTAGCCAAAGACAAGTAGTGAAAGTGTCGCAATTTAATCTAACCGCCAATCTATTGTCACTTGTTCTTATTTCCCAAGTCTGGGGATCATAATGATTCATACATTCTAAGAATAGGTATGAACACAATACCACCACGAGAAATGCAATTGCCTACAACAACCCGCTCTCAATTAACCTTTGCGTAATAGGAAACCTATCCTCTCCCAGAAATTTTTCAAATTGGCATGCCCTAACTTCGTATCACCAATTTCCGAGAGGGTATTGAATAGGCCCAACAAATGTTTGTATCCCAAATATTTGAACTTCATTTTGACACAAAAGATAGACAACTGAAATGCAGGGAGGTAATTAGGGTTGCACCAAGAGTTCCAAATTTCTTGCCAAATAACCGTATGTTGCTTATGTCCCAATAGATTACCACAATTTGCCTTCCAGCAAACAATGAATTGTTGGAAAATGCAAATAAATACCTTTAACTCAGCTGTGGTGTTTGCTGCAACAATTTTGGTGGTGCTAGCTCTACAATCTCTTTTTCTGCTCTTCACCAATTCTCTATCAATTGCTTGTTGAAATGACCCTTGTTAATGCTCGAGTGTATTTATAATTAACAGCCTTTAAACCGAGGAAGCATTAATGGTGCATCTTAATATTCACGTGTGTGAACTTTCTTTTCAATACCCACCTCTGACACTTTTTAAAATTTTAAAAAGTAACAGCTTCATAGCTTTGTCGGGGATTTTGTTGGTTTTGAGAACCTTGTCAAGTTCCGACAAAGGTTTCAAAACCTCTCAAATCTTTCAAAAAAGACTTCTTTGAAAATGATCTTTCACCACAAGCTTTGAATGAGGACTAAGAATTGTTGAAATATCTTGTCATTGATGTCAAAGGTCAAGTGTCTCTATGCTTGGCTTGAGCTACTTGCTTGCTTACTTCATCAACATTTTCTTTTTAAAAAATGCCAAGTCATACTTTGTGCCATATCAGCATGTTTTGTCAAGTTGAAAAGTCGGAATGGTCAAGGTTGAGTCTTTCTTCTTTGTAACATCTCTGACTTTCTTTATGAGGCAGCTTATATTTGTTATTTGTGAATTCAGAATGGTGGTGGCTGGTTTTAATAAACAACGGCTTGTTTTAATAAGCAATGGCCTATGGAGAGTTTGTTTTGTGTTGAATATGGAATTTCCTGGCATTCAAGGTTTTTAAAATGTTCTACAGACAATTTATTATCAGTTTTATTATTCGTGGCATTTGGGTGTAATGCATTCATGGTTTTTAAAATACTTAACAAATTTCTTCTTGTCGTGGGTGCTTGAGTGATATGAGTGCGTGCCACATCATCTAGTTTGTAAATACACTCAAAAATTTCAACCACGTATATCATTATTACTCTTTGTTGTTTTGATAGTGGCTGTAGATTTGTGGAGTGAGGGATTCGGGCTTATTTAAAATTTTCTTCAATACCATTCACACTGGGATCATTTTACTACAGGAGTTTTGAAGATGTCAATTCTATTCTTGGTCAAGTGTCGGTGTAATGAAGTGATTGTTGTTGATGTTACATGGCAGCATCGGGCTTCTATTTCTAGCCCAAATCGTTCTATGAAGAACAAATTAAATGATAGCAAAACGGCTATTTAATTTGTTAGGCAACGGTTGATGAAGAGGCACTTCATCATCACACTTCAATTAATATTTAATTATTGTTAATAAGACCGACATCTTGGAGCCGCAATTTCTTGAAGGGATATGATCTTTGGAGGCCAACTTCATATGTCAAGGAGACGCGATTATTAAAGCAGGCTGACATGAAGATTAAGTAGATGCGTCCTTTCATTAGCATGTGTATATATATTTGATGCTTCTTCATTGTATTTTCATCATTCATATTCATCATAGTTCGAGTTCAATTAAGTGCGAATACTTCAAGTGCAGATCAAAGCATTGTAGAAGGCTGAGTTTATCATCAGCAAGAAGATATAATTCATTCTGTATTTGCATCAAGTTGAGGTGCTATTATTCAGCCTTATTATTGGCCTCTTTGTAAAGGAGACAATTGTTGATATTCAATATATAAGTGATATATTGTTGTTGGGTTTTCCTCCCTCAAGTGGAGGGTTTTCCCAGGGTATATGTTGTGTCTTTGTGTTTGAATTTGAATTAAAATCTGCTTATTTACATCTGATCATAAAAACTAAAATGGCATCAGAGCGGGTATAAGAAAGATCGTGATCAGATTTATTCAAGCAGCGCTATCTTGCACTCTTATTCTCATCCTTGATTGCATCTATCTTATTGTCAAGATGGTGAACGAGTTCAAGATCGAAGATAGACTCAAGGGTGCTGCCAACTTCACATCTTGGAAGTTTAGAGTCATGCTCGCTTTGGAAGAAAATGAGTTAGTTGAGTTCGTGGAGGGTGAAGTTCCGGAACCATCCGATGAGAATGAGAAGTCTCAATGGAAGAGAAATGGCACTAAGGTGAAAAAGATGTTGGTTGATTCTGTGAAAGACCACATTGTGCCAATCATCTCCAAGTTGAAAACTGCAAGAGACATGTTCAAGACTTTAGAGGAGATGTATGAGATCAACAACACAAGTCGAGCTCTTCCATTAAAGCAACAGCTTCATCATATCAAGATGGTGAAAGGAGAATCCGTCATCTCATTCTTCATGAAGATTACTGAATTGAGAGATTAGCTCTCTACCATTGGGCATTTGATGGATGATAAGGATTTGGCTATGTTGGCTCTCAATGGTCTTCCTCAATCTTGGGAGCCATTCATCCAAGGAATCAGTGAGAGATCAAAACTTCCTGAGTTTGATCGTTCGAGGGCAGATTGTATTCAAGAAGAATCAAGGTTGGCTGCGAGAGGCATTGGTCAAAGCTCTACAAATGAAGACATTCATGTTCTTGCCGCTCAATCCTCGAAGAATAAAGGAAAAGAAGGGAAGAAAGGCTACTTCAAGAGAAATAGAGATAAAGGATCTGATGGTGCCCCTGCATCTAAGAAGAAGAAGGATCTTTCTCGCATTCAATGTTTTAGATGTGACAAGTTTGGTCACTATGCAAAGGATTGCCCAACCAGACCTAAGCAGAAGACTTCAATTGCAGATGTGGGTGAGATCTCTCCGCAGAAGGATTCAAGTGGTTTTCTATTCTATTTTGCCTTATCAAGCAATGTGCCTACAGACAACAACACTTGGTTGATTGATAGTGGTGTCTCTCGCCACATCACTAGATTTAGAGAGCACCTATTTGATTTGGTGGAGAGAGATTCTAGTGTTCAAGTCATTATTGGTGATGATGCAAGCTATTCTGTGAAAGGAGATGGGACCTCCTCTCTTCACCTAGATTTTGGCATCTTCTTACAGTTGAGTGATGTTCTATTTGTTCCTGGTATCAAGCGTAACCTTGTCTCTATCCCAGCCTTGAAGGACAAGGGGTACCAAGTTGCATTCTCCGAAGGTAAAGTTCTTGCATGGCTAAAGAACTCAAGTATCAAGACTGCTCGGGTGATTGGAGTTCGACATGAGAGTCTCTACAGACTTTGCACTCATCCACTTCAGGCTTTGTTGCATGATTCATCAAGTTCATGTGAACTTTGGCATAGAATACTTGCCCATCTTCACTTTCGAGCACTACCAACCATGGAGAAGATGGTCACGGGCCTTCCTAAACTCAACCAGGAGCATGAAGGCACTTGTAGAGGTTGCGCATTGGGTAAGAATACTAAAGGTCCATTTCATAGTAGTGAAAGTAGATCTAAATGTATTCTAGATCTTATTCATTCTGATTTATGTGGTCCAATGTTTGTTGCTTCTTTGAGTGGTTTCTTGTATTACATTATTTTCATTGATGACTACTCTAGAAAGACTTGGATTTATTTCTTGAAATCTAAAGAATCTAAAGAAGTACTTGAGAGATTCAAAGAATTTAAAGCTCAGGTAGAGAACTTGTCCAGGATGAGGATCAAAGTTTTGAGATCCGACAACGGAGGAGAATACATCTCCGGAAGCTTTCGTAACTTTTGCATTGAAGCAAGGATTAAGAGAGAGTTTTGTGTCCCTTACAATCCTTAGCAGAATGGTGTTGCAGAAAGGAAGAACAAATCTATTGTAGAAGCAGCCAAAGCCATGATACATGATCAAGATCTGCAAACCTTCCTTTGGGCTGAAGCATCTAGGACAGTTGTTTATGTTCAGAATAGAAGCCCGCACCGCATTTTGGAGAACATGACTCCCGAAGAAGCATTCACAGGGGTGAAGCCGAAAGTAAGTCATTTGAGGATCTTTGGTTGTCTAGTGTATATTCATGTACCTAAAGATAGAAGGACAAAATTGGAACCATCTGGCAAGAGGGGGATATTTGTAGGCTACATTGAGTCTTCAAAAGCCTACAGAGTATATATTCTAGGTGAGAAACTCATAGAGATCAGCAGGGATGTTACATTTGAAGAGGATGTTGCATTCAAGAGATCTAAGGGCACTCATATGGAGATAGACAATGAAGATCAAGAGTCTCCTCAGGATATGGAAGTTGACCATACTCCTGAGATTAAGAGGGAGACTACTGAACCTAAAGAAGATGATGATCCAGTTGAGCCTTTGGAACCTACTGATGGGCCTAGAGATATTGTGATTGGTCGTAAAAGACCTTTTTGGGCTAGGCAAACAATGCGGGAGGCAAAAAGGTTTGCAGCCCCATGAGGAAAATTCAGAGAACGCAAAAGGCCTCACAAGTTTTCAAGCTATGTTGCATTGATGAGTCAAATCATTGAGTCTGAACCTTCCAGTGTTGAGGAAGCTACTAGTTAGCAAGTGTGGAAAGATGCTATGGCTGAAGAGTATCAATCCATCCTCAAGAATGATGTATGGGACATCGTACCTAGACCTGAAGGAAAATCTATTTTTTCTTCTAAGTGGCTCTTCAAGATCAAGCATGCGGCTAATGGGAGCATTGAGAAGTACAAGGATAGGTTTGTGGCTAGAGGATTCTACCAGAAAGAGGGACTAGACTATGAGGAAACCTTTGCTCCAGTTGCTCATTATACATCCATCAAGACCATCATTGCTATTGCAGCATCTAAAGGATGGAAGATACACCAAATGGACGTGAAGACAACATTTCCGAATGGTGTGATCGAGGAAGAGGTATATATTGAGCAACCTGATGGCTTTGAGGTTCATGGGAAGGAGTCTCATGTTTGCAAGCTGAAGAAAGCTTTGTACAGCCTTAAGCAGGCTCCTCGTGCTTGGTACGAAAGAATTGATCGATACCTGATGAGCTTGGGCTTCTCCAAGAATGATGTTGATTCAAACCTATACTTCAAGGTAATTGATGGCAAAGCATTAATCTTGGTTCTCTATGTTGATGATTTAATTCTTATTGGAGAAGATCACCTCATTATCAAATGCAAGGAGTTAGCTTCTGAATTTGAAATGAAGGATCTTGGTCTCATGCACTACTTCCTTGGTTTAGAAGTATGGCAAAAGCCGGATGAGATCATTTTGAGTCAAGGGAAGTATACTATTGACATTCTGAAGAGGTTTGGTATGATGGATTGCAAATCCATGTCTATACCTATGGAGACCAACTTGCAGAAGCTAAAAGAGGCTGCAGCTAGTTCAGATCTGGTGGATACCACGATGTACAAGCAGTTGATTGGATCTTTCATGTATCTAGTCAATAATAGACCAGATATTTGCTATGTAGTGAGTGCACTTAGTCAATTCATGTGTGAACCAAGGCAAATACATCTAGTTGCAGCAAAGCATATCCTAAGATACTTGTGTGGCACAGTTGGGTATGGCTTGAGATATTCTTCTGGTGTGGACTTGGAGTTGCATGGGTATTCTAATTCTGATTGGGCAGGGTGTGTTGCTGATCGGAAGAGCACCTTTGGATGTTGCTTCAGTTTGGGGTCTGCAATGATATTCTGATGTAGCAGGAAGCAGTCTTCAGTGGCACTAAGCACTGTAGAGGCTAAGTATATTGCAGCTTGTGTGGCAGCTCAAGAAGCAGTGTGGCTTCGGAAGCTCCTTGCAGGATTGTTTGGACAATCATTGGAGCCGACTGTCATTCATTGTGATAATCAAAGTTGTGTGAAGCTTTCTGTCAATCCAGTGTTTCATGACAGAACTAAACATGTTGAGATCAAATACCACTATATCAGAGATATGGTATTGAGGAAAGCAATCCAGTTGAAGTACATCAACACTGATGAGCAAACGGCAGATATTCTCACCAAGCCTCTCTCCAGGATAAAGTTTGTGTACTTTCAAGATAAGCTTGGTATGGTGGAGAATGAAGCCCTAGCTGAGAGGGAGTCTCAGCATTAGTGATCTTCTTTAATGCATTTCTCTCTGTGAGAGGGATTTGAGGTGCAAGCCCTTGTTAATGCATTTCTCTTTGTGAGAGAGATTTGAGGTGAAAACCCTTGTTTCCCCCCTCTGGGAGTAGCTATGGTGGATGTTATGTGTGTGACTCCATGACAACATCACGTGAGAGGGTCCGTGATGATTTTCTTGTACTTGTGCTTTTCACCCTCTAGGAGTAGCCATGGTGAATGTCACGATGAGGTGATGACATCACATTGAGTGATTCCATGATGGGCACTTGTGCACATTTACCATACATGGGAGTAGCCATGATGGTTGATATCACAATGAGGTGATATGTTCCTCTTTCCACATATGGGAGTAGCCATGGTGGTTGACATCACGATGAGGTGATATGTCTTGCATAGTTGGAAGTATTCCTCCCTAGCTGAGAGGGAGTGTTGATGTTACATGGCAGCGTTGGGTTTCTACTTCTAGCCCAGATCGTTCTATGAAGAACAAATTAAATGATAGCCTAACGGCTATTTAATTTGTTAGGCAACGGTTGATGAAGAGGCGCTTCATCATCACACTTCAATTAATATTTAATTGTTGTTAATAAGACCGACATCTTGGAGCCGCAATTTCTTGAAGGGATATGATCTTTGGAGGCCGACTTCATATGTCAAGGAGACGCGATTATTAAAGAAGGCCGACATGAAGATTAAGTAGATGCGTCCTTTCATTAGCATGTGTATATACATTCGATGCTTCTTCATTGTATTTTCATCATTCATATTCATCATAGTTCGAGTTCAATTAAGTGCAAATACTTCAAGTGCAGATCGAAGCATTGTAGAAGGCTGAGTTTATCATCAGCAAGAAGACATAATTCATTATGTATTTGCATCAAGTTGAGGTGCTATTATTCGGCCTTATTATCGGCCTCTTTGTAAAGGAGACAATTGTTGATATTCAATATATAAGTGATATATTGTTGTTGGGTTTTTCTCCCTCAAGTGGAGGGTTTTCCCAGGGTATATGTTGTGTCTTTGTGTTTGAATTTGAATTAAAATCTGCTTATTTACATCTGATCATAAAAACTAACAATTGTGTGCCTTTGTGTGTTAAGTTCGATATCATTTCTGAACCTTTGACCTTTTTTGTTAACGGCGGCTTTCATGGTGGACTTGATGGTTATGAATGCATTCTGTGGTGCTATCGCAGTTTTCAGTATGGACGTTTGCATGAGTTTTTAGTGCAGCTCTGTATGGGGACAATTTTTTTGCATTCATCTTCATCTTATCGGTTGATTTATTTCATCTGTGTGTGCGTAGAAGAAAAAGAATGTGCGGTTGGTTAAGAGTGAAGTCGATGCTTGCATAATTCTGGCTGTGTGTTCCTTATTAGACATATTTCTGAGTCTATTGTTGTCCTTATTGTATGGGCAATAAATAATGGAAACTATGTGAATCATATCGACCCTTGGTGAGATTGTGTGAGGTTGCAATTCAAAGGCATTTCTTCTGCCTTATTCTATGTCGTCATCAGTCATGAGGTTTCATTTACTGAGTTATTTTGGTGTGAGAATGTGGTTGATATAAACTCCATTAAGTTGGTTTTCATTAGACTTAATTCTTATGGGAGTTGTGGAGCATAACAATGCCTCTGTTTTGTTCACTTTTGTGTGGGGCTGCACACTGAGAAAGTCATAATAAGTTTTTTTTTGGGAGAGTTTAATGATTTGAAGCAAGAGTTTAACAGGTGCAGATTGTTATTCAGTGCATAAATCAGAAAATTCATGGTTGCAAGTTCGTTGATATTAAGTTCAGATTGTGCTAATGATCAGATTGAGTGAGTTGGTGCTCACACTGGAGTTGGTGCTTCAGGAAGTTGGTGCTTCCAATGAGTTGGTGCTCATTTCTGTAATCTGGGTTGGTGCCCATTGTTGTTAATGAAAGCATAGTTCTACCGTGGTTTTTTTCCCCAAAAGGGTTTTCCACATGAAATTTGGTGTTCTTCATATTTGATGGTTGTTCTTACTGTTTTATTTCTGATTCTCATGGTTTATGTTTAAAATTTTTAAAATACTAATTCACCCTCCCCCCGCCTCTTAGTATTTTTGTGTGCTCTTCAAGGATCATCTCTAAGAAAAATTTATGAAACTTTCAGCTTTTCTTAGGGTTGTGAATACCTCGCCAAGTTTCGACAAAGGTTTTGAAACCCACAAGAAATTCCGAAATGTCTTTCCACCACCTTTGATCTTTCAAAATACTTTAATATTGCATTTTTGGTGATAATTTATGAAACTTTGGACATGACAAGATTAAATTCTCCATCTCCTATCAGCTCCAAACTTGGTTATGAAAACCTCGTCGAAAGCCAATAAGGTTCTCAAAACTTAGGTAAAGGCCGACACATCGAAAATAAGATAGGCTCAAACAAATCAGCATTGGATCAGCACAAGGTTACGATAACCTTGTCAAAACCCGACAAGGTTCTGAGAACCTCGTCAAAACTTGATGAAGATTGTTAAATTTCTCAAAAATTTGACAAGGCTTAATCAAAAGAAGAAGTTGACAAGAACTGAGGCAACACCTACACATCAAATGAGATGAAGATCAAAGCTTGGACGTGACAAAAAAAGGTTAAAAAGTGTCCAAGGCATAAAAATGGACACCACAATGCCTTGGACCATGTAAATACTCTAAAAGACCACAATAAAGTTGAAAACACAAAAATTGGTCATTTAGACCAAAGTTTGAAAACTCGGACTCGGCATGGACTCGGCAACCCAAAATAGGCCTCAGACTCGGGACTCAACTAGGACTCGGCAAAAAAAAAACATAGTTTTACAAAAAAAAACATAAGAGCCTAATTTGATTATCAATTTGTCATAATTCAAATATTCCAACCCTATTTTGACTTGCAAACCTGTTTTGGGCAAACAAGAGCAGAAAAATGAAAAAAGAAAAAAAGAAAAAAAATCATGTTTTAAAGCTAAGAAAGCAACCTCCAGCTGCAGCAAGAGTCCAGGCACGGGACTCAGGAGTCCGAGCCCAAGACTCACGCGAGTCTCTCAATTAGACTTGGGAATTCGAACCAGAGACTCGATGAGACTAGGCGCGCGAGTTTGTGCCGAGTCAACTTGGCCAGGCTTAGGACTCGCAGGTCCACCGAGTCTGCGGCGAGTCCTACCAAGTTTTCCAACTATGATTTAGACACTTGAAGCACACCATAACGCTATAAGTGTCATAAGTTTGAAAAATGAAATGTGGCCACTTAGACCAAAAGCACACCATAATGAAGGATGTCCAAAAGTTTGAAAAGATCCCATATGGTCACTTAGACCAAAAGTATGCACCAAAAGGATAGATGGCTGACAATTTGCAAAATAAAAAAGTGACAATCTAATGTCTTGGAGAGCACCTTTGTGAAAGGTAGCCAAAAGTTGGACAAATAAAAGGTGACATTCCTGTCCTCAAGTGCACACTCGTACATAGGAAGGTCAAAGCTTTGAATTTTCAAAAAATGACCATTCACACCTAAGTGCTCCCTTTCAGCAAGTTGTGAAGAGTTTGCAATGCCATTGTTCATCGTTGGGAGCATCATGTGGATTATTGCAAATTTCCCAACAGCAGACCCTTGCTTGTCTTCCATTTGCAGGAAAATTTTCAGAAAATTGTAATAAAGATTCAGTTTGGAGAGGCATCATCGGAAGAAATTTTTCCAGCAATTGTTGGCAGAAATACACCATCATTTAGCAGTCATTACAAGCATCTTTAGCAGATTTGTCCATTAGTTTGGTGTAGATTTTCAAGGGTTACAGCTTTATCCTTCATATTCGAACTTCTACAGCAGTTACCACAGACTTTGCAGTAATCAAAGAACAGCATACAGAAGTTTGTAAAAATGCATAGCATTTCACATCATCTTTCCATTCTTCATTCAAAGGCCTAAGGTTTATTGTGCAGGTCGTTAGCATAAAAGGACTGTGTATGACTATGTAAGGGATTGGTATCTTTTGTTTTAAACTAGCTACCCCCTTGTGTTGCTAAAACATCAAGTTGCAGATTTGTCTCAGGTAGTTAGGGTTCCAAATTGTTTTGCATTCTTTGTAACAGTGCCTAGATTTCAGTCAAACAACCTTTTTCCAATAATGAATAAGGATGGATTGTCAGGTTACATCTTTGGCAAGGCCTCAGGTTTCAAACCACTAGGTTTTGCAAAATTGTGGAGATGAGAAGAGTTTATGAGTGCACTTTCATAAAGAAAGCAGATTCAAGTCACCAAGGTTGTTTGGTGAGTTGTCAATTGTTGTTAGTCAAGTTTCTTCTCAGGGTCTATCATTTTCAGAATGAGGAAGCCACTCTTACTTCATTAGGGACATTAAGAGTGAATCCGCATCAAACTAGCTATTTTTAGCCATTGCTATTATTGGAGGATAGCCATTCTTAGACAACCTTCTAGAAAGTTTGTCTTGGAACATGATATTTTTAGCTGAAAATTATTCATTTTCAAACAATTTTCTATTTAGGGCTTTCTTTGTGTGCAAGAGAACTATTTTTAGCATAGAAACTTTAGTAATTTACTTTTTATTTATCTTGAATAAATTGCATTATTGGAGCATGCAAAACATTATAAATAAGTGTTTTGTGCACTCAAGAAGCCAATACTAATTCCATGCCTACTTGCTGCTGAAATTGTTGTTCAAGCTACTTTATGTTATCCTGTGTGTTGATCTGGTTAATTGAAAATCTTGTAGTGAGTAATGCAGACATTGTATTGCAATTTCCATTAAATTAGTTATTGTAGCTTTGTATGCAATTTCCTTTATTCACATTGTTAAATCTTGTCTTTGTTTACAATTCCAATTCTTGTGTGTGAGCAGTCTTTCTAATCTCTGCTTTTAGCCATTAAGTGCATGTGTGAGTGTGTTTAGTTACTATGGATTAGGTCATTTAGGTCAAGTCAAAAGCTCAAAAAACCCCGGAATTATCTTGTGCATATTGCAAAATACTAAAGTTTTTCCACATAGGTTCTAGCATTTAGTTTAGTTTTTAGTTACAAGGGAGCTTTGCCTTCTAATTTGAAGAACGGTTTATCATTACACATTGTCTTGTTTTGCATTGTCCTAAAAGGGGCAAAATAAAACACTAATGGAAATTAAAGTTTGTTTTCTACTTTATCTTTTGGAGGTCATAATTTTTGCATCTGAAGTCCGATTGAGTCCGTTCATGAAGCATTGGACAGCTAGTTCAGAGATCCACACATACACACATATGCAAGTAGATGTCTTTAAAAGTTTTGTTCTTTGTTTTTTAAAGATTTGAATATGGAGGAAGCGCTCACAAGATTTACTTGATTTGTTGATCTTTGGACTTGCATAACATACAGGAGATGGACTTGCATAGCATGTCAGACGGACTTGAATAGAATGTAACAGATGGACCTTAAAATTGTGCACTTGGTATGATCCATAAAATGGGTCATTGTTCTACAATCAGTGGATCAGGTGTGTCTAATCCAATCTACAAGTCGTTTCAAATCTTACCTTTGTGGGGAAATCGATGACTATCACTTCCAAGAGTTCAAATGATTGCATTTAGGGCAAATGAAGCTTTAGGTGATCCAGATCATCACAAGGAACTCGGAGGGCAAATGTGCAGGAAAGAGAAAGGAGTAATTTGTGATATTACAAACTTGTTAGTTTCCATAAATGACAAAAACATAATCACCATGACAAACTCCTCTCAACCACAGCTTTTTTGGTTTCACCACCTTGCTTCAAGTGATGATTTCATCACTGCCATAACAAATAGTGAAATTTGAAGGGTTTGATTGATTCTTTTCCTCTTCCAAGCATGGGAAATTGTCTTTTGCCCCATTAGAGGCTTGAGGAGGTTACATAAGACCATTCTACAACTTGCAGAGGGATTAGCTCTCTTGTTATCCTCATTGCATGCTCAATTTGCAAGGTTTCATGAACTATGGAACAAGGTTTGAGGTTCAAAACACCATTATAGGGATCAAACTCAATTGCATTGATGAAGATCTTGTGTCGGTGTCATTATGACTTACTAAGATCTACATATGAATGGATTTTAGTGGATTGAGGAGCAAATTGCTCACTCTTTTTGGAGTTTTTCCTTTTGTCGTCTAAGTCATAGTCATGTTTCCTTATTAACATTCTCAGCTTTGCACATGTTTTACTTCTGTTTCAGTACTTCAATTGAAGTAGGACTGTTGTTGATCGTTAATACACACACTGATGGGTATTTTTGAGGTGTTTTAGAGGGGTTAGATGTAAAGATCCGGACCAATTTTTTCAATTTTTAATTACAATAAGCAATGCAACACACATCTGTTAGGGTTAGTTGTCAAACCAAAACGATGCGGAATACAACTCTAACCAAGGATGTACACCAAGATCCCGAGTTGGGCAAGGTGTGAGCATATGGTCAGAGGATCTCTATACACTATTGAACTAAGTAACTCTAACCAAGATGGCGCCAAGAGATGGCGAGCATATGGTCAGAGGATCCCTACAAGCTACCAGCTGAAAGTAACTCTAACCAAGAATGTGTCGAGAGATGGCGAGCATATGGTCAAAGGATACATGATATGCAGTGATGGCTCAGCCGATCAGCAACATGATAATACAATGCAAGTTCAGAATGTAAATAGGCAGCAAGCCAGCCTCTTCCACTTATTCAGCGGGTATTACAATGAGTAAAAGTGGAAGATAGATGAGAATGTTGACAGTACTACTGTTCAGCTTACAATGACATAGAGTGCCTACCAAGAACATATGATTAGAAGCTTCCCAATCCTGCAATAATGAAATCAGATCTCTCCAAAGCTCAATAAGACTTTCCAGTCACAAACCCTTCACCAAAATGCAATTACCTAAATCTGATATGACAGGACATGAACTGAAAATGCATAACCAGCAACACAAAACCCTACTAAAATGCACGTATCTCACACTAGACTCACCCAAATGACTCCAAATCAAATGCATTAGCTTCCTATAATGATGGCGCCCAAATTACATCCATAAAACTGACCCCAAGACTCATGTATATTTTTGCACGGAATTCAAGGCAAGTTCATAATGATACGGCCCTCTAGGAAGGGCGACTTCTCTCTAGAAAATTCAGTTCTTGATAATAAATTCTGCAACTTGTCAAGAATGGTCGCCCCAAGCATAGAAACTCAATGGTTCAGTACCCAGAACAAGAATATTTTTATTATGAAAACTATGAAAGAAACTTACAATCAGCTATGATAATCAGCAACTCTAGAATTTGATAGAATATGCAAGAACTCAACTCCAACATGCAAAAAGACCACTACAATGCAAAATCTCACTACAAGATCACTCAACTACAACTAACTCTCCACTAGTTGCTATCTTTCAAGCAAGAAGTGGAGCCAAGGCTAGGAGGCTTACATTCCTCGAAGCAATCCTGATACCATTTCGGCAGCATAACAATACTGAAGACATAAAATGTTCAACTGAAGAGCAAAGGCCTCTTTTTATAAGCTTGAGAGGAAACTTCTAGAAGCATCAAGAAGGCGCCCTAATTTTCAAAGTTGAATTGTTCATATTTCCCTCCTTGGATGGCGTCCCTTTCTCAAAGCTATATTTTGACTTTAAAATAAATTCC
Source organism: Sequoia sempervirens (assembly GCA_007258455.2). Classification (NCBI taxonomy): domain Eukaryota; kingdom Viridiplantae; phylum Streptophyta; class Pinopsida; order Cupressales; family Cupressaceae; genus Sequoia; species Sequoia sempervirens. The sequence goes on along the minus strand of VDFB02058242.1, from coordinate 181,190,017 downwards.
TCATCAAATTTGGCGTCCCTTTTCCTAGCATGATTTTAGACCTTTTGAATATATTAAATTACCTCCTATGAGGCGTCCACCCATGAAGACCACCTTTTTAGCACAACTTGAAGTGATGCAACTAGGCCAAGGGGTCAACATTAAAATATAACATTATTTAAATCAACTGAACTTATCTCACCAAAATGCATCCCAAGGCCAAAAATGATCAAACAAACTAAACTGGCAGAAGAAGAGAGCCAACTACACTGAAAACCACAAGACCACTGCCAAAAATAGAATTTACTAAAAATAGTAAATTCATGAAGGTGCTCAGATCGCACTGCAAGTCATACCACTGCGAAGCTCTCTGAAAACCCAGAAAGAATCCGCAATTCAATCTCCACATTTCGAGCAACAACATCCTCCAAAACAACAAACCCTAATTTTACCCTCCGAGTAGCCTACGGGTCTCCAGAATAGGCCAACGGTCAACTAAATTGATCACGCTTGAGAAGGGGGCATTACATTAGAAGCAAGAAATCTGTTGTTAATGAACTATAAGGTAATATCTCTCTCAATTTATGAATCATGATATGTCCATATGGGATTTATTTACCAGTGAATATCAACTTGTAGTAGGCTTGGGATATGTGTGAATTAATATCGACCTTATCTAATGGCCAACCTTCATCATCATGATCAGACTTCAAGTGTCAGACTTTTTGGGATTTGACTTCTTTCATATATGAGATGAAAGTCAACCACCAACATTTATTTGATTCAACTTCTCTCATATATGAGATGAAAGTCAATACTCCTTTGGGCATTGCCATCATCTACAAAAGGAATCAATATTCGACCTCTCTATTTGCAAGCAAAAGCAGGTTATTTGAGCATAACTTCATTTATCTCTTTGCAATCAGTTCAAGCTTTGGGAGCCACCCTTACAATGGAATGACCAAATTAGCCTGTTCTTCAAAGGCCCCAATCAATCTTAAGGGAGGATGTTGGCTATGATCTTGATTTGCACCTTTCCCCTATGTGTCTCATTGAGTTACCAATATGTGGTATGCCTTTGAGCTACCTTTTCTCTTATTTTGGTACTTTGCACCTAGTATAGGACCTACATGTGTAGGTTATCATTATATTGTATTGGGATATGAATAAGTCCGCATATCCTCTTCTCATGTGTAGGAATGATTTATAACTAGAGGGCATTCCTCTCACCATTCCATTTAATTCATTGTGATCCAGTCATTCATTTATTCACAGTTTTCAATAGCTAGAGGCATTGCCAATTTCTATCCAATCTTTTCATACATACAAAAAAATTGGCCCTAGAATATCACCATATCTATACGTGATCTTCTTTTCAATTTGGAATAGTCCATTTCGAGTGGAGCAAAATTACTTCCTTCCCATTACAAATGGTTATCAAATTCTTCACCTTTCATAAAATGTTTTCAAAGGCAAACTTAAAAGTGAGCTAAAAGAACTTGGCATACCAAATAAGAATAAAGCACTAGGCCATACATCCAAGCCATAATCAAAACAACTGCAAGGTTGTTACAATGCTTTGGAAGTAGCCTTGGAGTCAGCAAGGCTTCCCATTGTCTCCCACACTATTTGTTCCACACATTGACAAGTTGGAAGAAAGTGTAAATAATTTCGGACGAGGAGGTGTCTATCGGACTACTTGTTGTCAAGCTGCTACTTTATGCAAATAATCTCATCTTAATTGATAAAACAACCCTCTGGTTGAGAAGACACTTGAAGGCTCTAAAAAGAATTGGAAAGAAGCAATGATGCAAGTAAACATTAGCAAAACAAAGATCATGGTCTTCTCCTCCTTTCACAGTAAAAAGAGATACACAGAATTTCATGGGGAAGCCTTAAGAGGTAGATATTGAATACAAATAACTAGGATTTCCAAGACAAGCTCAGTAGGAATGATGTAAAATGAAGAGAATACAAGAAGGTCAGAAAGAGCTCTAGTCCTTACAGAATAAATGTACAAACACAAGACTGTGAAATTGGATAGCTGCAAGACATTTGTTTGGGTTATTTGCTATGCTTGTGGTAGTCTACAAGTGTGAGGTTTGAGCTAACAATACATGTTGATGTAGCTTAATATGGAGACAAATAGTCTAAATTTTAAAGAATTTAATCATAAGCAATTTCAAAATAAAAGCCTCACCTCCCTAAGAGGTACCATTTGCAGAAACAAGGTACCTGTCCTTAATAGACAGCAAAGATGATTCGACTACTAGATTATCTCAGAAAAGAAGAATGTATATAGACTAACGGGAAGCTTAAAGTAGTTGTAGGAGAAGAATCAAACAGAAGAGGATGGCATTTGGATGATTCAGAATACCAAGTGAATAAGCTAGTGAGGAATTAGCTTACATGAATGTCCAGACTCCAGACACAAGTCTAGAGGTCAAAGAGTATGTAATATCGGAATTGAGGCTAGCCATATGGAAAAAGAAGGATTCAAGTATGCATATTGCCACCATTAGAAATCTTACATGTGGACAAAAATTAAACAAGAGATCGAAAGATACTCATAAGACAAGTTCACAAGACAAGTAGAAAAACATAAAAGAAAGACAAGTTCAAAAGACAAGTAGAAAACCATCAAAGAAAGATTAGGGGATGAGAAATCGTTGTTTTATACATAAGGGATGCCAGAGATTGAATGCATTACATCATGGAGTATCAATCTAGACGGGAGAACATTCCATCCTGCCTGTCCAACCTATAGTGACATACAAGCTAGTTACACTGGGACCATGAGAGCTGAGTCTTGGTACACATTCGTTATAGAGGGGAAATTGGCAAAAGTGGGGAAATCTTGACAAAATTTAACAACAAAAAATCCACGCTCCAAAAAGAAACTATAATGCTTCAAATTTAACCTTGCTGCCCTTGCAAAATTCTTGATATGCTCTCTAACTCCCGGAAGATGCATCAATATTCTCGGAAACGTGCATAAAAATTATGTTGATGCTTTGAAATCGGATTTGACTATTTTTGGTTTCGTGGATGTAAATCAAATTTTCTTCTTCTTCTAATTATCAAGTAAACGACCAACGGGGTGTAGTGAAATGGTAAAAACGATACCAACCCAGGTTCCAAGAATACCGCAATAAAGTGGCACACAACCAGGAGTATATGTTACAATAACTGTGGACTACCAAATTATAAAAACTTAAGACGCACTGCCCATGCGGCAATAAGGAGACTAAGTCTGAGCGCCAAACAGAATTCTCAAACAAACTAAAATTGTTGTAGATAGATAAATCAATCACTCATTTTCGAACAAAACATGGAAGAATTTTTAAAACCGCTATAAAAGGATCAGAATCGTTGGAATTATCATGTTAGATTGGTTAATGAGGCATAAAAGTATTAGGAGAAGGGTTCCTTACTTATTTGAGCAGACGCTATTGTCATGGCCATCGAACAGGATTTGAAGGCTTAAAAAACTAATTAGTGGAAATGCATATATATATGCAGTGGCGTCTGCCCTCCCATAACGATTGCTCTGTGTGGATAAAGAAGCCCGAACGTGTAATAATCCACAAAATCAATTTTTATTCATGTGTTTTGAGGTAGCCACGGAAAAGGATCTAGGATCTAATCAAATTTTATTTTTTCGGATGTTTATATAGTTATGTATCTATTATAATTTTTGTGAGGAAAGAATAAAATATTTAAATATTTTTGTAATCTTTTTTCAAAGTGATGATTTGATTTTTTTATTTGACTAGATAGAAACTAGCATGTATATCTTAAAAAAAAATCTATATAAAAAGATATATATAAGTCGAATAGGTGGATTTTATGTAGATTTTTTTTAAGTGTATACATAAAAAACTCAAAAATTTAAAAAAAAATACTAACAAATATAGTAAAATTTTGTTTTAAAAATCTATATAAAAATGGCTATATTTGATTAATGTTGTAATATATAAGTTGAATAGGTGTATTTTATAAAGATTTTAAATAAACTGCTAACAAATGTTTAAAAATTATATGTAAAAAAAGATATAAGCACCATGAATATTTTATAATTATATATGGAGATGTTGTCGAAAGGAAGGTTTTTGAGGAGTTTCTTGTGCGTCATATCTTCGTTGTGGATGTTGTTTTGTCTGGGGGTGGGGAGAAATCTTCAAAACATGGGCATCTAAGTGCAATGGGGCATAAACACCCCCTACAAAAACTATTCTTCCACAAGTTGCCTCTACCCCCATGCCCTCACAGTCCTTGCACAATAGAAAGATGAATGACATCCCCAGATCAATGATGCCAAGGGTTTCAACAACCACTAGTTGCATTAGCAAAGGCTCCCAAGTCCAAACTACCTTGTTTAATAAGGGTTTTTTAGAGGCTACCATATCTCGGGGCATACCCCCAACAAAAATCTACGATTTCAACAACAAACCCTCCGAAAGAAAAAGGCACATTCAAAATATAGGTATTCCCTTGGAAATAAATCTAAAAAATGAGGTTAAACAAGAAATAGTTAAAAATGATGAATTTTTTGCAAAGCATGGGTTGATAGGTAGGTTTAGTCAGTTATGGCCTTGCCTCCTAGACCTACATCAATGAACCATTGAATATTGGTAGCACATAATGACAGACAAACTGAAAATCTATCCTTTCACTTGTGGTTTTCTCATTGTGATTTTTTACAGCATGGAGGATCGAAACACCATCCTTCGCATTTTGTGGGCATGGGGACAACACCTACTAATGTTAAAACTATGGCACCCCTCATTTTTCCCTTCCACATAATCCTTTGATATTATGCCCATTTAAGTACATCTTCCTCTTCATTTTTGGGTTGATTCATGTTTTAAAGTGATCAATGATTCTTAGGGCAATTTCTCAGCTATGCACAATGAATCCTCTGATTTTATGCACACAACATATGCTTGCATATTAGTTGATTTGGACACCCAAAAGACCTTCCAGTAGAAATAATCTTAAGTATTAGTGAGCAATGTTAGTCCCAACCTTGGACTATGAGGGGATTCCCTTTCAATATAGAAGATATTATAGTACTGAGCATCTTACAACAAAATGCCCTAGCCCCAAAGAAAAATCAAACCAGCAGGCTACATGGTGGAAAGATATTGCTCCACATCACTACACTAATTTTAGCCTAGAGGAAGAACAAGTGCCTTCACTTGAGCCTCTGTTGGACAAGGGTAATGAGAATGCATAATAAGTTTCTCCTAAGGCCAAGGAGATTTCAAAGCGGAAGCTTCATCCATTTCAAATGATGATCAATTGCAATTTGTGGCTAAATGTGGAAAATTCACTCCAACGACTAAGTCTTCTCATCCAACCTCAGTGTTACAAAGTGAAAAACAAAGTAATGACACATGGGAAGTAGTGTGTAAGAAAAAAATCTTCATCAAAAGGAATGAGGTCGGACACAATATGCACGTGTGGTCTCACTCCAAAAATTGTGGCAATTCTTCAAAACGGTCTTAGATTGTAATTCTAGGATATTTTTGTTTAATATTATGCAACTCGTGTTATATAGATTATGGCCCTCCACTAGAGCAACCAACTAATTACATATTTTTTTCAATATTTTATGAGGTTTGGCTCCCTCAAGCCTACTCATCAAGAAAACAAAAAGATATAAGTGTTTATTTATAATCAATTTCTAATATATAAGTTGAATAGACTTAAGATGATCAAAAATAGAAAAATAAAATAATAAAAAATATTAATAAAATTTTGTTTTAAAATTAGAAAGTATGGCTTTTGGAAACAAATTTAAGATAAAAAATTAGAAAGAAAACAAAGAAAAAATAAAATCACAAAATTGAGTATTTTTTAGATTTATAATAGAAACATATTCTCACAACTAAAAAAGTTTTTGTAAGAGAGAAAATTATAAAAAATAATGATAATTAATTGAAAGTATGATAAGTTTTTATTTTACAAAAATAAATCAATAAATAAAATTAAAAAGTATAGTTTATATAGATTTTTTAAGATGTATACAAAGCTTTGTAAGATTTACACTAGAAACATATCGATTTTTTAAGAGCGAAAATTATTAAAAAAAAAAATGGAGGTTTTTTAGTATGGTAAGTTTTTTATTTTGAAAAAATAAATGAACATATTTTTTAAGGATTTATAATAGAAATATATGATAACTACTTGTGTACATAAAAAATTAAATATAGTAAATGAATTTTTTTTGTGATCAGTTAATAGCTGCTAGGGGCAGCACCCTTTATATTGATTTCAAAAAAATTGTATTGTGTGTTATAGCTTGACCAGCATTTTCATCGACTACCCTATACATTTTGTTGACATATATCCTGCATGTATACCCATTGTCTCTTTACAAACACTCCAAAATAGAGGGCACTACTATTATTGTACTATCAAAATGTCCCTCATACAAATCGAATACAATTTTTGAGTTTTCAGAAACCAAAAAATACCATACTTAGCCCCAGTCTATTCTTCATCTCCCATGGTCGCTCGTACCTTCCCTCCCTCCATCGCATTTGTTACCACCAGGCATTTAGGTCCACACACACTATGCGTTGGGTTGTTGGCTTTCTCTTCGATATCTCGGGAATCTTGCTCTCTCCATTAGTCTCCACCACAGAGCTCCTAGTCATCACTGTCGTTTGCAAGCATTTTACCATCCAACCCTTTCGCTTGCAGATATGCATTGACCCACCCTGTCGCCGATTTTTTGGACATTCCTACCACCCTTAGCAGGAAGGAGATAATGTGGTCTATCTCCCCCAACGCTTCTATAATTCGTCAGGGAAAAGAGTGTGCACCACCATAAATTTTGGAACCTCTAGGCCATTACCAAAGGACATGTAGTAGTGTTGGGGTAGCGGAATCAACAGGTTGCCATATACATTAGCCAACATCTCATCAATTTCCTCGATCCACACATGCTAGAAAACCATCTGGCATAGATTCTTACTCCTTTCCTTCGACAGTCCCATGTAGAGAAGCATAGCCAAAAACATGGCTGGTATTTCCACATTAGCCCTGAATCTTTGTCGCGCCATGAGGAATTCTTTCCCAACACCTTCTCTGTTTCCCAAATTATCAAAGGATGTGTCGAGTTCAACAGACCCTTTAGCCTTTTATCTGTTACTTCCCCATAGAAGGATTGTTGTTGCTTGATTGTATTCAAGAACAACGATGTTTCCATGGCTATGCTACGCTCAAGGCTCAAGCCTTTCCCACTTTTGAATTTTTAGCACGCTATTCCTATTTCTACCTCTATTTATGCTCAATCCCACCATCATTTTTATGATGAGACATTAAGGATGCATACCATTATGTCACTTCGGCTGGCTTTCTGGGACGATTTGGCTGCACAAGCCGCTAGTAATTTAAGATCTTTCATTATAGTTTTAAGTTGCTACATTTATGCTTATGCTTTCCAATACCGACCTTCCACTCGTATCTTTGTGTGACATGTCCCGTTAGGTGTCGTACTTGCATAAAATTATTTAGGCTCTCCATCTCACCTTCTGATTTCAACTATGGCTATCAATTTATGCCTCTTATTCCTTTTAGAGTTGCCATTATTTTGGCGATATACCTTCTCTTTGATATCCAACATGTGCTTCAGACCTTGCCTGATAATTTTCCAATCCTCTTTCCCTTGAGTGATGTCATCTTACCACCTTCACCTGATTGTTTTGGCTTCTTGAGTTGTTGGAAACTTATAGATCTCCACTTTTAGATATCATTTTTGTATCTCTCCTCCAACGCTCCTATTACCTACCACCTTTTAGTGATTTCTATGCCTAACACCCTTCCCATATTCCATCATGTTGACGTGAGGTTATGATGCTTAGACCGTATCTTTGCTGACATTGGCTACATCGTATCTTTGTGTTGTCATTCATATCTGGTATCAAATTGAGGGTTATTTTCAAATTCCTTCTCATTTTCTTGGGGGATCCTTTTTCTTTTCATTGGGCCCAAGGCCCAATCCATTCTAGGCTTTCCTTTTTTGGAACAGGGCTTGCCACGTGTCCCAAAGTTACACTTGCCTTATTCTTGCTCCTCCTCCGCTGTCATCTTAGCCAACATGTTCGCCACCTCATTACCTTCTCTGTAAATGTGGCTCACCTTGTAGGCTTTGAATTTCTCCAAACATTGGCTTATTGGTTGCAACCAATGATTTAGCTTCTAATTGGGATCATTATTGCTATGAATTGCATTAATTGTGACAAGAGAGTCCCCTTCCAAATAAATCCTTCTTGCCTCGATTGAGAGCCCCAATTGGAGACCAATCAGGGCCGCTCAAAAAAATTCCTCATTGTTTGTACATGTTCCCAAGTGTGTGGATTTTTTTGCTATGATTCTCCCTTGTTCATCCTGCACCACACATCTAGCACCCCCTGGGCTCGAGTTGCCTCAAGTAGCTCCATTGAAATTTATCTTTATCCATCCTTCCTATGGAACTTCCCATACCACCTCGCTCCTTTTTTTGTTACTTGGGTCCTTCATTCTTGAACCACACATCCGAGGAATAGTTAGGTTGTTGAATGTCTTATCCATTGTATCATCCCAGCTTGTGTAGATCAAATTTTTCTTTGATTTTGATCATGCTGCCTCATTGACTATTTATGTTATCATGCTTTCAATTTTGATACAAAGTCTCTCCTAGGCCATTTCTTTGTCATGAAATATTCTCCTATTGTGTTCCTTCCATATTTCCCATATTATGATGGAAGGGGATATTAGCCATATGTTGTCAAAAACTACCTTTCTCCTTAGTTGAGGCCACGTATTGAACCAATCTAGTAGACTTGCAGGCATCGGGCATTGAAATTTTAGCTTGTTCATGAAATACTTCCAACATTGTTCTACATAGGGGCAAGACAACAACAAGTGGTCTACATTCTCATTATTGTTCTTACATAGTACACACCTCCCCAGCCCTAGAGTTCCAAGGGTGGCTAATCTATCCTCTGTGAGGATTCTTTTCTGAACCACCATCCATGCAAAGACACCCGCCTTTGGGAGACAATGTTTCCCCGGGGAAGCTTGTTGGGCCAGTTTTGTTTTGTTTTTGCCATCTCCTTTATTCAATAGCCAAAATTGACTACATATACCCTAGTCATGGAGCCACACCACCTAATTGCATCTTCCTGATTGGATGGGGGAAAATTCTTTCTTTCAAAATGGCCATTAGAGTATCTTTTTGATCCTGTGGGGCATCTAGATCTTTCGATGAATTCCATTCCCATTTCTGGGCTCCTTCCTGCCACTTTGTCTTGTCGTAGTTGCATACCTTATTTCCCCATTTTTCTCATTGTTTCTTCTTTAATTTCTTCTAAATTAGGATAGGTTGTCAATACTTTTTTGTTGTTCCATGAGTTTTTCCAAAAGGATGTAGAGCGTCCATTCCTTACCTCCCATGTCACATGCTTGGAGATGATGTCTCTACACTCCATCATATAATTCCAAATTGTTGAACCTTGTGGGGGATCTGCAATAGTAAGGATTCTTGTGGGGCAGTCTGAGTCCAAGTACTTTCTCCTCAGTATCTTGACCCATTTATGGTCTCCCTTCGTATAGATGTTCCACACCAATTTGGCCCCCATTGCCATGTTCATCAATTTTAGTTATTTGATCCCTACTCCCCCTACTTCCTTGGGTGCACATACGTTCTCCCATACCACCAATGGAAACTTTTGCTAGTCTCTTGTTCCAAACTCGAAGAAGGTTCTGAATATTTGATTGAGTTTGTCTTCCACCGCCACTGGTATTTTTAAATAGGCCATCAAGTACACTGGAATGGCTGAAAGCACTACCTTTACCATCATGAGCCTCCCGGTTGATGAAAGCCACTTCCCTTTCCATGTCCCCAACTTGCTTTTACAGTTATTTACTAGGTTCTCCTAGTAGCATTTTTTGTTGATTCCAACAAAGAGTGGAGTTCCAAGGAACCTACCCGAGAAGTTCGCCACTCTTAGCCCCAATATCCTTGCCAATTCCTTATAGAGACTAGGTTGTGTGTTGAGGAAAAAAACTTTTGATTTTTTCCAGTTGATGCTCTGCCCTAATGCAAGACAATATCCATCCAAAAAGGTTATGATTGTCCTCACCTCCTTCCTACTTTCCATTCCAAAAAGAATTGTATCGTCCACAAATTGTTGGTTTGTCATTGCTTCCATTCCATTTGCAACCGACACCCCCTTCCACTCCCCTATTTTCCTTATGGTTGTGATTCCTCTTCCCATTTCCTTTGCCATGATAATGAACAGGAAGGGGGATAGGGGGTCTCCTTGTTGTAGTCCCCCTGTGGATGCAAAAAACCCATGAGCCGTCCCATTTACCAGTAAAAAGAACTTGGCTGCAGAAATGCAAGCTCTGACTCAGCTAATCCATTCTTCCTTGGATCCAAATTTCCTAAGCAACTCTTCTAGGAATTGTCTGTCCACCATATCATATGCTTTGAGGATGTCTAGTTTGAGGATCATGCATGGATCTTTTGCTTTCCTAGCTGAGTGTAGGGTTTCATGAGTCGTTATTATTCCTTCAACTATCAAACACTAATGGGAAAACCCACTCTACTCCTCTGAGATTATCTGGCTCAAAATCCCTTTCAGTCTGTTGGAAATTATTTTAGTGACCACCTTGTAGATGGTGTTGTAAAGCGAAATTGGCCTAAAATTTCCCATTATCTGTGGGTCTTTCTTTTTTGGTATTAGGGCTAGGAATGTATGATTGATTAATCCCAGCATCACCATTCTTCTTCTAGATTATTCCACCGCCAGTGTCATATCATCACCCACTATATCCCAAAATTTATAGAAAAAACCTACTAGGAAGCCATCTAGGCCTAGGGACTTGTTTGGATTGAGTTGGAAGGTTGCTTTATTTACTTCTTCTTTACTGATTTTCTAGTAGAGGATCTTGTTTTGCTCTTCTCCTATTATTGTTGGGATGACACTTAGAAGCTTCTCCCTTGCATTCCTATTTTTCAAAGCTGATCTGTTTAGAATTGCCTAAAAGTAATCTACTACTTCTTTCTTAATTTCCTCCATTGTTTGGGTTTTTGATCCATCCTCCCTTCTAATTGATGTGATTTTGTTCCTACTCCGATTTGTTACTACTATTCTATGGAAATACTTTGAATTTTTGTCTTCTTCCTTCAGGTATGTCTCTCTTGATTTATGTTTCTAGAATCACTCTTCTCTTTTTAGAATCTCTTCTAGTTCATATTTCAATTCTTTTTCTACTTCATAGTCATCATTTCCCATTCCATTTGCTATTATGTGCTCATTGAGCACTGCCAAGTCTTTCTCCACTCTCTCTTTTTCCTGGAATATATTTTTGAATTGTGATTTATTCCATCACTTCAGTTTGATCTTCACATAACTTAGCTTCTTGTTGATCTTGTATAGGTGGGATTGGTTTCCTATTCTCAGTTCTCCCCACCATTCCACAACTAGGTCAGTCGATCTTTCATCTCTCAGCCACATCTTTTCAAATTTGAAAGGGCTTCTTTTTGGAGTTGTATATGGTTGAATTGAAAGTTGTACAAGAAAGTGGTATGAACCAATGTAGGGAAAGATCACAGTTTCCTATAGGGAGTTTCCCCCACAGTCCCCAAAAAGGATAAATCTATCCAGTCTTTCTGCAATTCTTGTGAAATCTTTCCTCCTATTCATCTAGGTGAAAGTCTCATTTTTGGTTTGCATGTCTCTTAGCTAATTTCCATCCACAAATTCCTGAAAGTCTTGTTGGATTCTTGTGGTTTTCCTTATTCCTCCCATTTTTTCTTTGTTGTTCAGGGTTGCATTGAAGTCTCTAGCCAGAATCCCTTTTTCTCCCCTAAGACTTGCTATCTTCCCTGATAGAATGTTCCAAGGATTTCTTTTTTCTACTGTCGGAATGGGCCCATACACATTAATTATTGTGAATTGTTCATTATTTTGGAGCATTTTGCACCTTAGCATCATCCAATTTATGCTCTCTTTTAGATCTAGTTTTGCCTCTTGTAATAGGAAGATGTCTATTTTTATTGGTCAACTTGGCACTTGACCACACACCACTTGTTAGGGGCATGAACCTCATTTCCCCTGGAAAAGGATAATATCCTTCCCCGACCTCATTTTTTTTGACCTACCACATTTGTTGCTATCTCCAGCTTTGCTTTATTTGTTTCACGCTCCCTATTTTTCTTTTTTATATTAGGATTTTTTATTCTTGACTAATTTTGTTTAAGAGCCCTTTCTTCCACTAATTCACCCTCCTCTGCCTCTTCTTGATCTTCTTCATATAATTCTAGCTCTTCTTCACTTTCAGTTTCCTTGACCTGTGGGTTATCATCATCTCCTTCTTTTTCAAATTGTGCTACATCTCCCAAGTCTGTGAATTCTACTCCATTTTCCTCTTCCCTTTCTACCATATTCTTTCCTTCCTCTCCTAGTTTCTTGCCTTGGTTCATAAACTCTTCTATCTTCTCCCTATGTTCTCCTTGCTTTGGGTTGTTTGTGTCATTGGATAACTCTTCTAGTTGAAGGGTAATGACTTTATGTAATTCCCTGGTTTGTTCTAGGAGAATGTTTAGGTCTCTTTCTACTTGGGTTGCCCCTAAGCTGAGTTCTAGAGTCTGACATAGTTCTCCTCTTGACTTCAAGTAGCTTTCATTCAGTTTCCTTTTCTTGGATCCTTCTCCACCTGCTTGACCTTTGCTGCTTTGATTGACCACTTTCCAAATGTTCTCTTATGCTTCATCCTATCTTTTCTTTCCCTTGGTAGGAATCCTACTTCCATCATCTTCCCTTTTCTGTGAGTAACCTACCCCTATTGATTCTCTAAATATGCATTTTCTTGCCTTTGCTCCTTCACATGATTTCACTTTCTGAATCCAACTCCCATATTCTGACAATATTTCTAGGTTTTTTATAGATTCCCACTCCTTTTGCTACTTGCACTAGAATATTTGCTTCTGCCTCTTTCTTACCATTGATTAAATCCTCATCAACTCCCAAGCATCCTCCTAGGGCATCTCCTATCTTAATCAAGGCCTCCAAACTCCAATACTCAGATGGGAGATCTACCAATTTGAGCCATGTGGGGGTCTTTTTGATAGTGTATTTCCAGGGATAAAAATTTGGTTTCCAGCTTACATAATGAAAGCTATGGCCTTTTAAGAACAGGGGGTTTCCATATACTATTTTCTGCTTTAAATCTATATCTACACATTCAATGAGGAAAAAGGAGTTTGGTACTTTATGAATACTCACCCGGTCCTTGAAATTTTGATGCCACCATTCCATACTTTCTTCCTCTGGGCATCATGGGCCACTCCATTTTGCAAATAATGCTTTATCCTTAAGCCTATCCACCCTCAATTTTAGTGCTTATGTTGGCATCACAAATAGTTTTCTTCCCCATGGTTTGGGTTGAGCTACCAATCTGTTTCCTCTCCTATTCCTTTGATAAGCTTGCCCTCCAAATCCTCTGTTGTCATAATTCTTATATTTCTTATAGTTCTTCCTCCAGTTTGATTGGCTTTCTTTCTTTCCCCTAGGGTTTTATCTTTCGCATCGCAATTTGGTTGCTCCTCCCTCTCTTGATTGACCCTTTCATTTCCCTCTTCAACCTCTATTCTTTGCTTGTCTTGTGTGAACCTTCAGCCAGTTCGAGCCATGGCTTGATGGAAAGGTCCTTCTTTTGATGATATCATGTCCCTTCCTTTCCAAGGGCAACTCATTCTCCTTGGGGGTTCTCTTGCTTTGCTTCACCAGTTCACTAAAGATTTCGCTTTAGGGTTTCTATTTTCCCAAAACTACCCACGCTTGTGAATTGAAGCCTTTGCTCAGATGTTTCCAAATTGTCTGCCTCCATCCCAATTAGTTGTCCTTGGCCCCGATTGACACAATCTTCCTCTTCTCGCCCTCTTGGGTCCTTCTCTAATATGGTTTTGGTCTTTTATCGATTGCTCCTCCCATCTGCAGTAGCTTGGGTGATAGTGATCCATTCGTTGTTCATGTATACCCATTGTGGAATATGATTCTTTTCTCCAAACCTGCTCTCTCCAGCTGCTCCTTCCTTCGACCAACTGTCTTCCTCAACATCTCCCCATCTTCTTCCTCCCAAATCGCCTACATTTTTTCGCTCTTCCTCGCCACCTTGCGCCATTTTTTTTAATATAGTAAATGAGTTTTTATTTATAAATATTTTTTACAAAATTTTAAAAATAAAAACTTATCACACTTTCAATTAATTATGTTTCTATTACAAATTCTTAAAGAACACTTTTTTATTTTATTTATTGATTTATTTTTTCAAAAAAAAAAAATATTTTCACATGAGGAGTTTCTATTTATAGTTCTTCACATCCTCCCTAAGACAATTATATAATGTTTCTCAACATAATTCCATTATTCAAAGTATACAAAATAAAAACACTCTATAAAGGTCTTTGAAAATAAAAATATGATTTTTCAATTCAATATACGTGCATATTTTACAAATCTACCTTTTTCGCCAAAGACATGAATTAGTTAAACATTCATATGAATGTTTAATGGTGTGTAGATATCATAAATGAGCCTATAAGTACACATTTATCCATACTTCCACTTCCACTTAACATGTGTCTTTTAATTAAGATATAATAACAAGTATTTAGAATCGAGAGAAGATTTTTTCTCACTTTTTTTAACCAAACACTAGAAAATATATTGATTTACAATTTTAAAACTTATTTATTATATCTATTTTTTTCATACAACAAATTCACTGCTAGCAATTCACCGATGGAAAATTCACCGCCAACAATTCACCATAGGGCAATTCACCGCCATGACAATTCACTGCTCAAAAAATTAATTGCATGAATTTTTGGCAATTAATTTTTTGATAAATTGCCGGTGTCGGTGAATTGGTGATGATGAATTTTCCTAGAGCCCTATTTTTTATATTTATTTTATTATATTTTCAACATATTTTATTTTTCAAATATATTAGTACAATTATATATAATTATGTATGAATAAATTCAATTATCTATGCAATTTTACATACCAAAAATTATATTTATTTACATTTTAAAATTTATACTTGATATATTTATAATGAATATATTTACAATCTTTGTATTTACCTTTATTTTATTTTTATTATATTTTTACATGTTTTAATGTCTATAAAGATTTATGCATATTATATAATTACATATGTGTAATTTTAAGTGGATGTAATATGGATCCATATAATTCAAAACTTATAGTTTTAAGGGATGCAATATACATCCATATAATTCAAAACTTACGAAAAGTCCAACAATAAATATTAGCAAAGATGAATTGAAAACTTTCTTTAGCTAATGCATCAAAAAGCCAACTAATAGAGAGAACAAACCCTAGCGTCTTGTGTTTTCCCTCCAACCTCTGTGTGGCCATTTATGCTACGAAAAAGACCACAATGCGCAAAAAATCTATGGATTGTCAAGCTAGCGATACCCCAATTCCATATATTACAAAAAATACGGAGAATGAGTGTGATTTAGAGGAACACAGACCTGCCCTATCTAAAAACATTGCAGAAGCTCCCATGGCTAAGGCTGGGAATGTTGTAGAAGCTGCCATGGTGCTAAAAGAATCAAATGAAGCAACACTAGAAGATCAAGTCTCCACAAAATCGGGTAAAAAATTAAAAGTACAGCTTCCTGATGACGTTATGGATGTTACTGTTCAATGTCAATCCAAAACTATAATTTTATTTTTCATAAAAGGCATTCCTACTGAAACAAAATTTTATAAGTGAACTCATTTGAATTGGGAAAGTTGGGGCTGGGAAATAGAAGTTAAGAGGCCTTGGTAAAGGTTATGTGTCATGTATGTTTAAATTTGCAGACCATGCTCAAGTTGTGTTGCAATATGGCACTTGGGTTATTTGTGGAAAAATATGTTACTTGCAAGCATGGAATTTCAAGTTTCATCCTGAAGGACCTTCTAGGTCGCAGTATCCCATGTGGATTGAACTCCCCTTCCTTAATTTGGCCTTCAGACCATTTTTAAAGGACATTGTGGCCTAGCTAGGAAAAGTGATTTGGCGCAAGCCTAATTCAGACAAGTTTTCAAGTTTAAGGGTTCACCCAAGAGCCTATGTAGAAGTTGATTTGAACAAACCCTTGCTTGAGAACATTAGATTGATTGGACCAAGCTTCGAACTAGACCAACCTATAGTTTATTTGAATAAGCCAAACACATGTTTTTACTATCGAAAAGAAGGCCATCTACTTTCTGAGTGCCCCATGAGAAAAATAAAATCAGTTTAGCCATCCTTGTCTTCTCAGCCTAATGACCATAGCCTCCCTCAATCCCTTTGGCCTTCACCTACTAACAAGTCACCTATTTATTCTACCTCTCCATCCACCCCTGTTGACACATCTGTTGAAGACGTGGTTATGTCTGATGGGTGGAGAGTGCTTAGGAAAAGGAAAGAGCCACCTACCCCTTCTTCTCATCCTATCACTCGCCCTTCACCTTGTGAGCTTCCTTCCTCTTCCCCTCCTTCCTCTCCTAAGCTGGATACTCATGATTCTAGCCCCCCTCCCCATCATTCTTGTGACTCTTCTTCCCCTTCTTCTTACTCCTGTCATAGATCTAGATCCCCTTCTTCCACTACCAAAATTTGTGAGAACACAGAGCATGACCTTACCCTTGATAATAGCTTCAGTGTTCTTACTTAGGAGGATGATTCTACTTCTCTTCCTCATGAAGTTTAGACTTCTGTCATGGAATGTTAGAGGGTTTTCATTCCATCATAAATATAAAGTTAAATAGCTTGTGATGAAGTGGAAACCTGATGTGTTATTCCTCCAAGAAGTTAAACTCAGTCACATAAGAGTTGAGGCTTCCTTAAGCAATATTTGGAGGGATGCTACTTTCTTGCACTCTACTCATCTAGATGGCAAAGGTGGAGCTATTATTAGATTTTCACCTTGGATCTCTAAGTTGTTCATTGATAAGGGTGAGGATCCCTCACATTGTTGTGTTTGGATCCTCACCGTTATCAATGGAAAAATTATAGGATTTTGTTCTACTTATGCCTCCACTGTTACTAAATAACATGTTCAAATTTGGGATTGGATGGTCAATAACTTACCAAATGCAGATTGGATTCTTGGTGGTGACTTTAACATGGTTGAACACTGCCAAGATCATAGTTGGTCTTAACAAACAAATCTCAGCAAGGATGAATTTGATAGTTGGTTGTTTTGTCAAAATTTGTTGGGTGTGGTGGATCTAATTCATGATAGATTTGATAGCCACTCCACAAATTGGTTTACGTCGTCCAATTGCAAAATGGGAGGTGACAAAAAATTGAGTAGGTTGGATAGATTTTATGCTACTCCTTTGCATCTGATCTATGATTCCTTGGGTCAATGTGTCTACATAGACTACTCTACTACTCTTTCATATCAGTTCCCCATCATTTGCAACATATGTTTATCTCAAATACCAAATTCTAACAATTCTCTCCCTCTCAAACTAAATATTTCCCATTTGAAGAATCCTTTGTGTTTGGCTGCCCTTGAGGGGATTTGGAAGGCTCTTCCTAGATTAGATGAAGGAGGTTCTTGGATTGATTGGTGGTGTACTTCCATTACTCAATGTACTACTTTCCTTCGTTTCTTTGGAAAACAAATGGTACGACAACATAAACATAAGGAGAAATCTCTCCAAGGTAAACTTGTTCATGATAGGAAACTTCTTAATGCTTATCCTAGAGCAATATAAAATTGCAATCCTCCATTGCTACTACTGAATCCCATTTGTGTAACATTGATAATTATAAAAGGCAATGGGCTAAAGTTAGATCTAGGTTACATTGGATAAAAGAACGAAACAAGGGCACTAAATATTATTTTAATTATCTCAACTATAAACACAAAAAAGAAAAAATTAGTACTATAAGGGATGATCACAATGTTCTACACTCCAACCCTTCTAAAATAAGCAATTTGTTCAAACAATTCTATGAAAATGTCTTTAAAGATGATCAATGGCAAGACATTCAAAAAGCACTTTAGGACATTGTCAAGGATCATATTCCTAGTCCAATTGATTTTAAGTGCATTTGTTACCTCGATAAAGTACTTTTCTTGGAAGAATTAGAAAATGCTCTTTTCTCCATGGCCTCTTACAAAATTTTGGGTAGTGATGGGCTTCCTATGGAATTCTATTAGGCCACATGACATCTTATTAAGGATGATTTCTACTATCTATATTTGGAAGCCTTTACGAAAGGATATTTAGGCCCAAATATAAATGGAGGCATAATCAAATTTCTTCCCAAAGGAAAGGAGGATACTATTTCTAATTAGTGTCCTATCACTTTGCTTAATACATCTTACAAAATTATTGCAAAGGCCTTGTCAATCAAGATTAAACCTGTGGTGCAAGAAATTGTTAGAGCTGAACAAACAGGTTTTATTGCTGGAAGATTTATCCTTGACAATCTTATTTTGGCTTGGGAAACATGTAACTGGGCCCAACAAACAAGTAAAAATGTGATTTTAATTAAACTCGACTTTGACAAGGCTTATGATAGAATTCAGTGGCACTTTATCCTTAGCATACTGTAATGGTTAGGGTTTCGGCCTAGATTTCGAGCACATGTTCAAATGTTGTTTCAAGATGCTAATGCTCAGATTATTATTAATAATATGATGATTGACTGATCTGTAAACTCCTTACTATGAATTACTTAACAACTTGTTAGATTCACCAGGATACAAAATTAAAATTAAGATTGTAACTGACGATGCTTGTGAATTGAGCAAATAACCACATAAAACATAGGAAAGTAAAGAAGCTAATAGAATCATGCACCAAGTAAAGAGAGACAAAGATTTGATTACGGAGTTCACCAGTTTTTGGCTACGTCTCCGGATCCGCAAATAAGCATGATCGATGCCATTACTATGATGCAACTTCTTTTACATCACCATGGTCTTTCACTGAGTTACAATCTACTTCCCAGGAAGATTCTTGCACTTCAGGCTCTTCCTACTTCCACACTGCAATGACAGGATCTTTCTAGCAACATGTTCGTGCCTAACTCCTTCGTCACCTTTACAATGTTTTCAAAACAATAAAGCTGCAACTTTCTCTCACACAAGAGTACATAGGCATCAAGCCTTTACAAAAGATTCAAAAGTTGTACAAAATCTCTCAAAGGACTCACTAAGTTATTATCTCTTCTCCCTAGAGACCACTTAGCCCATTACAAGAAAATTCTCACTTTTCCATAAACCCTTTACTAAGATCAACAAAACTCTCCAAGAGCTAAAAAAAATGAGAACACACTTTACAAGAATCTCCCCAATTCTCCCAAGAGAAAATTCTCACAAGACTCCTCAAGTCTCCTTAATCCCGGAATTCTAAATCCCTAAATGAGAAAACACTCTCACCATCTCCTTTTTATACATAAAATTAAGCCAAGATAGGCTTAACAAAATAATTAAATGCCTAACCACTGTCTAACAATTCGTAGCAACTCCTTTTGTCATTTTACATAGGAAAGGGGGGGGGGGGTAGGTTCTAACCTCAACCTCCAATTAACAATATTCGGCATAAAAGCCATAACAAAATGAAACCCAGTCTATATATGGTTAGACAGCCATCGGTGGCCTATCGGTAAACATAAATTTTGCTATACTGTTGGTCGGGGGTTCAAAACCTTCGCCGACCGTTTTAAAACCAAACACCGATTTCCTTTAAAAACAAAAGAGACCGCTATCTATCAATAGTTAAGGCAACAACCATGGGTGCAATGGTGAGCCAGCCCACTGTTTACGGGGAGATCGTGGGTTCAAACCCGAACAAGACTTTTTTTGTTAAAGCTAACCAACGAACTCGCTGAAACCGGAGGACACGTGTCAGGATGCAATTTGTCGAAGAAGCTGATGAGGCTGTTGACGTGTGTTGAATGGACTGCCACCTGTCATGCTCGTACTGTACGGTTGGACACGTCAGTATGATGACGTCATCACCTGTACCCTCAAGTCAACCAAACTTTGACTGCCAATATCTTGAGCATACGTTGTTGGATTTCGACGAAACGAACGTTGTCGGAATCATCTCGACGAGCACTTCGATTTGACATCAACTTTGATGAATACTGAGATGATTAATTTTTTTGCTTCTTGTCGGCCCTTGGTACCCTGTTTGACCGAGCCTTTGACCAAGCATAACTTCCACCTACGATCTCCTTTTGACGTGATTCAAGTTGCGTCGGGATCATGTCATTGTGCTCTTCGATCTGAGACTACTTTCAGCTGATTTTGAGACTATGAAATTTTGAGGTCTTATGGATCCACCTGGATCATTCCTCCCCACTAAGGAACTTTTGGACGTCCAAAAGGTTCTCAATCAGACTTGATGTTAGAAGAAACTCCTTCCCACTTTTCCAGTATTTGTCCACCCTTTCTGTGCACCTGCTTCATCAAAAATTTGTACAACAATTATGAAAACTGCAATCACATTGCTACCCATTTGCATTTTCTCACATCCTTCTGCATTCATTACCCCAGCTACTATCCATGTACAAAACATTAGCAGCATTAACAAATACAAGGATATTAATGACAATGAGCTAACAATACTTCTAATCCTCTTAATAGGTTTCCATGACAAATCTTCATGTTGCGGCACTGATGATCCCTAAAACACATGATAGTTAGGCTTAAAAGCAACTACTTCATTTTCATGCTTCAAATCATCTGCTTTTCCCACCTTTGCACACATGAGTGAAGAAGTTTTCCTCACATACATGAGCTTCTTCATTTGCCCTATGTTCACCAATGGAGAATCAACTGCAATCTTCTTCTTTTCCTTCTTTGGATGAAGCTTCCAATAGTTAGCTTCCTGATGTCCACCTTTGTTGCAATAAGAGCAAGGTGTTTTCAACATCCAGCCTTTCTTGCCCTTCTCTTTCCTCTGACTTGGAGACGGGTCCTTACACTGTGTCCCTTTCCTGGTTGACTCTGCCTTCCTGTACAAAGCCATTCTTTTCCAACACTTGGCAACACTATGGTTATTCAACCCACAAAATGTGCATGGTCTTCTATACCATAAATTTTTTACATTGCCAATCTTCTTAAAATCAAAAGAAATATTGGAACAATCAGCTTTATTATACCTTTGATGGTCACCCTTGGTGTATGCATGCCGAGAAGAATCTGTGTTCGTTCTTCTCTTGGACATCTTGCATGTGTCACCACTACCTAAAAGTGATGTGCCATCACCTCTCTCAGATCATTCTTGGAATGGTTCTTCTTTCAGAGAATTCTTTACGTCCACTGCCTTGGAGCATTCTCCTTCACCATACCCCGATCTTGCATAGTGAGGTCCAGCTTCCATCTTCACATATTCAACCATGCCTTGTCCATGACTACCAAGACCCTTTTTGTCATAGTCCATCTTGGTTGACAACCTCAATCCAACACTTTGAGATTGTTTCTCAGAATCACCAAGAGAACAAGGAAGAGAATGAGAAGAATGAGGAGCTTTCACCGAGTCTGCATCTTTGACTTTCTTCAACAAGCCTTCTTTTTCAGACTTCCATTCCTCATACATTTCATCAACCTTGGCTTTCATTGCCATGAAGGCCTTATAAAATTTTGCATCGAAGACAAAAGGAAACTGATTTTCTTTATGTGATGACATCTCACCTCACTGCTTGAATTTTCTCCAAGTATTCCACAACCTGCAACTTGTCAGACTAGCTCTGATACCAACTTGATCTGTAAACTCCTTACTATGAATTACTTAACAACTTGTTAGATTCACCAGGATACAGATTTAAAATTAAGATCGTAACTGACCATGCTTGTGAATTGAGCAAATAACCACATAAAACATAGGAAAGTAAAGAAGCTGATAGAATCATGCACCAAGTAAAGAGAGACAAAGATTTGATTACTGAGTTCACCAATTTTTGGCTATGTCTCCAGATCCGCAAATAAGCGTGATCGATGCCATTACTATGATGCAACTTCTTTTACATCACCATGGTCTTTAACTAAGTTACAATCTGCTTCCCAGGAAGATTCTTGCACTTCAGGCTCTTCCTGCTTGCACACTGCAATCACAGGATCTTTCTAGCAACATGTTCGTGCCTAACTCCTTCGTCACCTTTACAATGTTTTCAAAACAATAAAGCTGCAACTCTCTCACACAAGAGTACATAGGCATCAAGCCTTTACAAAAGATTCAAAAGTCATACAAAATCTCTCAAAGGACTCAATAAGTTATTATCTCTTCTCCCTAGAGAATGCTTAGCCCATTACAAGAAAATTCTCACTTTCCCATAAACCCTTTACTAAGAGCAACAAAACTCTCCAAGAGCTAAAAAAAATGAGAACACACTTTACAAGAATTTCCCCAATTCTCCCAAGAGAAAATTCTCACAAGACTCCTCAAGTCTCCTTAATCCCAGAATTCTAAATCCCTGAATGAGAAAACACTCTCACCATCTCCTTTTTATACATAAAATTAAGCCAAGATAGGCTTAACAAAATAATTAAATGCCTAACCATTGTCTAACAATTCGTAGGAACTCCTTTTGTCATTTTACATAGGAAGGGGGGGGTTAGGTTCTAACCTCAACCTCCAATTAACAATATTCGACATAAAAGCCATAACAAAATGAAACCTAGTCTATATATGGTTAGACAGCCATTGGTGGCCTATCGGTAAACATAAATTTTGCTATACTGTTGGTCGGGGGTTCAAAACCTCCGCTGGCCATTTTAAAACCGAACACCGATTTCCTTTAAAAACAAAAGAGACTGCTATCTATCAATAGTTAACGCAACGGCCATGGGTGCAATGGTGAGCCGGCCCGCTATTTATGGGGAGATCGCGGGTTCAAACCCAAACAAGACTTTTTGTGTTAAAACTAACCAACAAACTCGCCAAAACCGAAGGACACGTGTTAGGATGTAATTTTCCGAAGAAGCTGACGAGGCTATTGACGTGTGCTAACTGGACTGCCACGTGTCATGCCCATACTGTACGGTTGGACATGTCAGTATGATGATGTCATCATCTGTACCCTCAAGTCAACTGAACTTTGATTGCCAATATCTTGAGCATACGTTGTCGGATTTCGACGAAACGAACGTTGTCAGAATCATCTCGACGAGCACTTCAATTTGATGTCAACTTTGATGAATACCGAGGTGATCAATTTTTTCACTTCCTGTCGGCCCCTGGTACCCTATTTGACCAGACCTTTGACCAAGCATAACTTCCAACTACGATCTCCTTTTGATGCGATTCAAGTTGCATCGGGATTGTGTCATCGTGCTCTTCGATCTGAGACTATTTTCATCTGATTCTAAGACTGTGAAATTTTGAGGTCTTCTAGATCCACCTGGATCATTGACTCATTTCCCCTACAAATATCTATTTGACAAGGCTTTCCACTTGCTCCATATCTTTATGTCCTCATAGCTGGTGTGTTGGGCTATATGCTTTAGAGTACCAATAAAATGAAGCTAATTGTTGGAATCTCTATTCCAAAAGATGTTGAGGTTATTAATTCACATTATGCTGATGAAAATTTACTATTCTTGCAAAATTTTGAAAAAAATATTTCTAATGGGATGGAAATTCTGGAACTTTACTACGTTGTTTTAGGGTCTAAACTTGCTCATGATAAAACTGAATTCTTGATGGTTTAGATAGGGCCTTCTCCTCCTTGGACTCCTCAAGAATGGAAGCACATTAAACATGGAGAAATCATTAGGTATCTTGGGATTCCTTTTTGTTTTGGGGTTTCCCTTTCTGACATGTGGAGCTGGTATCTTAACAGACTAAAAAATGAACTTTTCAATTGGGGAAATAAGTTTCTCTCTTTGGCTAGTAAAATCCAAGTTGCCAATAATTTTTTTTCTTGTCACACATTTTTATTATTTATCTTGTTGGATGCCTTCCAATAAAGGTTGTGAAGACCTAATCAGGCTAATTCAAAAGTTTTTATGGACTAAATGGGGTGGCAACATGGGATTTATATCCACATCATGGAGCCACTTCATTTATCCTAAATGTAAAGGGGGTCTAGGGCTAATTGGTCCAAAAAATTCTAGGTATATGTTTGGTTGCTAAGTGTATTATAAGAGTTGTCAAAGGTGAGGAACCTTGGAAGATTCTTATAAGAGACAAAATTAACTCAACATTAGTTAAAGGTAAATGGCAATCAATGGGATCACTTGACAAAATTCTTCATGCCCCCTTCTTTACAATTAATGTTTCTCCATCCCTTCAATCAATTTGGAAGGGTTGGAAACGTGTTTGTCACCTTTTACAATGGAGAGATTCCTCTCTACAACATGGATTCAACTTCTCTACTTCTTCCATTTGGTGGAACAAACTCATTCGTTATCATGAGCAACACTTGGCCTTAAGCTTTCCAAAAAAGTCATATTATTTGTTTAAAAAAGGAGTTCGTAATGTTGGTGATCTTTGGGGTTTTTCTACTTTTAGTTGGCTACCATGGCATAACATCAAAGCACAATTTAATCTAAGCAATAAATTTAGTCCTTTCTTGTTTTTTTTGTGTTCCTTGGTTCCTGAGGCATTGTCTATGAAACTATGTACTCCTATACATTCTAGTTTTTTCAAAGATTGGCTTTGGTTGGCAACTTATCCTTTTTTGAGGTTTCCTTTAAAAAAGGTTATATCTACAGTTGCTTCCTATTTTGTCTTTAAATCCTCGCTTAAATCTTAAGTGGCATTGCAAATTCAGTGAAAATTTTTGGGGAAAATTTTCTGGTCAAATTTGGAAATCAAAAGCTCATTTTGATGCTCAATTACTCGCTTGGAAATTAGTCCACTATAAGTTTCCCATTGGGGGAAGGTTAAAATATATCAAGATACAACCAAATAAATATCATTTTTGTTCAAAAAATGAAGATATATGGCACACTTTTAGGGGCTACTAGTTTGTTTTTGATATATTAAGTTACATTTACAGGGTGCAATACCCTTTACACCACGATCCCAAAGGGCCAAAAAGGATAAAGCCTAGAACATTAAAATAGAAACCACCAAAACAACAGGACACAGAGACAATAGACCAACAACTAACACACGAAGACCCAACAAAAAACCATAACAAAGATACAACAAACTAATTTTCTATACCCTTCCATTTTTGTATGAGAAGGTTTAAGACGTCCTCCCCAACCCATTTGGGGCCCTCCTCCATAGTCTTCTTGTCCACTTCTTCCTTGAGCACAATAGAAAGGGTACCAACAGAACAGTGAATAATTTTAATGGTGAACCGAGTCAACCTGGAAAATTTCCTTTCAAGTTTATCCATGCACTCTAGTAGCTTGCTATAATCATCCTCCTTGTCCATAGTCTTAGCATTATCTTTCTCTATAGCCCTAGGGTCTGAGGATTGGGTCACCAAATCTTCATGGAGCATCCTGTTGAAGTTAGAAAACTGACTAGGTCACTCCACAAAATCCTCCTCCTCCTCCATATCTCCTTTATTACTCTCGCCTTTGTTGTCAGTTTGCTCCTCGTCGCTTGAAATATCATTTGCAGGCACCTCCTTTTTGTTTTTCGCCAATCTATGGGATCTCTTGATGCTAGTATTCTCCATCCTCGTCTCTGTAGTAGCGGCCACTACGATGTCCCCCTTAGAATATTTATCCACATTGTCCTTCCCTTCATTATCTGTGGTTGGTAGCTCCACCTAGCATTTACCCTCTTCCTTACCTTTTTTCCTTGCAATTGGTTTTGTTTCCTTCTTGTGGGGAGTAATTTTGAGCTCATAGAGCCTGAAAACTTCTTTCGACTGAGTTGTCCCTGATCCACCCTTCTTTTTTTTGGCAGGGGGTTTAGGATTAGGGGCATTCAAATTTTTGGTGTCCACCAGAGGGGTTTTCCTTTTAGGGCCCACAGACTCAGTCGAGGAGGGATTCATAGTGGGTTGATTAGGGGGTTCAAGATCCTCAATACAAATAGCAAATATAGGCTTGGGGAAAAAAAGAGCTCAATGGGAAGTGGTAAAGCCTCAGGATGAGGCCTTGGTGGAGTGGTAGGGGGGGCATTTCATCAAGGTTTTGGGCAGCAGTGTCCAAACACATCTTAACAGAATTCTCCAAATCAGTTAGCAAGAAGAAAGGGAAACTTAATAGAATTTTGTGACGAAGATGATTGAGAAGATGCAAATGGTAATAGTAAAACACCCTATGCCTACCTTCTAAAGACACATATTTCATAATAGCTAGACAAACTTTGTCCCAAGGACGAGGGAGCATTTCCTTTTCGAAACCCGAGTGAGATTTGACCAATTTTTCATTGTCTTTGAAGAAAGCGTTGAGACTGTCGTTATCCTAGGTCTTGGTGTGTTTTTTGTACTTCTTACCATTGCATGAAAGCCCAGTCACCTGAGCTATGACTTCCTCATTAACCTCGAAAGAGATATAGGCTACCAGTTTGTTAAAAAGCAATGAAACTCTATATTTGATGATTTTCCTACTATTTTTTTTATCATAAATTAGATGGAAAGAGGCTCTTCCTGGGACAGGGCTTCATGATAATGTTATTGCTACTAGTGTTAGATAGATCATCTTATTACATTTATGGAAAATTAGATGTAAATTAATCTTTAACATTCATAGCACGATCACCAGGAAACTGTAGTTTTAAAGCTTTACTTTGATACCTTTTATTGTCTTGCTTCTTTTTTCTTACAACTATAGGTGGAGTTCGAAAGGAATCTCAAGTTGGAAATCCACTTTCAACAAATTAAGCTTCAAGTGAACCAACTATTAAACAAAAAATTCCCTCATACTGCACAAGCTCTGAGGTCCCAATTGTGATTTTACTGCTCCAACTCATTGTAAATGTTGTTGATCAGTTCAGTTTGGATTTTGTTGTAATATTGCTGCAGCTATTTGCTGCTATATTATTATTGTTTTTGTAATTATGAGACTATTTTTTGTTGTTTTTTAATTGCTACAGGTGGTGGATGTTTTCCTAGCCATTGTGACTTACTGTTATTTTTTGTAGTTTAATACCGCTCTTTACCTTTGTACTTTAAATTTTCTCTCAATACAAAAAAAAGCCAACTAACTAATTTAGTTTATCATTCTAAGAATTGTGTGTGTATGAGACAATATGATAAATTACATAAACATTCAGCACAAGTAAAATGTGCAATATAAGGGTAGATATTATACACAATGCTATTGATTTTTTAAAAATATACAAACTTCAAGAAGATATAAGGCCATACCCTCATAAATAAGGGCTTTTGCAAGTGAAAACCATACTCGAGAAAAATATTTTAGGTTGATTAAAAAATAATTAATATAGATTTATAAGTTAAAGCTTGAAATAATAAATATTAAATAAACTAAAAAATAAATAAATTTTAACTATGATATTTATTTAGATTGTGAAGATGGAAAAAAAAATGTGAAAAATTACTATTTGATCTTGGTACTTTTAAAAATAAATTAGTTTACAAACTTAATTCTACATCATCATGAATGAATAGGTAAAAATTAGAGTAGTAAAATCTATTCGTGTAAATTTATTAATGTCTGAATCTAGTAAGAACAAGTGTGTTTAGAAACACCTTTCGTGAATTGTGAGAGTCATGTTCTCAATCAAATCATTAGTTAGACTAATTTAGCAACTTTATAACAATGATTAAGGACAATACATAAGCATGCAATGGGCCTAGGATGTTGTATGCTAATGTAATATTGTGATTATGCTACTATGATTCTTTGTATTCCCTTTGCAAATTGAATTCTAGAGGTACTTAGTAAATCCCTAGGTGGTTTCAAAATAAATGAATGATTTCTTCAAATACAAAAGCATAGCACACAAATAATTAAAAACGTTTGATAAGTTAGCTTTCAATTTGCAACACAAATCCTTTAAGAAGAAGGATGACATAATGAGGACGTGCATTAATTACAAGACCTTCAACAAGAAGATAATCAAGAATTAGTACCTCATTCCCAAGATCAATGAATTAATAGTTAAGCTTCATGGAGAAGTATACTTCTTCAACATTGATCTCAAATTAAGGTATCATTAGATAAGGGTAAGAGAGGAGCATGTTCACAAAATAAATTTTAGATGTCATTATGGGAAAAATGAATTTATGTTCAAGCCTTTTGGCTTGAAAAAAGCATGTGCTACTTTCTAATCCTATATGAATCAAGTATTCATCAAACAATTGAGGAAAATTGTGTCATTATAGGAATTATGAATTTATGGTCAAGTATTTTGGCTTGAAAAATCCATGTGCTACTTTCTAATCTTGTATGAATCAAGTATTCATCAAATAATTGAAAAATTTATGATACTATTATTTGATGGCATTCTTATCTACAACAATACTGTGGAAGATCACTTAAGTAATTTAAATGAGGTGCTTGGCATGTTCTTAAATAACAGTATTTATCTACCAAGGCATCCAAGTGTGAGTTAGGGATGAAAAATATATATATTTGGAGCATATCACTAGTACCCAAGGTGTCCAAGTGGATCAACAAAAAATATAAGCAATCTTAGATGGACCTCCTCTAAATACCTTGACATAGTTAAGAGGATTCGTTAGCCTCTACAATTACTACATGAGGTTTGTTAAGAGTTTCCCATAGCTAACTATACCAAAGGGAGCCTTCACATGGACAAGTTTGGTATAGTAAGCTTCTTACAAGCTCAAGGAGGTAATGAGTTCACACTTTGTGTCAATTGTTCCAAATTTTTACATCCATTTGTATTAGAGTATGATGCTTTAGAAAAAGAGATCAAGGCAATATTTATGCAGAATGGGTATACCATAACATTTGGGATTAATAAGCTCAAAGAGAAATTATTCTCAATCTATGATAATAATATGTTGGCTATTATGCATTATTTAGTCAAATTCAAGTAATATTTAGTTGGTAACTTAGATTTATGGTTAAGATTGAACACAATAATTTAAAATTCTTCCTTAGCTAAAGAGATTTGACTAACATGCAATAGAAATGGGTGCGTAAGCTTCAAGATTATAGTTTTGATATGAAGCATGCTAAGGGTAAGAATAATGTTGTAATTGATGCAATATCTCTAAAACCAACTTTATGCTCTATGTTTGATATCTCAATTGATTGTAAGGTAGTTGTAATAGCAAAGCATGTAGAGAACACATTTGCTACTAATATCCTCGAGGGAAAATTATGGGATGAAAACTATAAGGTAAAATAATCTCATCTTTTACAAGGACATACTTTGTCTCATCCTTGAATCAAAGGTGAAGAATAAGGTCTTGAAATAAATTTATGATACCGTGAATGGTGATCCTAGACCTACACAAACACAAACAACAAACACAATATTAGTCCATTATGCAAGTTAGAAACATAATTCCCCATAAGATTCATTTGAAATATCAAGAAAACAAGAAATATCATGAAGAACACAAATAAAAGCTATCTAATCTTACTCAAAACAAACAAACCTTCAATCCCATGGGGGAATTGGTGCTATTTTGATGTGGAAAATAGCCCTTTCCCAATTCCTTGCAAGATTGAAGATGATCAATGATGTTGATTTGATGCTCCTTGATGAAATTTCTCCATAACCTAGCTATGAAATGATGAAAACTATGAAAATGGATGAAAGTGGATGAACTTTTCTCAAAACATGAAGATAATAATGTTGCATGAAGTTATGGATCAAATGCCTAAGATTATGGATCCCAAATTAGTAAAAGAGCCTTCTATTTATAGAAGAGAATGATGGGAGAATAAGAAAAAGGGATGAATGTGGGACTAAAGATCCACCAATAACACTATGCCACTTCTCAACATGTGAGTGGACAAAGGTGGAGTACATTTTGATGAATGTGCACATTAATGCAATTAGGTGAAAATTCAAAATTGGATATGTGACATGTTGGAGGGAGATGAAAGATGAATTAAATGCCACTTGGCTCAAGAAAAGGACATGTAAGAGGCCTTTAATGCCTTGTTGGATGGACAAGTCCTTTTTGGGGGATATTTTCAAATTTGAGGAATATTCCATCTTTGATGCCCTTTTGAATGAAAATATGAGATTTATAAATTAATTAAATTGATTTTCATGAGCAAGTTGCAAAATCTAGAGGATTTGAGGGATTAGGATTAGAGTTAATCAGGATTTGATTAACTTAAATGATAATTAGCTTATTTGACAATTTGATTTAAATTTCAGGATTTAAATAAATCAAAATGAGAGGAATAATGATTTTAGACTTAATTAAATAAAGTTGGATTTATTTAATTAAAGAAGATGATGTTAGATTTAAATTAAATAAAGATTAATTTATTTAATTTAAAGGGGATGACCTTAGAGATTAATTAAATAAAATGAATTATTTAATTAAAAGAGGGACTATAGGATCAATTAAACAAAATGATTTATTTAATTAATAAGAGATAATTACTTAATCAGATAAAATTGATTTATTTAATTAAGAGATGAAATATGACGAATTTAATTAAATAAAGATTATTTAATTAAATGATTAGTAAAGGAGATGATTCAGGACGAACTGGTGTTAGTAAATCAAAATCAGGTGTACGAGATCAATTAGTATCTTTTACATGTCAACAAATACATGCTTGGCAAGACACCAAAGATACTTCGAGACTTATAAGAAAATCAAGGAGATATATTCTTGTAGAGGACTCGAGGGAGATTTCCTCAAACACATCAAGGAGTGTGCTACTTGCAAGCAAAGTAAAACACATTGGGTGTTTCTAGCAAGTTTATTTTAATAGAAGAGAATCTCTATCGACTTAATCAGTGACCTTAAAATATTTTAGTGCCAACTCTCAAATACCAATAAAAAATAACTCTAGAAGAATATTCATCTCCTAAGGTTGCAATTTCAATATAGACACATAGAAGATGAAATAAAAATACCTTAGAAACCCTTAGAAAAATACAATTAGGTGGTGGAATGGATTGGAAATCTCTATCATGGGAAATGATGCTTTAATATTTGAAGTTATCGAGTGAAGATAGTAAGGTGTAGATTGGAAGCTCCTTTGATAAGTATCAATTATGGATATGGTAGAGATAACATAGGAGGATAAAGGTGAAGAACAAATGCATAATTTAAATTATAAGTGATCCAGTCTATCAGGAAAATCAAACAAGATGAAGGTAAATTAAGTGGAAATTCCCATGGTTTAGAAGCAAAAAATTTCCTAGAAATATTCCAACAAATCATGTGACATGCAAATAAAACATTAGGTGAGAAAATATAAACAAAAGAACTAATATAAGGAAAATAAATGAATGATTTCAAAGTAGAATTAGAATGGCTTGGAATCATAATACTTATAGCAAGGAGATAAAAAATGTTGTGTTTTCCACACCAAATAATCCATAATCTTTTTGGTTTTTCCTTTCAAAAATTATATACTTTCCTCTACCTGTTTTAAGAGATCCCAAAAAAATATGACATTTCAAATGCGTCCCTTTACTTCTTACATGCAAACTCCCTTAATTTTCTCTTTGTTTCCCTTTAATTGGTAGTTAAATCCCTTCTTGCATTCATAACTTTTTTTCCACTACTATGATATTGGCTCTAAGGATTTTATTGATTTTATGAAATAACAAAATTTTCCCCCTTTGCCCAGTTAAACTCCTACTTTATTCTTTAAAAAAAAATTCTTCCAATCTTTAAAAAACACTTTTAGTATTAATGTAATTACACACCCACACATATAAAAATGTTATAATAAAAACTACATTCAACCTACAGTGTGATTCCTGGGTGAAACCGCCTCAAAGAACAAAAGGCTTTCATTCTCTACTCTTACCTAGAAATCAAGAGGTTTTTCCCTCCAAATTCCAACACTCCAATAGTTTCATCCTCTTGTGAGAAGATAAATGCAATTGCTCTAGTTCTAACAAAGGATTTGGTTTTAATAAATAATGGATGTTATCACAACCTAACTAGTATGCCTCAATTAGTTATAAATTTAATTTAAGTTCAATTATGTCAATGAGAATAATTAGTTAATTATCTTGAATAATGGATATTATGTTGCACATTGATTTGGAATTTCTTCAAATTTATTAATAGCTAAGGTTATTATTATTATTGTTAGAAAAGTGCTATGCGTTATGCAAATATTTAAAAATTGAATGTCTATTATTCAAATCTACAAGGCATTAAAATGGGGTTAAGTTATACCTTGATAATGATTAACTACTCTTTTTGGTGTTGTGTGTAATGTCCCCTTCCAGTTGACATCTCTCAGTTCATGAGATTAGCCTATTATGTGACCCTCGTAGGCTGATAGGGTGGATAGAGGGTCTTGTTGAGGCTTGGCTTGGCTTCAGTTGTCAGAATCATTCAGTTTGGCTTTCGTTCGAGGTCGTCCAGACATCATTTGCTTGACTTACTATTTTTAGTAAGTGGAGACACTCAACAAAGCACCCCTGCTATTTTTAGCAGTATGGTCTGGTCGTATGCGGATTTAGTCACTTATCATCTGGCTTCAAACAGTTCGTCAATTGGACCTAATTTGAGAGAGATATTAATATTTATTTTCCAAAATAAATATTAATTAATTTTAAGTTTATATTATAAAGTTATAATATAATTAAATATTATAACTTAAGTGACTTTATGGAAGGGGTCGACCATCATGAAGAAGGGGCCACTTTTTAATTAATTATTTTAATTAAAAGGGGCGTCCAAACTATGGAAAGATTAAAAGGTGAAATTCAAGTTTTATTTAAATGATGCCTTTTGATGAAATTTGACCCAACTGAGGAAATATAAGTTTCTTTGAGAGAAACTCATTTTTCATTATGTTATGAAATCGATTTTAGCCAAATAATTCTTTAGAGAGCGAAGCCAAGGGTTTCAGTTTTCATCTGCATTGGAGAATGAGCCATCTTCAGTGTCTGCAATTCAGAGGTTGTGAAATACCAGCTGATTTATTGCCTGTCAGAGAGATAGCTTCATCCATAAGTTATTACAGATCCTATTCAGAAGATCTATTTGTCTAGAGTTTAATCCAGTATCATCAGGGGAAGTAAAAATCATTAGCGGCTAGTTTAGTATTCATTTGGCATCCATTTTCAAACTGTACGGATTTCTTATTTGCTGCAGCTAAGCTGTACCATCAAGTACAAGGCCGTACTTTTCTTCCTAGGGAAAAACACCTCACCTTTTTGCATTCTGACTTCACCAAAGGGGGCGCCTATTCCTCTGGTTTCATTTGTAATCTTCTGGCAGAGGGAGAAGTTGATATATATGATGGTCGTACCATTTCACCATCATCACAGGTAGCTGCAATAACTAGGTTTTTTAGCATGAATGTTGTTGCTTTTTATTTTGCATGTTATCCGATCTTAGATGTAATTAGTCTGGAAGATCAATAAACATTCTGGCATCAATATATCTATTAGATTCCATCATATTTAGCACTGTAGTATTTTATTTAATTTTTGCAAGCAATTTCTTCAAAAGTCTCATTATTATCTGTATATGCAAAAAACACAAAAAAATGCAAAAACCTTCAAACACACAAAAAACATCAGTTTGAGCATTAGGGGTTGAAGTTGAACCAGAAGGGTTCTTCATAGTGGTATCAGAGTGGTTTCCTACCAGCCTGAGGGTTTGGGATTCTTATGCAGCCACAGGAGGATGAGCCACACAAATATTACACTCGCAGGAGAGCTTTGTTTGACAGGGAACGAGAAGTGAACAGGCAGCCGGGTACTATGGCTGATAGAGTAGAAGTTCCTCAAGATCCTAGGGATGACGATGCAGAGGTCAGACAGACTCTTAGAGATCTTTGGACAAGTCAGCAGTAGGTAGCTGATGTATTAGAGCAGTTGACCACGACGATCCAGATGATTGGTTCACCCAGGAGACCATCACCACATCGTGATGAGGATAGGAGTGATGCAGGTTCATAGAGGATACCCAAGAATATTTCATAGACAACATATAGGCCTACCCATCCGAATTTTGTGAGACAGGAGCCCGATGGGCCTATGGTAGATGAGGAGCTTGAGGTAGTGTTTGCTGATATTCTTATGGCAACGAATGATGAGTG
The DNA here is from genome assembly GCA_007258455.2 of Sequoia sempervirens. NCBI lineage: Eukaryota > Viridiplantae > Streptophyta > Pinopsida > Cupressales > Cupressaceae > Sequoia > Sequoia sempervirens. The sequence goes on along the minus strand of VDFB02058242.1, from coordinate 181,155,885 downwards.
GGAGTTATTGACCCCAGAGGTTAGAGAGAATTAATTTTGACAGGTTTATCACACAAAGGCGAGAGCATTACAGGAACAGGCCGGATAAGAGGCCTAGGAATCAAAATGGTGACCTGAAGCACGCCACAAACAAGCTCACTTTATCTATGTTTGACGGCAATAGTAAGGTTATAGCCCAGACTTGGATCAGTAAGTTGGATACCTTCCTTACATTGCGTCCCATGGCGAAGCAGGATGCTATTAGATATGCTACTTTGCATCTTGAGGGGGTAGCTTATGACTGGTGGCATCATGGGATGGTGACACTTCAACACAATCATATCACCACTTACCAGGAGTTCATAGACAGATTGGTGGAATGATTTGACAAGAAGGATATTGAGTCTTACTTCAGAGATTTGGCCCAGTTGAGATAGGTTGGTAGTTTGGAGGCCTATATAGGAGACTTCCAGCAGTTGTCCATGATGGTTCCCAACATATCAAAGAGGCGTCTAGTTGTGCTCTTCGTGGAGGGATTGTTGGAACCACTGAGAGGTTGGATCAAGGCATTTGATCCTCTTTCATTATAGGAAGCTATGAAGAAGGCACGCAACATGGAACTTGCAGCACCATCTAGCAAGTTCAACTCCAGAAATACTTCTTCATTCAAGGACAATAAGGGATTCAATAAAAATAAGGAGAAATCTTATTTTAAGAGTGACTCAAAGGGAAAATTAGCAACACCCTTGGATTGTGAGACTCTTAATGATTTGTGTAGGAAGAAGCTTTGCTTCTACTGCAAAGGTCCCTACGACGCTAACCATGATTGTCCTTTGTGGCCTAAGGGTAAGGCCAATAGAGTTATGTGGGCTTATTATGAGGGTTCAGAATCTGAGAATTTTGAACAACAGGAGAGTTCTGAGGAGTCAGAATCAAAGGCTTCAGAGCCTAAGGTGGATGCAGAGTCAGAGCTCCAAATCCAGGAGGCACGGTTGTCTAGCATTCAATAGGAGGGATCTTCCAGACTTCATGGAGTTTTGGCTGGTCAAAAGGTTATCACCCTTTTAGACACAGGTGCCACCCATAATTTTATAGATGCCAGATTTGTTGAGAAACATGGGCTCATAACCGAGGATTTTGAGGGCATTCGGGTTAAGGTGGTTGATGGTTACACTCTCATATGTGACCGTATGATTAAGGATTTCCCTTTGCTCTTGAATAATTATGAATTCAAGGCTGATATTACGTAGTGAATATGGGAGATATTGATTTAGTTTTGGGCATGAAGTGGCTTCATTCCCTTGAGGAAGTCACACTTCGTCTCAAAGACATGGAGATTTGGTTCGATGTGGATGGGAAGACTCATACCCTGAAGGCCATCCGAGACAGTAACGTCAGGACTATTTCCTTCTGATGGATGGAGAGACTTATGCATCATGACATGGTTGAGTGGGCTGCCGAGTGCACTTTGACACCTATGCAGGAGGGACAACATAAGATCGAGTATCATCCTAACATTCAACAGTTGAGAGTTAAGCATGGGAAGGTTTTCAGTGACATTCCACTAGGGAGACCTCCAGAAAGGGGTATTGAGCACATCATAGAGCTTGAGGAGGGTGCTAAGCCCATCATGATTACTCCTTATAGGCATCCAAAGTGGATTAAGGATGAGATAGAGAAGACTATCAAGGAGCTGCTTGCTATGGGTCACATTTGACCAAGTAAATCACCATTTGCTTCTTCAGTGGTTTTAGTAAAGAAGAAAGATGGTACACGTCGTATGTGCATAGATTATAGAGTCCTGAATAAGAGGACTATTAAGAACAGGTATCCCATACCCCGTATAGATGAGCTTATTGACGAGCTCCATGGTGCCTGTTACTTCTTGAAGATAGACTTGAGGTCGGGATATCATCAGATTAGAGTTCATGAGCAGGATGTTGAGAAGACCGCTTTTCACTGTCATTGTGGACACTTTGAGTTTGTGGTTATGCCATTTGGGCTAACCAACACTCCAGCGACATTCCAGCCCACCATGAACAGGGTCTTCCACTCACATTTGAGGAGATATGTACTTGTCTTCTTCGATGATATTTTGGTCTACAGCAGGACATGGCAGGAGCACTTGGCTCATTTGGATATAGTACTCAACATTTTGGAGAGGGAGTCCTTGTATGCTAAGGAATCCAAATGTGATTTAGGGATGACTGAGTTGTTATAATTAGGCCATATTATCAGTGCAGGGGGAGTGGGAATGGATCTTGAGAAGATCTGTGCTATTGTAGACTGGCCTACTCCAGCGAACCTTACACAACTGCGAGGATTCCTTGGGTTATGTGGTTTCTATCGCAAATTTGTCAATGGATATTCATGCCATGCTGCACCTATGACGGATTTGTTGAAAAAAGGTGCATTCATTTGGACTCCTGAGGCATAGGAGTGTTTTGTGAGGTTCAAGGAGCTTATGACTATGTGTCCAGTGTTGGCACTACCAGATTTTACGAAGCCTTTTGAGCTTTAGTGTGATGCTTCTAGTGAGGGTATTAGAGCGGTACTTATGCAGGACAAGCACCCGATTGTTTATGAGAGCATAAAACTAAGAGGACCAGAGAGGCTTTACAGTATTTATGATAAGGAAATGCTAGCCATAATGCATGCCTTGGCCAAATTTAGGCAATATCTCATGGGCAGTAAGTTTTGTATTAAGACTAATCATAATAACTTGAGGCATTTCCTAGGGCAGCGAGATTTAAATGACCTTCAGTAGAAATGGGTGAGTAAGTTACAGGAATATGACTTTGATATCACCTACATCAAAGGTACACAAAATGTTGTTGCTAACGCTCTTTCACACCGACCTTATCTGAGTTCTATCGTACACATTATAGAGGACTGGAGGAATTTGATTGTGGCAGAGTATGCCAAGGATACATGGGCATCTAGTATTGTTGAGGGATCTATGGTGGACACCAGGTACACACTTGTGAATGACCCTATCATTTACAAGAACAAGATTTTCTTGATCCCAGGATCAGAGATGAAGAACACTATTATGCGAGCCTTTCATGATGTACCTACAACAGGGCATCCCGGGTACTTCAAAACATATAGACAGGTTCGGGAAAGGTTTACATGGAAGGGTCTTAAGGCAGATGTTCTTTAGTATGTGTGTGAGTGCCCTATTTGTCAGCAGAACAAGCAGGAGAACACGTATCTGGCAGGGTTGTTGCAGCCACTTCCGATTCCTAATGGGAAGTGGGAATGCCTGTCGATGGACTTTATTACGGGCTTGCCTAAAGCCCAAGGACGTGATTGCATATATGTAGTTTTGGATCAGCTGACAAAGTATGCCCACTTCTTTCTGATTACCACCACTCACATAGCTACACAGGTAGCAAAGGCTTTCTTCCGTGAGGTCTTCAGATTACATGGGTTGCCTTAGAGCATAGTTAGCGACAGGGATAGTCAGTTCTTGAGTCACTTCTGGCATGAGGTGTTCAGACTTTGTGGGACCGAACTTACACTAAGCACTAGTTACCACCCGCAGACCGATGGTCAGACAAAAATAGTGAACAAATGGGTGGAAGGCTACCTCAGGAATTACATTATAGGGCAGCAAAAGGCGTGGGTTAAGTGGATATATTTATGCGAATATTGTTACAATACTACCTTTCACATGACCATTCAAATGTCCCCCTTCATGGCGTTGTATGGTTATGAGGTGCCTAGTTTTCTTGATTTACTACTGAGTGACAGTAGAGTGCCTAGTGCTGGAGGTTTATTGCAGGAGAGTCAAGACACTATGAGGGCTCTTAAGGAGAATATTGCTAAGGCACAGAACCAGTAGAAATAGTATGCAGATCAAAAGAGGACAAAGAGATCTTTTGAGGTGGGAGACATGGTCTATCTCATGTTGCAGCCCTACAGACAGTCTACTCTCAGGAAGAGTGGATCAGAGAAGCTCAAGCCATAGTATTATGGTCCTTTTAGGATTCTAAAGCATGTTGGAGAGGTGGCTTATGAGCTAGAGCTTCCAGCGGATAGTAAGGTCCATAATTTTTTTCATGTGTCACATCTCAAGAAGGTGTTAGGACATCATGTGGTACCTTTAGCAGTATTACCTCCCTTAGATGATGAGGGAAAGTTGATCTTAGTTCCTGAGTCAATCCTAGAATACAGAGAAAGACAATTACGCAAGAGGACTATCAAGGAGTATTTGGTGAAATGGAGAGATTTACCAGTGGAGGATGCTACGTGGGAGAGTGAGGAGATTTTGCAGCATCTAGAGTTGAGGTTGCTTGAGGACAAGCAATTTCGGGAGGGGCAGACTGTAATGTCCCCTTCCAATTGACATCTCTCAATTCATGAGATTAGCATATTATGTGACCCTCGTAGGCTGATAGGGTGGATAGAGGGTCTTGTTGAGGCTTGGCTTGGCTTCAGTTGTTAGAATCATTCAGTTTGGCTTTCGTTCAGGGTCGTTCGAACATCATTTGCTTGACTTACTATTTTTAGTAAGTGGAGACACTTAGCAGAGCACCCCTGTTATTTTTAGCAGTATGGTCTAGTCATATGCAGATTCAGTCACTTATCATCTAGCTTTAGACGGTTCGTTAATTGGACCTAATTTGAGAGAGATATTAATATTTATTTTCCAAAATAAATATTAATTAATTTTAAGTTTATATTATAAAGTTATAATATAATTAAATATTCTAACTTAAGTGAGTTTATGGAAGGGGTCGACCATCATGAAGAAGGGGCCACTTTTTAATTAATTATTTTAATTAAAAGGGGCGCCAAAACTATGGAAAGATTAAAAGGTGAAATTCAAGTTTTATTTAAATGATGCATTTTGATGAAATTTGACCCAACTGAGGAAATATAAGTTTCTTTGAGAGAAACTCATTTTTCATTATGTTATGAAATCGATTTTAGCCAAATACTTCTTCAGAGAGCGAAGCCAAGGGTTTTAGTTTTCGTTTGCATTGGAGAACAAGCCATCTTCAGTGTCTGCAGTTCAGAGGCTATGAAATACTAGCTAATTTATTGCCCGTCAGAGAGATAGCTTCGTCCAGGAGTTATTATAGAGCCTATTCAATAGATCTATTTGTCCAAAGTTTAATCCAGTATCATCAGGGGAAGTAAAAATCATTAGCGGTTGGTTTAGTATTCATCTGGCATCCATTTTCAAATTGTATAGATTTCTTATTTACTGTAGTTGAACGGTACCATCAAGTACAAGGCCATACTTTTCTGCCTAGGGAAAAATGCCTCACCTTTTTGCATTATGACTTCACCAAAGGGGGCGCCTATTCCTCTGGTTTCATTTGCAATCTTCTGGTGGAGGGAGAAGTTGATATATATGATGGTCGTACCATTTGACCATCATCACAGGTGGCTGCAATAACCAAGTTTTTTAGCATGAATGTTGTTGCTTTTTATTTTGCATGTTATCCGATCTTAGATGTAATCAGTCTAGAAGATCAATAAACATTCTGGCATCAATATATCTATTAGATTCCATCATATTTAGCACTGTAGTATTTTATTTAATTTTTGCAAGCAATTTCTTCAAAAGTCTCATTATTATCTGTATATGCAAAAAACACAAAAAAAGGAAAAAACCTTCAAACACACAAAAAACATCAGTTTGAGCATCAGGGGTTGAAGTTGAACTAGAAGGGTTCTTCACATTGTGTGAGTGAAATAGGAAAATACCAACTCTCTCTCTCCATATATATAGAGAGAGTATCATTAGGGAGAGGGATTCTAGAAATTTTGGAGGTGAATTTTTTATAAGGAATCAAACACACACCATCAAAAAAATCATATAGTTAGATTGCATAATGAGTATGTGCATGTTTTCTTCAACATAAATTATTTTCATGCATTCATCCAGTGAGACAGGGATTATCGATGTGGGTTGATTACGCTTGATCCATGATGAATCAAAGCATAATTTATCCACTAAACCTCAATCTCAAACAAGATCATTCAAATTGAAAGTTTAAACTAAGCATTTATTAAAACTAAAAACTACAAACTACAAAAATAGTTAAATGCCTACTCTAACCCATTTAAAACTTATCCAGTTTTGGAATTGGTGTCGTGTTGATGTGTGACAATGACCCTTTCCCAATCTTGTGATTAGTGAGCCTATTTCAATCGATTCTATGAAAGAGAATCGATGAAACCATTGTGATAAATGGATGAAAACCCAACTTATGCTAAATTGAACATGGTGCAAGCTAAATTAACATAATTTTATGCTAAAATTGATCTAATTATGTAATTGCTAAGCTAATTCTAAGCTAAAATATTAAACCCTAATTTATAAACAAACTAAGATGGATGCATGGAAGCCATTAATGGATGTTTTAAGCTATTATGCAACTAAAAATGAACTAAAATTAGCTAAATGTGAGTAAATTGAGAGTGTGAATGCAAGTGAATTCAACAATATAAGTTTGCAATTGACAGATGGATCCATTTGTTTCCAAATAGTAACCTATTTATAGGAAAGCAAATGAGAAATGGAGGGTTGAGATCAAAAAGATTAATGAAAAGTCAGGGATGGAGGAAATAGGAGGCATGGATCATGGATTTTCATCAACGGGTGAGAATGCAAGACGAAACTTAATCAAGGGCTCACACTTGTTCCAAACAAACACACTTTTGACTTGCACACACAAGTCACCAAGTGACTTGCTCTAGAGGTCATAAGCTTAGCTTGCTTAAGAAGTCAAGTGAGATGATTGGAGGAGGGAGAATATTCTCATGGGTGAGGATAAATATATTTTACAAATTAAAAGAAAGTTTTAATTGTGCAAAAAAGGAGATAGGGAATATTTCATGGGAATATTCCCCTTTTGGAGGAAAATTAGTTTAATTGTTAATTAAACAAGGTTTACGTACACAATTAGGGGATTAGAATAATTAAAGTGATATTCATTAAATTAAATGCTTTAATGAATAGGGAAAGGTGAAATGATATTTAATTAAATAACCTAGGGTTATTTAATTAAATAAGATGACTTAGGGAATTAAATTAAATAGATTGATTTATTTAATTTTCTGAGATGAAATGTTAGCTTGAAAGGGGGAATTAACCTGATTTGATGAACTAGGTTAATAGATGGAAATGGTGCACTTAATTAAATAGCTAGGCTAATTCAATTAATTAAGCGAAAGAGAGGATGGATTCTTAGAGGAAATGATGTTAGTAAACCTGATTCTAGTGTATCATATTGTTTAGGACATTTTTCAATGTCTACACATCCATTTGTAATTATATTACTAAAATATATTTATCTATTTTGAGAGCTAGGTTAAACATAGTTTTTATTATAACAATTTATGTGTGTGTGTGTAATTGTATTAATATTAAAAATGTTTTTTGTAATATGGAAAAATAAAAAATTCTTAAAGAATAAATTAGGAGGCCAACTAGGAAAAGAGGGAAATTTTCACTATTACATCAAATCAATAAAATCCTTAGAGTTGAGAACACAATAGTGAAAGGTATGAATGTATGAATGGAGTTAACTCCCAATTAGAGGGGTGCCAAGAGAAAATTAAGGTAGGTTTGCATGTAAGAAGTGAATGAAAAGATATTTCTTTTTTGGATCTCTGAAAGTAGGAAAATAAAAGTGTAGCATTTTTGGAACAAGACGTTAGAAGGATCAAGGGTTAGTGAGCATGGAAAATGCTAGCATGTTTTTATTTCCTCATTGATATGTATTATGATTCCAAGTCATTCTAACTCTATTTTGAAATCATTCATTTATTTTCCTTATAGATTAGTTGTTATCTTTATACATTTTATCACCATGATATTTTTTTCACATGTCACATGAGTTGTTGGAAGACTTATATGGTCTAAATTCTAGGCAAGTTGCTGCTTCTAAACAATGAGAATTTTCATTTAGTCTAACTTTATCTTGTTTGATTTTCTTTATAAACTAGATCACTTGTAATTTGAACTATACATATGTTCTTCACTCTTATCCTCTTATATGATCTCCAACATATCCACAATTGATACTTACCAAAGGAGCTTCCAATCCAAACCTTATTATCTTTGCTCCATAGTTAAGAATATTGAAGCATACGTTCTCATGATAGGGATTTTCGATCATTTGCATTGAGTTGTTGCATTTGCCTAAAAGTTTCCAAGGTATTTTTATTTCATCTTATGTGTGTCTATACTAGACCTAGGGCCTTAGGAGACCAAAATTCTTCTAGAGTTATTATATGTAGTATTGATATTTTTTAGTCCTCGATATATTACCTTGGAAGTCCTCATTCACTAGAAATTTGATTTCAAAAGGAAATTAAAACTAGTAAATGAAATACTCTCAGAAATATCATTGTGGTAGAATAACAATGCATGTTTTTCACACAAAAATTACAATCATATAATTCCTTTCCATCCATTACTCATCTCAATTTCACAACATTACATAGAGATGGATAGTTGAAAAAAATGTTGTACATTTTGCTTACTACACATAATTTCTTATGAAAATTACTTTACTAATTGATAATAGTTTATGTTGTTTATACATTATTGCATAGTTTTTCTTTAATATAGGTCTACTAGGTAGTTTTTATTGCAATCTCTAACAAGATATCTCATTTTTTTAATGCTCACTAATCCTTTATACTATTTGCTACACCCTTAATATTAGAGTACATCAAGTTATGAATAGTCCACTTGTGGCTATCTTAACTCCTAATTAAGTCATATTATCATTATTGTATTGTTGTTTAGTTTTTTAGGTCGGCCTAGGGCTTATATAGGGTTATCTAAGTTGGCCTAGGTGGTATTCTAGGCATAAATAGTTATATATAGGAGGTTGTGAGTCTTATTTCATCATCATATTGTGAATTATGTTCTCATTAGAGATATTTGGAGGTTTTCACCCTCAAAGTGGCTTGTTATTCTCAATTATTATCTAGTATTTTCAGCATATTTCATATCATATTCTTCTATTGCGAAATTTATTTCATTACAAGTGGTATCATAACATGATCTTGGCACTATAACAAGGCATTTTTGTCAAATTTGGAGGTCATTTTGGAAGGCGTGTATCTTTTAGATTTTGAAGGTTTTTTTTAATTTTTAAAGGGTTTTTGAAGACCATATTAAAGAAGCTATAGTATATGTTTCAGAGGAATTAAAGTAGATTTGAGTGAATTATTGTAGAATTAGGGTTTCTACACAATTTATTTGGAAGCTAAATATCTCCCGCATCCTATAGAATTAGAGCTTGATTTTTATTGGGTTTTTGAAGAAATCATAGAGGATTATATAGTCCAAGTTTTGGAGAAATAAAAGTAGAATTATGTGAGTTATTGAAAAATTAGAGTTTCCAACAAATTTGTTCGCAAGGCTACAAATCTACTAATTTCTTGGAGTTTTTTCTAGGTACTTGGTATCTTGACCCTAGTAAGTTACAGTAAAAATTTCAAAGAATTTAAGTTTCATTTGTGTGATTTATTGCAAAATTATTTTCTACCATAATGACGGAGCCTACAACAAGAGGCAAAAAGAATGCTACCACACTAGGGAAATCTTTAGAGAATGAGGGAGTAGAAAATGAGGATTTTAACCCTAAAGATGAAATAAACAAAGTCAAGGGTGATATTCCATCATTAGAGAAGAAGATTATGGAAGAAATGGGTGAATTGAAATCATTTATTCAAGGTATGTGGTGTAAGGGTGAAGATTCACCTCATAAGGTGGAAGATAATGCTTTTGTTGGACATGAATTCCTTTGACTCGACTTGGGTTTCAAGAAGGACCCTTCATGTAATAATCATATTCCAAGGCAATTCATACCTAAGTTGGATATGAGAAAGTTTGATGACAAGGATCCAACCAATTGGCTATAAAAAATGGAGCAGTTACTTGATATTCATAATGTTCCTAGTCAATAAAAGGTGGCTATGGAATCATTATACCTAGAACCAGATCAATTTATTTAGTATCAAAGGTTATGTAATGAGAAGAGAAAAATGGGTTGTGTGGTCACATGGTCAATTTTTCAAGAGGAACTTGCTACTCATTATGGAGATAACTTTATGGATAGCTACTTCTGCGAACTCACCCAATTAAAGGAAACAAGCATGGTCAAGCATTATATTCATCAATGTCAAACAGTTTCTCTAATAGTAGACAATGTGGACGAAGAAAATATGAACTATTTCTAGGTGGTTTAAAGGATCACACAAAATATGAAGTAGGATTGTTCCAACCACAATCCTTATCGAAAGCAATAGTAATGGCAAGATAAGTGGAGGAGAAGTTTTTGGCTAGTAAGAGACAAGGGAATCTAAATTTCAGAGAAAGGAGATCTTCTACACATTCACTACCACAACCTACTAGGTTGACTACACAACAAATTGAGGAGAAAAGAGAAAAAGGGTTATGTTTCAATTGTGACATCAAATATAGTTGAGGACATAGATGTGAAAAGAAATTGTTTTATATTGAAGGACCAAGTGAGGAAGAGGAGGAACCAATATTAGAGGGTGATAGGGTCTATATAATGAATCACATGATCTCCAACCAATAATTTATTGTCATGCACTCTTTGGGTTTAGTGCCTCTCAAAATATCAAGAAAGGAGTTGATGGATTTATGGCCCAGTTATGTTCATTAGAAGTCTCTCAATCTAATGCTCCCACTCATCTATATTTACAAGCAATAATTGAGCATCACTCATTGGTTTTTGGAGATATGTCTAAAGGACTTCCTCCTAAGAGGGATCATGATCATGCCATACAACTAGTTCCAGGGAGCCAACCCCCCAACATCAGGCCTTATCAATATCCACATATACAAAAAAGTGAGATAGAAAATATTGTTAAGGAGATGTTAGAGGCATGAATTATTAGACATAATCAAAGTGATTACTCCTCACCAGTGGTAATGGTGTGGAAGAAGGATGATACTTGGTGCATGTTCCTAGACTAGAGTGCTCAACATGTACATCATCAAAGATAAGTTTTTTATTCCAGTCATTGATAATTTTCTAGATGAATTGAATGGAGCTATGTATTTTACAAAGTTAGATCTTAGATCCGGTTATCACAAAATTCAAATTAAGGAAGAAGATATTTGTAAGACAAAATTTAGGACTCATGAGAGTCATTATGAGTTTTTGGTGATGCCATTTGGTCTTACTAATGCTCCATCTATTTTTCAAAATTTGATGAATTCCATATTTAAAAAGTTTTTGAGGAAGTTTGCATTAGTGTTTTTTGATGATATATTGATTTATAGCAAGACATGCAAAGAACACTTGCAACATGTAGATCAAGTATTACAAGTTCTTGAAGAGTATCAACTCTATGCTAAGCCATCCAAGTGTGCTTTTGGTCTTAATGAGGTGGAGTACTTGGGACACATAGTTTCACATGAAGGAGTAAAGGTGGATCCTAACAAAATTAAGGCTATCATGGAATGGCCTATTCCCAAAACCATTAAGAAATTGAGGGGTTTCTTTGGATTGACTGGATACTATCATAGATTTGTGAAGAATTATGGTTGTATATCAGTACCCCTCACAACTTTATTGAAGAAGGATTCTTTTCATTGGAATGAAGCTACTAATTTAGCCTTTGAAATGTTAAAGGAGGCTATGTGCACAACTCCAATACTTTCCACTCTTGATTTCACAAAGATTTTTACTATGGAATGTGATGCTTCAGGAAACGATATAGGTGTAGTTCTCATGTAGGAGGGTCATCCCATTTCTTTTGAGAGCCATCAATTAAAGGGGAAGAATCAACTTAAACCTATTTATGAGAAAGAGATGCTAGCTATTCTTCATGCAGTAAAACAATGGAGGCCTTATCTAATGGGTAGACACTTCAAGGTTAAGACAAATCATGATAGCCTAAAATATTTTTTGGAACAAGGATTTTCTTTAGAAGAACAACAAAAATGGGTTACTAAGATGTTGGGATATAATTTTGAGATTGTATATAAGAGAGGGAAGGAAAATGTTGTGGAAGATGCACTATCAAGGAAGGATGAGAAGGATGGAGCTTTATTGTGTGCCCTTTCAATATTACAAGAAGATTGGGTAGAAGAATCCAAAGAGGAGTGGAGAAATGATGTGGCCACTAGTAATCTCATTCAACAATTATAGAGTGACCCTAGTAGTTTAGATAAATTTTGTTGGAAGGGAGATACATTGTGGTATAAAGAGTGATTGTATCTTTGCAAGAATTCCTCTCTCAAACAAAAGATTCTCACAGAACTACATGAGTCTCCAATGGGTGGTAATTTAGGATTCTTGAAGACATATCATTGGGTCAAGAAAGATTTCTTTTGGGAAAAAATTGTGGCAGAATGTTTCGTTTGTCAACAAAATAAAGGGGAGACAATTAAGACACTTGGTCTCTTGCATCCCTTAGTTATTCCTAGCCATTTTTAGGAAGAGGTCTCCATGGAATTCATCACAGGGCTTCCAAGATCTAATGGTAAGAATGTCATCATGGTAGTGGTGGATCGCCTCACTAAACATGTACATTTTGTTGCATTATTACATGCTTTTACAACAAGTATAGTGGCAAAAGCATTTTTGGAGAATATTCAAAAGCTACATGGTATACCTAAGGTTATTATTAGTGACTGTGATCCTATCTTTACTAGTAACTTTTGGAAAAATTTATTCAAGTGTTTGGGTACTCAATTGGATCATAGTTCATACCATCCACAATCCTGAAGCGAAAACAAGGGTGCTTAATAAGTGTTTGGAAGGATATCTACATTGTTTCACTTTAGATAAATAGTCTCAATGGGTATATTGGCTATGACTATTAGAATGGTGGTATAACACCTCCTTCCATACTTCAAAAAAAATGTCTACATTTATGGAATTGTATGCATATCATCCTCCTTCCATCACATCATCATTGAAGGTGTCACCAAGAGTTAACACGGTGGACGACCACATGATTCATCAACAACAAGTATTTTGAGGACTTAAAGAGAATCTATCCATGGCACAAAACCAAATGAAGCAACAGGCAAACTAGCATCGTAGTGAAAGAAGTTTTGAGGTTGGGGATTGGGTTTTCCTGAGATTGAAACCTTACAAGCAATTTTCACTAAAGCAACAGTCAAAGAATAACAAGTTGTCTCCAAAATATTATGGCCCATGTCAAATCATTCAGAAGATAGGTAGTGTTGCATACAAGCTTGAATTGCCATCAACAACAAAGATACATCCAATTTTTCATGTTTCTTGTTTGAATAAGGTAATTGGGAATAATATACCTACTCAGACAATATTACCAGAGCTTGATGAAGAAGGGAGAATCATATGGAACTAGAATGTATTCTTCAAAGAAGCACAAGGAAGTTAAAGAATAGAAAACTCACTCAGCATCTCATCCAATGGAAGAATTTACCAATTGAAGATGTCACATTGGAGAACGAGGAGTTCATTCAAAAGCATCCAAAATTTCCTAGCATTGAGGACAATGCTTATCTGAAGAGGGGGGCATGCTACACCCTTAATATTAGAGTACATCGGGTTATGAATAGTCAGCCTGTGGCTATCTTAACTCCTAATTAAGTCATATTATCATTATTGTATTATTATTTAGTTATTTAGGTCAGCCTAGGGCTTATATAGGGTTATCTAAGTCGGCCTAGGTGGTATCCTAGGCATAAATAGGTATATATAGGAGGTTGTGAGTCTTATTTTATCATCATATTGTGAACTGTGTTCTCATTGGAGATATTTGGAGGTTTTCCCCTGGGAAGTGACTTGTTATTCTTAGTTATTATCTAGTATTTGCAACATATTTCATATCATATTCTTCTATTGTGTAAGTTATTTCATTACACTATATATATAGGAGAACAATGTTTACATGCATATCTTGTTCCACTTTACTCTTGCATGCTTACCAAGGCACCCATGGATTCAACTTTTGATTTAATCCTTTCCTATCCATTTTATTAACACCTTAAATATCATAGTTAGTTGTAGAATATTTAGAGTTAATTTGAATTTGTTAATGGCTTTAAGAATTTTTTTAACTTAGTAACATTACAAAGTATATTTATCATGATTATTTTACTATTGCATTGAGATCAAATTAATTTATAAGGATTTCTGACATATTTAGTAAACTATTCCTATAGATTATAAATGTCATTGCAATAATCTTGAGATAATTTTGATTTTGAATAAGCATATTAAATCCTTGGTAGTGAGTTGGTTGTTGCAATATTATCATTAAGTCACTAATATTAGATTGGTTTTAGATAGCTAGTTTCCTTATGAGAAATAATGTAATACCTAGTTACTAGTTACTAATCAATGATTTTCTTAGTAGCGAATATTTTCCAATTGGCTAATAGTTGAAATTAGGGATTCAAAATTTGGCTAATACTAAAAGATGTAGGTGGCCCAAATCACCACATTTTTATAAAATTTTATTCTTATCCTAGTTAAATTGCCAAAATATTTATTTTATTACTTTTAAACTCAAAATCTTTCCACATACCTAATTATATTAGATTCACCTTTTTTTTTTGATGGAATGTTGTCAAGCTGAAAACTCCCTTGATCAAATGAAAAATTACATGATCTCATGGAAGAGAACAAAAGGCCTTCCACCCCCATGGCCCAGTTGGGGAGGGGAGGACAAAACAGAGAGCCTATGCAGCCACTCAAGAATGAGCCAAAACTTAAGGGTGCAGGATAAGGAAGAAGCTTACAATTGGCAAGATTACAAACATTTCCAAGGCACAAGCTCAAGCAACTAAGAGCTCGGAATGAACAACAAAGTGGTTGCTCACAATGTTAAACCAAAAAATCGGTTACAGGGATTTCACCTTGTATGAGAGAGATTAATCTAGGCCAAACATTTAGGAGAGATGAGATGATAGCATCATCCTTCTACTCAATGGCACAATTCGAGAGGAGGTTGACAACATTATTTGCTTCCCTAAACATATGAGAAATGGAGAATTCTATCATCGCATTAAGGAACACACTAATCTGCTCAATCCAAGCCATTGAATTCCAACTTGGCATGGACCTACTAGCAATTGCATTAACAACCATTTCTAAATCACCCTCCATGATAATATCCTTGATACCTTTCTCTCTGCATAATTTAAGGCCTTTAAGGAGGGCCACAAACTCAACATCATTGTTGGATCCATTCAGTAGCTTAACTAATCCTACCTAGACAACATATCCTCTATCATTTTGAATCAGAAAGCCTAGGATTTCCCTGGGAGGCACCATCAAAGTTCAATTTGAATCTACCAGTAGGGGGAAGAAGCTAACAAGCCTCACTACAGTTTAGTGAAGAATTAACAAACACCCCTTTCAGACTTGTAAGGTGGGGCCAAGATTTCATCATCCTTTCATCCCAAGAAGAGTGGAATTTTCTCTTCACACTCAACACCTTCGTATTGACATATTCACAAATCCCGATCTTGATTTTGTTCGATAGAGAGGGGAGTGATGAAGACCTATAATTGAAAATTATCTCATTGTGCTCTTTCTAGAGCTATCAAATGATTTAGGATGGGACTTCGAACCATAAACCTTCCCACAAAGAACCTTTCACTAATCATGGCCAATCCATGAAGGATTCCAAGAGATCATTTTGAAGTGGCAGAAGTGTCTCCAACAATGTTGAGCAATAAGAAAATTTAGAAGAAGATGATTAGAAAATTCAAAGCTTTGTTTACATAGGACACGTTTGTGTGGGCCCTTGATGCCAATATTTTGGAGCCTATCCCTCGTTAATATGATTTTGTGTAGGGCCATCCAAGAGAATGCACCAGCTTTGGGAAGAACATTTCCCTCCAGCAAAGATCCTTGGGCCAAGAGCCCCCCTCTTTATTAGCTTTGGAAACAATGTAACCAATTCTTGCTGAGTAGGAGCCCGACTAAGTACCACACCAAATAATCTCATCATTCTTTCCAATCCATATGATCCTTCGCTTTGCCAATTCCTTAGTGAGCACCTTTCTACACTTAGGCTCTAACATATCAAATGTCTTCCAATGGGTAGGAATTCCATTTGATGTATCAACCATAAAATAGTTTCTTAGCTTTTCTCCATATGCTTGCGTAGCAGGCACCGCCATATTTTCCAAACTATGGATGGAAGCAAGCAACATATCCTTGTTCCAAGAGTCGTTCCAAAAGGAAGCACACTCCCCATTCTTGATGCTCCATGATAGATGATTAGTAATTAAAATTCTGCAACTGATAATGATGTTCCATATTGTCGATCCCTTAAAAGGATTGAAAATGGTCAAAATATTGTCCAAAGATAGCTCATCAAGGTATTTTGTTCTAAGAATTTTACTCCACAATGCATCGAGAGATTTAAGCATTCTCCGTGTTATTTTAGCTCCCAAGGCTTGGTTTTGAAGGAACAAATCATGGATATTGGCACCACCAATAAATTTGTCTTACTTGACTTTGTCCCAAGAAAGCAAAAGAATGCACTTTTTTTTCATTTGCTCCCTCCCACAAAAATTTCCTTTGATGCATAGTAAATTTGTTACTGGTCTTTGTAGGCAGCTCTAGGCATGAAAGAGTGTAGATTTAGATTGCAAAAAGTATCATTTTTAACATTGTGACTCTCCTTGCCAATGAGAGCCACCAACCCTTCCAACAATCAAGATTCTTAATAATTTTGTCTAGGGTTGGATTCTATAATTTTCCTCTAAATGCACCTGAAAAGAAGGGGATGTCGAGGTAGTTCAAGGGAAACACCTCTAATTGAAATCCAAGGAGAGCAACGAGTCTTTGTTGGATATGACACACAATGTTGAAAAAGAAAGCATTTGATTTTCCTTTGTTGATTTGTTGTTCTGACACCAAGGCATATTCTAACAAGGTATTATGTATGATATTGGATTCATCCACGATGGAAACACCATACAACATAGTGTCATGGGAAAATAGTTGATGGGTGAGAGCTGGCAAGGAGTGGAGAATTTGGATGCCACGCCAAAGTCCTAACAAAGTTCTCTGGGAAATTTCTTGGCTCAAGGTATAAGCCATAATGATGAAAAGGAAAGGAGAGAGTGGATCCCCTTGTTGTAGCCCCTTGACACCTTGGAAAAAACCATGGGGAAATCCAGTTACAACCACTAAGTACCTAGGAGTAGATACAAATAGAAAATACAGTCAAGCCAATTCTTATAGAAACTAAAATTTTCCATTACTTTGAATAGAAACCTCCATTTAACCCTATCATATGCTTTGTTCACATCTAGTTTCAAGACCATGCAACTCAAATTCAATTTTTTTATTGAGAGTAAGTCTTTGCGATTAATAATAATCGCACCCATGATGTTCCTACCCAACACAAAACCACTTTTCTCTTTCGAGATTAGCCTAGGGAGTAATGTCTTCAACCTATTTTCCATTACTTTGGCAATGATTTTATAAATCATGTTGCACAAAGATATAGGCCAAAAATCTACAAAGGAAGGGTAGATTTCTTTTTTGGGAATTAGGATGATATTGATGTTCTTGAAATCCTTTAGTAGTTTGCATTTTTGTTCCTGGATTTCAAAATGCTAAATGATTTCAAGAACATCAATATCAAGAGATAGGCCATCCAAACCCCCGTCATTCTCCAATAGCTCTTGAAAGTTGGAGACACCAATCGAACAAATATTCTTGGAGCCCATCGTCACAGAGAGATCAACATGAGCAATTTGAGAGATTTTGTTTCTGCTTTGTATTATGCATGTAGAGTTATGGAAAATTTTGGTGTTTAAATCTCCTTCCCATAGAGAAAATTCGTGGGACTTTAACCTCCAATAACACTCCTCATGAGAAAGAACTTCTTGGCATTCCACATCATTGATTTCTCTTTAACATAATCCTCTTGGGACATGATGTGTAGAATCACTACTTCACTCAGAATAGCTAGCTCATTTTCAATACATTGATTTTCCATGAAAATATTATCAAAGACAAATTTTTTCTAGACTTTCAGGTGTTCTTTAGTTCTTTGTGATTTATTGTAGAAAGAAGATATCTGTGTGCCCGACTCTAGTAGGGGTTCTTCCTGCCAAGACTTTAGATTCGTCTAGGGTGCCTAAGCCACATTTTTTTAAACTAAAACTGAGACTTTGGCTTAGGTGCATGCTCCAAAATATCTAGCTCCATCGAGAAGTGATCAGAGATGGGGATAGTTTTAGTTTGAGACATCGACAGATGGGGCCAATTAGTACATGATTCATCAATTAAGAAGCGATCCAACCTCTCAACAATGTTGGAAAACCTACTTCATCTATTGTTCCATGTGAAGTAACCATTTTAAGGTACACAATCAATAAGACCATTATCAACTACAAAGGATGATAAATCTTTATGAGCCTGGGAAATCCATCAAGAATCACCTACCTTTTCTTTAGCGTCCAAGATGGCATTGAAGTCTTCCCATAAGAGGAATTTACCATGGATTGTTCAATGAAGTCATTACCTAAAATTTCCCAAACCAACCTTTTCTCTTCATTTTTTATCGAACCATAAACATTGTAGGTAGTCAATGCTAATGAAGAATTGAGACACTTGACATCAATATTTTTTGAATTTGGGAAAGAAGAGATGGGATTGATTGTAAGGAAGCTAAGGTAGAAAAACAACTTCCTATACTAATATTGAGAGGAGAATAATGCAAAAAAATTGCAGATCTTTAACAATTAAAAAAACTTAAACAAAAATAAACACAAATATCATGCATACCACAACATAGTGATTTACGTGGAGAAAACCCTTTTGGGAGAAAAATCCCACACTCCAAAATCCGCCCAATATATTATTTAGAAATCACAAAGATTACAATGTACTTGTAGAGCAAGCTTCTCATAGGAGTATCACCAACTAGAGACCCAGAGGTAACACAACCACTATCAAACTGTCATAATACATCATAATACACAACCGTAATATAATTCCCTCATAAAATAGGGTTTCCTTCTAAGGCAACTCAAGCCAACAAAATATCGACTGTAAGATATGAAACCTAATGACGAATGGTCCGTATTTACAATAATAAAATATACATAAAATGTGGCTTTTAGGGGTGTTTCCCTTGAACCCCCGTTGGGGAACATTGCCCCCAGACCCCTAGCCAGGAGGATAATCCCCCTCGAACCCCTGCACCCCCCCCCCACACTGACATATCAACAATACCTTATATATTTGCAAGGTTGATACATATTTTCCCAACAAATCTCCCACTTTTCAAACACCTTGCAAGAGCAACAAGAGGGTGTGTAAACATCATCTCTTAATTACTAGGGTCCAAGAGGCCAATAGCCTCTAAACACCATATGAATTTCTCTATGCTCACAAGCTTAGTTAGAGAATCAACAAAATTCATCAAAGTATCTATCTTAACCAGCTTCACCCTACCATCTTCGACCATATCTCTAACAAAATGATATTGTGCATCAATGTGCTTGGTCTTGGCATGAAATGTTTGGTTCTTGGCTAGACATATCACACTCTAACTATCACAATAAATTGTCGCTACACCCTGTTTAATTCCAATATCTAAACACAGTCTCTTAAGACAAATGGCTTCTTTACAAGCATGAGTATTTTCCATATACTCTACTTCAGTAGTGGAAAAAGCAACCACAATCTATCACTTACTCATCCAACTAATTGAACCACCAAATAATGTAAACACATAAGCACTAGTGGATCTTCTACTATCAATATCAAGTACCCAATCTAAATCCACATAACCATGACTATTAAGGGAAATATCGTCTTCAATCATATTACTATGATAACACAAGGAATAATATGAGGTACCACACAAATATCTAAAGACTCTTTTAATTACATCCCAATGAACTCTACCAGGATTAGACATATATCTGGAAAGAACTCCCACTACTTGGGAAATGTCTGGTCTTGTAAAAACCATAGTATACATCAAACTTCCAACTACACTCTGATAAGGAACTCTACTCATGTTTTCCATCTCTGATGGAGATGTTGGACAATCTAAAATAGATAAATTTGTTCCAACTAAAATAGGAACACACAATGATTTACAATCCTGCATATCAAACCTCTGTAAAACTGAATTGGCATACTTACTTTGGCCACGCCATAACTTTCTGTTCACTATATCTCTTTTAATTTCCATTCAGAGAATGTGTTTAGCTGCACCAAGATCTTTCATTTCAAATTTAGTAGCAAGTTGAGATTTCAGTTCTGAAATCATACCTTTCCCTCTACCAAGAAATAATATATCATCAACATACAATGCAATAAATAGGAAACGATCACCAAAATTTTATAATAAATGCAATGATCTAATTTAGAATGCTCAAATCCCAAACTCAACACATATGTATAAAAATTTTGGTAACACATCCTAGGAATTTATTTTAGGCCATACAAAGATTTCTTCAATTTGCAAACCAATTTTCTTTTACCTTTCACCACATAGTGCTCTGGTTGTGTCATATAAATATCCTCCTCCAAGTAACCATGAAGGAAAACAATTTTCACATCCATTTTCTCAACCTCTAAATAAAAAGAAACAACAAAAGAAAGCAAAAATCTAATGGATGTCATTTTTGCAAAAGGAGAAAATATCTCACCATAATCAACACCCTCAACTTGAGAATAACCTTTTACAACTAACCTTGTTTTGTATTTCTCAATACTTCCATTTGAACCAATCTTTTTCTTGAACACCCATTTCCAACCAATGGGTTTTTTGTCCTTTAGGAAATGGTACAAGATCCCATGTATCATTCTTTTTCAAAGCTTCCATTTCTTCATCCATAGCAATCTTCTAGGATTCTGCATCATTCATACCTAATGCCTCTTCTATCAATCTTGGTTCATCCATGTTAGTATTCAAAACAAAAATGCATCTCCAATCATCAAGTGAATACCTTTAAGGTGGTTGTCTATGCCTTGTAGACCTACAAACAAGCTGAGTTGGAGGTTTTTCCCTCCTATTTTGAAGATTCAAAGCTAGATGAGCTCTCCTCAACTTCTTGTCTATCCATGGGCCTTGATTCAACTTTCTTAGGTGTAGAAGGAAATTGAATCACATATTCCTATTTACTTTGTTTTGGCTGAAATTTAATGGAAGAAGGCTTAGTTTCTCTAAAAATATACTTCTACTATGTATTACCTTCTATGCAACAGGATCCCAAAGCTTGTATCCTTTCACACCAGAACTATAACTAATGAAGATACATTTCACAACCTTGTTCTCCAAATTTGTTCGCTTCTCCTTTGGCACATGTGCATATACCTCACAACTAAAAATTCTAAGATGTCTTAATGAAAGCTTATGACCCGACCATGCCTCTATAGGCTTCTTATCAATAAGAGCTTATGTAGGAGACCTATTAATCAAGCAAGAAGCAATGGTAATAGCTTCAGCCCAAAACCTTTGCTCTAGATCAACACCACTCAACATACTCCTAGCCTTCTCCATCAACATCCTGTTCATTCTTTTTGCAAATCCATTATGTTGTGGAGAATATAAAGTTTTCTTTTTTCCATGAATACCACAATCTTTATAGAATCTATAAAAATAATTAGAGAAAAATTCACCACCATTATCATTTCTCAAACATTTTATTTTCCTTCCAGTCTGCAACTCAATCATTGCTTTAAATTCTTTAAATCGACTTAAGACTTTATATTTACTCTTTAGAAAATATACACATGTCCTTCTATTGTGATCATCAATAAATGAAACATAATATGTGGATTTACCAATTGAAGGAACATCTATAGTACCAAACACATCAGAATGAATAAGATCCAATACACCACAATATTTATGAGAACTCAAGTAAAACTGAACATGATTTTGTTTTCCATAAATACAGTGCTCACAAAAATTATATTCAAGATTACAATCAAACAGACCTTCATTGAGGTTTATATTTTTCAAGGTCCATAGACCCTTTTCTCCAATGTGGCCAAGTCTCTGGTGCCATAACATAGTTTTCTTTGTAGGTAACTTAGATTCAAAAGAAAGAGCACCCTTGGGCACTCAAAATCCATGACCATCTGTTGAAGGTGAAACCCTCACTTCTTCCACATACTTGATTTCAACAAAAGTACTATTACACTCAACAGTGCATGTATCAAGCTTATACAATATCCCATATCTAACACCTCTAGCAATCACCATAGTACCTATGACCATCTTGCATCCTACATCAGAAATTACTACCTGCACACCCGCATCTATTAGTTTGCTCACAGATAATAAATTTCATGCTAATCTAGGAATATGCAACACACCATTAATCCCTTTTATTCTACCATCAAGAAACCCAAATTTAACTTTACCATGGACAACAATATTTAAATAAGAATCATCACCCAAGTACACCTTACCTCCATCAAATTCTTCATATTCACAAAACCAATCTCTATTAAAGGTCATATGAAAAGATGCACTTGAGTCAATTAACCATGCATCATTACCTGCACAAGTTACCAAAGCTACAATGATGTGTCACCATCTTCCTTTTCGGACTCGGAATCAAAATCAAATTTCTTCTTTTTCTTCTTCTTTTCTTCTTTGCATTCCTTACGAACATGTTCAGGCTTACCATAGTTCCAGCAAATAACTTTGTTCTTTTCAGGAGATTTAGATCTCCCCCTAGACTTGGATTTGTCATTCTTCTCATTCTTCTTTCCTTTTTCCTTAGGTATTCCATGAAAATTTAGGGCCTCCTTGGCAATGATGGATACCTTCCTCTTCATCTCTTTAGAAAGAAAAAAACCCACCATATCTTCAGTCTTCAATATAATAGAAGTACTCCCAATAGCCATAACAAGAGAATCCCATGAATCAGGCAAAGAACAAAGCAAGATTTGACATTTGTCCTCATCCATTTTGACAAAAACTGATATCAATTGAGCCACCAACATATTGAATGCTTCTAGGTGGTCTGTGATTCATCCACCCTCTTCCATTCTCAAGGAATACAACTTCTTCCTCAAGAAAATCTTGTTCACTAAAGATTTAGTTTGATACATCTCACCAAGCTTCTTCTATAGTTTTTGTGTAGAGGTTTCCTTATGGACATTAATTAAAACAAAGTCTTCCAAACACAATCTGATTATACCCTTGGCTTTACAATCCATAACATCATATTAAGTAGCCCGAGTAGGATCTACAGGCCTTGAAACATTCTCATCAAAAGCATCCCATAGATCTCGATTTATTAATAGATCCTCCATTTTCAGCTTCCACATTTCAAAATTATTTCTAGAAAATTTATCCGCCTCTATTCTCCCTGATGAACTTGACATCTGAAAATTCCTGCAAAAAGATCAAATAGTATCTTTTGCACAAGCTCCCACTCAAACCTAGATTAGTCCAAAAATCCCAACAACCCACAACTAAGGCCAAAGGTGATTAAGCTCTTATACCACTTGTAAGGAAGCTAAGGTAGCAGAACAACTTCCTATAGTAATCTTGAGAGGAGAATAATGCAAAAACATTTATAGATATTTAACAGTTATAAAAACTTAAATAGAAAGAAATACAAATATCATGCATACTACAACACAGTGACTTATGTGGGGAAAACCCTTTCAAGAGAAAAATCCCACACTTCAAAAGCCGCCCAATATATTATTCAAAAATCACAAAGATTACAATATACTTTCACAACAAGCTTCTCATAGGAGAATCACCAACTAGAGACCCAAAGGTAACACAACCACTATCAAACTCAGAATACATCATAATACACAACAATAATACAATGACCTCATAAAATAGGGTTGCCTTCTAGGGAAAGTCAAGCCAACAAAATATCGACTGTTAGATATGAAACCTAATGAAGAATGATCCAAATTTCCAATAATAAAATATACATAAAATGTGGCTTTCAAGGGCATTTCCCCCAAACCCCTATTGGGGCATGCTACCCTTGAACCCCTAGTTGGGGGGATGAGCCCCCCCAAACCCCCACAGGGGGGGTACCCCCTGCAACCCCCTCACGCTGACATATCAATAGTACCTTATATATTTGCAAGTTTGGGACATATTTTCCCAACATTGATAACTAACTTATTTGGATGCTAGAGAATACCTAAACCTCCTGAAGCACTAGCCGGTTAAACAAAAATCCCACACTAACCCTTATAGTGTTTTATGAAAAGCTCTGCCTCATCTGTTGTCAACTTAATTTCTTGAAGGAAAACTAAATCAGTCAATTGAGACTCCAACTGGTGCTTGACCATGTGCCTCTTGTCAGGGACATTTAAGCCCCTAAAATTCCATGTAAAGATCTTCATTCACCCCGAGGGAGGGTGTTGATCCCTTGGATCTAGAATGAAGCATATATGCTTTGATGGAGGCTTGGTCTCCTTTGAGAGCCTCCTCTTATCTTTTCTACTTTTTCAATTTGTGATCAAACTTCCCTTTGTGGGACTCCATCTTTGAAGAGTTTGTAACTATCTAACTAATACCTCTGGCATCAAGGATATCGACCTCATCTAATCATTCCTCAGACTCATTTTCTAAAAGCTCATCCTCTTGAGTGCCAATTGGAGTTTGAGAAGATTTTGATGAGAGACCGCCTCAATTTGCTCAAGGATGGCATCATCATTACCAATGCCAACAACTCTTAGAGATGATATTGGTTCCTTTTCCCTAATCAACCCATTCCCTGGAGAGGGTTTTCGATTGGGTGAGCTATGAGACATCCCCAAAGTAAATTTGATCTTTAGTAGTCATACATGGCTTGCATAAAACTTCAAGGTGGTTACTTGAGCGTGGAGTTGGGGTTATTTGTGACAAATCTTGATGCTGGGAAATCACCCCAAGTTTTCCTACATTCCTATTGGATTGATCCAACACCTTGTCTTGGATGGAGAGAGCACCACCAGTATCATCTGGTTGAGAGATTGCTTGATCTTTTTCAAGGTAGTGATTTCAACGTGGCTTCGACTGCTACACCAAAGGTAGAAAATTTTCTTCTCTTCCATTTCAATG
Organism: Sequoia sempervirens; assembly: GCA_007258455.2. Taxonomy (NCBI): domain Eukaryota; kingdom Viridiplantae; phylum Streptophyta; class Pinopsida; order Cupressales; family Cupressaceae; genus Sequoia; species Sequoia sempervirens. The sequence goes on along the minus strand of VDFB02058242.1, from coordinate 181,130,871 downwards.
TGTTGTTCCTAGACACTAACCAATATCTTGAGTAAAAGAGTTTGTGGGCTAGGGTTAATGAAAATAAGCTATATCCTTCCATAGAAAGCTACACCATCTCTACTAGTATCCCATCGAACAATGATGCCCAAATTTGATCCTATCAATTGCAAGAAATTTCTAGTCAAGTATTTCATCAAAAAATTAGAAAGACGGATCTAAAAGGTACTTTGATAAGGAGTCTTCTTTCTAGGTTGAAGTTTTTCTGCCGTTTTTACATGAAGAAAGGGTTACCATTGCAAAGCTAAGGGCCCTTATTCAAAATCTCATTTCGGTCCTTCCCTTCTTTAAACTTTGTGGAAAATATTTTTTTTGGAAGAAAACAAAGATTGATCATATTTTTCTAATTGCTTTTAACCCAGACCCTAAAATGGTCACAACTTAAATTTCCTCCAATTGACCCTCCACGAATGGCCTTTCGAGAAAGAGCCTCTACCTCTTCATTAGTAACAACAGACACATCAATTTCAAAGAAGGATAGGGAGGAGGATAAGGGTTTTTAGGACACCCTCTGATATCAGAGGTCAAAATGGGGTTTTTGAAGGGATGTTTCTTAGCTGGAAAAGGCATATGTTTCTTTTGATTATGAGTGTTCCATCTACCCTTCCCTAGAGGAACCCAATTCACCCCTATTACAAATGGGGGAGTCTCATCTTGAATATCACCCCATGCTTCTCCTTTCTTGATACCACTAAACAAAGCATCAAAAACCACATCCTAGTCAACATGGCGAACAAAGTTTCCTTGCTCTATGAAAAGGCGCCCTCACTCCATCTTAAAAATGTATATATTAGATTCGCTTAAATATTATAAGTTATTGTAGGAAATAAAATTAATTCGCTAATAATATTATATAATTATTGGTTACTATAGGGTCATATCTGTTGGGAAAATGTGTCTCAACCTTGCAATTTTATGTGGTTTATTGTTGATAGGATGTATATATATTTATCGATATGTTTCCTAGCTACACCAATAGGTGTATACAATGGCAACATGGGGAAAAATGTGAGCGTGTTAAATTTTTTAGGAAACTTCTATAATGGCCGACATACATTAAATAAAGGATATATTGTAAATCTGGACCATTCATTATTAGGTTTTAGATCTAATGGCAGATATTTTGTTGGCATGTCTTGCCCTAGAATGTAACTCTATTTTATGAGGGCGTTGTATTATGACTACGATAGAGATTGTGATAATTTATGAGAGTCTAATAGTGGTTGTGTTGTCTCTTAATCTTTGAGTGGTGATACTCTTGTGAGAATCTTGCTTTACAAGTATATTGTAATCTTTGTGATTTACTGAATAATTTATTGGGTAGTTTTTGGAGTATGGGGTTTTTCTCCCAAACGGGTTTTCCCCACGTAAATCACTTTGTCATGGTATGCATGATATTTATGTTTATTTCTGTTTAAGTTTATGTAACTGTTAAAGATCTATAAAAGTTTTACGTTATTATCCTCTCAAGATTAGTGTAGGAAATTGTTTCACTTCCTTACAAGTGGTATTAGAGCTTGATCACCTTTGGTTTCAATTGCGGGTTGTTGGGTTTTTTGGACTAATCTAGGTTTGAGTGGGAGCTTGTGTAGAAGATACTATTTGATCTTGTTGCAGGAATTTTTAGATGGCAAGTTCATCAGGGAGAATAGAGGTGGAGAGATTTTCTAGAAATAATTTTGAAATGTGGAAGCTGAAAATGGAGGAACTGTTAATAAATCAAGATCTATGGGATGTTGTTGATGAGAATGTTTCAAGGCCTGTAGATCCTACTTAGGCTACATAATATGATTTTATGGATCATAAATCCAAAGTTCTAATCAAATTGTGTTTGAGAATTTTTTTTTTAATTAATGTCCATAAGGAAACCTCTACACATAAAATATGGAAGAAGCTTGGTGAGATGTATCAGGCCAAATCTTTAGTGAACAAGATTTTCTTGAGTAAGAAGTTGTATTCCTTGAGAATGGAATAGGGTGGATGAATCAAAGACCACCTAGAAGCATTCAATATGTTGGTGGATCAATTGGCATCAATTGGCATCAAAATGGATGAGGAGGAGAAATTCCAAATCTTGATTTGTTCTTTTCCTTGTTCGTGGGATTTTCTTGTTATGGCTATTGGGAGTACTATTATATTGAAGACTAAAGATGTGGGTTTTTTTCTTTCTAAAGAGATGAGGAGGAAGGTATCCATCACTGCTAAGGAGGCTCTAAATGTTCATGGAATACCTAAGGAAAAAGGCAAGAAGAAAGAGAAGCATGACAAATCCAAGTCAAGGGGGAGATCTAAATCTCCTGAAAATTCCAAAGTTATTTGTTGGAACTGCGATAAGCTTGGACATGTTCGTAAGGAATATAAAGAAGCAAAGAAGAAAAAGAAGAAATTTGATTATGATTTTGAGTCTAAGAAGGAAGATGGTGACACATTCATTGTAGCTTTGGGAACCTGTGCAAGTAATGATGCATGGTTAATTGACTCAAGTGCATCTTTTCATATGACCTTTAATAGAGATTGGTTTTGTGAATATGAATAATATGATGGAGGTAAGGTGTACTTGGGTGATGATTCTTATTTAAATATTGTTGGCCGTGGTAAAGTTAAAGTCAGGTTTCCTAATGGTAGAATAAAAGGGATTAATGGTGTGTTGCATATTCCTTTATTAGCACAAAATCTATTATCTGTAAGCAAACTAATAGATGAGAGTGTGTAGGTAGTATTTTCTGATGTAGGATGCAAGATGGTTAGAGGTACTATGGTGATTGCTAGAGGTGTCAGATATGGCATATTATATAAGCTTGATGCATGCACTGTTGAGTGTAATAGTAATTTTGTGAAAAGTAAGTCTATGGAAGAAGTGAGGGTTTCACCTTCAACAGATGATCATGGATTTTGGGTACCCAAGGGTGCTCTTTCTTTTGAATCTAAGTTACCTACAGAGAAAACTATGTTATGGCACCAGAGACTTGGCCACATTGGAGAAAGGGTCTAAGGACTTTGAAAATTAAAAACCTTGGTGAAGGTCCTGTCTGATTGTAATCTTGAATTTAATTTATGTGAGCATTGCATTTATGGAAAACAAAACCGTGTTCAGTTTTACTCAAGTTCTCATAAATCTTGTGGTATATTGGATCTTTTTCATTCTAATGTGTTTGGTCTTGTAGATGTTCCTTCAATCGGTAAATCGACATATTATGTTTCATTTATTGATGATTATAGTAGAAGGACATAGATATATTTTCTAAAGAGTAAATCTAAAGTTTTAAGTCGATTTAAAGAATTTAAAGCTATGGTTGAGATGCAGAATGGAAAGAAAATAAAATGTTTGAGGACTGATAATGGTGGTGAATTTTTCTCTAATTATTTTTATAGATTTTTTAAATATTGTGGTATTCATAGACAAAATAAAACTTTATATTCTCCACAATAGAATGGATTTGTAGAAAGAATGAACAGGATGTTGATGGAGAAGGCTAGGAGTATGTTGAGTGGCGTTGGTCTAGAACAAAGCTTTTGAGCTGAAGCTATTGCCATTGCTTCTTACCTGATTAATAGGTCTCCTACATCAACTCTTATTGATAAGACACCTATAGAGGCATGGTCGGGTCACAACCTTTCATTAAGACACCTTAGAGTTTTTAGCTGTGAGGCATATGCAGATGTGCCAAAGGAGAAGTGAACAAAGTTGGGGAACAAGGCTGTGAAATGTATCTTCATAAGATATAGTTATGGTGTGAAAGGATACAAGCTTTGGGATCTTGTTGCATAGAAGGTAATACATAGTAGAAGTGTATTTTTAGAGAAACTAAGCCTTCTTCTATTACATTGTAGCCTAAACAAAGTAAATAGGAATACGTAATTCAATTTCCTTCTACACCTGAGAAAGTTGAATCAAGGCCCATGGATAGACAAGAAGTTGAGGAGAGCTCATCTAGCTCCGAATCTTCATAATAGGAGGGAAAAACCTCCAACTCAGCTTGTTCATAGGTCTACAAGACATAGACAACCACCTGAAAAGTATTCACTTGATGATTGGAGATGTATTTTTTCTTTGAATACTAACATGGATGAACCCAAATTGGTAGAAAAGGAATTAGGTATGAATGATGTAGAATCCTGGAAGATTGCTATGGATAAAGAAATGGTAGCTTTGAAAAAGAATGATACATGGGATCTTGTACCATTACCTAAAGGATGAAAACCTATTGGTTGCAAATGGGTGTTCATGACAAAGTTTGTTTCAGATGGAAGTATTGAGAAATACAAAGCAAGGTTGGTTTCAAAAGGTTATTCTCAAGTCGAGGGTGTTGATTATGGTGAGATATTTTCTCCTATTGCAAACATGACATCCATTAGATTTTTGTTTTCTATTGTTGCTACTTTTGATTTAGAGGTTGAGCAAATGGATATGAAAATTGCTTTCCTTCATGGTGATTTGGAGGAGGATATTTATACGACACAACCAAAGCACTATGTGGTGAAAGGTAAAAGTAAATTGGTTTGCAAATTAAAGAAATCTTTGTATGGCTTAAAATAGAGTCCTAGGATGTGGTACCAAAAATTTGATACATATGTGTTGAGTTTGGGATTTGAGTGTTCTAAATCAAATCATTGCGTTTATTATAAAACTGGTAGTGATTGTTTCCTATTTATTACATTATATGTTTATGATATGTTATTTATTGGTAAAGGGAAAGGTATGATTTCAGAACTGAACTCTCAACTTGATGCTAAATTTGAAATGAAAGATCTTGGTGCAACTGAACACATTATTGGGATGGAAACTAAAAGAGATAGAGTGAACATAAAGCTATGGCTTGGCCAAAGTAAGTATGTGAATTCAATTTTACAGAAGTTTGATATGCATGATTGTAGACCATTGTGTGTTCTTGTTTCAGTTGGAACAAAGTTATCTATTTCAGATTATCCAACATCCCCATTGGAGATGGAATACATGAGAAGAGTGCCTTACCAGAGTACAATTGGAAGTTTGATGTATGCTATGGTTTGTACTAGACCAAACATTTCCCAACCAGTGGGATTTCTTTCCAAATATATGTCTAATCATGGTAGAGTTCATTGGGATGCAGTTAAAAGATTCTTTAGATATTTGTGGGGTACCTCAGATTATTCCTTATGTTATCATAGTAATGTGACTGAAGATGAGATTTCCCTTGATATTCATGGTTATGTGGATTCAGATTGGACAAGTGATGTTGATAGTAGAAATTCCACCAGTGCTTATGTGTTTACTTTATTTGGTGATGCAATTAGTTGGATGAGTAAGCGACAGGCTATCGTTGCTTTGTCCACTACTGAAGCAGAGTATATGGAAAATACTCATGCTTGTAAAGAAGCCATTTGACTTAGATATTGTGTTCAAATATTGGAATAAAACAAGGTGCAGTGATAATTTATTGTGACAATCAAAGTGTGATATGTCTAGCCAAGAACCCGACATTTCATGCCAAGACCAAGCGCATTGATGTACAATATCATTTTGTTAGAGATATGGTCGAAGATGGCAGGGTGAAGCTGGTTAAGGTAGAGACTTTGATGAATGTTGTTGATTCTTTAACTAAGCCTGTGAGCACAAATAAGTTTAGATGGCATTCAAATACTATGGGCCTTTTGACCCATATCAATTAAAGAGATGGTGTTTACACCCTCACGTTGCTCTTGCAATGTGTTCAAAAAGTGGGAGATTTGTTGGGAAAATGTGTCAACCTTGCAATTATATGTGGTTTATTGTTGATAGGATGTATATATATTTATATATATGTTTCCTAGTTACACTGATAGGTGTATACAATGGTAGCACATAGTGAAATGTGAGCGTGTTAACTTTTTCAGGAAACTTCTAGAATGGCCGAAATACATTAAATAAATGATATATTGTAAATTTGGACCTTTCATTCTTAGGTTTTAGATCTAATGGAAAATATTTTGTTGGTTTGTCTTGCCCTAGAATGTAACTCTTTTTTATGAGGGTATTGTATTACAAATGCAGTACAGATTGTGATGATTTCTGAGAGTCTGATAATGGTCATGTTGTCTCTTGATCTTTGAGTGGTGATACTCCTGTGAGAAGCTTGATCTACAAGTATATTGTAATCTTTTTGATTTATTGAATAATATATTGGGCGACTTTTGGAGTGTGGTGTTTTTCTCTCGAAAGGGTTCTCCCCACGTAAATCATTGTTTCATGGTATGCATGATATTTATGTTTATTTCTGTTTAAGTTTTTGTAACTATTAAAGATCTATAAATTTTTTGCATTATTCTCCTCTCAATATTAGTGTAGGAAGTTGTTCCGCTACCTTAGCTTCCTTACAATATCTTGCCAATTTTTAATCACTGTCATTGATATTTTATAGAATATAATGGGTGGGGTTTTATTCCATGGGTTAAAATATACCCATAGAGATCAAATGCCTATTGAGCCTAAAATTATATTTGGGTTGTTGAAGATTTATAATCTAATGGCTAGGGTTAAACTTCGTGGGTCAAAATGTACCCACAAAGCTCAAATTGCCATAGGGCTCAAAAATGCATTTGGGCCCATGGGCATTGGAGCTCTATGCTACATTTTGGCCCATGAAATAGAACCCAAATTGTTAGATTATAAATAAAATCAAAGATGGTGAAAAATAATTTAGGTTTGATTTAAAACATTCATTTTTAAATTTAAAATATTAAGGAATTAAGGAACTATAGACATGAGCATTACACCTTAAACTAGTCAATCACTACAACACTCAAGTCCTTACTTTTCCATAGGAATTTAACTTTTTAACGGAAGGATTCACCATGTTAATTAAGACATTTTCCTATTTTTTGTGAAGATTTGCCAAAATTTTCTACAAATTTCTAGTGATTTAAAAGAATTTACCAATAAAATTAATATTTTTTCAAAAAATGAAAGATTTTCCAATAAAATTCTTATTTTTTCCAAACAAATGAGATTCACTAGGATTTTATATCTTCTTTTAGGGGATTTTCTTAAAGTTATCTTTGTTACTAATGATTAAGAATGTAGATCAAAACCTTAATCATTTTATAAACTTATTATAGAAATAGAAAATATACAGATTGATATCGCACACTCGATCTTGATCTACTAACATCACTTCATCCTGAATTATCCCTCTGTCTAACCATTTAATCAAATATCCTTATTTGATTAAAGTCATCATAATTCCCCTTTTAATTAAATAAATCCTTCGATTTAATTAAATCATTGTCTGTGTAATTAGCTAGGTCATTTCATCTTCCTATCTTTATTTAATTTAATAATCCATATTGTTTGATTAAATCTCTAAAGTTCATCTATTTAAATTAAATAAATCAAACATTTATCTAATTTAATCTAACATCACCCCCTTTGGTTAAATAAATCAAAAATATTTATTTAACGAAGTCTAAATCATTCTCTTATCAATTTGAGTTATTTAAATCCTAAAATCTAAGTCAAAATGGTCAAATCAACTAACATCATTTAAATTAATCAAACCATGATTAATTCTAATCCTAATCACTCAAATCCTCTAGCTTTTGCCACTTGCACAATAAATCAATTTATTTAATTTATTAATTCTCCTATTTCATTCAAAAAAGGCATCAATGGTTGGAATATTCCCCAAATTTGAAAAATCCCTCCAAAAGGGTTTGTACATCCAACAAAGCATTTAAAATCTCTTACATGTCCTTTTCTTGAGCCATGTGGCATTAATTTCACCTTTCACCTCATCCTTCAAGCCATCTTTTGAATTTGAATCTTCCCCCTCTTTGCACATTCTCCAAAATGTGCTCATTCCTCAACCATTCACATGTTGACAAGTGGCACCTTGCCCTTTATTGATTATTAGTCCCACATTCATCCATTTTGTCTTTTCTCTCTTCACATCCTTCTATAAATAGAGAGCTCATCCTTCATTCCTATCATCCACAATTTGAGCAAAGTTACTATACCTCAATTTCATCTTAGATCTTTAGCATTTGCATCAAATCCATCAATTGTAGCTAGGTTATTGCAGGTTTTCTCTATGGAAGGCACTTGAAATAATCACCAAGTGGATCACAATCACCATTCATCATCAAAGCTTGCTTAGGAGTTGGGAAAGGGCCAATTTCTACATCAAATTGGCACCAACTCCCCCATAGGCTCAAGAATTTACATTGCTTTCATAGGATTTAATCTCTTTTATTGATTTCTTATTATATTGCTTTCATTTTCCTATTTTGAGCATTGATAAATGGATTTTATGGGGAATCTCTATTCTAACTTGCATTTCAATCTTCTAATGTGTTCATTTGTTGTGTTTGTGCAGGTATAGGATATTGGTTCACACTTATAACCATTTATGTACAAATATATATGGCATATCATTTAGCCTTGACGAGTAATTAAGATAGGGGATCTTCACTATTTTGTTAAATGTTGCAATAGTTTAAATTGGGGTCATTATCAATAAATGGTGTTTAATACCTTGCATCTATGAGCTTTTGAATATTTATATTATTAAGGAGATAGAATAGTATTTTCATGATAATAAGAAGTTAGCTTTTAAATCATTGGGCCTCATTGTGATAGTATGGAAGATGCCTAGAATTTATTAGTATTTTCCTAGTATACTAAAGCATTTGAATTTTGTTGACCTAGGAATAGTTTTTTGATCATCTCATTCAACAATTGTTGTATTTATATTTGTTATATCTTATATTTTAGTATACTAGTAAATATAGATTTCTAAGAGAATAGACCGGTGTCAAATATGGGTAGACAATGAATAGTATGCTAATTTTTAGCCTACAACATAATATTTTGTATGGTACAACATATACAAGATGCTTTGAATAAAGATAAAATTGAAAAGAAGTGTAGAATTTGATTGATTTTATTCTTTTCCATTTCATGTATTTTTTAGGACATGTGCATTAGATACAAGGCATGGAAGCATTATGCACTTGATATATGTATGATGGATTACTAGCAATTACATGTTACACTAGATTCCTTCATCCATGCCAACTTCAAACTAGTAGATCCTTTGTGAAGGGTCAAGCTTCTCCATCTTGGAGTAAGGTCAAGTAAGCTTATTATTTTGTGACTAGATGAAAAAACACCCCAATTATTATCTCTCTCATATAGATTTTGAAGATTATACTTCACAAAAATTCTTCAAACATTTATGTAATTATAAATATGTTTTATAAAGTAATATGTAAGACCTTATTGAATGTAAAAGTGCAAGGATCTTATCGTAATTAATTATTTATTTTGATGTAATATTCATGTTGAATACACTTGATGAATTTTATTGAAAGTCTTTAGCACCTATTATGATGAGTAGTTATGACTATTTTGGTTAAAAAAAATAAACATTTTATAGTTTAATCATTTTACTATATTATGTATTATTATAACAAAAGTGGTATTTATATTTGGAATTAGAGCTAAGTTAAACTTTAACATTTAAGAGCCTACTATGTTAGTGCGTGAATAAAAATTTGACCAAAAATTTGACCTCGTTCTATTCTAACTAAACATGTATTTTTTCTATATTCAAAGATGGGAAAATCTAAGCCAAGGAAATGGCTTGAGAAAAAGAGAAAAGGTAGGAACCAAACCAAAATAGAAGGGAAATCCACCGAGCCATTTAAAGAAGAGATTATTTGACTCTTTTACACTAAGACCTAACAACAACTATGAGTCAAGTAAAACTAGAAAAATGGAAAAAATAGTATCTAAAATTGAAATTAAACTCAATAAAAAAGCTCCCCAATCTCCAATCCTCAGCCTAATCCTACAATGCCCATAGAAGTGAGGATTAAGCTTCTCAAGTTGATATGCATCAATCTTCTACTAATTTTTTGTTCATTGGAGATTTTCCTTGAGTGAATCCAAAATTTTGGAGCTTTTCTTGACCAAATCTCTAGCTCTTGATACTCTACTATATATGATGACTAAATCAACAAAAGTTAAAATTCCATAACCATATAAATCCATTAATGGAATCATACTAATGGCCATATGATGTGAAGTATTATAGAAATACTCCCTTAGATAGAATCATTCAATCCATGTTGTTTGATTTCCTAATACATAAGACCTCAAATACTCCTCAATCCACTTATTCACAATCTTTGTTTGCACCTTCTTTTAGGTAAATAATTGATAATAGGTACCAATTCAATTCCTATCAAATAAAAAATCTCCTACGAAAATAATTAAAGGAATTTATATCTTTGTCATTCACTATGTTCTTAGGAAACCACTAAAGTTTGAAGACTTCTTTGATAAATAATCTAGTCAATTGTGGTGCTTTATCCTCAGAATAAATTAAAAAGAAATGAACATATTTAGAATGTGTATTAAAACATATATACAATACTCACCCTAAAATATTGGAAGGTAGGTGATGAAGTCCATAAAGATGCTCTTTTATTTTCTACTAGAGATTTATAAGGGTTACATTAAACATGTTGGAAACATCTAATATGTTTTATTTTTATTGCAAGCAGCACTGAGGATGTCACTCAAGATATCTCTAATAAAATATCTCCCTAATTTTCTTATAAGTCTTGAATTATCCTAGGTAACTTGTTAAGCATGTACCATGAAATTCTCTCAATACTTTACCTTCTACATTTAATCTAGGATGAGATAGATAATGTCCTTGTAAAATATGAGATTACTTGCTACCTTTATTTTATGCAAATAATTTTCTATTATTAATGAAGAAATTGTCAACCTATAACATTGATAATAAATTCATACCAACTATTCTACAATTCTTGTTTGATTAGAATGTATTGAATAGATACCCTTGTGATTTTAAAATTTTCTTTTCTACTATATACAACTGTTGGGGTAAACCCAAGAAATATGTAGTCATACATACAATATTGCTACTATTCAAGAAGATTATGTCCCTAGGTTTAACATTGTAAATGTAGCACATCATAATTAGTAAATTTCTTGATAAGGGATGTTAGTAATTTTTGAATCAAGTGCATTCTCCTCCTACACCAAATTTATTGACTAATGGTGATGCTCGACACTCTTTAGCAACCTAATCTAGCAAAGGTGCATTGATAACCATTGAATGTCTGACACTTTTTTCTCAAAAATATTATAAGATTTTCTAGAGATGAAAATGATTTGAAAATCAAGGATAAATAATTATTTCCTCCAATGAATACCCATTCTTTGTGATTTAGGAATTTGTCAAGATCTAGTAATGAGTATCTTTAGAGTTAAACTATGTTGAAGAAATTTTTCACCTAATTATGATCTCTCATTAGTATCATAAAAAGTATCAACCTCTTAGAACTAAAATTACTTATCAAAATTACTTTCAAAATTTAAAAATCTTGAAGTGACTAATTCCTTAGATAAACATCTAAATAATCTAATAAAAAAGTTAGATATTATAAAAAAAATTCAATTCCTTGCATGAGATTTATGTTTCTTCATCAAATATCACCTAATTTTTTTGAGTGATTTAAACCTTCCTCTATTTTATTTAGTGCAATTTTGTTGTATGAATAAAATAACTAATTGGATTCATCTTCTATAGCATGACTAAATTCTTTTTTTCTTAGTGGAAAGGATTGGAATTCTAGTTGAATATATAGATACCAATTTGACCTTAGCCTTCTCAAATAATATATGACATACTTGAGTAATTTAGGCCCTCTTGTATTATGTGAACATGTGAAATCATTCGAATTTTAAGTAAATTAGTTTTTACCTTCTCATATTTGAGTTGGGTATATCCCATCACAAAGCCACCATGTTCATCTAATAGACATCTAGGATCACCTAAAAAGCCTTGATTTTTATTTAAATTTATCAAAATATGTGTGAAAATTTGTGTTTCAAGATAAGAAATTTCATCATGTTGATATTTCTATAGAACATGCAAAATGTGTATGAAAAAATGAAACTCCTACTACCTACATTGTTGGAGTAGGAAATGAGATCTATTATCAAGATATAATTGATGAAATAATCATTATTTATTAGAGGAGGTGGATACTACTAAAGGGGTAGAATGTTCAAGGGAAACTATTTCTTCATATTTGACACATCATTTACCACTTTTGTTATAAAATATTATTCAATGATTATACTAATGTTTTGATTGAATCTCTCTTAATTCTACTTGAAGTGATCATATGGTCCTCCAAATGGATTGCATGTTCTTGATCATCCATCAATTCGTTGGCATGACTTGTCTTGAGAAACAAAGTAATTTAAAAAAAAAAGAGTTGTGTAACAACTTGGAAGAATCTTAGATGAAGGATTTAGAGTGTTTTCAATTCTAATAGCTAAACAATTTAACATTGCGAAAAATTCCCTTAAATTCACTATAGTATTTATTTGTATTTGAGAATTGTACAAACAAGACATGACTATCTCTTGTTACTTTATAGAATGAAAGAAACTTTTAGATCAGTAACTCCTTACAAATAATAAAATTGAAAATAATATGGTGAAACCAATGAGTACTACACTTTGTAATGTTTCCAAAAAAAATTAAACTACATCTTCATGCACCTTGCTCAAAATTTAACATGTAGTGATGAAGGTTGAAATATGTTCATCTAGATGTTATTTGCAATTATCATAGAACTTTGGAAAACTCATCCTTGATCCACAAGTAAGCTTATGATGTTAATAAATTCCAATGGACCAATTTGAGTTTTACATGGAAATAATGGAGGTGGGTCATTATCATTGATGTAGTTACCCTCCAAATTAGTCACTTGTGTATCTAGTCTTAAAGCTAGAATAAATATAACAAATTCTAATGGAGTTGTTGATGAAGATTCTTCTTTTGGAGGGGAATGATCAAGAACTACTTTCCTTTGCAACCGAGTCTAGACTAGATTATAATTCATTAGCAATTGTCATTCCTCCATAAAATCTCCAAAAAATATTAGCATTTTAATTCACACTTTTAAGTCCAAGATAAAACTAAATAAATTTTTTATAGAACCTCTCTCCAAATTAGAAGGGGAAGCTCCTTATGCACAAAAACTAACCTAATTTAAACTACATGTACTTTATAGTTACAATATATATATTATTTTCTAGGGTGGCTCATGCTCATGTTGAGTAAAACTAAAGGTGTGTCTTTTTAGATTCGCCTAGTACAAAAGGCTAACACACTCTTCAACTCAAGGAAAAATGTTTTTTTGATTTTTGACAAAAAGATCATATAATAACATGTTTACATTGCTCAATTAAAAATTAGACACTAAGTAGTGTAAATACAAGTTAAGGATTTGATAGGTTTACATGACACACAAACTTAGTAAATCATAAATAAAACAACACATTAAAAGCTACAATGATTACACTTTTCTAAAATTTGTAATATGAAACCTTCAATGTTTAGAAAATAATTCAATTTACCTCGTCCATTCATGAAAACAAGATATTTCAAGTTAGCATCAAAATTAAACATAAATCCTAACAAAACTTGACTTGATCATCACTATGAATACAAATTCTTCAATAAGCATTAAGTGATATTTGACTTAAAACCACACAAGGCATATAATAATCGAGTAGCAATTCCAACAAGTAGTGAAAATAAATTAAAGAAACTAAATGCACTTCTACTCATGGAACTAAGTGCTTGCATGTAATGCAAGTTTTATTACAATTTTATATCAACTAATTCTAAAACTCAACTTTGACAATCTCCAATTAAACTTAATACAAACTAATACTTAAAAGTCGCATATACATGATAAGAGATTTAAAGATCGACTCTTATGATAGATGACCTAAAAATGTGGCATCATGCTAAAATTAGAGACCACTAAAATAACACAAGTTATAAATAATGTCAACTAAAATCAGGTTTTTAGAATATGCTCTTTTGATAAAAATGGTGTTATTTTAGCTCAGGCTAAAGTTGTTAATCTAAACAAGTGGTTTGGAGATTTTAATGAATCTTTTACTTTTTTTTACCATGGTGGATCCTTGAAAAACACTCTAAAGTTGTCTTACAAATGCCTTGAATCTAAAAATGCCTCCTCTTTTATAATTTTTTCACCAAACCCTAAGTGCATTTTTATTTGAAAACCTTGAATCCTTTGAGTAAACATTTTCTGAAACACAAATACCTCTAATAATTTTTTTTATCAAAGTTAACATTTTTTGTGTATAAAATAACCAAATATTATATAAATCCATAATTATTATTATTGTCTTTAATTTTTTTATTCAATGAAATTACCCTCTTGAAAACTAAAAAAGATCATAGAAAAATTTATGACTTGGTATGCTATGGAATTGCTAATGATTGCTAGAGAATGGGTAATTTTTTAGACTATTTAGTTTCTAATGTGACTATTCATGATAGGACTATAACAAATATGACTATTGATTAGAGACTAGTAAAAATGCTACAAAGAGAGTAAATACAATGTTGTTATGAATATTGATGTTTTTCCCTATTTTGATAAAATTTGGTTTCACTTTTGAAATTATTATTATTTTTATCTCACATTCTATTGTTTAGTATACTACCCTACAACCTCACACTTTTACCATTCAAAAAGGACAATCTATTTCTTTTTGGATAACTATACTTAGCAAATTTTTCTTGTTTAAAATTTTAAGGCTACTTGAATAAGTTCCACCTCTTGTAATTATAGAAATTTAATTATTATGCACATGTTGGTTAGCTTTTTTGTTAAACAAGCCTCCATAAATAATTCTTCCCTTTTCATTTTAATATGCAATCGACTATAATCCTCTAATAGGTACATAATGATGAAATTTCCTATATCGAGGTGCATACCTTTACATAGGAATTCAAGTTTGATTTCATTATTCTTATTTTCCTTATTAGAGTTTTCCCCTTAATATGGAATATAATAATTGTATTTACACCCTCACATATACACCAATATTTATTTTTAAGTGCACCAATTAAACATGACCTTGTTCATTATATCATTTGACCATGTTTAGGTGTGCACTTCACACTTTCTAAAATTTAAATTTTCCCTTTTTACTAGCAAACACATCCATATTAAAATTTGTCTTTGATGTAATCTCTCCTTTCCAAGTGTGTCCCACTATACAAAAATGTTTTGACTTTGTCTTTATTAGGTGAGCACACCTATGAATGTATTTTTAATATTTTGTCCTTTTGAATAACTATATTTCTTTGAATCTTCTTTATTAGGTGTTCATGCACCCCTTCACACTCCACAATTTTGATCTTTACCCATTTTAGTTGTGTACCTCACAATAATATTATACACTTAAAAACTCTGTTATTTAGGTGCACACTTGATAATTAGACTTAGCAAATTTTCTAAATTTGTATCTTCTTTAGACAAGTTCACACCTATTTATCATTTTCCTTAATTTGAAGTTAGGAAAAAATTCTTATTAAGGTACACACCTCACAATGTAATTTATGAATATGCTTTTGAAATCCTATTTCCTTCATACAAGTGCATACATTTATATGTGATTTCAAAAGTAACCTTGAGTTTTCTTTTTTCCTTGTTAGATGTGCACTTAACAATAAAATTTTGATTTCAACTTTGAGTTCTCATTTTCCCTTTGATAGGTACACATCTAAACCTAAGAATGCAAATTTTCCTTATTGGTTACAAAGTTTCTTTTATTGAGGTTCACATCTAGACAAAAAAAAAATACTTAATCTCACAAACTTGATTCTTCTTCACACAAGTGTACCTTTGACTTCCTACTATAGCCAATTAATCTAACAAAAAATTTCTTTCTTTTGATAAGGTGTCTCCTTAATTAAGTGTGAACTTAACATTGGAAAGCATTTTGACTTTGAAATTCACTGTCTTTTATTACCCTCTTTTCTTCTCCTCACTGTATTTTCTTGAAGGTCATACATACTAATTTATAAAAATACAAAGAGGAAAAATAAAACAAATGGACCAGTTAATCAAAAATTGAAACATGATTGTTTGAATCAATGACAATATGAGGATATAGATTTCAAACTTGACATAATACAAAAAAATCATATTGATATAACAATTGGCTTTTTCTAGGGACCATGATGTAGGGGAAAGAATCCAGTAGTTGTGCATGTTCCAATAGTTGTTACAACATCTATTGATTTAATGCCCAATATTTTTAATAATATTGCACCAATAGTTGTAACTTTAAAGTTGTTAATGTTGATGATGAGTACCCATAACTAAATTAAATGCATTCCTTGGATCTAAAAGGTAACAAATCATGTGATGCCGCATCAACACACTAATAAAACATGACTTAGTGCACAACTATCGGTCTTTTTTTTTAATATTTTGGACACCTCAATAAAATACATGATGATGTGGCATCATATTTGGTGATGTGGCATCATATTTGGTGATGTAGCATCATATTTGATGATGTGGCCCTAAAGCCTTAGTTATAAGTAGGGGACTTGCCAAGTAAGCTATTGTAAAAAATGGAGTTATTTGAAATTTCCAAGTAGGATTTTGAGAAGTACGAAGTTAGGGTTCTCAACTATTAGGTCCTCTCCGCTATACTTGTAGCCCAAGAGAACTTCAAAATCTCTATTTTATCCTATAGGTTGGTATTTTATTAGTTGGGAAACAAAGAGTAACTATCTTTAAATTACCTAAACCGTGAATAGGACACACTAAATCACCTAAATAAATATAAAATGTGAAATTACATCGTAAAATAGGAAATAATAATACTAAATAACATAGAAAAAAATTACAAGTGGGAATAAAGGGAAACAAAATGTGTTACACTCCTTGTAACTAAGATGTCAATTATGATAGAATGTAACCTTGCAAATGATGTGAAAGATATGTTGTGTAAAAAGGCTCAAGAAGACTTTAACGATAATATAGAGAAAACCCTAATAGGATCTCAACAATGCCATGTACTTCAAGATAGTATTTTATCCTTTTGAAATTAAATCACATCTTTCAAGGATATTATTTTTATTTTTTGATATATATTACAAAATTTTGATGTAATAGTATATCCTCATGAATGATAGCTACTTCATTCTTTGTCTCCTTAACATATTATTGACCATATTCATATGTTTTGATTAAAATATGCAGGGAAAGGACCTTGATCCCATATTTCAGAACATTAACAACTTTAAAAAAAAGTAAAACCAAAGAAGAGGCATGTAGGCCTGCCAAAAATTAGAACAACAAAAAACCAAACTAATAGCAAAATAAAAAATATCAACACAAAAAACAAAAAAGCAAATAGCACTCAAGAGCCAAAAATAGCTACTTGATCAGGTTATAGTTATTTATCAAAGCATTGAGTAACTCCTAGTCTTCTTTGGCCTAGAAAATTTTCCCCTTCTTTTTGTTGACTTTAACTAACTAAGATTCCTTGTCATTTCCCTATTTCTTCCTTTGTTTATTTATTTTTTATTTACCTGACACAACTCCCATCACAACCTTCATCATAATGCCCTCAGTTACAAAAATAAGATTTTTGAGGCCTGATTCCATTTCCTCAGTATTATGATGGAGGAACTCCTCATCCTCATAGACCTCCTTTTCCTTATCCAAAATTGAAACATTTTTTTCCTTTAGTAGCTAACAAAGTACCAACAATAGGGGCTTTGGCTAACTTATAGGAAATTTGACCCCTAGAAGAAATCAAACTATTCTACTTCATATTCTAAATAGCTCTTAGCTCACCTTCAACATCAGAAATGTCAATAGGTCCCTCCTCTTCCACACCAAAACTAACTTTCTTCTTCTTTCCTTTTCCAATCTTGAAAAGAAGAGGCAATTTCCTCCTAATAGGGGTAGCGACACTTTTGAGAGCATCCAAACTCTCACTCTCACAAAATTTTGCAGAGGAAATCAAATATTTTTTCCTTCCATTTTTTTGCAAAACCTTTCCTCTTATCTAGGGTAATGATAATAAGATCTTCCAATAGAATAGGTCTATGGTTTTTACAAGTCCATGAAAACCCCTCTTTACTTTTAGTGCACTTCTTCCCCCATATTTAATAACCGAGATAGAGCTCCCTTTCAAATATTTAGCAGAGGTAGGAGGGGGTTCAATTTCTTGAATCTTCACATCACTTTTCCTAACAACAAGGTTTTACTTAGAGGCCACTGAGAGGCTGAATTTATAAAGGGCCATTATCAAGCCTTGGTGCAAAGGGGGGTAGGCCCCATCATCAATATAGTTCTCAAGGGAGGAAAGGAAATAGAAATGGATATTTATCCTATGACCATGCCTAATATGGTTTAGAATAGGAAAGTGGTAACCATGAATTGTTTGGAATATTCCTTCCAAAGTAAAATATTTCATAATATGGAGACTTACCAAGGCCCGCGATGTCGGTAACTTTTCCTTGCTATATCCATTATGGAATTTTCCCACCTTTTCCATTTTTTTGAAAGAAGATTCAATAAAATTGTTGTAGTTTCTATTGCTCCTCTTTTGGATTGTCAAGCCATCACACTGTAGACTAGTATCTTTAGCAATTAAATCTTCTATGAATTAAAATATCACTCCCACCATAGTCATGAACCCTTGCTCCTAGGAATCGATAAATTTGGAAGTAAATTTGTCATTGTGCCCTTGTATGACCTCCTTTTTCAAATAATTCTCATAGTTCAATAATCTACATCAGTGCTTCACAAGATTGTAGCTAGGTTCTTTTTCTTGGACCTCCCATATTCTCCTTTGTTCTATTCTTTCTAATCCCACAATGAATATCACTAGTTTCCCTTCTATTACATAAATTATAATTAAAATAGACAGAAAACCAATCAATGGTAACAAACTTAAATAACTACCACCCTTCTTCATAAAAGTCGACACACTGATTGTTGGGATATGGTGTTGTACACCATTGCATAAAATGTTTATATTATAATGTTTTAGTTAAATAATTATTTAGTTATGATGTACCTAGGAGGTGTAACTTTAATCACACTAGGTAATTATTTGGGGACCACTGTATGTTGTATTGTAATATTGTATTATTATTTAATGTGTGGGAGACATGGGATACTAATTTAATATTGGGGAAATATTTAATAAAGTGAAAACTTAGTACCCATATGTTCACATGGTTTTGTGGCACATGGTTTTATCTTACCACTTAGTTGTATTTTTGTGAGTTTGAATCTATAAAAGCAAGCACATGTTTAGTGGTTAAGGTTGGTTGGGTGAGCGGGTTGTCAATATTAAGTCTTTTTGAGGAGTGCATATGTGAAGCATGGCATGGATTGTGTGGATTCATGTTTGGACACATGAGGATGGATGGAGAGGCTTGATGCTTTAGAGGTATTCATTGTAACTCTTATATTGTTTTATTGTTGAATAATAAGATGGAGTATGGATGCTTTTGGAGGCTGGGTTTTTCACTCTTGAGGGTTTTGCTAGAGTATATCTTATATTATCTTGTGGCTTGTTAATTTATCTATGCATTATGGTTACTTGTATGCATGTTTATCTCTCATGAGGCTATGTAGGAAATGGATTAGGATTTTGGGTTATGATGCATTATTTCCTAACAATGATGTCCTATCATCAACCACTTGTCATCACCTCTCTCAACCAAAGTACCATTATCATCATTAATTCATGCCCTTTATTTCATAATATATTTCATATTCTTACCTTTCACACAAATCCATTGAGGATTAACCTCACACATGGGGGAGATTGTCAATAAAACCTATATCAAAATTTGGGAGAAGAGATAGGTAATATCAAGTTTCTAATCAATAAAATAAAATATTTTTTCATTATTTCCTTCATAATGTATATAATCCATCTTGGAAATTTTTCTATCCACCTCATACAACTTTTGAATTTCCTTCCAACTAATGACCACATAACCCTTCAACCCTAAATAAGAAAAACTTATTTTTGACTTACTTGGACTCATTTAAATTTTGTCTTTCATTAGACATGATCTCCTTCACTTTTCTCAAGAGATCAAAATACAACCAATAATTCCAATCTTGACAATTTAGACTTTCATTGGAAACATCTACAACCGGGTTACCTTCTTTGTAGATATGATCAATTTTAACTTGAGAGAATTCCATAAGAATTCTTCTATAGTCATTCATCATATTTCTTAACTTCCAAGGATATATCGTATTACCTTTCAAAATTTGAATAATCATTTTTGAATCTCCTTCAATCTCTAAATTATGAAAACCATTCTCCTTCATCCTTATTATAATCCACCAAAAAGTAGTAGCTTCAGCCTCATTATCAGATCCTTTGCCAATGTTTTTTGCATGAACCTCAATCAAGCACTGCTTCTCATCCCTTATAACTCCTATTGCAGTAGCAATACCTAGATTTCCTTTTGAATAGCCATCAAAATTAAGCTTCATCCATCCATTATCGGGAAGTTTCCATCTAACACTTTTCCTTAAGATAATTTTTCCCTGGTTGACCTTAGTCAGATCCTACCTAACCCCCCAATTTTTTTTGATCCTTAAATCTATATATGGAGGCATCTTCTTAGAAAAATCAAAATTCAAGTAATTAATATTTTCTTTTAGATTATGTTGAATACTTTGAAACATCTTTTTGTTGTTTCTTCAAATTTCTCTAAAAATCTTATTATTTCATTCTAAGTTCCATAAATCTCAAGAAACAAAAGGAAGAATCGACTTCCAAATTTCAAGAATCATATTATGAGAGAAAGGGGAACTACCATACCAAGAGGTAACAAAGTCTCTTAAGGTCTTATGAAATATCTAATCGCTACTAAGATTTTACAACATCTCAACCCAAACTTCTCTTGAGAAATCATAGTGAAAGAAGACATGGTCAATAGTTTCCTCCCCCTTATAACATAGACTGCATATGTTAACCAACCAAAAACATCTCTTGTTTAGGTTGTCAATAGAAATAATTTTATTATGATTGTTGCCCACCAAAAGTAGTTAACATTAGAAACCAATCTATTGTCCCAAACAATATTTCAATTAAAAGAAGAATCCCCATTTTAATTAAACACAATAGAATAAGAATAACTAATAGAGAAGGAGCTGGAAGGATGCCTTACCCAAATACATTCATCTTTTTAATTCAAGGAGAAAAACTAACAATCTCCAATGATATTCTTAACTACTCAATGTCCTCCTACTATCTTTGTTGTCTTCCACCTCTCAATATTCTTCCTCCAACAATTTGTTCCCCAAATTTCTTCCACTTAATATTTTTCCATTCCAATCAATATATTTGTGAAGCTTTTCACCATTTTTCTAACAAACATCTCTTTAATATGATTAAAATTTTGAATTGAAGATAAAATCACACCATCAATCCAAGGATCATTCCAAAAATTAACTTTCTTCCTATCTCCCACTCTCCAAAAAAAATACCTTGCTTAATGATATTTTTTACTTTAAGTAGGTTGTTCCAAACAACTAATCCCTAAAGAATATCAGAGGAAGTTAAGAAACAATAGTGATCTTTACTATCCAAATATTTATCTTTTAGGATAAAGCCCCAATCTTTATTATCTTCTATAAAATTCCAACCCACTTTAACTAAAAGGGATTTATTAAACAATTGTAATATTTTGATTCCCAAACTACCCTTCTTCATGTTACAAACGTTCATCTAGTTGACTAGGGAAATCCTAGTTTATTCCACTATACCAATCCACAAAAATATATTTTGAATATGTTCTATTTTATCAGCCATAAAAGCTAGAATTTTAAATAAAGAAAGATAGTAGACTAGGGAAATCCTAGTTTATTCCACTATACCAATCCACAAAAATATATTTTGAATATGTTCTATTTTATCAGCCATAAAAGCTAGTTTTAAATAAAGAAAGATAGTAGACATGGATGTTTTGTATAGAATCTTTCAATAATTGAAGTTTTCTAGCTTGACTTAACATTTTCCTTTTCTAGCTAGCCAATTTTCTTTGCATCCTTTCCACTATACTATTCCAGTAATTATTTGAAATTTTCTTAGTAGATAAAGGAAGCCCCAAATAAGTAGCAAGAAGGTTAGCCATTTGATATATCCAATAATTCTCATTAGTCTATCTCTAAGAGGGGCATCGGTATTAAAGAAGTAGATAATGTTTTTATTGTAATTGATATACTAACCAAACACATTAGCATAATTGTCCAAGAGAGATCTCCAATGATTAGCTTCCATCACAAATGTAGCTCCAAAAAGAATAGGATCATCCACAAACTATTGATGAGAGGAGGGAGGAAAATAAGAAGCAACTTTAACCCCTTTCAGTAAACCAACAATAATCAAGTTTTGAAGATTTCTTCCTAGAACTTCAGCCATAATAATAAACATGTAGGGGGAAAAAGGGTCACCTTGTCTAAGACCTCTTCCATAAGAGAATAACCTCTTAGGAGTACCATTGAATAACACAAAAAATTTAGGAGTAATAACACAAGCTTTGAGAAGATTTAAAATCTCTTTAAATCCAACTTTTTCAAAACAATGAACAAAAAGAACCATGAAACTCTATCATAAGCCTTAAATATATCCAGCCAAGGATCATACTAAGTTTTTATTATGCTCCATGGAGTGAATATATTCATGATTAGACAAAATAGCATCCATAATTTGTCTACTTGAAACAAACCCTTTCTGATTAGAAGATATCAACCTATGGAACATAGATTTAAGTCTATTAACAATCAATTTAGAAAATATATTATAGACATTGTTGCATAATCTAATTGACATGAAATCCTACATAGAAGAAGCCTCCATTTTCTTAGGAACCAAAATAATAAAAGTGGAATTCAACTACCCCCAAAGCTTTCTTGTTCTAAAAAATCTTTAGCAGCCATAAGAAGGTCCTCCAAGATAATATCCTAGAAATCTTGAAAAAGGAGGGAGGGAACACATCTAGTCTTAGGGATTTGAAAGCACTAAAAGAAAAAAAACATAAAATTCAACCTCTTCTAAGGAAATAACCTTCCCAAAGTCATCAATATCTTGGTCATTTGAGATCTAAGGAATCACATCTATAACTTCCTACAAGCCAAACATATCTTAGCTGGAATCAGCCAAGGTTTCCTTAAAGAAGGAAACAAAGGCATAAGAATATATTATTCCTCCATAAGAAAAATGCCATTTTGAAGTGTCAGAGTTCTAATGACATTTCTTCTCCTATGTTTCAAAGTAGATTGATGAAAAAAATTGTATTCCTATCTCCTTCTATAAGCCACTAAATTCTATATTTTTGTTTCTTGAAAATTTCCTCATTTTTCAAAAGTCTATACCACTCATTCCTCAAATCTATTTATTTTCCACAAGTATCCATATCAATCATTCCCTTCTCCATACTTTCTTGAACTTCTTTCAAATCTTTAATCAAATTTTATTTTTTTTGAAAGATATTCCCAAAACATAATCTACTCTATCCTTTGATATTCTCTTTAATAGTCTACATCTTTTTAAAAAAATGAAACATAGAGATACTATTACAAGGATTATTCCACCATTTTTTGATAAGATCTCTAAACTAAGGGTGTGATTCCCACATGATTTCATACCTAAAGGGAAAATGGCCTTTAGAAACAACATCAATCCAATTCAACAATATAGTACTGTGATTGAAACCTGTCCTTGGTAAAGTAGATAGAGAAAGTCTAGGTAAAATATTCCATCCATTAGATATAAGAAACATATCTAGATTTAAATGTATCAAATTTTTACCTTGCCTTCTATTAGACCATGTAAAATTTGACCCTTGGAGCTCAATATCAACCAGACCAACAAAAGAGAGAAAATTAGCAAAATCAACCATACTTTCAAAGTAGTCTTCTAACCCTCCTATTTTTTTTTGAAGTAAATAAAGAAGTATTAAAATTCCCTCTGAAAAACTACTTCTCTCCTTGCTTAGCTTTCACCATACCAAAAATATGACCACATAACTATTTTCTAGTAGGTTTAGTGTTAGGAGTATAAATATTGATAATATTCCACTTAATAGAGTAAATTAGGTCTTCAAAAGAGACCATGAGACTATTCTTACATTGTTGTCCTTTAGTCCCCACAAATCTACTAGAGTTACAAAGAATGACAAGCCCCCTAGAGGCACTTTTAGCGGGTCAAACATAAAAATCAACAAAAGGCCAAATATTTTTAACAGTCTAAGTAAAACTAAACTCCACCATTTTGGTTTCCTAAATCAAACTAATATCCACCTTATTCTCAACTATACATCTCTTTATAATATGTTTCCTGAAAGGGTGATTCATCCCGCTAATGTTCCAAGAAATAATTCTCATTAAAAAATAATTAGGGAAAGCACTTTCTCACACTGCAAGCCCAACAATAGTTGAATCAAAGGAGGGGACTTCCCATCCCCAACCAAATTTATCATTTATTTTTTCTTTGGACCTGATAAATCCAAAGTCCTTTATGATGAGTCCAAATATTGACTCATTTTTGTTAGAATTTATCATATGTTTGTTAGTATTACTATGGGTTTTAGCACCTGGTTACTATTGCTTTCTATGTTATTTCCCTAAACTTATGAACTTTGGACATGAACTTATTCCTATAAATTTTAATGATATTAACCTACTATGTGATATATCTATATTAAATTTACATGTGATTGAATGAATGTTATTCTAAGGTGATTATGGATATACAATTGTATTGTGCACTCTAATGTCATAATGCAAGTTCAGATTAAGATGCAGATATAAATGGAGCTTGCAACATGGAAGAAGTTCATGCCAGCTGCTCGGTTGTTGAAGGAGTCAAAAAGAGATGGACATTGAAGAGGTCAATGGTTGGAAACTTCCAGCTCATGTGGAAGTTAACTTTAATGACCATGTCTATTAGTTGAGTAGATTTAGGAGGTGTTGTTATGTTGGATCCTCGTTGAGGCAACAATGGTTTGACTAAATTGTGTGCATGCATAACCTCCTTCCACTTTTTCATGCTTTCAATAAATGGTGTACTCCTAATCCATTGGAGTCGAATTCCCAGTTAGTTAGAGTTACTTAATTTAGTTAGAAGCTTTCCTTCTATAAATAATAATCAAATGCTCCTCTTCAAGGGGTTAAATGTTCTAATATTGTACTTGCATTTTTAGTTTCAAGAAATACAGTTATGTTGTTGTTATGATGTAATCATGTTATCAATGAATAAAATGATACTTGGATTCGCTTCATCTGAGTTAGTGTTGAGGAAAAATCATTCAAGGGGGCTCACTTGGTGAGAATTCAATCCATTCAATTAAGTTGTTATTTTATGTTCAACAATTAGTTACAGTTTTAGCAATTGTTTGTTCCTACAACCACTAGAACTTCGTTTTGTGTTTGTTCCCACAACTAAGGTAGACATAGTAACTTCATGTTTGTTTGCTGAGATTTATGTTTCTTTCATTCATTTCAATTCAGTTTAGTTGTTGATTTGTGCTCAGTGCTTATGCTACTTTCTTTCAATAATTTCACTTTCATTACTATTTCCTTTCTAGTTATAGGACAAGGGTGACTACAATTGAGTCCTAGTGCACAGATAGTGCTGACCCATTTCAAGTCCACCTCCCTGGGTTGATAATGAAATAAACCTTCATAATGAGCAAGATAGCTACTTGGTATAGATATACAATCTCTAAGTTATAGCTTTAATGGCTTAGTTATTGAACCATTAGAGGAGGCCAACACTTTGTTTACCAATAGCCACTTCTCAAGCTAACTCCCTAGCTCTAGTGTTCCTATGAGTAAGTATGTCCTATTTACTTTCTCAACCCACATCAGGATTTTTCTTTTTCTTTTTCTTTTGCTTCCCATTCACTAGGGCCCATTCCTCCTCAACATTACCATCTATTTCAGTATAGGAAGGAGAAGGTTGAGTTCTACCTACTCAAATCCCTAATAAAGCAAGATAATCTTCAATCCTTTTGTCCAATTTTCTCTTAAATTTCTTCTTAGACATGTTTTGTTGAGTCTCTATGGGATTTCCTACATTCATTCCAACATTTTCCTTAGTTGAGGATTCTATTTTATCAAGAACAAGTTCATCCTTAAGATATTGGAATAATTTTTCAACTTCCCCATTCTCAAATTCATTATGTTCTTGAGCAAGGTGATCCTTAGAATCTTGGGCCTCTTTTCTGACTTCTCCACCTTCTACATCCCCTTTATTTTGATAAACTAAAACATCCTTAGCATTCTTCTATTGATATTTGTTCCCCTTATCTGAAGCCAAGAATGACTTTGAATCATAATCTTTTTGAGTTGCTTCCTGAGATTTAGAACCTTTTGGGACATAAAATTTCCCATTGATGGAAAAAAGCCACTATTGTTTGTTGGAAACTTTTGAGGTATCCATAACTAGACACTCATTGTGGTTCTTGTCTTGAGGCTTTACAACTATCTCCACCAAAGAGCCAACATTCCCTGAAGGAACAACTTTATCTATAGGATCCTTTTGTACCTCAACCCTATTTTCCATATTGTCTCCACTCTCAGAGGGAATGGAAAGAGAATTTAAAGAAGCAATATCTTTCATTTTATAATTACCCCTTTTTTCTATAACTGTCACTTAGATTCCCATAGTTCTTACATAACTAACAATAAAATTTGAAATTCTCATAAACTATTGGTTGGAGCCAACTACTATATCAATATTTTAGGGTAATATGACTCAGGAGAAATGAGTTTAAACCAACATTAACATAAATTCTAGAAAATACCAATATCAACCTTTGTTGAGTGACCTTGTCAACAACTAATGAATGCCCAACAGAGTTGGAAATGCATTGAAAAAACTTGTAATTCTAGAACTCCATAGGTAATCTAGGAAACCTAACCCAAGTGGGAACCACTAATCCTAAGTCCACAAAAGGTTCAAGCATCAATTTCCATTTGTAAAGAAACAATCAATTCTTAAAACTTTTATCAAAGGCATAAGGACCCCAGTATGGAATTTTACTAGATCTTCCTTATTAACAAATTGAAACAAAAATAACCCATTAGTCATAGCACTAATGGAAACACTACCTTTTAAATTCCAAACTAAATCCATCCATTTATGAATATGCTCTGCATTAGTTCTAAAGGCCAAAAACCTACCCACCAATGCTAAATCCATTCCTGCAATCATTTCATTCATTAGATCATTTGGAACATCAATCTCCAACCCCTCTATAGATATGATCACCAAAGGAGCTGACCCCTTTACTGTGGGAGTAAATGGTGAATCCCCAACACCCCCAAGAATAGTTGC
This sequence comes from Sequoia sempervirens, assembly GCA_007258455.2. NCBI lineage: Eukaryota > Viridiplantae > Streptophyta > Pinopsida > Cupressales > Cupressaceae > Sequoia > Sequoia sempervirens. The sequence goes on along the minus strand of VDFB02058242.1, from coordinate 181,103,594 downwards.
TAGACCAAAACAACTTCCACAAGAGAGAAAATGGTAAGAAAGCTTGCTTCATAATGCAAGATCTAATAATGGTTGAATATGCTTGAATATGTTTGAATACAAATGTACATGAGATGCCTCGCTTATGAAGGAAAGGGTGAGAAATAGGATTAGACAAGATCATGACAAGTGTCTAAATCCCATTACATGAGACAACTAACAAACTAACTACCTAGGAATCAAGCATTACTAGCTAGATCAGTTCTAGAAAATCCAACTAAGACTTCTAGAAAGAATCTTATATCCCAAGTAAACTTAATCATGTGAATATGCCCCCGAATTACCTAATGAGTGGATTAGCTAGGTACAAAACATATATTCACACCAACACCCCCCTTAAGTGCAACTTAGGGAGCAAATTATTATGCAAACTATGAAAATATGAAGATGAAGATGGGTCCCGGGTACGAGGCCATGTTAGGTACCTATTTACAATGCAAGTACAAACAATCAATCAATCTATCACAAGTGGAGAAAAGAAGAAAACCCAATGGGACAAAACTCCTCTCCAAAAGAGAGAAAAGAAACAAAATAAACACGATGTATGGAGGACTCAATGATACCCCCCAAGGACTACATCCATCATGTATATACAATAAATAACACCACATAAGAGGGAAATAGAGAGATAAGATATCTCCCCCATAATGAAGAATCACCTACAAATATGGTTAATGTCCAGAGACAAAACATAATCCAATGCCTACAAACAATGTTTCTTCCCTTGAGAAGAAAATACACCAAATAAAAATGCAAGAAAGCTTCCCATTTTGGATAGGAATTAGGAAGATGAATCCGTATGTATAAATATTATGTCTCTGACATCTGCTCATGTGTTTCCAAGTTCTTGGATGAAGATGATGATGCCACAATCCAATCAGGTACATGCCCAATCACAACAAACTATGAAAAACCAGGAACCAATGGAAACTGGTTTTGAACTAACTCCAAAGAAAAACATTAAGTGACAATAGTGGATCCATGACTATCATCAAATAGGGAGATAAACCCTTAAATTGGTCCTCTAAATCTGAAATGTGAGACTCCACAAACAAAGAAGCAATGTCTGTCAAACAGGAATCCCAATCAAGAAGACTATCAGATACTTGTAATGAATCACTGATAGTAATCAATGAGTCATCAACAAAAGATGGTTATGTGATCTCAACTGGAGAAGTAAGAGTTGCAGGAGAAGTCTTAGGATCATCAAGACACTCAAGTTCTACATCATATTCAAACTCCTCTAAGGTGTCATCATCATAGGGTATGGTTTCAACATCATCAAGTGGAATGAGGCAATATGAAGCAGGATCATCTAGGAATGGAGGCTTGTGTGGATCTCCAAATATCTCCCAAACTTTGGTCCAAACTGTGCGTGGGCATGACATGTTAGAGAAGACCTTATGATAGATCTCACTGAAGATGCTTACACTGAGATTAGAATCAATCAATCCTATGATATGATCATTCTTATTACCCCAAACTAATTTCCTATATTTTCTTTTTGGTTTAGGAATGAGTCCATAAAAATGTGGCAAAATTTTTAGCCACTTACAATGTGTTATGATGCCTTCTTTCCATGACTCATAATTATCCCTAGTCGAAACTATTACAGAAGGATGAGTTGAATAACCCATGATTAAAATAATGATACACTTCTCAAATGATACAATCTGAGATAAACATATATAATACAATTGAAATGAAGTACAATGATCAAAACAACACCCTCCCAACTGCCAAAATATCCAAGTATCCTTTAGTAGACCCACTGGGAAAAATATGAAATCACAAAATACCTAGGAAAAAAATAGAAAAAGTGCATGAATGGCTGGATAGAGCTCCTCAATACCTTTCCAACACCGTAAGAATCGTGAAAATTGGAGATCGTGGAAAAAAATTATGAGCTTGAGAGCCAAAAACCAACATATGACTTTAGTAAGTTAAAACTAGCATCAAACAAAAAAAATTCTAAAAAATAATGGAACCACTAGAAAATTGAGCTTCTCAGCTTTCCGATGATATTTCGTTTCAAAATTTTTGCCTCCATATGTGAAAGTTATGCCAAAATGAAAAAAATTGCCTATTCGGGACCTTGCTAATTAACCAAGGGAAAAAAAATTGAACTAAAGGAAAAAAATGCAGTCCTCATAAGGGGCACTAGCTATCCAGCCATCAGGATGCACCATGTACATCCGTTGGTCAAATTCCAGTAACGGTTTGTTAGTGTTGTGTGTGTACAATATTTCGTGCAATCTTTGCCTAGCGATAATGAATATGGTAACATTAAATCAATCAAATCAATTTCTCACTGTTGTTGCTATGGAGCTTTAATGGGCAACCACCTAAAAAAATTAAAGTAGGCCTCTATTAAAATTTAAAATTTATTGGTATGTGTTTTAAGAATTTAAGTTAAAAGTTTAACTACGGAAACAAGTAAGTAAATAAATTTTTATTTTATTTTAAATTATTTAAAAATTACTTTATAAAAAATAATTTGTTAAAGAGTTATTTGATTTATTTTTAGAATAATTTAAGTTATTTTATTTGTATTTATCAAATGTTTAATATAAAAAAAATCTATTTAAAACTTTGTGTTTGAAGAAACAAAAGAAACTTCCTTATATATATATATATATATATAAACATATTTATAGATGCTCAAATTTGAATTTAAGTTCCCTATTGTAAGTAATAATGTAGGGAATTTGTAAGCCATAACAAACAATTATACATGTATGTAAACAAGATTTGAATACATACATACATATTGTATATATATATATATATATATATATATATATATATATAAGTGTATATGCAATGGTAGATAAGAATGGAACCATTTAAATAAACACCAAAAATACAAATATATATATATATATATATATATATATATATATATATATATATATATATATATATATATATATATATATGTATATGTATGTATATATACATATATGTATACACACACACACACACACACACATATATGAATTCATATTTAAATTTATGTGTTGAATTCAATTTGAAAACCAATAGAATTCTAATATCGGACTGTTAATTAAATCAAATAAGAGTATGGCAGTATGGACTGACATTAAATTAATAAGCAATATTCGAATGTGTAGTGGTCGGTGGCAAGGCCATAATGCCTCCGTCAAAGGCATGCAAAAAGATGGAATTGTTGTTTCCATTTTGAACACAGGCGGTGTAGGCAAAAAAGTATAGGAAGAAGTGGTCATTGGAAAGGAAAAAGCAAAGAAGCTCGTGGGAAAAATCTAGAGAAAACTTAATCAACTTCAATATTTGAGGTAATCTTAACTTTGCAAGGAATACAAAGCTTGATTTGCTCTCTTTCTTTCCTTAGTATTAAATGATTTCCTATCATTTTGTATGTCGATTTGTTTATTATTCTGCAATAAGTGCATTTAAATAAATGTCATGGCCTTGGCCCATATGGCATGGCGATGACCACTGTGGGTCGCTCAGCCTGCATTGTAAAGTATGAGTTTTTCTCTTTTGAAACCATGCAGTTAGCTCTCTGAGCTAAGTCGATCCTTAAAATGACCAATTTAGACTGTTTTATGTAAATCACACCCATGTGCAAGCTATGTAAAGGCCATTGAAATTTAAAATTTTGATGCTCTATCTATTATAAGGATGAAACATTGTTGTGGATTGTGTTGTGATCCCATGACGGAGGGTATTATAACCCCTATGTTTTATTTTCTTAAAGTTTGTTTCCTTTGCAGCGGTTGGTCGAGGCTTGACAAGCCTCAAGAGCCCGATCTCTAACTTGTTTAGCTTTTAAAATGTATAGCCAGTATGGCTATCAAATATAAATCCGATGACCATGTGAATGTTGTTATTTCTTTTGTGTAGGATTGATTTCGATCCGGGAGACCCCTCTAAATATTGCATTTTCTTGTATTTTATCTAAACCATGTTATCAAATGGGATGATAACTGAAAAGGGGGTTGTGTTGAATGTTTTTAGGCCTTGCAATGTATAAAGGTTTTCTTTTGGTAAGAGTCGACCCTGTTCTATGAGAACGGTGGTATGAAATCCATGGTTGAATACATATATGGTTAGCATGTAAGACATCTCTGCATGCATGGATTAAAACATTAGCTACATGGGTAAACATCAAATGCACATTAACGATGTTTTGGAAAAGAGGATCTCGACCATTCGAGATTCATTGACTCAAAGCAACCATAGTTGTTGTTGCAACCTATAGGGCATGTATTTTTTTGAACATTAGTCATATTGTCCTTATGTATCAAACAAGGCAATTTTGATTGTTTATTTTTTGTATAATATGAAAGAACTATTTGTTTCTTTTATTTAACAGTGAACACTGGCTTGTGAAGTGATCATTTCTCATGTGAATAGCTAGAGATATGTAACAGAGCAAATGACAATATTTAATTTTGTACATATAACTGATTTGTTAAAAGAGATATGAATGTTCTTTTGCATACATCTTTGTTGGGTTTAAGAGTTATATTTATAGTAGAAACAACATGATTTATAATTGTTTAAATGATGAATATACATATTTGAGCAACTTGTTTATAACTGTTTAGTAGGAAACAACATTCTTTCTGTTCAAACAATGAATGTACAGATGCAAACAAATAGTTTTGCAACTATTTAGTAGGAAAGAACATTCTTTCTATTCAAACAATGAATGAACATATGCAAACAACTATTTTTTTTGCAATTGTTTAGTAGGAGCAACACTTTATTTTCTTAAATAGTGAATGTTCTTTAAGTAAACATCAAATGATATAGAAAAACTAGTAGTGAAAATGCTTAAACAATACATGTGAAGCTGTTAGCATAAGACTTGTTTTGCTTTCTTTACTTGAAAATGTAACATCAATTGGAACACTATGTAAGATTTCAATCTGAATTAATGATTATTTTAGAATGTATGCACAAACTTAAATATTAGTAGGCACATATATGTGTATGCACATAGACTTCGTACAATTTAAAGAAAAATGCTTAAGTTGTAAGTAGAAACTAGTCAAAAGAATGATATGACTGAATATTCAAATACTTTGTAAATCATCAATTCTAATTTTCTATTTTGAGAATAAATTTGTATTATGTCTTTCCTGAGGACATTATGAATGGATTGTTAATACCTGAATAGAAAAGTGATACCTCAGTTGACTAGAGCACCCATGGGTAGTTGTTGCTAGAGGGTAGAAAGTTGTTATAAGTAGAAAGTTACCTTTTGGGACAGGTGCCGAAATGGAGTTAGAGAGTATGGGTTTGTTTTACCATAACCTATTGTTGTTGTTGCAACACACTTATTATGCTTGTCCAAGAAATGTTGTTCATTATGTATGCATGAATGGACTCTATGATTTCACTCTCTTCCATTCCTAGCATAGATCTTGCACTTTCTTTTCTAGCATACAGATAGAAATTGCATGTTGATGTTTGGGCACACACCAGATTCCACCTTGCAGGTTGTTCTCTTGCTAAACTTTTCATGCAAGGTCGACCATTCTTCAAGTCAAAAGAATACTGGGGAAGCGTAAGCTTCATGGTTGGGTGGTAAAGCACTTCAACCACGTTCTTGTCCACTAGTAGAGGCAAGCATTGAAGAGGAACCCCACTCAAGAATGACGTAAAGGAAGGAAATGCCTAGGCGGAGGTTCCACCTGAAATTCCTAATGAAGAAACTCTAGCTCAAGCTCTTTCGTGACTCAAGCTAGAGAGAGGCCTAAAGATTGAGGAGAAGCAAACACCTAAAATCAAGAAGATTTCCACAATCTAGGAGTGGTCTCTAAGTTGTGGACCCAACATACCCTTGTTGTCTAAAAAGGAAAAGGAGAGCCTATGTACTCAACCATCCTCTTTTGTAAAGTTTGATTTAAACTCAAATGATGATCCTAAAGAATGTCCTTTATCTGACACCGAGAAATTGGAGTGATGTGACTCTAAGTCTATTGTAAATAAGGATGTATTGACTCATCTTAAATATAAATAAAATCAAATGATATTTTGGTGTGTTCAATAAGAGACTCTAAAATGTGTGTATTATACATGAATGTGTATGTCTTTTATGTGAAGTGTGTATGCATATAAAAATTATGTGATGTAGTATAAGAACGTTTATTTGTAGAACCTTGTGTTGAGATGCGATAAATATGGCTGTGATGCAAGATAAGTGTGAGACATCATGGTGATGACCAGGAAAGATGGGGATGGTAGTGGTTCCAATGATAGACCAAATAAGACGTTGGAGCGAATTCTAGAGCTTCTAAATTGACAAGAGTCTCACATGGATCTTATTGAGCAAGAAGTCTAAGTGGCACGCGAGGACCGGGACCGTAGGAATGTAGAAGGCAATCAAGGAAATGGTGGTCCAGGGGTAGGTCCACAAGGATGAATTGAGGAAGAGCTTGGAAAAGACCTCAAAAGAGTAGCACCACCCAAGTTCGATGGTAAGGCCATCGAAACTGAAGCTGAATCTTGTATTATAGAGATGGAAAAATACTTTGGGCTCTACAACCTTTTTGAACAAACCAAGGCAGCATAGGCTACGTATCAACTCTCAGGTGAAGCGGAAACATGGTGGGATAATGATAAGTTGGAATGAAACCTGTAGCCTGTTGAGATCACTTGGGGACTCTTCCTCCAATATTTTAGGAAGAGATGGCTACCACAACTTTTCTTTGACAAGAAAGTGACAAATTTTAGAACTTGACCCAAGGAAATATGACTATGATTTAGTATTGGGAAAAGTTCACAAATTTGTTGAAGTATGTACCTCAATATTAGGGAGATGAATGGTTTTGTATCCGAAAAATCATAATGGGACTCAAACCCCACATAGGAGCCGAGGTAGACATGCACGAGCCTGATACCATGAATTAAGTCTTTCAAAAAGCCACCAAATAGGAATAGAAGCTGCAGTAACTGCCAAATTTTCACAATGATTCAAGTTCTAAGTCTTGTTACGAGAAGAAGAAATTTCATAAGGGAGACAAGAGCCATTAGATTCATAACCTCAAGAGGGGAAGTGAATCGCAAGATAAAGGTGAAGATGGTAATGGTGGAAGGAACAAGAAAGAAAATAATGGCAAAGGTAAAGATGACCAAAAGAAGAAGGGCTTAAAAGAGGACAAGCCTAGACGGCGTAAAGGACCTTGAGATGGATGCTATATTTGTGGGGGTGATCATTATGCCTCAAATCGTCCTCAACGGTCAAAGTCCCGAAGGGAAGGAAGTTACCAGTAGACACACCGGATCCACACTGTTGTGGACAACAGACAAGTAGAATACCAGGCTTCGCCAATTCAGCTAACGAGTAAGCTCTATGGCCAATCTATCTCTATCTTAATTGTTACTGGAGCTACTAAATGTTTTGTAGATCCTATAAGATACCCATTATCTACCTGGGTACATGGAAAACTCATGGACAATGCAGTATGGTAATCAAGCAGAGCAGAGGGTAGATACCTATCTCTTTTGCAGTGAGTTAGAACTTCCAACTTTTCAAACTCAAGTCAACTTGTATGTGGCAACCTTAGGCTCATATGATGTGATTTTGGGGATAAATTGGTTAAATCAGCATAAATCTCTAGTGAACTATGAGGATAAGGTGGTCAACTATCTGGATGATTGTGGAAACCTCGTTGAGGTTTGTGGAATGTAGAGACCCTTAGAGCTTAGACAGATTTCTTCAATGCAACTTAAGAAGGCTTGTCGAAAGGGGTGTGTGATTTACACAGTGCATGTTAGTAATCTAGATAGCAAGGAGCCATATTTAGATGATTATCTTATTCTCAAGGAGTTCCAAGACGTATTCCTTGAAGAACTTACGAAATTTCCTCTGAAGCAAGAATTCAATTTTTCTATTGACCTAGTCCCATGAGCTGAGCCTCAATCCAAGGCACCTTCTCGAATGACCACTACAAAAATTTATGAGTTGAAGGCCCAACGAATGGAATTTTTGGACAAGGGACTCATAAGACCCAATGTGTCTCCTTGGGGAGTGCTAGTTATTTTTGTGAAAAAGAAGGATGGAACCTTGCGTTTGTGCATAGATTATCAGATGTTGAGCAAGGTTACCATCAAGAACTAGTATCCCCTCTTGAGGATTGATGAGTTGTTTGATCAAATGAAGGGAGCAACAATGTTCTCCAAGATTGATCTCAAATCGGGGTATCATCAATTGAGTATTAAGGAAGAAGATATTTCGAAGACTGCAAACTCGGTATGGAAATTATGAGTTCACAATGGTCTCTTTCGGTTTAACCAATACACCAGTAGCCTTTATGAACCTTATGAATAGTGTATTCAAAGACTGCTTGGATGATTTTGTTTTGATCTTTATTGACGACATTTTAGTCTACTCAAAGACTATCGAAGAGCATGCTAGACATTTGAGGATAGTTTTCAAATGACTGAGAGAAAATAAACTCTTTGGGAAGTTGTCCAAGTGTTCAATCTATCAGGACAGAGTGCATTATTTGGGCCATATCATTTTAGTGGAAGGAGTTTCTGTAGACCCCAAAAATATTAAGGCAATCGTGGAATGGCCAGTGCCTCAGAATGTGTTAGAAGTTCATAGCTTCATGGGACTTGCAGGATACTACAGGAAGTTTGTGCAAGGGAACGCGATTTGAATGGACCAAGAAATATGAGCAGGCATTCCAACTCCTGAAGGAGAGGCTCACGACAACGCCAGTTCTAACTATCCATGATCCTAATGGGAGATTCACAATAATCACAGATGCCTCCAGAGAGGGACTGGGAGTAGTATTAATGCAATATGAATAGGTGGTCGCATATGAATCAAGGAAGCTCACACTTCATGAAGGGAACTACGCACCCCATGAATTGGAATTAGCGGTCATATTTCACACCTTATAGATGTGGAGGAATTACCTTTTGGGGAATCCATTTGAACTCAAGATAGACCACTTGGGGTTGTGATACATATTTACCCAGCCAAACCTTAATGCATGACAGAGAAGGTGGCCAGAATTCCTTAGCGTGTATGACTTTGGAATATAATACATAAAAGGGAAGGAGAACAAAGTGGCTAATGCTCTTAGTAGATTAAGACATATGACAACCATGATATCAACAAGGTCTAACTTGAGGTGACAAGTAATTCAAAATTTGCTAGGGGATGAGCACTATGAAAGAGTGATGAACTCCCTAGCAGAAAATCCTTCAGATCATCAGTTTGAAGGGTACAAGATCGAACCGGATGGTATTTTGAGGTACCAGAGAATTCCCGACTCTAGAGAGTTGAGGAAGTTGGTTTTGGAAGAAGTTCACAATGCACCCTATTTAGGACACCTTGGTGTATCTAAGATGATAGTGAAGTTGAAGACTTTTTATTTTTGGCCTAAACTCAAGAAGGACGTAGTGGAGTACATAGCCAGATGCTTGGAGTGCTAGCAAGTCAAGGCTATGCATGCACATCTAGTCGGGTTATTGTATCCTCATGAAATACTTGAGTATAAATGGCAGGTGATTAGAATGGATTTTGTATAGGGGTTGTTGTTGATCAAGAATAAGCATGATGTCATCTTAGTTGTGATTGATAAGTTGACTAAGGTTGTGCACATCATTCCAGGAAACCTTAAGGATGGATCGTTGACCTTGGCTAAGAAATTCTTCCAGGAGATCTTCTGTTTGCATGGAGTGTTGGAACTATCATTTCTGATAGGGACACACGGATGACCTCAAGGTTTTAGATGACCTTGAATTCAGTATTGGGGACTAAATTGAATTTTAGCTTAGCTTATCATCCTTAGACTGACGGGTAGATAGAGAGGGTGAATCAGGTAGTCAAAGATCTCCTTCGAATGTATTGTATGGACCAACAATATAAGTGGGAAGAATATTTTCCTTTGGTAGAGTTTGCTTACAATAACTCCTATCATACATCCTTAGGCATGGCACCATTTGAGGCCTTGTATGGGAAGAAGTGTCGTACCCCCATCAGTTGGGATAAATTGGAGGATAGGATCTTAGTTGGACCTAAAATGCTTAAGGAAATGGAAGAACAAATGAGGGTCATTAAGAGCAGATTGAAAGAGGCAGCAAACCGATAGAAGAGTTATGCTGACAAGAACCAAACTCTTAGATAGTTCATGATAGGGGACAAAGTTTTCTTGAGAGTTAAACCTCATAAGAGTTCTATCGCTTTTGGAAAGTCTTCCAAGTTGGCCCCAAGATATGTGGGACCGTTTAAAGTCTTGGAAGTGATCAACCCATTTTCTTATAGACTAGCTCTACCACCTGCTCTGGCTTGAATTCATAATGTGTTTCATGTTTATTTGCTTAATCCATATCATCCTGATGTGACTCATGTGCTTAATTGGAAATCCTTGCAGGTAGAGGATCTAGGATTGGTGCTAGTGGAGCCCATTAGAATCTTGGATAGATGCAACATTAAGTTGCGGAGTAGAGATATTGCTCAATATAAGGTCCAATGGGATCAATACTCAGAGGATAGTACTACTTGGGAGGATGCGGAAGAAATAGAACACTCCTTTCCATACTTGCTTTCTTGAAAAGAAACTCAGTAATTTTGTTTGAGATTTGTGATTTGAGATACTATGATAATTCATGCTTTAAAATTTTGATGTTGAAATAGATATATATTTTGTTGAGATGTTGAAATAGACATATTTTATTGAGATGTTGAAATAGACATATATTTTATTGAGATGTTGAAATAGACATATTGTTGATGAGATGTTGAAATAGACATATATTTTGATGATATGATGAAATAGACATAGATGTTCAAAATTTGATATGATGTTCTTTTATTCAACTTATAAGACATTAGGACAATGTATCTTCCAAGAGGGGAAGGATGTCATAACCCAATTTTATTTCATATTTATTTAAATAAGGAAAATTGAATTATTGATGAAATTCAATTAAATATTAAATGGAGATTCTAGAATATTCAAAACAAAAATTGAATATAAGGAGTTGACTAATAATTGATTTTGTGAATTACTGCAAATTATGTTTATATGTCATCAAGAATTGAATGTTACTGATCAGTTTGCAAGTGCAAGTGTGTACAGTTGTAGGGTGATAGGGTGAAGGCCAAGAACATAGTTGTAGTAGGATTGTTTAGCCAAATCAAATGATAAGCCAATTGGAATCTAGGTGCACACACCACAAAAGGCATGATGACTTGCATTTGAATCAAATATCACATATATCAGAGAATGAAATCTCATAATTTAAACGGTTTCAGTGTTTGAAAATATATGGCTTGTGGATATAAAATTTGTATATTTAAAACTGTGTTTGAAGAAACAAAAGAAAATTCCCTATATATATAAATAGATGCTCAAATTTGAATTTAAGTTCCCTATTGTAAGTAATAATGTAGGGAATTTGTAAGCCATAACAAAAAATTATACATGTATGTAAGCAAGATTTGAATATATATATATATATATGCTACGGTAGATAAGAATGGAACCATTTAAATAAACACCGAAAATACAAATATATATATAATATATATATATATATATATATATATAATATATATATGTATATATATAATATAATATATATATAATATATATATATATGTATATAATATATATATATATGTATATATTTGAATGCATATTTAAATTTATGTGTCAAATTCAATTTGAAAACCAATAGAATTCTAATATCGGACTTTTAATTAAATCAAATAAGAGTATGGAAATATGGACTTCCATGAAATTAATAAGCAATATTTGAATGTGTAGTGGTCGGTGACAGGGCCATAACACCTCCGTCAGAGGCATGCAAAAGATGGAATTGTTGTTTCCATTTTGAACACAAGCGGCGTAGGTGAAAAAGCATAGGAAGAAGTGGTCGTTGGAAAGGAAAAAGCAAAGAAGTTCATGGGAAAAATCCAAAGACAACTTAATCGATTTTGACATTTGAGGTCATTTGAACTTTGCAAAGAATACAAAGCTTGATTTTCTTTCTTTCCTTAGTATCAAATGATTTCCTATCATTATGTATGTCGATTTGTTTATTATTCTGCAATAAGTGCATTTAGATAAATGTCATGGCCTTGGTCCATATGGCATGGCAACGATCACTATGGGTCATTAGGCCTGCATTGTAAAGTATGAGTTTTTCTCTTTTGAAACCATGCAGCTAGCTCTTTGAGCTAAGTTGAGCCTTAAAATGAATAATTTAGGCTATTTTTTGTAAATCGCACCCATGTGCAAGCTACGTAAAAGCCATCGGAATTCAAAATTTTGATGCTCTATATATTATAAGGATGAAACATTGTTGTGGATTGTGTTGCAATCCCATGAAGGAGGGTATTATAACCCCTATATTTTATTTTCTTAAAGTTTGTTTCCTCTGTAGTGGCTGGCCAAGGCTCGACAAGCCTCAAGAGCCTGGTCTCTAACTTTTTTAGCTTTTAAAATGTATAGCCAGTATGGCTATCAGATATAAATCTAATGACCATGTGATTTTTCTTGTTATTTCTTTTGTGTAGGATCGATTTCGATTTGGGAAACCCCTCTAAATACTGCATTTTCTTGTATTTTATCTAAACCATCTTATCGAATGGGACGATAACTGCAAAGGAGGTTGTGTCGAATTTTTTTAAGCCTTGCAATGTATAAAGGTTGTCTTTTGGTAAGAGTCAACCCTGTTCTAAGAGAACGATGGCATGAAATCCATGATTGAATACATATATGGTCGGCATGTAGGACACCTCTGCATGCATGGTATTAAAACATTAGCTACATGGGTAAACATCAAATGCACATTAATGATGTTTTGGAAAAGAGGATCTCGACCATTGGGGATTCATTGACTCAAAGCAACCATAGTTGTTGTTGCAGCCTATAGGGCATGTATTTTTATGAACATTAGTCATACTGTCCTTATGTATGAAACAAGGCAATTTTGACTTGTTTATTTTCTATATAATATGAAAGAATCATTTATTTCTTTTGTTTAACAATGAACAATGGCTTGTCAAGTGATCATTTCTCATGTGAATAGCTAGAGATATGTAACATAGCAAATGACAATATTTAATTTTGTACATATAATTGATTTGTTAAAAGAGATGTGAATGTTCTTTTGCATACAACTCTATTGGGTTTAAGAGTTATATTTATAGCAAAACAACATGATTTAATATTGTTTAAATGATGAATATACATATGTGAGCAGCTTTTTATAACTGTTTAGTAGGAAACAACATTCTTTTTGTTCAAACAATTAATGTACTTATGCAAACAACTAGTTTTGCAACTTTTTAGTAGGAACAACACTTGATTTACTTAAACAGTGAATGTTCTTTAAGTAAACAACAAATGATATAGAAAAAACAATAGTGAAAAATCTTAAATAGTACGTGTGAAGCTGTTAGCATAAGATTTGTTCTGCTTTCTTTACTTGAAAATGTAACATAAATTGGAATACTATCTAAGATTTCAATCTGAATTAATGATTATTTCAGAATGTATGTACAAACTTAAACATTAGTAGGCGCATATATGTGTATGCACATAGACTTCATCTATGTACATATGCATACTTGTGGCATACCTTCTTTTGTTTTATTTTGTACAATTTAAAGAAAAATACTTTAAGTTGTAAGTAGAAACTAGTCATAAGAATTATATGACTAAATATTGAAATACTTTGTAAATCATCAATTCTGATTTTTTGTTTTGAGAATAAATTTGTATTATGTCTTTCTTGAGGACATTATGAATGGATTGTTGATACCTAAATAGAATAGTGATACCTCGGTTGACTAGAGCACCTATGGGTAGTTGCTTCTAGAGGGTAGAAAGTTCTCATAAGTAGAAAATTACCTTTCGAGATGGGTGCCGAAATGGAGTCAGAGAGTATGGGTTTGCTTTACCATAACCTATTTTTTGTTGTTGTTGCAACACACTTATTATGCTTGGCCAAGCAATGTTGTTCATTATGTATGCATGAATGAACTCTGTGATTTCACTCTCTGCCATTCGTAGCATAGATTTTTCACTTTCTTTTCTATCATAGAGAGAATTTATTGCATGTTGATGTTTGGGCACACACTAGATTCCACCTTGTAGATTGTTATCTTGCTAAACTTTTCGTGCAGGGTCAAGCATTCTTCAACTTGGAAGAATATCAAGGAAGCATAAGCTTCATGGTTGGGCAGTAAAGCGCTTCAACCATATTCTCATCCACTAGTAGAGGTGAGCGTTGAAGAGGAACCTTAGTTGTTCACTAGACTATTATAGTCTATGATGTAACTTGATGCAAAAATCATTTATGTACTTGATAGAAAATGTACTATGTAATGACATTGTGGCCTTAAGAGCCAAGGAAAACTTGCTATTGTAATTTGAGTTTTGAAGTGAATATAAGAATCTTTAACTCATCTTAAATGGACGTGTGTAGCTATGATTGACTCTAGCCACTAGTTATGTCTTTTTAATTTGGAGTATATACATGTGTCATTTACAATAATGCTAATTAAATAATAATTTGGAATGGGTTATTGAATCTGATGAAAAATGACAAAAATATTTTCAATACCTTCGTGGATGGAAATCTCATCTCTAGCTTTCTAATGATATCTCGTCTTTGAAAATCCAACGTCGTGGCGAAAACTTATGCAAGTTTGAAAAAAAGGCCGAATTTGGCCTATTAGAGGGCCTCGGTGGCCCCCTGGTGGTGCACAAGCAGCATTGTCGGTGACAGTGACCATTGGGCGGCGACTAAGTTGAGCTAAAGCGAAGCTTCAACGGCATTTGGGCGGCAAGGTGGCTAAATTCACTGGTGGTTAGCAATTTGGGCAATCACTATTAATGTTTGACCATTGGCAGTTTAGAATGGCTGATGATTGTAGTTTATGGAACCCACGATTTATTAACCACCCTCCATAGACTTGCAGCCACAGTGGATTAAAGGGGGGAACGCAAGGGCTTTGACCCCTTAGCAGCTTCCCAAGCCACTTAAGTAGAGCTTAAGCATTGCAAGTGCTTGAATTTTTTTTCTTTGAAATTTTTTGTACGACGGGCATACCTATACAACCTAGGGGGTTGTACAGCTCCCTGGGAAAAAAATTTGCCTTGGTGGCTCCCGACACCAAATATAGGTAAATTATATGTCAAAATTCACCTCCTCGACCTCTTGAATGCAATGGCAAGGTTATTTTTGGCCAAAAATGCTCCTATAAAAATGTGTTCACCATATCTAAGCTTCAAGCCCTCGTTTGCAACTATGTCAAATGATCTCCAATTTGGATGAAACAAAAGCCAATCTTGACTTTCTCGAGCCTTATGGACATGTTGGAACAATCTAAAATGTCACCAATATAACCAAAAATGTTGCAATC
Source organism: Sequoia sempervirens (assembly GCA_007258455.2). NCBI lineage: Eukaryota > Viridiplantae > Streptophyta > Pinopsida > Cupressales > Cupressaceae > Sequoia > Sequoia sempervirens. The sequence goes on along the minus strand of VDFB02058242.1, from coordinate 181,088,164 downwards.
ACCTGAATCTCACAAAAAATGCAAAATAAAGAGGTAATTAAATCTTTGCAAACCCTTTCTGATTCTCCGAATCATTCAAAATGCAAGAGAAGAGCATACGAGAATTTACAATATTTTTACATGAAAATCTCAATCTCTTAATTAGGAATCTTAAGAACTTATATTTCTCAAAACAAAAGCTCTGGTACCATGTTAAAAATTTGAAAGATTGAATAACCCAAGGAACTTTTTAAGATAAAATCAAAGTTGCATAAACTAGAAAAACATAAATGATGTAAACCATAACTCTGAGAGATTATGCAATGCTAGGATGACATAATTACATTAAAATATTTCAAGATGAAAAATACAATTTGGGTAGTGAGTTTATATAGAACTAAGGAGAGGATGGATATGGCAAATCTGTTGAAAATGGAGGTAATTATGTAGCTTTAAAACTTGTAAAACTATTATATTGTAGATCTAATTAAGTGTTCTTTGTTACAATTTTTTTGTGGATGATTATCTTTTTAATTCATTTTACCAATTGTAGAAGTAGACAGAAGATTGTAGAAGAATAAGACCAGAAGAAAGAAGTTACACAACATATATTGTGGAGAAACCGTTTCAAGAAAAAACTCCACCAAGAATCAATGTATTATTTAATCTCAAAATAAGATTACAATAATTCCAATCCTTGCTTGAGATGCTTCTTTTTCCTTCAACAATTCTTCTTCACAACTTGCAATAAAATCTGATGAACTCTCTTCAACTTGCTGCAATAAATAGACAATAATGAGTCTTGTAAACTCCAAAGAGTTTACAATTACAAAGCACAATGCTTGTCTCACAAAACCCACGCCTATTCTTTGCAAGTAGAGTTCTACCATGAATAACAATGTCAAAACAAGTCCATCCATTTGGGCGTCCCGAACTAAAGTCATAACTCAACATTGATTCTGAAGATATCTTGTAAGCTTATCCTCAAAGTTGGCACCCAAGAATGAGCCCACTTAACTCAGCCTCATAAAATATATTATCATGCAAAAGTGTTAACTCCAAGATGCCAACTTGGGCACCTAAGGTGGGTCCAAGTCAATCTTTGCTAACTGAAACATATCTCTCCATCAATTCATGCAAATATCATGCATGATTGATCATCCCCCATTAACTGAAAGTAGTCACCTGTTATCTGTCATGCAACTCAAGTCATTAGTCATACATTCCAAGTCAGCTAAAGTCAACTAGTATTCAACTGAAACTAACTACATGCAACTGAAATAAACTAAACCATAACTAAACTGAATTGAATTGAACTAAACTAAATTGAACTAAACTAAACTCCATGCATGTAAACATCAATCCCTAACTTCTAGGATCTTTACATGCATTACTAAAATGTTATCTTTTACTCCAAACAGTTAACTTAACTCAAGGTGAGTTCCACCTTCCATGTGGGTGCCCCATGTGCTCCTATTTTGTAGGAGATCTTCATGAGCGTCCCCACATGTTCCTATCATTTAGAATTAATTACAAATGTCAATTAACATGTTTATTTCATTCAAATTTAATCTCTTTCTATTTCTAGTGTTGGAAAACACTTTCTAAGGACTTAGGAGATACATGAAATAATGTTTAGGATTGCAATTAAATGACATCCTATTCCCAACAAAATCAACCAATAAGAATTGACCATAAATAACCACAGGCATTAAGTAAAGTGATGAAAAAGTAAATACTCCACCCTTAAAATGTGGAGGACAACTCATCACTTTATCTCCTAGTTATTAAATGATTAGCTCACTTTATTATCCTAAGCAATCTTAATAAATGTGTAGAAAAGACCTATAACTAAAGGAAAATTAAATATCCCACTAGGAAAATAAAACTTACATTAACACTTACCTCATCCATACTTCAACGAGAATTTTAACAACAAGTAGGCATGAGAGTTACTATTAAAAAACAAAGAAGAAAATGACACTTATTCAAAGGTTTACAAAACATTGCATAGAAATAAAGAAATTAATTGTCCTTTTACACTAGGAACTAATACTTGCAATGCAAGTTTTATTACAAAATTTTATCCACTAATTCTAAAATTGAAGTCCAACAATCTTCAATTAAACTATAGACAAAAATTACTACAAACTAGCACACAAAAACTTGCATGACAAGAGATCTAAAGGTAGATTACTAAAAAAAGGGCTTAAAAATATCACATCAAGATAAATTAGAAACCACTAAAAATAACGAGATATAAATAGCGTTGGTTAAAAATAAACCTTTTAAAATAAATTGTTCTTGAAAATGGTAACCTACTAGTTTTGACTCAAGCTAAAAATGACTAACTATTTTTAACTTAACCTAAAAAAAAGAGTCTAAATAGATGTTTCTAATGATTCTTATGAAACTTTTACTCTATTCTAATAGTAAATCCTCTAAAGACACTCTAAAATTTTGACTATTTTCTTCATGATTCATATTTTAAATTCCCTCTTACGATCTCTTTTTACCAAACCCTAGTTGTGTCTTTACTTGACCTTAATCCACTAAGAAAAACTCATGTGAAAGAACAAACCTCAAGTGAAAATTGTGAAATCAAATATCTTTTTGTATGATATGATTTGAGCTAAAAATAACAAATCTAAATAGGCGGTTTTGAAGATTTCGAAGGAATTTTTTTACTTTTCTTTAATCTTAAAGAAACTAAAATTCTAACTATTTCCTTGATGACTCAAATCTAAAATGCCCTCCTTTATTATCTTTTTTTATTAAACCCTAAGCATGTATTTATTTAAAAACCTTAAATTATTTAAGGAAAACTCTTCTAAAAGACCTCTAACAAAAATTTTCCTAAATCAAACACCTTTATATGTGAAGTGATAAAAAGTTTTACACAATTTCATAATTATGATTGTTGTCTTTCATCTTTTATTTGATGAAATTGCCCATATATGCTCAAAAAGATTACAAAATTTTTACGTTGATATGACTATTACAATTGATGATGTTCAATCAATTATGACAAGGATATGATAAAGACAATTAGTGATCGGAGATAGAACTATCATAAACTCTACAAAAAAAAGAATCTATTACTACTATGAATATTGGATTTTTCTCTATTTTTGATATAATATGATTACTTTGAAAGTGAAGACTATGTTACGGCATCCTAATCTACAAATTTATGTTTTGATATTGTGTTTCTATCTTGTTCTATTGTATAGGCTTCTAACCTATGACCAAACATTCTAATCTTTTAAAAAAGGATGAATCTACTTTTTGTTTCTACTAGGTGATGCTTCAATTGAAAAACTAAAGGCTACTTGAATAAGTGCCACCTCTCCTATTCATGAGATATTTCATCATTTTGCACATGTTGGTCGATAAGAACAAGCCTCTATGAATAACTCTTCCTTTTATTTAAATACTTAAATAACTATAATCCTATGATAGGTTAGCACCTCCCAAAGCATAAATTACTTTGTGGCTAGGGACAAAACTTCCTACTTTGAGTTGTGCACCTTTCCATATGACTTCAAGTTTGATCTCATTCTACCACTTTTCTTTATTGGAATGCACCCCTTAATATGGCATACAAACTTGAATCTTACACCCTCACGTGTGCACCAATAAATTGAATCTCACTCTATAGGCATGATCATTGAGTTCACCCTTGTCCACTATATCATTCCACCATGTTTAGATGTGCACTTCACACTTCCTAAACTCATAATTTACCCTTTTGTATTAGTAAACACCTCTATTTTAATATTTATCTTCAATGTAATCTATCCTTTCTACATGGCCCAATATATAAAACACGTTGATTTTGTATTTATCTAATATTTTTAAGTTGAATGCCCATATAGAATCTCACACCTCATTTCTAATTGTTGACTTGCAACTCTCAAGTGTTCCCTCATGAATAACTATATATCATTAAAACATCTTTATTAGGGGTGTGCAATTCTTCACACTACACTAATTCCCCCAGCCTTTCAAGAACATACCTTAGAATAAGATTGCACTTCAAAATTCACTCATGGACGCACACACCTAACAACTAGACTTTGGAATTTTTTAAATTTTGAATGTCTCCTTTAGACAAGTGTTCACCTATTTACTATATTCTTGACTTTGAAACTGAAAATCAAATCCTAGTTGTGAAGTGTGCACTTCACAATGTAGTTTGTGAATATACTTTTGAAAAAAAAAATTATTCATATATGTGTGCACATATATATGTGATTTCAAAACTAACCTTGAGTTTAATATTTTTGCAATTTCAATCCCATTGTTGAGTGTTGATTTTCCTTTTGTTAGGGGAACACTTACAATTCAACTTTACTTTTTGAATTGTAGTTAGATTTTCCTTTATTTAGGTAACACTTTGATAAAAACTTTTTAAAATAAACTCAAAATCTTGATTCTTCTTCGCACGTGCCCTTGACTTCCACTTTAGCTAATTTCTCTAATAAAAACAACCTTTTTTCTAGTTAAGTGCATCTCCTAATCAAGTGTGTGTTCATCATAGGAAATCATTGTCTTGATCATCCTTCATTCTTTTTCTTTGTAAAGTTTGATGACAGTCGCTCCTGACATGTTCCAATCTTACACTACTCTAATATACCAAAATGATGATCTTCAATTTACTATCAAAATAGTGTCAGGAACTTAACAGAGAAAAAAACATTTCTCCAATAACTAACACATACGAATATATGTGACTAGAACTTCGGCAACTAAACAGAGCAATTAAAATATGTTCATATGAAAGCCAAAAGAAAAAAGACATCATTAACATTCATTATCTCATAAAAAGAACACCTGAAAGTTTACTTTATTTCTACAACACAAAAAATGGAGATCACATTCAAATTATAGGCATCTATACTCACACAATGCAGGCCCTATACTTGCTCGCCAACACTCCTGACACTACTTCAACCACTCTCGAACTTTCCTTACTCAACCCTCAAACTGCATATCTCTCCTTTCTTTTCTTCCTACCCATATTACTCGTTGTCTTTTTCTTCCTCAATTGATCGACTCCTCTAATTGGTGTCACACTCTTCCAAACAATAAGTCTCAATGAATCAATGTCCCTTCTTCATGGCCGATCTATGCTTTCCAACTCTATCGCTCTTCTTTGCACCTTCAATGTTATCCCTCTTTCTATCTTCTTGCTAACCCCGCTTCTTCTCTACCACCTTCAATGTTATCCCTCCTATCTTCTTGCTAACCCCGCTTCTTCTCTACCAACTGATCTTTTTGTTTTCCACGGATTCCAAGCTGTCCTCTGTTCTTTCCCACAGCTCGGCCTCCCCTATTCAGCCTCCTTTTGTTTGACCTCTCCTCCCTTTTTTTTTCCTGCAACCCCTCTAGTTTCCATTCTCTTTCATTTTGAACTGTCGACGCCTCCACCACCAAACTTTCAATGTCCATAACTACTCTACAAAATTGAACCGTCCAACTCAGCAAAGGAAAAATTAAACACTAGTTCACAAACCTAGAATAGGAAACTACGGAAACCAAGAAATCAATTTGATGCTCTTGCATCAAACTCCCCAAGAGACAAAAAGAAATCACATGCTCCTATGCATAAGGTCATCAACCAAAAATTCATTTCTTTGTTCTTTTCTTTCACTTCTTCCAACATCGCTTTGGAACAACTACCATGTTTCTCCAATATTGTTGTGCATTGTTCTTCTCTTCACTTTTCATCTTCCTTCGCCAAAGTTTCCTTGCCCACACAATCACATGCAAATTGATATGAACAATTATACAAATATTAATGATCTCCACATTTGCTTCTCCAAACTCTTTACCTTTCACATCTGTCTTTCAACTTCACCAAAATCATCTACATTCTTATATAAATTTTCACTTACTATCCTATACTCTTCTGCACATTCTAGAACTTTTATCATCTCAAATAGAAATAAAACATCATCTTCACAATTTGTAAATAAATTTACCTTTGTTCTTGTGCTATAATGTTCAACTTCTCACCTTCATCAGTCATCTTTTCTAGCCATTCTTCTTCGATAGCCAACATCTTCAACATCAAATCATCCTTGGTTTTACCATTCACATTACAACCCACAACATCTACAATAAAATTTGCATAAACTTGTATATACTCCATAATTGTTCCTAGGATTCTCAACATTCAACATAGCAAATGAAAATGAAACAATGTCCTTATTTAAGACCAATAAATTTACCTCTTCCTTTTTTGTTGTAACAGCTTCTTTATCATCGGTTGCAAACTTCATCTTTGTATCCTTCATTGTCCCATTTGTCTTGATACCTTCACTAACAAGCTTCTCCATCCGCTCTTTTCTATCGCTAAAAATTATGCCCAAAAATTGTTTGCACTTGTTGCGCCTTCTTCAAATTCCATCTTTGTAACTTCTTCACCATGCATTTATTTTCCTTTCACAACTGCTCTAACATCTGCTTCTTCATTTTCACTTACACCTTCATTTTTCTCTTCATTCTTCAATCTTTCATCATACCTTGCTTTCACTTCCCACTCTTGTTTTCCATTGCTATTGGCCAACTCCTCCTTTGGATCCACTTCATACTTATATTTGTTCATTCCAAGTTTTTCAATATGCTTTCATTTGTTTTCTTTTTTTCTTTTTGTATCTTCTCCTTCTCATGTCTTTTGCATCTATAAGCCTCCAAAACGCCATCTCACGTTCATTGTCACTATTTGGTTCCACATCCTTTTCATCTTCTTCTTTTGAACTCTTCCCTTCAACAATTTCATTCAAATAATCAAAAGCATCATTATTTAAATCATCTAAATCAACTTGATTACCTTTCACCTTGCATGTGTTCTCCTCAAGCTTCTTCCAAGTTGCTCCTGAAAGTATGTCAATCTTCTTTTTCTTTGGTATTTCATCAGTCAATACTTTTGTTTCTTCATCTTCATTTATATCATCTTTTTCTTCTTGAATTCTCTTGCATACTCCTGACCAGCATTTTCCTTTCCATCTTCCATTTTCTTTTTGTTTTTCTTTTCTTCAGGGTGTACTTCCATGTCATCTTCATGGTGTGGCAATGCTTCTTCTCTCTTCTTGGATTTATCTGCATAATTTACACTTCTTGTCTTAGACTACCCTGTTGCAATGTTATCTTTTCTTCCTCTGCTCACTTAATCATGATCCTTTGTTCATTAGATTTGACCTTTTCTTCACATCTTATACTCTTTTGAAGTGTTTCCTCATCACCATGTCCCACAACAACACCTTCATTATTTGCTACTACCCACTTAACCACCCACACTTTGTTTCTTATAACTTTGGGTAGATGTTTATTTACTTCTGAACTTAGTCCCCCTAATCCATGGACTGAATTTTGCTTTAAAACGCCTCCTTTCTACTTCCTTTCTTGGCCACTTTCCCTGTGATCTTGGTTCCCCTTGAACTTTGTTATGTCTTTCATGCTTTGTACCTGTTTGTTGCCTAAAACTCTATCATAAGCAACCTCTTGTTTACACTTTGTATGTTGTCCCTCAACAACTGGTTTATTAAGCCAACTTGGCACCTTGTATCCATGATTCTTGGCAAAATTTGTTAACTCCAATTTTCTCTTCTCCCTATTAACTTGCATATCTACATTCTTATTTCCACATACATGATTACAATTAACATTTATACCTCCATATACCCATGCAATACTCTATTGTTTGGATTGTCCTCATCCTTGAAAGAAGGTCTAAAAATACAAAACTCATTTAAAATTATAATTACAAGATTTTGGAAATGAATGTGTAAAAATGAGTATGCCTTAGAAAAATGGTCTAGTGTGAATTTCAACTCAAACAAAGAACAAAGAACTTTGCAAAGCTAGTTTTTTATTACTATAGAGTTTAGGCATTAAGGTCTTAGTACACTATACCTAAAATTTCCAATAATTACTCACCAAAATTATGTGACATTATCTTGCTTGCATAATCTTTGTCATACACCAAATATGACATTTTGAGTTGAAATAAGTATAAAATTGTGTTATATTTAGAAGACAATTTATAATGCTATATTTCAACCTCTACAAACGCACAATAAAAACTTTTAAATGAGTGCTTTTTATTGACAATGTAGATGTATTGTGTGTAGAGATTGTGACCTACAATGCAAACATTGAGGTGTGTACTAGAGTATGGTATTGGTGGAAAAGAAAGGTGGAGATCACAAAAATAGAATAAAGGGCAAGGGGAGGGGAGTTAAATTCAAATTCAAATTGAGAAGACTATGGCAAGGGTGAGGAAATGGCAATTAATAATTTCCAAATGAGTATAATCGAGTGAAGGAGAGAGTAATTGGAGATCACTAAGAATCCACGACTTGGTGGAACTTCAAATTCAAATGGAGAAGACTATGACATGGGTTTTAGGTTGGGACTTCAAGGGTGACGAAATGGTGATCAATAATTTCCAAATGAGTATAATGGAGTGAAGGAGAGTAATTGGAAATCACTAAGAATCCATGACTTGGGTGGATCTAGGGCTTCATATCTACAATATTTAATTATGTTGCTTATTAACTTGCTCTATAATGAAGTCTTATTCAATGGAAGAGCGCCAATTCCTAACTCACAAATTTCTAAAATTGCGTCCTAACTTCAAAGAGGAGGGTAAAATTAGTTTTGTAGTGAGTTTCAAGTGCAATGATCGCTGAAAATGTAGTAAAGATTATGAGACAAACTATCATCATTAAGCAAATTTGAAAATTTGAAATCAAAAAATTAACTTGCACCAAACATCGACATCCTTGAGGAGCCAAGTGCTTAAACTTTCATGAGCTAGTAAAGTGTTCCTAAAGTTAGATCTTCCTATTTCATTTTTTTTGTGATTACAATAATGGTTAGAAATCAGATCAAAAAGTCATAAAACATTCCTAGTGGATGGACACCACAATGAATGCAAAAACATAAAATTAAAGTATCATAGAATAAACAATTTTCAACCTTACAATATTGTTAGAAAAAAAAAAAAAAAAACATTAATATATGTAGTTAAAAAATCACTAAAAGATAGTGAAAAATTCAGGGATCTTTTAAAAGGTTATCCTTGATTAGGGGCTTTTGTCTCATTTTAGTTATGGCCATGACCAAGTTTTTTGAGATAGATTTTGTTCGATGTTTTACAAATTTGGAGGTGGGAAGGTAAGAGGGTATGAGATGCAAAGGTTGGTTAGGTAACAAAGATAAGGGTGTACCCAGTTGTCTAAGTGCCACATAAGTTACTAATCATTTGGTAGGCTCACGCGTTGTCTATTTTAAATTCTCATAATTATCTAGTGTAAATTACAAATATATTGCTGATTATAATGTCAATTACGCTTTTCCAACTTTGTAATAACTGGATCATTGTTACTCCAGTTTGTTTTTTTCTGACTCCTATTAAATCTTTTGGTACTGAAATATCTATTTAAAGGCATCAAAAATGTAAGTACAGAATTTGACGTGAACATTACTTTCCACGGTTGACGTAGTGTTTGGATGCATGGCCACCAATCTGTTCTCTTTATTTTTACTGTGTGGGTAAGATGTAGCACTTGTGTTACTTGTTATGCTTTTGCTCAATAAGAAAAGTACAATTTCAACCCAAACTCTTAGTGCCGTTTCTCTTTAGTTCACATCTCGATCAATTCCATCTAGAGTAACCAATAAAAACTTAAAAGTTATTAAATCTGTTTCTCTAAGAGACCTTAACGTATGTTCTCTTTAGTTCACATTTCCACGGACCTGATCTGTGCTTAAACCATATCAGCATAATACAGCAGCGACAATAAGATAATCAAACTCTTTACCTTGTTCCCTATAGCTCAGGTAGCAGTATTTTCACGTGTTGGCATCCTTTACCCCATACCAAACCTTACAACTTGTGCTTGTATTCTTTGTACATACCACATTGTTAAAATGTATGCTTCTGTGCTGTATGCATGTATCGCATTATCTATTTTTTTACTATTCTATCCAACTGCCAAGATACTGCTTCGTGGCACTTGCTTGGCGATAATTACAAATCAAAAAAACTCACAAGGGGTATCTTTTTTAAGTGAGAAATCAAATGCCTATCAACAAATCGCAATCACCTTTAGGTTGTGTCTTTAATAACTAAGAAGCATGCCAATTACAATGAGCAGATCCCTAAACCATACATAGTTGTGTATTGATACTAGAACTACTCTACAGTCGTTGATTCTTCGAGAGGGAATTCGATGTAAATGGATAAATTAATATAAATCACTTGTATACACATGACCACAGCTTGGAGCAGCCAAAACTTCACTATGATAGCTCCCAAATAATGTCAATAAAAGATAAATATCCTTGTCAAAATTTACAAACATTTCAATCTAAAAAAATATGATTTTGAATAAAGAATGACATCTCAACTCAATAAAAACAAAGCAAGGTCAATCGAAGAAAAAATAATGTCAAAAACTCGCAACATCAATCTCAAAAATGAATTTGAATAAAGAATAACTTCCCAAACTTCATAAAATTGGTAACCTTCCTAGAGGCAACTTAAAAACCGCAAGATTCCAATAACCTGCACATGTGAAAATCTGTACATCAGTAGGGAAAATTCGACTTTAGGAAATACCAATTTAAGACAGTGGAAGGCATAGAATGTCATACCTTCGCAGTGCTGCTTTGCTGGAGCATGCTTCTTGATTCTAGCAGCTAGAATGGACCAATAACAGGAAAGCTAGGTTGAATCAAAGACCGGTAATTGAAAACTCAAGGTAATAAACACACTCACGTTACATAGAATATGTTGACAAATCCCTCAAAGAATGCACAAATAATCCCTCTAATAAACAACATAACCTTCCAGCATTTTCAGACAAAAATCGTGCATTCACCTTACAATTTTGTAAGGTAAAAAAGGAAGATACTACCGAAGATAGTCCATTCATAAAAATTAGCTTCGAGCTATCAAAGAAGCTAGTGCATTAGAATGCTGAGGTGAAAGACTGTTTAAGATAGGCTGCATTTGATCCCCATATTGTGACAGTAGATGAGAAAAGCCCATGCCAATCCCAGCTTTCACTTCTGAACTTTCAGCAGGAGATACAACTACTTGAGCAAAGATTTGAACCACCTGTGGTATTAGAGAAAGAATCTGCATAAAATGGACAGGATAATGTCAAAAGCGCATATATATAAGTGAATGTTTCGGAGAGACATATTTTTGAAGACCCAATCACTTGCAGTAGCTTGTGGATACCTTACCTCAGGTTTGGAAGACATAATTAAGTTGCAAAGGCAGCTATAAACAGCCAAAGATTCTTCCAGATCATCTTTCAATGGCAGTGCTTTAAGGAAAACTGGTAAAACCTGCCAGGAAATTTGTATAAACTTTTCAAGAAAAAAAGTTTCTAAATATCAAATTTAGTTTTCATAACCAACTCAAATTTAAAAAGTAATGCTTTCATATCAAAACCTGGTTTAAAGGAACAGCATGTGGCTGTGCCATTATCATACGTGCAACTGCACCAGCTGCATTGTCTCTAACAGCATTATCAGTTTCTAAATCTCCGAACAGAGGGTGCAGAGCACAAAGAACATCGTTGTAGTATCTGAAGTCAATTGAAAACAGCCCTACATAAGTAAAATTTCTATTTGACTTTGACAAGAACAAGAATCCTCTATAAGTTAATGCCAAGGACTAAATACTTTAGGGCTGCCTCTCCACCATTTTTACACAGTTCACCAGCACAAAAGGCTGCATTTCGCCGATTTGCAGCTTCAGTTGATGCTATTTCTTTAATCACCAATGGCATCACATTCTGAGGAACAAAATATTTCCCATCAAAATTAGTCAAGCCTAAGAAGAAATGAACAAGTACTGACACAATAACCATTGCAAAAAGCATCATTGAAAACTTGCATCTCTAAAATCTCACATCCATATAATGAGCTATTGGAGAACCCATCTCTTGGGCTACTTCAGCGAGACAAGCAACTACCATGGTTCTATCTTCAGGTGGCCGAGATGCCTTCTGCATTTCCAGGCGACTGTCAATAAGAAATGTTTCCTTTCTGAAGAAATTGCAATTTAGGAGGCACATTCTTCTAAAAAAGCAAAATAATACCCACCGCAAACTTCATCAGAGGTTCAAAAAAATTGCCAAAAATGGCCTCAAATCGAGAACCCATGCACTTTGCAAATGCTGGGAGGAGATCTGTAACTGCATCCATCAACACTTCATCGTGCTCACAGTCATCATCATCCAGGTCACTATCTGTCTCGTCAGTTTGCTGGCAACAAGCTTCTTGACGCAATAATTCTAAGGTTGCTTGAGACAATGGTACCATATCTGACATCAAATGGAGAATTCAAGAAAATTAATGTAAACGAATTTAAGGCACTAACACTATATGAACAATTCAAATATGACAAATGAAGATGTACATATTTAACTTACAGGGATCAATTGCATCGTAACCAAAAGACTTCATGATCTCTGCTGTGCACATACATGCTTGTGAAACTACCTCCTTGTCATCATCCTCATGCATAGCCCTGACATAGAGATTCATTACTGTATCTGCAAACAACATCAAAATTGACAGTTAAGAACAGGGAAGGCACGCGGGTATACTCACAAGATAATGTTTTACTAAACTTAATTTTTTAACATTTAGAGTCAAGACAGGATTTTAGCATACCAAGAACATGCTTTGTTTCGGGGGACAATTGCTGCATTCATCCACAAAAACAAGAAAATACTTGACTTCATCATTTTGAAAACAAAAACTAGTTTTCAAAGTAGAATGAAACAACAGAAATAAGGGTTTAACAATTTTTGAAAGGAAAAGCTCAAAATGTTTCTGAAACAATTATGAAACTTTACACTAGATAATAGGTTTTAAGCTTATTCTTACATTTGAACTTGGAAAAGTTTCCTGGGTGGCTGTTAGTAAATCTGCATTATAGTTCAAAGAAAAACATAAGAAACCCACTTCATAAGTTAATTTCTGATGGATGCATCATAAATGTTTAACAGCCATATACACAGATAAAAAGTTCTATGTAATAGATACACAGATTTCTTCAAAAATTACAAATGCGTGAAATTGAACTAGAATGATTGGAACCACAATCTAATATACCAGATCCTATATCATTGAAATTTCAAGGAGGTGCAAGATGCTACAAGGTAAAATAGAAAAAATGCTCTGTTGTGGGGTTCAGCAACCCCAATTTTTATCTCCTGGTTTTGGCCATACAATGTATGTATGTGTGTGTATCACTGTATATATAAGATACAACTATAATTTGCAGAAATATACAGAATTGAGAACACAACTGATAGTGATCATAGTTAGCAAACTTGCCAAGTCTGTATACAAGTTTTTCCAGACCTTGAGAATTCACAGGGTTTACTTGTGGGGATTTCAATGCCAAAGTTTTTCCAAGGGTTTTGGTGAGTACTCGGCAAGTCTGACAACTTGACTCGCCATGCCAGCAACACATTAAAAATGCAGAAAAAAGTTGGTTAAACACTCCAAAAACTTTGTTTTTTTGGCTTTATAAAATTATAAATTTATAAGCATTGTTTTTTGCCTTTAAAAAATTATGAAAATGGTGTGCACCATGAAGGTCTGTTGCGTTTTGAAGATCTTCATTTGGGCTTGGTGGTGGGAGTTCCACCCATCAACACTGCTTTGTATCACAATTAAAGATTACCGTCTATTTATCTGCCACTAAAAGTTCATTGGCTGTGGATGTTAGGAAAGGATCTAGTGGGAAGACTCATCTTCCTCCTAGGATTGTCCAGCCTGTCCCCACTAATCTTGAACATTACTCATTGAGTATTATCAGGCCCCACACTGGCCCTTTTGCATTGATAGATGACAATGCCATTAGATTTTATAGCCTATACCCTCCTACAGCCATGTCATATTGTTTGTCTCCTGCCTTCATCTTCCATGCCTCATTGAGGTATCCTTTCCTCACGTGGCTATTTATACTTGTACTTAGTTCAGGTTCAACGTTTAACCTCTTTAAGTTTAACCTTCCAGGTTACACTGCTTTAGTGCTTAGTGTTTAACAAGAATCTTTTTACCCTAGTATTTCTCACTTGTAACTGCATGTACTTTATGAGTTTGATTGATCTCCTCTGGTCATTTGTGGACATTAATATAGTTTTATTTCTTTCTCTCTATTAACACAAAACTGGACTCACTAATGGACCATGTCACAAGGTTCATATTCAAATTCAGCAACTCATAAATTTCAGAATAAAATCATGTTTAAATTTGAACAATACAAGTATATTATTTTAAGTAATTTAAGTGTCTTATATAAATATAAATTAAAAATATTAAAATTTAAATAATTTCAAAAAGAATAAAATTTGAACAATTTTTTTTAAAACTCAAATTTAAATAAACTCAATTATTAAATTTGATGAAGTTAAAATACTAAAATTTAAATAATTTTAAAACTTAATATCGGACTTAAAAATTAAAATTTAATATAGCGAATATTAGTAATATAACTTTAAATTTAATACAAATATAAATATTAATATATTAATCATCAAAATTAAACCTAAAAAATCAAAAAACAAAAATGGAGAAGAGAATTTAACCACGGACAGAAGGTAGGCTCTACATTCTCATACTGCAAGTTTGCACACACCCCACCTCAATTACTTCACTTTAAAACACCACTAAATCATCACTCCATCAAGTATGGTTGACATCTGTCACTCGGAAAAAAATATATGGGTTTCAACTTTTCCGTTTGTCATTTAGCAAAGAAATACAGATGTAATGAGTTACAAATCGGGATTAATGAGTTGCAACCTTTCTGTTTATGTTCTCATTTCTGTCATTCAACAAGACATATGAGATTAAAACACACGCTTGGTGGTAAAGAGATGCAGGTGGATCTGGCAGATATCAGAAGTTGGGGAACAATTTTTAAGTGAATTTTAATGTTTTATTCAGTTTATATTAATGTTCAGCAAATTTTGAATTTTGTGGTTAGAAATCACAGAACTGTGTGACATAGCTAATGAATATTGCCATATATGTCTTCGCTATCCATCCTCCCTACTAAAATTTATAAATGGTACATTTGCGTTAAAACTAATAGATAAGTTACATTGTTCCATACTTCATTTAATTTGTATGATTCTGTTCATAATATACATTTCTTATATATTGGGCACTTGTATAATGTTATGTGGGAAATTATGAGGATGACAAAGTTTTAGAATCTACTTCTGGTTTTCGATCTCCATTTGATGAAGAAATTAAAGCTTTGGAGCTGGAGGTAGTCAGAATAATCACTCTGCGAGTCTGCACAAATGATGGATTTTAAGGTGGATTGGAAGGCAAGAACTTGAAATGATAGAAAGAACAGATTTTGAGAGAAATTTTGGCTGTATGCTCTTGCTAACGTTATGGCTTTGGCTCTGGAAAATGCAAAGGAGAGGTTCGGAGAAGGAGGCTAAAGTAGTGTTGGGAAGTAAGAGGAAGAAAATGGTTGCAGGGGAGGATATGATCTAAGACTTCACGGCCTACCTAGAGAGGGAATTCTTGGACCCAGGTTTGTGAAAGTGGGTAATTTAAAGACATGAGTGATGTGAGATTCCTAACATCCCCCCTTATTACATCATTCTCCAAATGGGGATAGGTAGACTACCAACTGGATAAACATATTCAGTAGTTCATCAAAAACACAAGGTAAGAGTAGTGACATACACATCTACTTGTGACAAGCAATAGTGGAATTGACTTCACCATGCTTCTTCAATAGGACTAACCATACTAGACTTTTATCACGAGATTGGGACAAACACATATATTCGAGGTCATACGACAAATTGAGCTAGGGACACACATCTATCTATCACCAATTATGAGCAAGGACAAACACTTATATTCACACAATTATGATTGAGGACAGACACATCCAATCATTACACCCAATTAAAGTGAGTGGGGACAAACACATCCAATCATAATCACCCAACAAAAATGATTGGGGACAAACACATCCAATCACAAACAACCAACAATTGTGATTGGAACTAACACATCCAATCACAAATACAAAATCTTGATTTACTTAGAAAATATATTCCTCCTCACTGTTCTCATGTAGTGCCTTATCTGTATTTAGCTTGTCGTCAAAGAGACCCTCGCCACGTTGAATATAGTTCATAATAATATGCCCCTTTTACTTGCAATAGTAACACAAAATTTTGTCCTTGGAGAACTGATTTCCCTTTTAAGTAGAAGAATTGGATTTAGAGGAAAGATTAATCTTGCTTTTTGACTAGCGTTGCAGTTTCCTCTATGGTTGAATCATTTTTCTTGGTTCCTTCATCAATCAAGTTAGAGATTGTATCTTTTAGAGTAACATCTATTTTGTTCAACATGAACACAATATGACCATAGCTAGAAGGCATACTATTCAACAAAATGGCTTTTGCATCATTATCATCTCCTTCAGCTTCTATCCCAAATAATTGATTTATCAAAGGACAAGATTTATTGATGTGTTGAACAACATTGTCACCTTCCATCATTTTTAGCCCAAATAACTTTTGTTTTAGGGAACATCTTTGCACTTGATGCTTGTGATCTAAACAAAGCACTAAGACCATCCCAACTTGCTTTGAGGTCTACGAGAAGTCAATGTGATGGACGTATGCATTTGAAAGTCCAAGACCAATCAGAGATGCTGCTCTTTGATCCTTTGTAGTCCATTTTGTGATTCCATTGGCATCAATTGACTTTGGTGTAGTTCCGCCCTAGATCCTTTTCAATAAGGATCAATTGTAGCTTGACTTGCCATGTGTGGAAGTCTTTACCCTCAAACCTCTCAATCAATGTGTTGTTTTTCTCCATATTAAAAGTATCTAACCCCCCCTTAATCAAAATAGTGTTGAAGGTATCAAGTTCCATCAATAAAACACCTTGAATTGATTATAACACTTTTAACCCATTGGCATTATTGTAATACCAATTGAATAAATTGTTTCGTTCTAATGATAGCCAACTCCCAAATCTAATTTTAACCCTTGTCATCCACAATATATTTTTATGACAAGCTCCAATTCTCCTTAATTGCAAGAGACAAAATCAATGTCTAACAGAAGATGCAATAAAAAAAAGGCATAGGCACTAGAAAAGTGAACTCACCTTGGTTGGCACAATCAAAACAAAAATACATTGCAAGAGAGCACATGTGATGGTGGATGACCAAGTGCTGAATAAAGTTGGACAAATAGTCACAAGTCACAACTATTTCATGGAGCAACCAAATGGCCTAAGCTTTTTGGCAATTCAGACAACTCATTTTCACTATAAATGAACACCCCATAGCTCTAAAATAAGAACGATCCCATAATATTTACCATAAATCAATCATAAGCCATAGAAACTTTGGTGAGCCTGCTCGGCCTCCTCTTGAAGTCACTCTTTTGGATGATCTCAAATTGAACAAATTGAAAAAGTTGCTCTCGTGACTGGTCTTCTTACTCTTGTTCTTACCACCAACCACACTAGCTCTTATGCAGAGAAGTTCTTGAATAATGCTCTCCTGTTGACTTCAATGGCACTTCCTCAAAGTTGCAGCTTTTTTTTTTGACTTGTGCAGGGCTCTGTTTGACTCTATCAACATTGTTATTGCATAGCAGAAAAATGAAGAGCCAGATCTTCATGCCCTTTGTTGCTAATCTCGATGCCTAGGGAAAATCATATTATTGCTGTTATAAAAATGTCTAGAAATAATTCTGAATAGAAGCATTGAAGAGGCAAGAACCCGTCACTAATAATCCAACAGGATCAAAACCTTTGTTGCTTTCTTTTGCACCACATTTTGCTCTGATATTTCTCTGAAAATTCAGTCATTGACAAGCTGGTTGGCTAAGGGAGGAGAATTGTTACATGGCAGATCTTTGAAAAGAAGGATGTGTGTGGCAACATAGTCACTGCAAAAATTAGAATTTAAATCCCTCTACAAATAGACATTTGACAAGCACAAAACCAAACTTGCTTTGATACCAAATAAAAAAAAAATGGGCAAAGTTCATAAAAGCCAAGCAGAAAATTTTATACACAAAATGATAAGCTTCTATTTCACATGCTCAATGAGTCACATTACAAAGTTATAGGATTTTCATCTCCCTTACATAGACAACTTGTTCTAACAACTCAAATCCCTAAAAACACTCATACAACCAAATACAATTTTATTTTATTTTTAGATTGTAGGAATCAGTCAGGTATCCGTCCCCCTACAAACTGCAGTGCGCCTGGTAAACTTTTTTCACGTGACCGGTGGCACTAGCGTGACATGCCCTCCGGTACCACGGGTTTGGGGGGAGACTAGACCTCTTGACCTCTTCCCTGCAACAGGATGCTTTAGCCAATCGAGCTAAGCCCCCCGCCCCTACAACCAAATGCAATATTATCTTTTTTCACACATGACAAACCATAGCAAACATGCTAACAAATGATTATTGTACATATCCTAAAGATACATGAATGATGTAATATTCCTAACATTTATCCCCACTGCTACCACATGAAAGCACTTTGCTCCTACTCAATGCCCTAACTCATCTTTCGTTTTCACTTTCTCAATGGTGTAAGAAATTATTTGTCACTGCTAGGGTTTCCATTCTTCAGCATAAGTACCCAAATGCTATGGTGGCCTTTGCAACAAGGGATTTAGAGGCTTACACTGTACTGACTAGGGAGATCAAAGACTCTAGAGACATGGTTCAACTAGATGATGACTGCCCTAGTTTTGTTAGGATAAACCCCGCGAATTTTCTACCTCTTGTGTGCCTTCCTAACAATTATTTCTCTAGGCAGCAAAAACAATCTGGTGGGAAAGGTGAATCCACCCACAGCTCTTTCTGTGAGGCTCCCTCAACCAACCTTAGTTTGAAAAATGGTGCAACTGCTCTAGATGGAGACAGCAACACAACTAGAGTCCACTAGAGTATCCTCCATTAAGGATTTGGTTCTTAACTCACCTATAAGGCATGACACTGAAAACATCGTTGGGAATTTGTAAGATTTTAGCAAAGGCTAAGCTCATTTTTGACCTGGACTTGGACTTGGTGCCCAGACTTGGCCAAGACTTGTAAAATTGGAAAAAACATGAAAGACACAATAAACTAATGAATAAACTTTAAAGACACAATAAACTAATCAAATAGAAGCTACTTTGATCACATACACAAGTATACATCCATCAGGAGTATTAAAGTGAATTTTAGCTAAAGAAAACAACATTTTTAGATATAGAAGTATTGTCAAGTGTTTAAGGTGTATAAAACTCATGATTATGATATCCATGGCATAAAAAGCAAAAATCACAATCTGGAGTCATGAGCTATGGTAGAAAGGAGCTTGTATCCCTCAACCCAACATTACTAGCTCTACATGGAGTCATGCGCTTGTATCTCAAACAAGTTTACAAATGCTGCAACAGCCTTAGGAGCATTATTGAGTATAGGGTTTGACTTAGAAAACTAGAAGTATACCTATAATTTAATTACTAGGAATTTAATTGGGAAAAAAGCCAAAAAAAATGTTGCTCTTCAATCCAACATGGCTCACAAAGATTTTCATTTCTTTGATTTTTTTTAAATTAGAGCAAGGATTTCGAAATAGTGCCCCTAGTGGGGTCAATGAGCAGTCCCCTTGTGAGGGTTTGGGGGTGTAAGAGTTCATTGTGAAGCCACCCAAAATGCAAATGATTGAAGGAAAGTAAGACCAGAAATCCAGAATTGAAAGAATAAACTATATTCTATTTAACAAGAAATGCAAAATATATTAAAATAAGTGATTACAAATGAACTATAGGTAAGTATATATAGGATATATCACCTAGGAGACTAGAAACACAACCAATGTGGGATAATGTGTAAAAATTCCATAAGTAAACTTAACCTAGAGTGAAAAGGACCTAAGTGGAGAACTCACTAGGAAATGAACTAGCTAGATAATGTCTCGGCTACAAGGCTTGACTCCAAACAAACCAATGAAGAATCTTGAACGAATCCCTATGGTTGTTCTATGTAAATTTCCCCCTGCAGATCCGCATGAAGAAATGCACTCTTCACATCCATCCAATATACAACCCAACCATCAGCTACAACAATAGCAAGAGTCATGCAAATGGAGTTCATTTTGGTGACGTGGGCAAAGGTCTCAATGTAGTCAACACCTAGAACTTGCAAGAAACCTTTGGCCACAAGTTGTGCTTTGAACTTGTCAACTGATTTATCCCCTACAAATTTGGCTCAATAGATCTATAGACATCAAACCAATTTTCTTCCCTTATGAAGTCAAACAAGCTCCTATGTGTTGTTCCGAATCAAAGAGTTAAACTCTTCCTCCATGGCTGAATCCCACTCAAGAATGCTCAATGCTTCATGAAATGACTATGGATCTGAAGTTGTTGCAATGTAGGAATGTGGAATATCTTAATGTTGCGATTGAGTCTTTTGTGTATCTAAAGGATCCCCAAGAGTGCATGTAGTCTCAATTGTTTGACAAGCCCAATGAGGCGGAGTAGAAGGAAATGGAAGAGGAGAGTCCTTACCATCTAAATGAGGTTGGGGGGCGGCGGGGAAGGGGGGGTTTGTTGGAGTGGGTGAACCCTCATGATGAACCCTACGAGTAGAAGCTGGAGGAAAATCCTTTGAGTTAATGTCATCTAAATCTGCTATGGAGGAAGGAAAATGTGAGAAGATGAGGTAGGAGAACTTCCCTCGAAATGCACACTACACTCAATGAAGACCTCATGTGTCTTTGGATCCAAAAGCCTATATCCTTTGACACTATCTAAGTATTTGACAAAGATGTCAAGCCAATCGAAGGTTCCAAAGACCTTACGCTTCTCCAAAGGAATGTGTGCCCATGTAGGTGAGCCAAAGACTCTAAAATGTCGCACAATAGGTTTCCTTCTACACCAAGCTTCAAAAGGAGTAATGCCCTTCAATGCCTTATGGGGAACCTTGTCTAGTGTGAGCAGCACAATTGATAGCTTCAACCCAATATTCAAGTGCAAGGGAGTGTGAGTGGACCATGTAGCCAGCCATCTCTTTCAAGGATCTATTTTTTCTCACTACAACACCATGTTGTTGAGCTATGTAGGTGAAAATGGCTAAGATCAATCCCTTCAAGAGTGCAAAATTGTTCAAAACATTGGTTCACATATTCTCAACCATTATCAATGTAGAGAATCTTAATGTACTTTCCAAATTGTTTCTCTACATGAGCCTTGAACTCTTAAAATTTGTCAAAGACACCTTTCTATCGAAAAAAAAAACCTATATTATCTAAAATAGTCACCAATGAAGGTGAGCGAAAAAAAAGACCTATGTATCTAAAATACTCACCAATGAAGGTGAGCAAATAGCAAGCCTTGTTGAAAGACAAGGATGGAAAGGGACCCACCAAGTCACTATGAGCCAACTCAAGGACTTCTAAAGCCCTCCAAGCCTCTCCTTTGTCAAACTTGTCCTCAAGATGCTTTCCCAAGGCACAACCTAAACAAACAACATAAGAAAAATTGATCCAAAGAAGACTCATGACCTTGTCTTGCATGTTGATTTGTTGAAGGTAGCGGTGGTTGAGATGGCCAAACTGCTCATGCCATAGTTTGCTCACAGAATTTGAACAAGCAAGCAATGTGATAGTGGGAGTGTAGTGCCTGCCTATTCCTAGCATGTGATGTTAGTGGGAGCATTGTATTGTGTATATGTTGAGATGCTAGATGATCACATTTTGGTATTATTATTCTATGTCCTGATTTGTTGTTTCCTCTATAGCTATTATATTGTTCTGCTTGATGTAAATAGCACTAAAGAGCATGTGTGTTATGTTTCCAAGTCCCTTGAAAGGGGATGGATCTATTTCATTTTGGAGGTGTTCTTGGGATGTGTGTATGATACGGGCTTGCCCAAGTGATTATTATTATGTTTTGGTTCGTGAATATATTCATTAATATTGATGGTGTAATTAAATGCTATCATGAACTATATCATTTAAATGTAATGAAATTATGTATATGATGTTGTACACCATTGGGTAATTATGCGATGCTTCAGCTATTTATATATATATATGGAGCAAGTACGCTCGACATGTTTGTTGAGTGGCTACAAGTACTAGGTATTTCTCCACCTAGCTCCACAGGTCTGAGTTTACCATGACAATGGTTATAGGGAGATGTCACATTGGCCAAAAATTTTAGCCTTACCCGTCGTTCTCGGTTCGAGTGTGACTTCGCATTATCTTACCCATTTTGACTAGATACCGTCTTTGGTATGATTCTGGATACCATACCCTTTTTGGACGTCGAGTGAAAGTGTGTTGTTTTATTAAGTTTACGATTTCCGCAAATTTAATTCAATTTTTATGCTTATATGGATTTAATGGTTAATTTAAATGTTGAATTATATTTGGAAATGGAATTAAGTAATCAATTGAATTTGGGGGAATTTTGTGGGAGTTCCAAATTAAGAAATGGAAATATAATTTAGAATAATTTTTAATTGATTTTTGAAAAGGGCGATATGGGAAAAGGCATTCATTTTTTTTTATTGTTTTATTTTGTGAGGAATTTGGAGAGGAAAAACCCTCTTCTCTCCAATTTCTTGTTTATGTGATTGGGAGAGCATTTGTGGGTCAAATAGAGTGAGATCATATGCATTCGGATAGGAATTGGTAGGAAAACATGCTCGTCCGTGGATTTATGCATTTGTCAAGCGTGTTTAAAGTTCTTCTCTTTTCAAATTTTGCTAAATTGAGAGGTAAGTTTTCAATATGTCCTCGAATGATTATTGTTATTCATTTTGAATGTTTGAAATAGGTTTTGGGAAGTGCCAATAGCCTCCAATGTGTTCTACATTTCAAAATTTGTGTTTAATTTAATTGTTGTGGAGAATTTTGTGAAATTTTCCAAAAAACATCATTGTTATGCCAAAATTTCTAAGAAATGTTTGAAATGTAAAATTGATAGTGTAAATTGTTTGTTGGGCATACTTATAGACCCAAAGGGTATCTTTCATTTTTCAAATTTTGAGATTTTCGAAAAAGTTAAATTTCAAGCTATTGTAATGGTAGATTGGATGAATTTTTGGTTTTTGACATTAAAGAAAAGTAAGAAAATTTGAATTTTTAATGTGGATCTGAATGAATTGGAATGGGGGATTTGAAGTCTCCTCGTGAATTCTTGTTTTAAGTCATTTAAGATTATGTTCAAAATTTTTGTTGAGCCAAATTATTGCATTGATTTTCGTGCCACATTTGAGTTTTGGCAAATGTGTTGAACCTAGGACCTTGTCCTTTTAGCCTTGTGGTGCTTGATGATTTCATCAATTGGTGAATGTGCCCAATGTGAGTGCTCAGTTATGCCATTGTTTTCATGTCAATGGGTGATGTTAATTGAACTTGATTTTCATGTGCAATATGTGTATAGCGTGTGTGTGAGTATGATTAGGCCATGTGACCATCTCCTAGCACGGTGGGAGTGGACCATTTTGGTATCACAAGGTAGGGTGGCGTCGAAACCACCTTTGGGGTTCAGAGGTTCAAGAAGCAAAGGCGACATCAATATCTCCTTCTCTCCTTGTTCATGTGCTTTGTAATTAGTTCAATTCCGTGTAATTCTAGGTTGGAAGGACATTTGAGTCCTCTCCTTATGTAATTGTAGTGTAATTGTAAACAAACCCCTCTCCTTGAGACAAATTGTAACCAATAGTAAATGTTAGGGGTTTAGCCTTTATTATGAGTCTCGATATTGATGTTGGGCACAATCATAACTGAATGATGTTGTATTTATTCCTTGGGAAGTTGAAATGAACTTAGGAACATTTATTTTGGGTTTAAAATGAATTTTAGTGTCATCTTGTGAGTTTGGGTGGCCTAGTCTACTCAAGAGTTATCAAACTCACTCAGAAAGTTTCTTAATGTGTTTGGGCAGTCCTGTCAACTCTTGGGTGGCCTAGTATTGTATTGGGGCAGCCTATTTGACAATGGGGTGGCTTAGTTTTGTGGGTTGACAAGTTTAAAATCACCTACCTCTAGTTGGGTGACCTGGTCCTATGTTGGGGCGGCCTCATTCCCCATACAAAAACCAAAATGTAAATGCTCTCTACCATAGATAGCTAGTGGTTTTCCTAACCTATAACCCATGTCAGTTAACTTTTATGCCATGTATCTTGCCCATGACAATCATTGAGACTTGTTAGGCACCCAAGTCATGAGTCCTTGAGACCCATTTTGCTCCACCCACCTCTAGAGTCACCAAGTCTTAGCAATTCCAAGCAAGTCCTGTAAAATTGGCTATTATGCATTCAAATGTAGCTGAGAGGGGGGAATATTTATAGGATCACACTCTTATTTGCAAATTCTATAATGATCTAGACGCAGATCTCACACAATAATGATGAGTGCTCAATAATACATAGCAACAATTATCATAATTCTAAAATTCAGACTAAGATGCATCAATAACATATACTGGTTCCAATCATAATGAAAGAAGATAGAAGCGATATTAAACTCAGATTCAGTCACACGACAAAATAATATTCAATGGTTCTGGAGGTAAACATAGGAGTTTGTACTTAGCTCATCAGCAATGATAGGTTTGTACAGTATTTAACAAATATAGAGCTTCAATCAAACTGAAAGGACTCCCAATATGGCTCAAAATATAACTACCATGACCCAAACTCACCTCAACTTGAAGACCATCACTCAGGCTGGCGATTCCACACCCAAATGGCCCAAGACTTATTGATCTGGCAATAGAATGATGACAAGACGGAAGTCTTGATTGAGTTTGATGCACTTGAAGGTTAGAGGCAATGAAGTACAGATCAAAATCGGCCAAGTTCAGTGCCCAAATGTGGCACCTCACGATCTAGTTAAGATGCCTTTGAATTACTCTTGATGATCATGTGTATATCCCGCATCTCGGGTGATGAGTAACTTTGTCGAGTGTTTCCATGAATGGTGTATGGGAACGATGATGGCTCCTCCAAACTCCTCCAACCCCTTGAACATTCCTGGCTGCCATAAACCAATGCAAAAGTTGCAAAGGTGGTCGCCTCTAACAACCATTGAGCTTTCTTCCACTGTTGATCTCCTAAGTATAGGATCGGGTGGCAATATGGACAGGGGGCACCCTTTTCAGTGGCACCCAACAATTATGGATTGCCTCGTTGCCAGAATAACATGAACCCTAGTTGCTTCAGTCTAGGCGTCCGTCTAATGTCGATAAGACTTGTCACATGCGCTAGGTAGAGAGATCGATAACAGAAGGGAGTTTTTAGTCTCGCCGAGTGGTAGGTTTGCGGAGGTTTTCGTCTCAACAAGCCATGGCTTCAATCTCTCCAACAAACATGATGATCATCAAAGACAAATGAACCCACCTAAATACTAGCCTTCCAATTTGGTCGGCCCAGAATAACAATATAGAAATTTAAATATTATTTATTAATAATTTAAATTTATTATTTATTATTAATATTAAAATTCAAATGTTTATGGTGTTCATAAACACCATTCCAGCCAAGAGAGGTTTGAGGCCGACTCAAGAAGTGGGACAAATTCCCTAATCTTTGGCCTAAATTAGTCAATCTACATGAGTGGAGTTCTTTGTCTTGGAAGAAGTCCCTAAAAGATGAGATTATATTTATCCATGTGCCAAAGGTCTTTTTACTTGAGTGTCAATCTATTAAGGACAAGGAGTTCATTTTGTAATCAATTCCATGGGGAATGAGCTATGCTCCACATAGTTTCGGGGACAGGGATGGAAAGACGTGTTTTCGGTACGAGGGCACTTTTGGGCCATTTTTTAGGGGACGGCAGAGGATGACTCTTAAAAGAATAGGGAATTTTTAAAAAATATAGAGAAATTTAAAATATTCATATCATAACATTGATAAAGCATTCATCATAGACATTGTAGAAGATTAATACATAACATTAGACTTGAATTGAGATTTCACATGAGAATTGCCAAACAAATTAAAGAAATTCAAATGCTTTTAGTGTGAATGTACATGCATATTATATAAGAATAATTAAAAAATCCCCAAAGGCTCCAAATTTCAACTATGAAACAACAAAAACACAGAAATATAGGACTTCAAGTTAAATGGGCCTTTTGCATAGGTTTTGAGGACTTTGGAAGGACATTCAAATGGGTTTGAAGTTGTTGGCACTCTACACTCCCATTGCCTAAAGAACCCCTAGTGGCTGCCATACTTCTATGAATTCTACTTCTGGGTCTACTTCTTTCATGCATTTGAACCTCAATCTCCTCACTATCATTACTAGTAATCTCACTGCTGCTCATGATTTTTTTTTGGTTAAGAATTGGGAAGAGAGCTGCAATTTCAATTAAAGGAAAAAATAAACTCACAATGCCTTTCCTATGTGATAAAAAAAATTTGAAAAAAACATGAAAAAATGGAAAACAAATTGAACTTCTCTCCTCTTTCACTTGCTGCTCTTAACCTCAAGTTTGCAAATATCAAAATGAGAATGCTTTTTTCTTTTTGTTGTTTTGATAAGTCAAGTAGGTTTGGGTTTTGTTTAAAGGGGTGGAGGGTCCTTGTGGGCTCGTCAATCCCCTTTTTTTTAATTTAAAAATGTCTTCTTTTACAAAAAAAATAAAGTAAGATGTTGTTGGGCCATAGGGGACGACTAGCAGTCCCAGGGACGGTTATTCTTCCCAAGGACTACTAGCTGTCCCCTACCTTTTTTGGGGCGTTTCTTAAATTTTGCAAAGAAAGGGAACAAGCAGGGGATGTTTCCTAGCCTTCCCCAAGTCCCCAAAACATTTCGGGTACAGGGACAAGGGTACAAGGCCAGGGGACACATCCCCGTGGAGCATAGGGAATGAGAGAATCTACTATGTATAAAACCTTGGTTCTCCTCATTTGATATGCACATGAACTTTCCTACAACCTATACAGGGGTGAGATTACCAGGGGACACATCCCCGTGGAGCATAGGGAATGAGAGAATCTACTATGTATAAAACCTTGGTTCTCCTCATTTGATATGCACATGAACTTTCCTACTACCTATACAGGGGTGAGATTACCATATCTATCATCGTAGTATTGGTGGCCTTAAGATTTGACAATTATTGCAAATGCCCTAGTTGTAGAAGAGAAAAATAACAAAACTTGTACCACCTTTGCCTAGTCTTGTGTGGAGATGGATCTTTCAAAGGAATCCTATTATCAGTGAATTCAGCTTGCTCAATTCATGGGGTAACCCTATAAAACTTCTCTATTTCGTAGACCACATCCTCCAAGCACGTAAACCGAAGCAAGTTTCATTGCCCTCATGCGTAGTCCGATCCCTCGAAAAGTCATTTCGAGCAATCAAGCTTTTTGCTTTTTGAAATTTGCAAAAATCTGAATTTCGGGAGTTAGTTATTTTTCAGCACATGCAATGTCACTAAATTTTAGCAACATTACATGTCTTGATCAATTGCATTTTGGGATAAAATAGCAGAGGATTTCCCTACGACTACATCCCTAAATCCACACATATGGCATAAATGGCAATCCTAGTGCCGATTTTAAGTGGTTTTTACTCATTTTTATTTCATTTTATTGTTGTTTCTCCACATTACATGTCTTGATCAATTGCATTTTGGGATGCAGTAACGAATGATTTCCCTACAACTACATCCTTGAATTCACATGTATGGCATTAATGGCAATCCTAGTGCCAGTTTTAAGGTGAATTTTAAGTGGCTTTAACTCATTTTTATTTCATTCTATTGTTGTTTCTCCATCTTCTCGCGCACTCCTTATTTTCAATTGTTTGCATCACGCATTTGTGCTTTCTTTTAACTGGATTGGATCAGATCTTTATCATCTAGGGTTTCACAGGTATGCTTTCTTTGTTTTCGCTTTATTGTCATTCGCTTTCACTTTTGTGTGGGTGTCTTTTAGTTTCTCATAGGTTTTTTGATTTTAAGTTAGGGTTTTTGTTATGCTACTATTTGTTTTTGTTATTTTCATGTTGTGTTTGCATTTTTCTTTTCGAACAACATTCATAACAACAAAACATTAAACCACCACAATCCTTCATGCCTTGCGGGAGATTTCTCCGCGAAAACATCATTAGCCTTAAGTGGTGGTTAGAGAAATTTCTTCATTCCACACCGTCCACCAACCTAAATGTCGATCGAGGAATTTTCCCCGAATGATGTTGTTTTATGATCAGATTTAAATGCACAGAAAATTAATTCAAAATCAGACACAATAACACAGCAGATACCCTGGGAAAACCCTCCTCTTGAGGGAGAAAGACCCAACAACAAAGATCTATCTATTATATAAAAATAATGGCAACAAGTCTCTTTACAATGAGGCTAATCTCAAGGCCAATAGACAGCACCTTCACAAGATGCAATGATAGACAAATAATCTGCACTTCCTTGCAACTCAAATCTGCTCTTCAAGAGTTCGCAATCTGCTCTTGATGAATTTGCAATCTGCTCTTGGTAATTCGCACTTGAGAGAAGAGAAGAGACTTCAAACTTGCTTGATCCTCGAATGAATGGAATGAACTTGTATTTATACAATTTGGGGGAGAGAGGTCGCACCTCTTCATGCAAGGTTGGCATCATAAAATATAATTACAATTAATAAAATGCAAGTTACAAGGAAGGTCGGCCAAGATAACAATTATAATGTTGCCGTGTGAAGCGCCTCTTCACATTGAATAATCACAAATAAATAAGGAAGTATAAAGCCCGAAGCTGCAATAACATCAACAAATGACACGGTCCTTTACCTATCGCTTGTTGGTCAGGAAATAAACTTCGACCAACAACATCACTGTCGCCTTTGTCCTGATGCCAGGCGGGAAATTTTCACCACAAGACATACACTTTCACTGCTTATGTGGTTCAAGCTTTAAAGCCCAAATTGCATTCAGCATGTATAAAGCAACTGCTCATTTAGTACGGATTTTAAAACACGAACTACACTCACCATTATTCACCCTTCAAGTGTAGGTCGGATTTCAAAACCCGAACTACACCTTGACACCATTTGCCACTTTATGTAGGTCGAGTTTAACATAAACCCAATCACTGTGAGATGTACTTTGGGATTTAAAACCTGAAATGCACTTTATCACCCACGACCCAAGGGAACTCACACACATCGAGGAATTTTCCCAGATGTACATGGAGTTTTGTTCTACCCAAGATGTAGGTCGGGAAATTTTCCCCGACCTACACCAAGCTATTTTACCAAAGTGCACTTCGGGAAATTTTTCCCAAAGTACATATCTTTGCACTACTCAAGTGCAGGTCGGGGAAAATTTCCCAACCTGCAACCTTTTGTTCTACCTCATGTAGGGGTGCAGAATTTTTCCGCCCTTGCACCCAGTGAAGAAACTTATGCAGTTCAAGGAATTTTCTACGAACTACACACTGATGCATAAGACATGTACAAGCGCAAAATTTCTCTGACACTGCACAGTAACCTGAAATTTCTCTCACACTAGGAAATTTTGAACTTCATGTTTGCAGCTTCTTCGTCAATGTCAAATCCAAAGAAGAAATACATGAAGTATCAATATCAAAGGGTGATTCCAAACACATTAATGGAGTCCAATGTTGATCAGATCAGGGGCACTAAAATTGGGCATGTGGACATGTCTGAGTTCCTAAAGAGAGTGAATAAACAGCCAGTTGATGCAAGCATGAGGTGCATTGTTCTTGCACCAGCAGCATATTTCCACAAGGAAACCAAGAGCGTTAGAGATGCGGATGGGAATGTGCTAATAAGGTTAGATGAAGAGTACTTCGACAAGATCTTCTTGTGTCCAAGTATTGATGAATATGCTGATCTAACTATGGAGGCATCTCAAACTTATTTTGACATAAGTGTAAGAAAAGAACAGTAATACCTAATGGCTCAAGAATCCTAGGCCTTCAATTGCAAGATGGCCTAAGAATATTCACAGGAGTGAGTTTTTCAAAGAGGTGAATGACTTGATCACTCTTCTCAATAGGGTTAAAGGATTGCCCACTTCTCACACTTTTTAGGAGTGGATGTATCAATACATTCACCTCATAAGTAAAGGAAATCAGAAACTCTTTTGGGGAATGTTGATCAGTGATGCCATTTGTGAGCAGCTTTCAAAGGTTTCTACTTCTCTAAGGTTCTTCATGACCTCTTATCTAGTGTATGTTGCTACCT
The DNA here is from genome assembly GCA_007258455.2 of Sequoia sempervirens. NCBI lineage: Eukaryota > Viridiplantae > Streptophyta > Pinopsida > Cupressales > Cupressaceae > Sequoia > Sequoia sempervirens. The sequence goes on along the minus strand of VDFB02058242.1, from coordinate 181,057,910 downwards.
CGATGAGGCATTTTCTAGGATTATCTTCAAAAGGTGATAGTCGGAAAATTCCTATTTATGAGTACTACCCTCATTTGACTCTGAAGCAAAGCCTCAAGCATTTCAAGAGAGTCAATGATGCCTTTTTCTATTCCTACTTGTGTATGTTTGATAAGGATCTCGAGAAGAAAAGAGTATCAGATGAGGCATGGGAGTTGGTCAAAATGTTTGGTTGTATATCCCTACAGTTTCCCACTTTCATGAATATCAAAGTTGGATGTTTTGACGAATTTCCTTACATGTTACCTCGATATCCCAGTGACAAGATTGTGCTCATGGAGCTATGTAGACAAATCATGACTGTTCATAGCAAGCAAGCTGAATCACACAAAGCTGGATTCAAATTTCCTCTGACCATTGAAAGATACTCCATCTCCACTTCTCCCCAAGCCAAGGCTATGGAAACAGAGATGCAATGGGTTACAATGAAAATGTACAAAAGAAGCCCTGATTTTGATTACAGGGGGATGAAGGAGAAACTCAAGAAAAGCTACACTCATGTGCATAAAGTTGAAGACATATGGGCTGGGCATAGAACAAATGAAGATGTAAGGAAGCTTGACTACAATCGGCTTACCTTAGAGCAGATCAGAAACTTGGATCTTGCTGATATCCCAAAGGACGTGGAAGACGAAGGTGACATTCTTGATTCTGCTTATGAAGATAATAAGGTTGCTAAGACCCCTCTTTCTCCAATCCAGTGGCCTTAAAAAGAGATGATTTCCATAAGAGAGATTCCAACCTACTCTCGCAGACACTAATGTTTGGTTACAGGAAAAGGGGATTAAATTGAAGTATTTCAATACTGGATCAAAAGAGGAGGAAGGTACTGAAAGACCTGCTGGGAACAAAAAATGGAGAATTAAGAACAAAGATGATGTTCATAGTACTAGCAAGGTACCTAAGCTCATTTTCAAGATGAATGGGGTCAAGAGTAAAGAACAAGAAGGATCATCCAGTCAGGGTGAAAAGCAAGGAGAGGAAAGTCTAGTTGAAGAATCACGAGAATCTCCAGTCACTTCAAAACCAGAGTCTGTATCTGAGAATTCCCCCATCCCTTCTTCTCCTATTGCTGCTACATTACCAAGTCCCACTCCTACTTTTTCAAACGTACAGTCTTTGTCTTTTGTTTCCACTGTTTTTGTTACTCCAACAATGTCAATTCAGTCAATTCATTCATCACCGACTGGTGGGTCGATCTTTGAAAGCCCACATGATAATATCGAAAATGTTTTTGTAACTTTTTCTTCCTTGCATAGTTTGTCTTCTCCTATGTTTGATGTATCTGCACTGTCTAATTTTGATAAGTTCATATCTAAGTCTGCACAAAATGTGTCAAGTGTGGAAATCCCAGCTGCAGTTTTGACCAATACTCCACCACTTGTATCCACCATTGTGAATGCAACTCTGTCAACCCAAACCATGGTGGCAAGTACTGAAGGAGGTTCTTCCCCTCTTCCCCCTTGGTTAGTATCACAAACACCCAAAAGGAAGAAGCAAGTTGTCTCTCCAAATATGACTTTAATTTTGGCCAGCTAGTTCTTGTAAAGACCAAGTCTACAAAGAAGGCCAAAACTCTTTCAAGGGTTATGGTTAACAAATCAGGTTATAAGTATGTTGAGGTGGCACAACCTCCCCAAAATAAAACTGCAAAAGAAGTTGATTTTTCAAATTATGCAATCACCAGAATTGAATTGGGTAAGCCGACACATGAAAGTGCAAGGGAGGACGTGCAAGCAGCAATGTCCTCCTTGATTGAGAAGTATGATAGGGACAAAATTATTAAGGATCAACTGAAAGCTAAAGTAGAACAACTCATTTTCATGATCAGAAAATAACTCAATCTTGTCAATTGAGCCCGTTACCACAAGTATAGAAGATCCTGCAATTCAAAAGGCAGAGAGGACTCATGCACAGGGTAGGGCTGTTACTAAATGGATTGAGAGGATATTGGCACAAGGCACACAATTGTTGAAGTCTTTTGTTGAAATGATCAGCAATATGGAGAATGTGAAAACAGAATTGAACCAGACAATTGATGCATTGTCTCAGAAACTGCAAGAATTTGAGAAAGGTCTTGAAGCTTGGACCAAAATGAGAGATTTCAAGCTTGATGTGTTAGTAGAAATTGGAGTGATTCCCAACAGAAAAATGTTCAATGAATTCCGAGAGACAATGAAACATAAAAGGGATGTCATCGACGAGATAATCAAAGATCTGCAAGAAGCTCAGGAAATAGGCAATGATAGAGGGTCAGATCTAATCACCAAGATTAAGGAGCTGCCTTGACAAGTACTAGATTTCAATCAAAAAGTCCTTCCTGTAGATACAGTCATCCAAGAGTTCACATCACTAATTCAGAAAGAGATTGAGTCAAAAGCTTTTCCATTAGCTTCTATTGACAAGTTAGTGGATTTTCATGTGACTTTGGATAACTTGAAAGTGATTTTGAACAAACATAAGAAAGCATGCATCAGTATCGAGGACTCCATCACACGAGTGCTCGGCCAAATGATTCTGAAGTCCAAGCTGCATTGAAAAGATATGAAGACTTCATGGAGAAGAATGATGAAGAATGAAAGAACATGCTTGTCCAGATTTAGTTTATTTCAAGCTTTTTCCCTTACGCATTTTGTAATTTGTAGATGACATTTTACATGTCTTTTGTAAAATAACAATTACATGTAAGAGGAGAGAAGTCCCAAATCAAATCAGACTTTTCCTTTGAATAAGTCAAACTATTTTTGCTCTCGGCTCTCCTCTATATATATGAGGGAGCTCTTTTGTAAATATTACCTTTTAACTTATGAAGCAAAGCGCTGCCAAATTGAAGAGCATTTTGAAACTTTGTTTTTTAGGTGTAAATCAAGATTCAATCAAAAAAAGAAGCAAGCTGGCATCCAATCTTTGCCTTGGATCAAGTTTGCTATGTATTGAGATTGTTTTTATGTCTTCCCCATTGCATTATCTTATGCATGATTGAATCATAGTGTGAAAACATATGTTCTAGAAGGTGATTCAAATCTAGTTTTGTAGACTTTGAGCTGCATTATTATCTTTGAAGATTCTGTTTATGTGTATAATTTGGAGATAATTCGAAGACTTTGGGCTACGAGTTGTTATCTACATTTAGTTGATCTTTTGGTGGCATATATTGGAGACTTTGGGCTGCAACATATACCATTCTTTTTAGTTTTGAATCATCATAGAAAGGAACAGAAGACTTGTGCTTTTGTGGGTTTTCTTGCTATCAAGACTTGCTGGTATTATTCTGGTTATTCTTTCATCTAACTGAACTAAATATCAAGTATTATTGCTCCAACTAGTACTTTGCGGCTAATTACATGTCGTAATTTTCACGGGATATCATTGTAATTTTTGTAAGAAGAGAACATCTATTCTGAAACAAGAGAATAGGATGAATGGAAACACCCATGGATAATTGTAGTGTACATGAGATTAGTTAATTACTAGTTGTTTTAGTTAGCAATAAGAAGGGAGCCTCCCCTTTTTGAGAGGAGTTAGTCTCACTATACTGTGGCTGATATCGCCATTTTGTAATCAGTTAGTTGATTACAAAATATTCACCCAACAAATCCCTAGAGAAATTTATCTTAAGACTAGAGCTAGAATTTGTAGATAATCTCTAAATAATGAGGAAATCAATTTAGGTGGTAATGTTGTTTTACCAAGGACATCTTGCCTCTCACTACAATTGAAAGGATTTCAAGAGATCGGGGATTGAATTGAAAATTAGAGCCTCGAAGATTTCTCTAAAATCCATTTGGTAGACTAGAGCAAAACCTCATCATCATTTCAATGTTCAAAGATGCTTATGCTTCCTCTTCTCTAGTTGTAAGGGAAACCATGAATGCTTCACATAAAGTTCCTTCCTCCTCTCTAGTTTTGTAAGAAACTCATGTTGTCTTTGATTATGATCCCTACAACACTTCACTTGTGTGCAAGAATGGTAAGAACAATTGAATTCTATGGCTTCCTCAAGTGTGAAGCTAAAATCAACGCTTGAGCTGGAGACTCTTAGAGGAGATGTGACGCCTTCAAAAGTTTCTAAGGTGAAATCTCTGGCTGCTCTGGAGGGGAATGGACTGAGGTGAAAAGGAATAAAGATTCCCCTCAAAGTCAGCATCTCTTTAGATGTCCCTTAGATCTTCCAATTTAAGGAAGATATTCTCCAATGCATTATATGGCACTGTGAACTTGAAAATGAATCTTGCTAAAGGAAAGAAGGAGATTTAAGTAAATAATTGGTTTTGCAGATAACGTGCCAAAACATGGAAGGACTTGCTATATTTTTATTGAGTGGATTTGGTAAATCATAGGTTACCAGAGTCCTTTGCTTAGACACTTTTTTTGTGGCTCTTGGGTGCCTAACCCATGTTATACTAAACAAAAATACATGTTACATATCAAACCAATAATATGACCACTCAATATATCTTAACACCATGATAGCAAAAGAAATACAAAAGAGCTACTTTATGAACTGTGCAAACACTGATAGAATGTATATAGTTTGAATGAGGCTTAGCTATATGTTAGATACTTTTTGCCTAAATCTATAAACATTTGCTTGTTCTTACATTGTTCACATTCTTGTTTCCCTTCACATGTGAGTTTTGCTTGGTGGCACAACAATGACAAAAATTGGCTCAAAAACTATCCCAGTCATATCACATTAAAAGATCCAATACTCACGCTGGAGGCCAATTATAGCCTGAAGACGAACATCTTCATGAAAATACCCAACATGCTTTGTTAAAATCTTAAGCGCCTCCTCAAAGTAGCTTGAAGACCATCAAGGAACAGCATAAAAATGTAATTCTTGCAAAGAATGTCAATCAAATAGTGAAGAATCAATTAATAATGTAAGGATACGGTGTAAATGCACTTTTTGTGTGAAGTGCAAACAAACCAATAGCTTGAGTGGCAGCTGCTTTCTCATCCAATACTCCTGTTCTAACACTGATGTTGCGAACTCTCCTATCATCTTGGGCTTCTTCATCAGAAGATACTCCACCAAATACTTTTGCAGCTCCATCATCATCGGAATCATCAATATCCACTGCCGACCCATCATCAAGGTTGCATGAAGCAAATGCCAAAGGAACCACTTGATGGAGGTACTGAGGTGATTATTCAACATTCTACTTCAGATGGTTTAACAATGGCCATTCTAAGAAACTTGTTCTAAAAATAGACACCTAACATATACTTTTAAAATACATGCCAACTACCTGTACAAATCCATCATCCAGGACCTCTGCAATATTACTGAAGAAACCATGAGTGTACTCCCGAAGCTCACTGAAATCCAGAGCAAAACCCTGAGAGACCATAAATAGAAGCAATGAGCCATGTGTTAAAAAAGTATATATTTCCATATCATGAGTTGTGAGACATACAGCAATTGCAGCTTCAATAAAAGAAGCTAAGATTGGCTCCATTCTCGGCCGCCCAACAGCCATTGCAATTATTCCCACAAGTTCAGTAGCCCTTGCACGTGCACGGAGATCTTCATCCTTAGTAAGCACCATGAAAATCTTCATCAATTCCAAAACACTCTCGGCATATGGAATGAAAGCTAATTCTGCTGCTGCTGCAGCTGAACCAATTGCTGACTGTAACAAAAACACAACACTCAATATCGTTTACATATTGATTTCAAAAGCATGCTTGTTTGTTTACCTCCAATAAAATGCAGTTACCAATTCACTACCCACCAAAATACTTAATTAAAACATAAGGTTCATAAAACAGAAAAATCACTCCATACCATGCATGTCTCTTGCAAATCACGACGATTGCTATGCAACCCTTCAAGCAACTTTCCCATGAGAGGATCAAGATAGGGAAGAATCTCTGATCCCATGTTTTCGCAAAATGCAGCAAGTGCATAGTATGCTTTTTCCTGCAAAAACTTAAGGGTTTTATATCATAATGGAATTTAAATATTTTCTTTGGAGGAGACAAGAAAGCATGATGCCCCAATCATTACCTGCACATCGGGTGATATATCCCCTAGAGCATTCAAAATGCAAGGAAGAACAATCTCATAATGTGCCACAATTTCAGGTTGCAAATGCTCTGCAAACTGTCCCAGTGCAAAGGATGCTGCTCCGCGCACTATCTGCTCTTGGTCCTTTAGAGCTTGTAAGACAATAGTTAAAATATTTTCCAACTTGTTCTTCATAACCTCAAAACAGCCTTCTGATATGACACCCAAGGACATCACTGAAGCTTCACGGTATCTTGGATCCATATTTTGAGAATTCAATGCCGCAAATTCAAGAACAGGTGGGAAAATGTGTTTTCTTGGCAGACTCATGGCCATTGTATCTAGAACTTCCGCAGCAGCTCGATCAGCAGAAAGGTCATCATCGTCATCTCTCTTATTACCTTCAGCAAGTAAAGGACACATGGCCACTAGAATAGGATTAACCAATTTGTGTTTAATGAGAGATTTAGGCTTGTACTTAGCTAGCCAAGAGATTATTTGTATAGCCTGATAACAGAAAAAATGTCCAACTAAGCAACCAAACTTTCGACAGAAAACAGACCAAAGATAAGGAGAGACAGACAGTCTGGAGGGTTACTTCACAATGTTAAAATTAATCATTGCTAAAACCACAAAAGCAAACCTGATAACGAGTATTTGCTTCTAGATCTTTGTTTGAGCACACTTCAAGAGCAAACTGAACAATGGGCAGTATAGATGACCCAAGCACAGGTGCCGGAGATTCTACCAACTCGTCAAATATTTCGAAGGCAATAGTAGCTACCTCTTCATCTCCATTAGCTAGACATTGTCGTGATACATTCAATATGTTTGGTATAAGTTCCCGAAACATTAGCTGCAAGCCCTCACATTATCAGTTTCACTAAGTGCATGCCATAAGATTACAAGTACATCTAGAACATAGCTCTAGTATAAGATTAAATGACAAGTATTGCAAATCTACATCAAGATGAGGCATTTGAAAGCACAATATATGACAGAAAACTACATCAGTGTATGTAATAGAAACTTTAAATACAAAACATGAAGCAGTCTTACATTTTACAAATCTAAATAATTTAAGAGCAAAAACAAAACAAAGAAATATCAAACAATCAAAACGGAAGGAAAGAAAGAAAATAAAGAAATTCAAATAATTTTAATGCCCACAAGTGACCAAACAGGTCATGGAACTCATTAAGACAATACACTACAATATTAAAGTACTGGGGTTAAAAAAACACCCTATGAGCAGAAAAAGGACATGAAACTACGCACATATCAGACTTTATATATTACCACATTAGAACCCTAGGAGCTGAGGGAGAAAAGAAAAACTATCGTAAAAGGCATTGGTATTATTATATTATACAATCATAATTACTAATATAATTTGACAAATCTCATAGTATTTTAAACTGAGCCCAGGGGAAGAAAAAACAGTTAACTGTCAAATCCAAACCAACAATATTGATCTATGAATACATTGATAGTATGCTTAGCCAAATGAAGGCCGCCATTCATGGGAGAAGTTCTAGGGTTCTACTACAAGCACATTCAACAATCATTCTGCATAGGTAAGAGAAGTTCAACAACCCTAAATACATGGCTGCATATGCAAATAATCCAAGGACCAAAATGGTATATAGAAAGGCCTAGTAGTGTTTGTTCCCATTGATGATGAAATCAAGAAGAGCTTCATGATGGCCCTCAAGAAAATATATGATGCAGAGAAAGATTAATTGGTCAGAACCAAGCACACCAGATTTACTCAATTTGTTAGCTAAAACGAGTTCAGCAAAAGATAAGCAAACACACTTTGGCATGTGGCAAGCCAATTAATTATGGAATTGACAACACGATTAATATTTGATAATTCAATATCAATTGTCAAAGCATAAAGGTTAAAGATAAATCAAAACGGTTTATATTTGTTGTAGCATTACACAGAAAAAACTCAGGAAAATACTGTTGCTTCTCCATTTGGCATAGCCCACAACAATTTTTATATTTTAAATTAAATAATTTTGCTTTTAAAATTAAGGGCTTCCAGGTGCATATCATTTTTCATAATTCTACCTCCTTTAACAAAACTCCCTTCTCAAAATGCACTCCTTTTTTGGAACCCTACAGATTTGTCATGGTCTTGGCCATTAACCCTAGACAGACCCAGACTAGGATAATAACCCAGCCAAAACCACCACCTCTTTCACCCTCTTCTCCTGCGTTATCTTGAATTCCTCCCACCTAGAATACTCATATGTCATTATTATTATTAGAAGCATGGGCTAAAGCAACTCAAATATCCTCGCCAATAAAATGAAGAAGGGTGCAAATTTAGTCTACTGGTTTGAGGAATTCCTTGCTTGAAAAGGACTGATATAGTGCCAATGAGGTGTGGCAGCTGAAGATGAATATATGCACTTCCCATGCATCTACCACTGCCTTTGTGACCCATTCATTTTCTCCCATGCCACTGTTCATAGTATGCACACAAGTGATCTAGTACAATCTACTTGTAGGTAGACTTAATTAATTTCCTTACCACCCTGCAACAACCGCTACATCACTAGTGTAATGTCCCCACTCTAGTCAGTATTCATGAGTAGTGGAGTTAGCCTATTTCTTGGACCCTCGTGGGCTGATAGGATCTGGTTAGGGGGTCAGTGACCGTTTTGGTGGGTATTGCCATTCCCACACCTTTCACCTCAATATTGGTTTCAATACAGGCATATGGAGTTCAATGTTCGCCAGCATCTGACGGCGCGGAAAAATACTGAGTTGGGAAGGAGTTATGGGTATTTTGGTGGTTAAGTTATTAAATTAACTTAATTGATTTATTATAAAGTCAACTTGACTTTATAAAGTAACGCCACTTAAATACTTTATTAAGTGATATTTAAATCACTTAAAGCACCAACTATGGAAATAACTTAAAATACATTTAAATGTATTTTAAAACAAATGCAAAAGGCAAATTGGCGTACTTTTCTTGAAAGTGGTGCCTTTGAGGAGATATATAAAGCAAAAAGCTTGCAAGTCGAACCCTATTCTTGATCATTTGACATTGCAATTTTTTATCTTCTCTGTGATTTTGTCTGAGGACAAGGGTTTCAGGAAAACCTTCATTGAAGAACGAGAATTCTTCACTGAATTTGTGATTGTGAGGCTGTGAGACACCAATCGAATGGTTGCCATTGTGGGAGCTTCATCCAAAAGTTCATTTGTGCTATCAAAGTAATTCTATTCAGTATTTACAGGTTTTAAATAAGAAGAGGGCTTACAGATCTGGGATGCCATCTTCACATTTCTTAGCTTTCAATATAGATTACCATTCAGCATTCAGTGGTCGTGCATTGCCTTGAAAGGCGTGCTCTTCTGGGAGTGGCATGCGATGCTATGAGCCAAAACACTTCATTTTTGGCTCTTGTTTGGGTTCTATCCTAGGCGCCTACCATTCACAGCTACATTCCTCCAGTTTCTGCAAGGGAGAAGATAGATCCAGGCTCTAAGCATTGCCTTTATTCAATTTCAGCCATTCTTGCCTGGCAAGTCCAAAAATTCTTTATTTAATTATTCTAGAGAGATTCGGGTACGTTTGTTGTTCATGATCTATTTGTAGCAGTTGAATAATCCTTAATACATAAGTTGTTTCTCAGATTTAGTTTAAATTTCAGTTTTATATGCATTTTATGCTTGGCGCCCCTTCTACTTATGTCTAGAATTTCTCCTAAAAAACTTAAAAAACACAAAAGATAAGTAGAAAACATCAGGGGTTTGAGTTGGAGCCAACTGGGCTCTTCACAGTGGTATCAGAGCACATAATCTTGCTAGCCTGAAGGGGTAAATATCATATGCGTCCTTATCCAAGCAGATATAACAGGTACTATTCACGCAGGAGGCTTGGTAGTCAAAGAAATCAGTTTGAGGATTTTCCCTTTGACAATCCATTCGAAGAAATGGGTGGCAAAGAGGAGACTGGGGAACCTCACAACCGAGCGCAGAATGAGGACAAGGAGGCCCAAGACATTCTGAGAGGCCTAGCAGCAAGACAAGAACAAGTGGCTAACGCACTCCAACGGTTAAGCACAGCAATGCAACAGTTGACTGTCCACAGGAGACCACAAGAATAGGAGGAGGATGGCAGTGTGCATGGAATTCCACACCAAAGAGTTACTCCTACACGTACCTATGAGAGACCCACACATCCTATCTTTGCCATGCATGATCCAGTTGATGGCAACATGGAGGAGGTAGAAGGTGGCCTGGTCTTCATAGATAACATCATGTCATTACATGATGAATGGGAAGCTTTACCCCAACGAGTTCAAGATCACCTGAACTTTGATAGATTTACGAGTCAAAAGAGAGAACATGGTAGGAATCGAGTTGATAGGAGGCCTAGAGATAACAGAAACAATGATCTGAGACAAGCAACTAATAAACTCGCTCTTCCTACTTTTGATGGCAGCGGTAGAGTCACTGTTAGAGCTTGGATTAGCCAGCTTGATACTTTCCTGACTTTACATCCGATGGCAAAGGATGATGCCATTAAATTCTCAGCATTACATTTGGATGGTGTAGCACATGATTGGTAGCACCACGGAATGGTTACTCTACAATATGACCAGATTACTAGTTATCAGGAATTCACAGAGAGACTTGTGGAAAGATTTGACAGAAAAGACCTCGAACTGTATTTCAGAGACTTAGCACAGCTCAAACAGTTAGGCAGCTTGGAGTCCTAGATTGGTGAATTTCAGAGGATCTCGGTTATGGTCACAGGGATCTCAAAGAGAAGGCTGGTTATTCTCTTTGTAGAGGGGCTTTTTGAGCCAATGAAAGGGCTGGATCAAAGCTTTTGATCCCCCCACTTTACAGGAAGCTATGAGGAAAGCTCGTAGCATGGAACTTACTACTCCACGAAGTAAGTTCAACTCCAATCCATCCACTTTAAATAAGGACAGTAAACCTGATTTTAAGAAAACAAATAATCTTGATCAAAAGAAAAAGTTTGCAGCACCCTTGGATCGTGAAACACTCAACGATTTACGAAGGAGAAAACTTTGCTTCTATTGCACAGGACCCTATGACATAAACCATGACTGTCCTCTCAAGCCAAAGGGACAAAATAGACAATTGGAATGGTTTTATGATGATGAAATAATTTCTGATTTTTCTGACCAGCAAGCTGATGAAGATGATTTAGAAGAAGGAAACTCAGAAATTTCGATGGAAAAGGAAGTGGAAAATGAGCTGCATGAGGCTCACATGTCAAGTATGCAAAGGGAAGGCTCATTTTGTTTGCGAGGTATCTTGGCTGGTCAAAGGGTCATCTCACTACTTGACACAGGTGCAACACACAATTTTATTGATGCACGTTTAGTGGAGAAAAGAGGGATCCAAACTGAACAGTTTGAGGGTATCAAAGTAAAGGTTATTGATGGTTATACTCTCAAGTGTGAGAGGATGATTCTGGATCTACCCATGAAGCTCAACAATTACAAGTTCAAGGCAGATTTTTATGTTGTTACAATGGGTGACACCGATGTGGTTCTTGGCATGAAGTGGCTTCATGTGATCGGTGAGTTTACTCTCAACCTTAGAGAGATGGAGATGAAATTTAAGGTTGATGGAACAAACCACGTACTAAAAGCCCTCAAAGACAACAGCTTGAAGGTTATTACACTTAGGAGAATGCAAAGATTAATTCGGCATGACATGGTTGAGTGGGCAGCAGCATGTCAGTTATAGCCATCTTATGAGGAGCAGCATAAAACGCCTTATCATCCCGATGTTCAGGAGCTTCGAATGAAGCATACTAAGGTGTTTAGTGATATACCTCATGGTAGACCTCCAGACAAGGGCATTGAGCATATTATTGAGTTGGAGGAGGGCACCAAGCCCATTATGATCACTCCTTACCGGCATCCTAAGCGATTGAAAAATGAAATAGAGAAAACCATCAAAGAGTTGCTCGCTATGGGACACATCAGGCCGAGTAAATCTCCATTTGCTTCTTCAGTTGTATTGGTGAAGAAGGACGGTACACTCAGAATGTGTATCGATTACAAGATGCTGAACAGGAAAACCATCAAGAACAGGTATCCCATTCCACGTATTGATGAGTTGATAGACGAGCTTCATGGGGCTTGCTACTTCTCGAAAATTGATTTGAGGACAGGGTACCATCAGATTAGAGTATGAGAGGAGGACATTGAGAAGACGCCCTTCAGATGTCATTGTGGACATTATGACTTTTTGGTTATGCCTTTCGGGTTAACCAATGCTCCAGCCACTTTTCAGTCCACAATGAACAAGATCTTCCAGCGTCAATTGAGGAAGTTCGTTCTAGTGTTCTTCGATGACATATTGGTCTATAGCAATTCTTGGGAGGAGCACCTAGCTCACTCGGATACAATGTTGAGCATACTTGACAAGGAGTCCTTGTACGCCAAGGAGTCTAAATGTGCATTGGGCATGGCAGAGTTGCTCTATCTTGGTCACATCATTAGTGGAAAGGGTGTCAGCATGGATCCTAACAAGGTTCGTGCCATTGTTGATTGGCCTACTCCAGAGACCTTGACGTAGCTCGGGGGATTTGTGGGTTTGTGTGCTTTCTACCGTCGCTTTGTTAGTGGGTTTTTGCGACATGCAACATCGCTTACAGATTTGACAAAGAAGGGAGCCTTCGTTTGGACACCTCAAGCACAGGAGTGTTTTGAGAAGTTCAAACATTTGATGACGACATGCCTAGTGTTGGCATTGCCAAACTTCACCAAACCGTTTGAGCTTCACTGTGATGCTAGTGGAGAAGGTATTGGTGTAGTAATCATGCAAGACCGTCATTTGATAGCTTTCGAGAGCAAGAAGCTAAGGGGTCCTGACAAGAGCTTTAGTATTTATGACAAGGAGATGTTGGCTATCATGCACGCTATGGCCAAATTCAGGCAATATCTAGTTGGTAGCAAATTTTGTGTCAAGACAGATCATAACAGCTTGAAGCATTTCCTTGGGCAACGAGACCTGAACGAGAGAACAAAAGTGGGTTAGCAAACTGCAGTCATATGATTTTGACATTGCCTATGTCAAAGGCACACAGAACATAGTTGTTGATGCATTATCTCGCCGGCCACACTTGAGCTCCATTGCAGTGATTTCAAAGGATTGGAGTCACATGATATTAGCAAAGTATGCCAAGAATCTGTGGGCTTCTGGCATCATTGATGGGACTATATAGGATAGTAGGTACTCTCTAGTGAATGATCTTATCATTTACAAAGGGAGAATATTTTTAGTCCCACGTTCTAAGGTGAAGAACAAGGTTTTAAAGAGTCTTCATGATTCACCCATGGCTGGTCATCTCAGGTACTTTAAGACCTGCAAGCAGGTACGGGAGAGATTCACGTAGAAGGGTCTCAAATTAGACGTTCTTCAGTATGTCAAGGAGTGCTTTGTTTGTCAGCAGAACAAACAAGAGCATACTTACCCTACTGGGTTACTACGGCCGCTTCCTATTCCTGAGGGGAAGTGGGAATGCTTGTTGATGGACTTCATTACGGGCTTGTCGAAAGCTCAAGGTAGAGACATCATTTTTATGGTAGTTGATCGATTGACGAAGTATGCACATTTCTTCCCTATCACTACTACTTAATCAGCCATAAAGGTGGCGGATTTGTTCTTTCGAGAGGTATTCAGGTTACATGGGTTACCTCGGAGTATTGTCAGCGATAGAGACAGTAGGTTCATGGGTAATTTCTGGCAGGAGTTATTCAAACTTTGTGGGACCAAACTGACTCTGAATACTAGCTACCACCCCCAAACAAATGGGCAGTCTGAGATCGTCAACAAATGGGTGGAGGGATACCTACAGAATTATATTTCTGGACAGCAGAAGGCTTGGGTGAAGTGGTTATATCTTTGTGAGTACTGCTACAATTCCACTCACCACATGTCTATTCAGATGTCACCTTTCCGAGCATTATATGCCTATGATGCTCCGAGTTTCATTGATTTGCTACTAAGCAACTGCAGAGTACCGAGTGTTGGTGATCTGTTACAGGAGAACCAGGATATTATGAGAGCTCTTTGAGAGAATATTCAGAGGGCTCAGCATCAGTAGAAGCAATATGTGGATCAGAGGAGGGTTGAGCGTTCATTTGAGGTCAGTGACTTGGCGTACCTCATGCTTCAACCCTACAGACAATCCACTCTTAGGAAGAGGAGCTCAAAGAAACTCAAGCCACACTACTACAGGCCATTCACCATTGTTAGGTGAGTTGGCGAGGTCGCTTATGAGTTAGATGTACCGGCAGACAGTAGGGTACATAATGTGTTTCATGTATCACGCCTCAAAGGGGCATTGGGACAACACATAATTCCTTCTGCAGACCTACCACCCTTAGATGATGAGGGGAGGTTGATTTTAGTACCTGAGGCCATTCTGGAGTTTAGAGAGTGTCCTCTACAAGGGCAGGTTCTTGGGGAATATCTAGTTAGCTGGAAAGATCTGCCAACAAAGGATGCTACTTGGGAGAGTGACAGTATTCTACAGCATCCAACTTTGAGTTTGCTAGAGGACAAGCAAATTCGGGGAGGACGGACTGTAATGTCCCCACTCTAGTCAGTATTCAGGAGCAATGGAGTTAGCCTATTTCTTGGACCCTCATGGGCTGACAAGATCTGGTTAGGGGGACAGTGACTGTTTTGGTGGGTATTGCCATTCCCACCCCTTTCACCTCAGTATTGGTTTCAATACAGGCATATGGAGTTCAGTGTTCACCAGCATCTGACGGCACAGAAAAATACTGAGTTGGGAAGGAGTTATGGGTATTTTGGTGGTTAAGTTATTAAATTAACTTAAATGATTTATTATAAAGTCAAACTTGACTTTATAAAGTAATGCCACTTAAATACTTTATAAGTAATGAAATACTTTATTAAGTGATATTTAAATCACTTAAGGCGCCAACTATGGAAATAACTTAAAATACATTTAAATGTATTTTAAAACAAATGCAAAAGGCAAATTGGTGTGCTTTTCTTGAAAGTCGTGCCTTTGAGGAGATATAAGGAAAAAAGCTTGCAAGTCGAACCCTATTCTTGATCATTTGAGATTGCAATTTTTTATCTTCTCTATGAATTTGTCTGAGGACAAGGGTTTCAGGAAAACCTTCATTGAAGAACGAGAATTCTTCATTGAATCTGTGATTGTGAGGTTGTGAGACACCAGTCGAATGGTTGCCATTGTGGGAGCTTCATCCAAAAGTTCATCTGTGCTATCAGAGTTATTCTATGCAGTATTTAAAAGTTTTAAATAAGAAGAGGGCATACAGATCTGGGACGCCATCTTCACATTTCTCAGCTTTCAATAAAGATTACCATTCAGCATTCAGTGGTCGTACCTTGCCTTGAAAGGCGTGCTCTTCTAGGAGTGGCGTGCGAAGCTGTGAGCCAAAGCGCTTCATTTTTGGCTCTTGTCTGGGTTCTATCCTAGGTGCCTACCATTCATAGCTACATTCCTCCAATTTCTGCAAGGAAGAAGATAGATCCAGGCTCTAAGCGTTGCCTTTATTCAATTTCAGCCATTCTTGCCTGGCAAGTCCAAAAATTCTTTATTTAATTATTCTGGAGAGATTCAGGTACGTTTGTTGTTCATAATCTATTTGTAGCAGTTGAATAATGCTTAATACATACGTTGTTTCTCAGATTTAGTTTAAATTTCAGTTTTATATGCATTTTATGCTTTGCGCCCCTTCTACTTCTGTCTAGAATTTCTCCTAAAAAACTTTAAAAACACAAAAGATAAGCAGAAAACATCAGGGGTTTGAGTTGGAGCCAGCTGGGCTCTTCACAACTAGCCACCACCACTACATTCGAAGGACCAACCTCTCAATGGCATCTCTCGAAATCTCAAACTGAAGCTTTGTGTCCTTGCACTTTCCTGCACAACCAACTTCCATAAAAAAGTAAGGGCCTTCCTTATATATATAACTGACAGCCATGTGGCATTCCTGTGGCCTTATCTCCATTAGTAAGTTTACCATGGAGTAAAAAATTTTCAAGATTTGTTCTCGATTTGGTCTCGCTCGGAGGAACATAAAATGGACTCGCTTTGCACAGCTTCCTTGTAATAAGGAGATTGAGAAGCATGAAACAAAACATCAGTGGCAAAAAAGAATTTTCCAATGGCTTCATTCCCCCACTCTTTAGCTTGGACAAGGAACATATCTGTAAACGAGTTTGAAGTTAATGTTGAACCAGTGACCTTATGGTTCCCCTTGGTTCCACTACACTCTCCTCAAAAGTGGTAACTGTAAGAATTGTAGCTGTCTGTATAATCTGATCATCAGTGGAAAGCTGAAGGATTCTGAGTTCCAAAAATGGAGTGAGGTACCCAAAAACGTCCCCAAAAGTGAGGGGACATCCTGGGGCATCACGGTTTTTCTCTATTTTATAGCAACAGGGCAGAAGTGATTTTTTTTCCATTTAAAACAATTGCCAATCATTGAGGACATCCTGGCATTTCCAGAAGGTCTATGGACCCATGGCAGTATTTCAAAATGGCATGATGTTCCCAAAAGCATCCCCCAAATTAAGGTGACTTCGGGGGTGTCACAATGTTTCTTTGTTTTTTAGTGATGAGGTGGGGAGTGATGGATAACAATGATATCTAGGATACCTTGTAAGATTTGAAATTCAATGAATTCCCATTGATTGCTAGCAATGCAGACTGATATGTTGACAGTTACACTGCATGACCTCTGTAAGTTGAATCTTTTGATGTTCATCCACATGAGGATTTCTAAGTTTCTTCTATCACTTCATCCCTGCTTTGAAAGCCTATAGCATTTTGACAAATGAGTCCCAGTGATAAAGTTTGTTTTACCAAGCAACCTTGCATTAGATTTTGATTGGTCTTTGGCTCTTGTATGTGTGAAATATATGAGAAACCTACTACTGAAGGAAACAATTTTTGTAGTCATTGGCCTCTATGGTAGCCAACAAATGTTAGAATAATTCATTGATATTCACTGTGGCTATGTAATAAGGAATCCTTATTTTACAAGGAGAAAGCACTGGTTCAGATAAGGGCAGTGCAGTGGGTGGTTGATTACGGTTTGTATCTAAGTCTCCTCCTAATGAATTGACCAAAGGTAGGGACAAATTTTCATTAAAAAGGAGAAGAGACCTAGCTGAAGAAGAGGAGAGGAATGATAACTTGGGTTTTGTGGACACATATAACAGGCAGGTATTACATTGTTACTAGCACTAGGTGCAGTAAAACCAAATTTACAGAAGTGCCTCCAAGTACTTTCTGAAGAGTTAATAATGAGGAGGGAACTAAATCTTTTACTTGGTTGGACAGCAGGGATGTGTTGTCACTACCCATAAGTCAGCAGAAAGAAATGGGAATAATCTGACCATGCTATGCCATTGGAATGAATTGTGCAGTCCTTTTAATCCTCTTATAATTGTATGAGGGCCTATGGTTCATGTGTAGACACTTCCATTTGCAATAGTATAGTTTCCCTTTTACAAAAAACATAACAATCTGGAGCTCTTCCTGGTCATAGTTGTCATGTCCCTGAAATTATAACACATCGCAATACAAATAAATGAGAAAAAATAACAAAATACATATTAGCAATTTTTAATGCTATTATGTGTTGTTATTCTTGCCATCAAGGTTCAAACCCCACTGGGGTGTAATTGTTGAGAGTTTATATTTGGGGATGAGGTCCCCCGTTTGTGATCTCACCAATTCATAGCTCCGGGTCAAAAGTGTTTACCCCTCTTAAATAAATAAATAAATAAATAATTTAATGCTATTATATTTTAGTACTAAAATGTGAAATATTGAAATACAAATAACTAAATATAATAAATATCAAAATATCAAAATATAAATATAAATATAAATAATGGTAATTTAAATATTATTATATATAATTATCGTAGATAATATTATAATTATAAATAGTAAAAATACAAAATGAGTATTAACAAATTAAATACCATTATAAATCCTAAAAGATATAAATTTAAAAAGAAAGAAGAAAAACTAATATAAAAATAATAATAATAAATATATTGAATCAATTTTGCTTCTGGTTTTGATTGTGTTTGAGTTTTTGTCATCAAAAGCAAAATTGATTCATGATTATGGATTGTGGAAACTTGATATCTCTTAATAAATATATTACAAATTTGTATTGAACTAATAATAATAAATATGTTAGCCTACACTATCACCAGCACCATCACATAAGACAAAGGAAAGAGACGGGCCTATTAAGGCAATACAAATAAACATAATTAATACCAAAGTGAAGCAGCTATTGGGGAATTATAATCGTTTGAGTAAAAGCAGCAATAAAGTCATTAAGAAAAGACACGTCCACTCAAAGAAGCCCACGGTTTGGGTGAACCTCCACCAAATCGTGGAGTATTTAAATGAATACACTTGAACATTTAGAGGCATCGAAGGGGGGAATACATTGGGAGTTTAAGCAGATATAAAAAGTGGGAAGTTATCAGAAATAAGATCCGCATTCAGGTCAGCAATAACAGGAGTGTAATATGATTTGAACAGCAGATTAAGAAATTAAGAAGCAGATATATATATATATATGGTATAAGGTTGAAGGAGGCAAGTAAGGGATCAGAAAATGTGGAGAGATGCAGATATTGCTAATCTAATTATTCATATAATGCTTTCTTTAGTATTATCATGATGATAATGATGTTGATATTGACTTAAAGAATCAGTAATAAATGCAAATGTATTTGATTGCTAAAAGATTGTCTTCTAAGTGTCTGCAAGCCTACTAAGGAGGAAGGCCCTGAGAAAGGTGGTGCCTAAAAACCCCACTTAAGATCCGCCCCTAGAACCCAAGGCAAGGATGGGCCATGGAAGGATGGAAGTTCCACTTAAGGTTTCGCCTAGTCCGAAGGCATGAGTGGGTCATGGAGGGGTAGGGGTCCCACTCAAGATCTGCCACGGCCATGGAGGAGTGGTAGGCTCGAAACCACTTATAACCTTTGTTGGCTTCCCACTGGCAAGTTAAGTGTCTTCCGAGGTGATGACGTGGGTAGAGGAAGCAGGTACAAGTGTTTCCACTAAGCATGCCACTTTGAGGGTGGAATTGTCTTGCTTTGGAAATTCTTGCCGCTCAGGGCCCAGGGGTGGGTTGTCTTGATCGGACGATTGTTCCCTTGGGCTTAGATGGATAGCTTCGGGCAGATCCATCCATGCCACTCCTATATCTTCATTATTGCTCGTGATTATGTTTATATTTTGGATATCTAGATATTAGTGCTAACAAACCTATGTATATGTGGAAATGTTGTTAATATGGTGAATGCAGATCTCAATCCAGGATTACTTCATTAGAGAAAACATTCATTTGAAAAGAAGAAACCCTAAACCCAATCAATAAGTGAATTCTAGGGTAAAGTCAGGTAAGGGACATTACAGTGGTATCCAAGCATCTTTCCTGCCATCCTATGCGTGCTTGAGCTACCTGCTTGCCTACTTGAGCTAGTTGCCTACTTACTTGAGTTGGTTGCTTGCGTGCTTGCCTACTTGAGCTAGTTGCCTACTTGCTTGAGTGCTTGAGTTGGTTGCCTACTTGCTTGAGTTGGTTGCTTGCGTGCTTGACTTGTTTGCGTGCTTGAGCTACTTGCTTGTCTGCTTGAGTTGGTTGCTTGTTTGCTTGAGCTACTTGCTTGCTTGCTTGAGCTACTTGTTTTCCTACTTGAAATACTTGCATGTGTGCTTGAGCTACTTGTTTGTATGCTTGAGCTACTTGCCTGTGTAATTGACTTGGTTGCCTACTTGCTTGAGCTACTTGCTTGTCTACTTGAGCTAGTTGCCTACTTGCTTGAGTTGGTTGCTTGCGTGCTCGAGGTACTTGCTTGTCTGCTTGAGCTGGTTGCTTATTTGCTTGAGCTACTTGCATGTGTGCTTGAGCTACTTGCTTGCTTGCTTGAGCTACTTGTTTGCCTGCTTGAGCTACTTGCCTACTTGCTTGAGCTGGTTGCTTGCGTGCTCGAGCTACCTGCTTGTCTGCTTGAGCTGGTTGCTTGTTTGGTTGAGCTACTTGTTTGCTTGCTTGAGCTACTTGCCTGTGTGCTTGAGCTACTTGCTTGCTTGCTTGAGCTACTTGTTTGCCTACTTGAACTACTTGCCTGTGTGTTTGAGCTAGTTGCTTGCTTACTTGAGCTACTTGTTTGTATGCTTGAGCTACTTGCCTGTGTACTTGAGTTGGTTACCTACTTGCTTGAGCTAGTTGCTTGCATGCTTGTGCTACTTGCTTGTATACTTGAGCTAGTTGCTTGCATGCTCGAGCTACTTGCTTGTCTACTTGATTTGGTCCCCAGTGTCTTTGAGTTGGTTGCTTGCTTACTTGAGCTACTTGCTTGCTTGATGAGCTACCTAGTTGTCTGCTTTAACTTCTAATTCATATGGTTTTAAGTTATACTGAGTCACAAACTCCAACTCATGGGTTTTGAGAGTTTTGGAGAAAAAGTAGCACTTAAGAATAGTAGTCAATACATTATCCTCATAGCCGAAATAACCATCACTTGGGTTAGAACTTCCAACTCCTATCAAAGATAATATCATCACCACAAGGAGCAACATCTTAAAATTACACATCTTAGATTATGATTGCTTGAGGGCAAGCAATCTTGGGTAGGGTGGACTATCATGTCCCTGAAATTATAACACATCGCAATACAAATAAATGACAAAAAATAACAAAATACATATTAGCAATTTTTAATGCTATTATATTTTAGTACTAAAATGTGAAATATTGAATTACAAATAACTAAATTACATAGATATCAAAATATAAATCTAAATAATGGCAATTTAAATATTAATATATATAATTATCGTAGATAATATTATAATTATAAATAGTAAAAATACAAAATGAGTATTAACAAATTAAATACCATTATAAATCCTAAAAGATATAAAAAATAAAAAGAAGGAAGAAAAACTAATATAAAAACAATAGTAATAAATATATTACAAATTTGTATTGAACTAATAATAATAAATATGTTAGCCTACACTATCACCAGCACCATCACATAAGACAAAGGAAAGAGACGGGCATATTAAGGCAATACAAATAAACATAATTAATACCAAAGTGAAGCAGCTATTGGGGAATTATAATCGTTTGAGTAAAAGCAGCAATAAAGTCATTAAGAAAAGACACGTCCACTCAAAGAAGCCCCCGGTTTGGGTGAACCTCCAACAAATCATAGAGTATTTAAATGAATAGATTTGAACATTTAGAGGCATCGAAGGGGGGAATACATTGGGATTTTAAGCAGATATAAAAAGTGGGAAGTTTTCAGAAATAAGATCTGCATTCAGGTCAGCAATAACAAGAGTGTAATATGATTTGAACAGCAGATAAATAAATTAAGAAGCAGATATAAAAAGATATATACAGATATACATGTAACACATGTAA
The DNA here is from genome assembly GCA_007258455.2 of Sequoia sempervirens. Lineage (NCBI taxonomy): Eukaryota > Viridiplantae > Streptophyta > Pinopsida > Cupressales > Cupressaceae > Sequoia > Sequoia sempervirens. The sequence continues at coordinate 181,036,355 of VDFB02058242.1, read as the reverse complement.
GAATACGTATAAGGTTGAAGGAGGCAAGTAAGGGATCAAAAAACATGGAGAGATACAGCAACTCAGGTGATGTACTCACTTAGCAATAATATTTAGCATATTTTGAATATAAGAAACAGATATTGCTAATCTGAATATTGGTATAATGCTTTCTTTAGTATTATCATGATGATAATGATGTTGATATTGACTTAAAGAATCAGTAATAAATGCAAATGTATTTGATTGCTAAAAGATTGTCTTCTGAGTGTTTGCAAGCCTACTAGGGAGGAAGGGCTTGAGAAAGGTGGTGCCTAAAAACCTTAAGATCCGCACCCGGAACCCAAGGCAAGGATGGGCCATGGAGGGGTGGAAGCTCCACTTAAGATTCCGCCCAGTCCGAAGGCATGGGTGGGCCATGGAGGTGTGGGGTCCCACTCAAGATCCGTCGCAGCCATTGGAGGGGTGGTAGGCTCGGGACCACTTATAAGCTCCGTTGGCTTCCCCCTAGTAGGTTAAGTGTCTTTCGAGGTGATGACGTGGGTAGAGAAGCAGGTACAAGTGTTTCCACTAAGGACACCACTCCGAGGGTGGAATTGTCTTGGTTTGAACATTCTTGCTGCTCGGGGACAAGGGGTGGGTTGTCTTGATCGGACACTTGTGCCCTTGCGCTTAGATGGATAGCTTTCAGCGGATCTATCCATGCCACTCCTATGTCTTCATTATTGCTTTTGTGATTATGTTTATATTTTGGATATCTAGATATTAATGCTAACAGACCTATGTATATGTGGAAATGTTGTTAATATGGTGAATGTAGATCTCAATCCATGATTACTTCATTAGAGAAAACATTCCTTTGAAAAAAAGCAAACCTAAATCCAATCAATAAACGAATTCTAGACCAAAAGAGCAAATTTTAGGGCAAAGTCGAGTGAGGGGCATTATAGTGGTATCAAAGCATCTTTCCTACTATCATGTTCATGCTTGAGCTACCTACTTGCCTACTTGAGCTAGTTGCCTGCTTACTTGCGCTGGTTGCTTGCATGCTTGAGCTACTTGCTTGCCTACTTGAGCTAATTGCCTACTTGCTTGAGCTGGTTGCTTGTGTGCTTGAGCTGGTTGCCTACTCGCTTGAGCTACGTACTTGTCTGCTTGAGTTGGTTGCTTGCTTGCTTGAGCTACTTGTTTGCTTGCTTGAGCTACTTGCTTGTGTGCTTGAGCTAGTTGCTTGCTTGCTTGAGCTCCTTGCTTACCTGCTTGAGCTACATGCCTATGTGCTTGTGCTAGTTGCTTACTTACTTGAGCTACTTGTTTGCCTACTTGAGCTACTTGCCTATGTACTTGAGTTGGTTGCTTGTGTGGTTGAGCTACTTGCTTGTCTACTTGAGTTGGTCGCCTACTTGCTTGAGTTGGTTGCTTGCGTGCTTGAGCTACTTGCTTGTCTACTTGAGTTGGGTGTGTTTGAGTTGGTTGCTTGCTTACTTGAGCTACTTGTTTGCTTGGTTGAGCTACTTGCTTGCTTGATGAGCTACCTGGTTGTCTACTTTAACTTCTGGCTTTAAGTTATACTAAGTCACAAACTGCAACTCATGGGTTTTGAGAGTTTTGGAGAAAAAGTAGCACTTAAAAATAATAGTCAATACATTATCTTCATAGCCAGAATAACCATCACTTGGGTTATAACTTCCAACTCCTATCAAAGATAATATCATCACCACAAGGAGCAACATCTTAAAATTACACATCTTAGATTATGACTGCTTGAGGGCAAGAAATCTTGGGTAGGGTGGACTGTCATGTCCCTGAAATTAGAACACATTGTAATACAAATAAATGAGAAAAAATAACAAAATACATATTAGCAATTTTTAATGCTATTATATTTTAGTATTAAAACGTGAAATATTGAAATACAAATAACTAAATAAAAAAAAATCAAAATATAAATATAAATAATGGTAATTTAAATATTATTATATATAATTATCGTATATAATATTATAATTATAAATAGTAAAAATACAAAAGGAGTGTTAACAAATTAAATACCATTATAAATCCTAAAAGATATAAAAATAAATAGAAAGAAGAAAAACTAATATAAAAATAATAATAATAAATATATTACAAATTTCTATTGAACTAATAATAATAAATATGTTAGCCTACACTATCACCAGCACCATCACATAAGACAAAGGAAAGAAATGAGCCTATTAAGGCAATACAATTAAACATAATTAATACCAAAGTGAAGTAGCTATTGGGGAATTATAATCGTTTGAGTAAAAGCAGCAATAAATTCATTAAGAAAAGACACGTCCACTCAAAGAAGCCAATGGTTTGGGAAAGGGTGTGAACCTCCACCAAATCGTGGAGTATTTAAATGAATACACTTGAACATTTAGAGGTATCGAAGGGGGGAATACATTGGGAGTTTAAGCAGATATAAAAAAGTGGGAAGTTATCAGAAATAAGATCTGCATTCAGGTCAGCAATAACAGGAGTGTAATATGATTTTAACGGCAGATTAAGAAATTAAGAAGCAGATATAAAAAGATATATACAAATATACATGTAACATGTGTAAGAATATATATATAATGTATATATAATATATTTATGGTATAAGGTTGAAGGAGGCGAGTAAGGGATCAGAAAACATGGAGAGATACAGCAACTCAGGTGATGTACTCACTCAGCAATATAAGAAACAGATATTGCTAATCTAATTATTGGTATAATACATTCTTTAGTATTATCATCATGATAATGATGTTGATATTGACTTAAAGAATCAGTAATAAATGCAAATGTATTTGATTGCTAAAAGATTGTCTTTTGAGTGTTTGCAAGCCTACTAGGGAGTAAGGGCCCGAGAAAGGTGGCACCTAAAAACCCCACTTAAGATCCGCCCCCAAAACCCAAGGCAAGGATGGGCCATGGAGGGTTGGAAGTTCCACTTAAGGTTCCACCCAATCTGAAGGCATGGGTGGGCCATGGAGGGGTGGGGGTCCCACTCAAGATCCGCCACAGCCATGGGGGGTTGGTAGGCCCGGAACAACTTATAAGCTCCGTTGGCTTCCCTCTAATAGGTTAAGTGTCTTCCAAGGTGATGACATGGGTAGAGAAAGCAGGTACAAGTGTTTCCACTAAGCACGCCACTCCGAGGGTGGAATTGTCTTGGTTTGGACGTTTTTGCCACTCGGGCCCAAGGGGTGGGTTGTCTTGATCGGACGCTTGTTCCCTTGGGCTTAGATGGATAGCTTCTGGCGGATCTATCCATGCCACTCCTCCTATGTCTTCATTATTGCTTTTGTGATTATGTGTATATTTTGGATATCTAAATATTAATGCTAACAGACCTATGTATATGTGGAAATGTTGTTAATATGGTGAACGCAGATCTCAATCCAAGATTACTTCATTAGAGAAAACATTCCTTTGAAAAGAAGAAACCCTAAACCCAATCAATAAGCCAATTCTAGGGCAAAGTCGGGTAAGGGACATTACAACAGTCTTCACAGTCAAGTAAACTGCAGGGTGAGGTGATATCAATTTGAAAAGACCTTATAAATCTATTTCCAAAATGTACATTTTATTTTCCAAAATTTATTTATATGTTCTCTGTAGCATCTCTTGAGGGCTGAGCTGTACAGATTGGGGTGATCTGGTGGTTTGTATGTGGGAGTCTGACTTGGTGAAGAGTATAAATGCACAGAATATCCCTGTCATCCAGAACCAGATTCCATGCTGCAAGGAGCAGCATTATAAAACAATCAATTAAATAATAATTCTCCTTGTGGCTAATCAGATGAAAGCAAGAAAACCCTAATGGAAGCTGCTGGATCAATAAGAGAGCCTCCTGAAGAAAATTTCCCAGATGTAAGTGAATCTATTAGGGCTTTCTGACAAGGGATTCACAATATGGTTGAAAACATTGCTCAGCACAATAACTCCATGCAAGGAAGAAATAACTGGGAGTGAAATGTGGAAGCTAGCAGCCAAGCAGAGGAAAGACAGACAGATTATTGATGGGAAAAGTTAAGAGGAATAAAAATACCCCTCGCAGGTTACAAGTGTTGCAGTGTCTCCTCTTCAAACTTAATCTATGTCCAAACAAAGGTTACGTAATAAATAAAATAAAATTATAATTAAAGTTTATTTTAATAATATCAAGGGGCGTGTGAAGGGTTATGTATTTTGGAAGAAAAAGGTATTTACTATTTACCAAAGACCGTACAAGGAGAAGGAGCATCATTGAGAAAACGTTTTATTATCTGATTTTTACTCCTTGTTGGAGCATGGAACTTTGATTTGATTAACCTGAAGATGAAAACCCTCTAGGTCTCAATTGGAGGATGAAAACCCACAATTCCTTGGAGTGATTTCATACGAGAGTCACCATTGGGCTGAACCGATGAAATGTCAGATTTCTATTAAGATTACACTGATGTTGAGGGGATGCTATGACTGCTAGAGTAATTTTGCATTCTTTTTGTGCAGAGCCAGAAATATATCAAGTTTGTGGCTGCGATCTGCACATAAGGAGTGCGCTAACAGCTGCAAACCATCTGCCATATAAATCACAGCCATTAAAGCATGATAACAGCAATCTGAGTCTAGATTATGGTGTGTAGCCCTTTAAAATCACTGTCACAGCCATGACATTAATCATTGTGGCAATTCCATTATTGTTCCAGACTTGCGCTTCCAATTTGGGCAAGGTTCCGAGGGATTTTTAAATTCAAGTGCAACATTTCATCACCTCCCTAGCACTTCCAATTATGGGAGTTATAATTCAAACCTGTGTTTCATATTTTGTTTAATAATCTAAACAAGTTGAAGGTTTCATGGTGGACCTAATAATTGTCTCATAATATTCCAAACAGACTTTCCAGTGACTTTGTGGCTGATTTATTTCAGACTCTAGTAATTCAATGACATGCATTCAACCCCAACAGAGTTGTATAATCAGAGATTTTGTGCTGATCATTATATGTAAATCAAAAAATATAAAATATTTCACCCAAGTGTGCTCTCTACCATTAGGAAAAGTTGTAAGGGGTCAAACATGTTCATGAGCTATACATGTGGGGAAGGAGGCAGTCTGTGGATTAAGAAAAGGTGGTTGAAAAAAGGGGAATAAAAATAGCACTGATTAATGTGGGAGACACAGGCAACAAACCACCTGAGAAATATATTATAGTCTAGGAAAGGAATAAGGAAGTTGACTGCAGGGAGGTGGAACAAACATATCAGCAAGATCAACAGGGATGAAGGCAAATGCGTGGTGGCTGACTGAGTATTGAGCAGCGAAGGGTTGAAATGGCACTGCCAATTTTGCCTTGACATGGGTGGTGATAGCGGATCTAGTAATTTTGGGAGAAAGCTGACAAGAAGGCAAGGTCAAAACCTTCAGAAAGGTCTATGGACCATATCTGATAGGTTTCATAACTGAGGAAGCTGCTGAATGAACATCTGTGAATCAAATTGAAGCGATGCTTTATCAACAGTGAAGAACTTCCAAAAGTATAGCCACAAGATTTCAAACATTGAGTCATTCGATCACGTGAAGGTAAAAACTCAACAAGCCCAGAGGACATAACCAGCTAAAAATTCCCATATTTTGTTTCTGTTTTGGGTTAACAATAATGAACTTGTCATTAGCCCAAAGTTAAACCAATCTTTTGCAAACTATTTCTCCCTTTATCTGCTCTACAAAATCACCTACCCAACAAACAAGATACCTATTGTTTTACCGTAATTTTGTTGAGGGCTATAATCCATGCATGTGGTGTTTATTCAGTCTTTGGTTTTCATCTTGAAAGCAAACAATGTAAAGGCACCAGGAAATAGATAATTGCAGGATGTACGCACACACAAATGTCTGTACATTATGTATGTAGGAACATGCGTATATGTAAGATTCAAGCACTCGTATCTATAAAATTCTTATGTTCCCCAGGATGCATTCCTGTACCAGGAATGCGTTGGAAATGCCCCCCTGCCATCCCCTGTCAACATTCTTTTTTGAAGAAACATTCTAGAAACAGCAGCTCTACACTGGGACAGCTGGGGACATCAATGACGTCCACCAACCATTCCAAGGATGGTTGGCTGTCCACACACAGAAAAAGTCTATATTTTTTTTAAAACCCAGGTTTATTCTCTTGGATACATCTTTATACTTGAATTAAAAAATGCATTGCTGATGCCATAGGGTCCAATTAGTTCTTGTTGTTTATTTTAGCAGCAGATTATAAACAATTTTGAATTTTGCTTATACCGACCATACTATTATAGTGTGATACTAATATCAAATACGACACAGAAGTGATAAATTATGAAAAATGATGCTGCTCCTCAACCATGCTGGAGGTACTGCCCCCAAACCCATGCAAGGGGCATTGCCCCTCGACCCTGCCAGAGACTGCCACCCCCAAACCCCCGCTCTAGTTTTTATAAATAAATAAATAATCATTTTGTGCAATGCTAGATGGACAAGCAACATTTTTTTATACATACATAGATGACCACATCCCTTGGGCATTTTGTTGTACTTTTTATGTAATATATATGTACATTAACAATGAAAGCAATGGAATTTTGACATTTGTTAATTTGTGTGTTTGACTCTCATGTGAAATCTCAATTCAGCTCTAATGTTATGTAATAACTTGATAGGGATATATAATTCCCTATTTCTTTAATAGCCATCCCCTAAAAATGGCCTCCAAAAAAATCATCCCTGAGACACGCTCCCCCATACCCTGTCATCCCTGCCGCGGAGAATTGGTGTAACATAGTAAAATTTCCATGGGAATGATAAGAACAGAAAGTAAAGAGACATAACAGTTAGTGCACGTAAGGATTTTAGTATGTAACCGTACAGATAAAAGTACATTACACAAACAGAGTAGACAAGGTTCATTTCAGATACATAATTTTAGTGAAGCAACATGTCCAAGTTTTCTGAATGACCAAGAAACATATGATTGATATGGAATGGAAATAAAAGTGTGTATGTAAAAAAGATGAGTTGTTTTTATTGCAATACTACAAGCATGTAAATATCCATGAATATACATCCTTTAAATGAAATTACAAAGTTCACCCAACATTCAATTACTGTTTCTTTAAACAAATTGGGCTTAAATAAGAAAAAACTCAAGCTTACAACTTCATTCTCAGTTTCGATGTACTCCACAAAAGATCCAACTGCCCTGAAATAAAAACAATTATGTTCAGATTTTTCAAATTTCAACCAAAATCACATAAGTTGATGTCTGACATAAACTCAGATTGCCCAGGCTAGATTAACAATATATTAGGATATACAATTCCAAAATAAGAGTGTTCTTGAGTCTCAAGTTTCCATTAAGATAAACATTGTCTAGTACCATCTAAAAAGCCACAAAATGATTAATTCCTGACATTAACTTAGCTTGTCAGGAATCTTTAAACAACTGTACTCTACATTCCATAGGAGAATCCATAAATATAAACATCATTTAGTACCATCTTGAAGGCCGTGAAATAGTATACTATGCAAGTTGCAATAACTGAATTACAAAAATGGCACTCACTTTAAAGCAGCAATTCTAACACGATTGCTGTTTTCGTCTTGTAAGGATTTTACAAATACTGATTGTAGTGTAGAAAAATGCGGTCTCAAAACATCTCCAAGTGTCTCTGTTAAAGAGCTGAAGAGAATCAATGCAACCTGATAACAAAAAGGCACATTGAGGATTAAATTATCATATGTGAATGCAGACACAATATTAGAAACTAAAAGTGCAGTCACTTTCCAGTATCATGAACATCATAAGAGCCTGGCTAATGATCCAGTTGACAATTGAATCATGCAAACCAGATATAGCTTGTCAAGCATTCAAGGACATGCATGCATAGATAAGCACACAAAATTGATCTATATAAACCATAAAGCTTGTCACTTGTAACTTTCCCTTCAGCACATGCATACACCTGTAGACACACACACACACACTGCTCTGAACTGCCATGTCTGTAGATTAAACTATTAATGTGGAGTAGATATTTTGCAAAAATGTAAGCAATTGTCTTGAACTTAAAAATATTATGTTTGAGTCAATTTCCACTTGCTAATTCTCTTTTTAGTTCACACTGCTACGAAACTAATATAAACAGCCAGCAGAAGAGCACACCCACAGTCCTCCACGAAAATCCCAGAAACAATTTTTTGCCCCTTACACTGGACAGTGCATCCTTAAGAATGTTAGATATCACTAACCCAACCAGTTACAGATGAAGCCAAGTTACCTGTTTAAAATGTTGGTCTACAATGCAAGTCGCACACATGTCAAAGGGTATATTGTGAATAAGCTTTGCAGTGTAATTGGCTCCCTGTATCTTTAAGTAAGGTGATATGTTCAACATAGACATTCTATAAGGCATCCCACTTGTATCAGCACAAGAAACTTAATAACATAATATGACTTAAGCCCCAAGATTCTTTTTGCCTAATTGGCTAATTTTTCAATAACTATTTTAACCTTAAAATACACAGAGTTCATATTTGCTAAAATATACATGTATTTATTGAAAAATGAATAACTTCAATAATCAATTTAAAACTCGTAAAAAATTGAAATTCCTTCAAGTTTTTCCTGCCATACAAAATCATTGTGTATGTCAAATCATCTTCCCAATGACATATATAACAGTGCTGTTAGAAAAGCAACACATCGTTATATTGTCAATGGACCCACTTATGTGATGCACAACATTTAGACATGTGCTACTCGAAAGATACGAGGTTGTTACACCTACCTTCAACTGTTCCCACCACAATTGAACCATTGTAGTTTCACAGTTCACCCACTTGATCTAGAGGCAGAGCATTCTAAATACTCCTCAGTCACATCCTTCACTATGTAAAGGGTTTTAGACTTTAGTACATTCCTTTTGTAAAAATACAGCAACCTTATCATCTAGTGGGATATTGCTACTGGTGGCAGTTTGGCTGCTAATTATTTAGTCTTGTGCCTTTGCTTATGATCTTTGGCTAAAAGAGATAAGATGGTACCAAAGCGGTGAAATGAGTGTGTGTGTGTGTGTGTATCAAAACTGCTTTTTGAAAAACCTAGAAAACAGCATGTTGTAAGATGTAGGACATGATTGTTTGGGATTGATTGTGGGTCTTTCAAGTGTAATGCTACTATGACAAAAGTATAAATAGAATTCCATTACTTGAGATTAAATTAAGAAAAAATTGGGAAAAAACAAAAACTAGAAAACACTGAAATATTCATTAAAGCAAGGAAAAAAATATGTTTTTTGTTATTTCATGCAAATAAAGTGTGCAGAGAGAGATTTAATAGTAAAAGTATTGCTTTATGTGGTTCATGCCTCCCTATAAAATACAATCACATGTTAGGCTCCCTATAAAATAAACTAGGGATACTACCTCTAAAGCCTTGTATAAACAAGCATAAAATCAAAATTACAATATTATAAAGGCAAAATATTTAAATTTCACTACACTTCTTGTGATTTCTCAGGGAAGCTTGAATGCTAACTGTTGAACTCAGAAACAAGTTTGTCTCCATTTGGCTATAAAATTAAACTAAAGCTTTTCCATCTAGCACAAGCCCAATACAATTTTTATTTTTAATCTGGCAGCAGGAACCCCCAGCAAGGTCAAGAAGCAGTATCCCTCCCATGGTCTGGGTGCAGTGCCCCAAGCATGTTCCCTGTTGCAATCCAAAACAAGGTTGAGAGACTGAGTCCCCATCACCGAACACAAATTAAGGCCTTCTAGGCCGCATGAACCTTCATGGTGCATGCCCTTTTTATAATTTTACTGCTTTTAACCAAGATGTAGATCCTTCAAAAAACTGAGATTGCTGAGGCCAAAGGAACGGCAATTTGAATGTAATAAATGGAATAAACTGCTTCTCACAAATTTTGCCCAATTTTTAAAATACAAATTTGAATCTTTGACGTGCACCTGTGCTATGAGAAAATCCAAATCTATAAAGTAAAAATGAGGGAAATTTTGAACAAAAGAAAGGGTCTCTATAGACAAAAATGAAAATAGTTTAATCCCTGATTTAATTGCAATTTAATCAGGGATTGCACTTGAATTGTGTCTCAAAATCATGCCACATTTCTTTTTAAATCTGATGATCCACTCTGGATGGAATTGTGTCTGTGTTGAGTTCATCAGCTGTTCAGGTGTTTACAGTCTGCCAAATCTGCACCTATGCAACATTGGCAATTCATGTGAACTAAGAATTGAAGTGATAGTAAATCTGCAACAGAGCAGAAGGTAGACATAATGTGTCATGAACGTAAATTCATTTCCCTAATCCAATAATAGGAGTGCAAGACAGGTTTGGGGTCGATAAGTAGGAGGTATTTTCGACAGCGTGTCAAATTATGATCTTGCTATCAGGATTCAACCTTGTAGTTTTTGAGTCAAACTCATTGACCCATGTTTCATGAGTAGTGGCTCACAAGAACCCATCACTCGTGATGATGAATGGTCCGGTGAAGCAGTGGGCCGTCCCAGGAGGTCACCCAGCCATGTAGTTTTTGAATCAAACTCATTGACCCATGTGACCTCCCAGGACAACCCAGTGCTTCACCTCTGTGAGCATCACCTAGATGCAATGAGTGCTGAGTGGACCATTCATCATCATGAGAGATGGGTTCTTGTGAACCACTACTCATGAAACATGGGTCAATGAGTTTGACTCAAAAACTATAAGGTTTGGGGTCTCTTGTCGAGGTGCTTGAGAATTGAAATAAAGAACCAACTTCAATGAACAGAAAATGGTTTAGGCAGTATATCAGTTCCCTCATATCGTTTGTATTCATTCCCTATTATGAAAGAGAGAACCGCTCAACAAAATCTACATTTGTTTAGCTCCACTTGATTTCAGGTTTTGTGTGTCTTTATTTGTTTGCTTTGCTGCATAGTTTTTGTCTTCTTTTACTTTTGTTTTTATTCAATTTTTATTTTTTTGTCTTTGGTAAGATTTAATACATTAAATTTAAAATATGATGATTGTTTTATTTTTAATATTAAAATTCAATACACCGCTGTCCCTGGCCCTCGTTACGAATTCCGCCATGGGTGGGAGATGGAGGATGCATGGCAGAAATGAAAAGGGCTACAGTTGCTTGGTCCCCTCCCCCAGCAAGATGGTTAAAGCTCAATTTTGACGGAGCCTCAAAAGGCAATCCGGGCCCTTCTGGCGCAGGATGCATTGTAAGGGACTGGCAAGGGAAAACAATCTTATCTTCGGCAATACGTTTGCGGGATGGTACAAATAATGAAGCAGAATTATTGGCAGTGACTCATGGGTTGAACCTTTGCAAAAACCTTGGAATCGTAAAGTTAGCAGTCGAAGGTGTGACTGCGCCTTAGTAGTAAACGCCCTCAAGAGAGGAGAGACCCCTAATTGGAAGCTACGAGGCCTCCTTGCCAAAGCAATGGACGTGCTGAAATAATTTGACAGATACACCATAAATCACATCTATAGGGAGGGTAATCGAGCAGCAGCTGCCTTGGCAAATGCTGGGGTAACAAATCAATAGGACTAGTGCCCATATGTCAATGGTGGGGGTCCCTGTGCCAGCATGGCCAGTTTGACACATGGGCTCTTCCGGCATCAGTAGAGGACAAGATTCATGTTCGGCTTCTTGTCAACTTTCCCAATTCAGGTACTTGCCTCCAAGCTCAGTACACAATTTGGCCAATGCCATAGTTTTGGCAATCAATGCCACACGAAGGAGAGGATTTATGGCGAGCCGGCAATGCGAATGTTTTCGATGGGCTGCCTTGAAGGATGTGGAAATGATAAATTCAAGAAATTTCGGATCATTTGCTTGTACAATAAGCCAACACTTGGAACGATCAGCTCTCATCCTCGATGAATGAATGGAGGTAGGTATAGGTGAATTTATGTCGAAGGCTGGCTCCTCGGCAAAGATGCATGAAACTTGGTTATTTATGGTGCCTTTTCTGGCCATTTTCACACGCAAGAATGGAGACGCCCATTAAGCTTAAAAATGCGAAGTCAGAGGCTGCATTCACCGGATTCATATCGGACCAGCGGCTGAGGAACATCTACCAGAACTCGGATATCTTATGCCTGGAAGCCGTTCAAATGGTGCTCGGAAATAAGTTTTGCTTCTCAAGCAATAAACCGAATGCAAATTCTGATATTTCGTCTCGTTTCTTGGCTTCCTTGCTGGATTTAAACATTCCCAAAGTAAGGTGCTTGGTGCTTTTGAGGATGGTGTTCGTGGAGACAGTTTTGCAGGAGGACTTGAACGTGGTGGCAATTGTGAGGCCTGGTGTGGGGATCCCATTCCCAAATGACATGGCTAAAATGTTTCAACAAGGAGTTAGTGGATTGGCAACCGTTCATCCTGGATGTGGAAGGTGAGCAGTTGGTTCGTCATCGGCACTGGGCTGGACTAGGGGCTGCCTTTCTTAGCAAGCACTTGGGCGTGGTAGAGGTAGCAGACCTACAATGGCTTAGAGAGTTCATGGACCTGGTTGAAACAATGCAGTTCTAAGATGAAAATGAGTGATCATATAATATGTAATTTGTTTTGAATTTTGAAATCGATAGGAGCGGAATAGGGGGTAAGATGGAATCGGGGGCCATGGAATGTTTTTTGTAACTCTGGGAATCGAGTGGCTGGTTTAGCCCGGATTCAAAAACTTGTACTGAAATTTTCCCAGAATTAATATATGTAGCTAGCCTGCGTTTTATCGATCAAAAAATATATATATATTAAAATTCAATACATGAAATTTCAATATTTTAAAATATTTAGTTTAGATTTTTAATTATTGATATATTTACAATTAATTTTTTGTCTTTGGTAAGATTTAATACATTAAATTTTAAAATATGATGATTCTTTTTTTTTAATATTAAAATTCAATACATGAAATTTCAATATTTTAAAATATTTAGTTTAGATTTTTAATTATTGATATATTTACAATTAATTTTTTGTCTTTGGTAAGATTTAATACATTAAATTTTAAAATATGATGATTCTTTTTTTTTTAATATTAAAATTCAATACATGAAATTTCAATATTTTAAAATATTTAATTTAGATTTTTAATTATTTATATATTTACAATTATTTAAATTAAAGTCTTAATATTTTAAATTTAATAAAATATTATTTATTTATCATATTAAAAAAATTGTAAAATAATTATTCAAATTTAATCACAATTTTGTTTTGGTGAATTTTATCTTTGCTGAATTTGATCCATATCACAACCTTGTGACATAGTACCCATGTATTCAATAACTCAGATATTTTGAAATTGAACAAAAGAGAATTTATAGGTAAATCTTGCCTCTTCACAATTCTTATATGTGTTTCTTTGGTGTTTTGGGTTGCTGTGCATGTTGTTTTAGCTTATTGTGCTTGCCCTTTTGAATCACAGTAGTGTTGGGCTGATTGTAGCCATGAATTAGTAAATATAAATCCTACTAGGAGGATGGTAATGCAAATCAACTAGCAATTACCTATACGATTTGATAATGACCTCCAATCATCACCATGAGGATCTAATAGGATGCATTGCCATACAAACTACATACATATTTATGTTATCCTTGTCATTCCTCCCCACATCTATGTGTACAGAAAGTATAGGATAGGCAGATCATAACACCCTGCTTAGAGTTAGTCCCAATGTTAGTTTGCCAGGTGACTTTGCAAACCAAGTCATAAAAAACATGTGGAGACAGGTCAATAAGATGACAATCATTTTTGTGAGTTACTAATAAAGTATCCCAGCTTCTCACTCCCATTCTAGGTAAAGCAGACATGCTTTGATTTTCCATCAAGGGTTTTCTAGTTCTCTTTATCCAAAGCCTTAGTCACAGGGAAAGGTAATCAGGGGTGAAAGCGGGCATTACTAGTTTTCTCTTTGAATAATTGATGTTGAATGCTAGGAGACATTCTAGGTGCAGTACCATGCATCCTCCTAGGATTGTCCAAGTCTAAGCCCTAGACATTCTCCTAGGGCATTATCGATTCTTATATTGACCATTCAGTAGTGATTGAGAATGATGCTATTGGCTCTTATGGCCTGAGCTTTATTACAAATGTATGACTATGTTGGTTTCTAGCCTTGACCTCCAGCTCAAGTATTAGCTTACATCAGTTTTGTACTTCGTTGAAAAGTCTTTCCCTTGAATGGCCATTTGAACTTGGAATTAGATCATATAGCTTGAAGTTTTACCTTTTTGGACTTACAACCTCTGTATTTTCTTGCATGTTCACACACTTACTGTTTTAGTGTTGTGTTTAGTTACTTTCCAAAACCTATGTTTCTTTCTACCTTAGCATTTTTCTACTGTAACTGTAGTCTACATCTATTTTCAAATATTGATCTGATCTGGCCATTTTTGGAGATTAATATAACTTCAGTTTTTCATTTTAATTACATATCATTTAGCTCTCTCAAGCCTTTACCGCTAAGGGAAGCATGTATATATTCAAGTTTTCTCTCAAAAAATAGAGGTTGGAAGAAATTAGGGAGCTCCCCTCCAGAAGTTTCACTTAAATTTTTATATTTTCCTACCCATTTTGCTCTCCACTCAAACAATCTCTTCTTTTAAGATCAAACTTCACACATGAAATATAGCTTGTCAATCTGGAACAAAATCACCCAGCAGTGGTTCAAGTTTATTTTATCAACTGTTTCAGAAATCCCAACAGTTATTAACTTAATTTTCCTAACTGCCAGGAGCAGATTTGGGACAGCCATGGCATGGCACTGCCATCCCACTACCCTGTGAAATCCACTCCCAGCAGTTAAGGGAAAAAAAACAATCGGCATTTCTGAAATAGTTGATAAAATAAACTATTTCAAAATGGTACTAGGTGACTTCATTCCAGTTCAACCCATCCAAGCTCCTGAACCCACTCCATTTCAATTCTGCAGCAGCATCCATATGCAAGGAACCCATTAATGTAGTTTTGTGGAATTAAAAACTACGAGCTTTGTTTTCCCAATGTTAGCCTCCAGCAGCTCAGATTCACAGAGGTTGCAAGTGCATCTATCAACGTAGCCTCTCTGGTCATGAGGAATGAGGACCACCATTGGTTTTTTGTCTTGATATTATCACAAATACACTACTTGAGCTTAGCAATAATAAGGTAAAGATGATTGAGGATACAGAGCACCTTGTTTCACTGCAATGATGTATCAAAATCTTCCATAAGATGTGTAAAACATACCAATCACTCATTTACTGCTGTAACTATGTAGAAAACCTCTTCATAGAAAACACCAGCCATTGAAATTGCTCCAAGCAGATATGCAGTGATTGTGGCAATAATAGACTTTCATATGGCAATGCCTTGTGTTCCGAATGATACTCCTCATTACAAGGTTGTTGTCATAAGCATGTTAATCAAAACAAAATCCTAACTAGCTACTAATCCTTGAATCAGAAGCCATTTCATTTTTGCACATGTTGCCATATGAGAATCCAGGATAATGCTGCAAAGCTAGGCCCAACTTATATCATAGACATAGATCTAAAGTTAGTTTGGCATTTCATATTGGCTGAATTACTGATAAAATATAATATAATGGCATTCCCTAATCTGTAATACTTAGGTTGGCCTGTAAAGGCCTAAAAACAATGATGTAGATTAAGACAATATGAATTATCCAATATGGTGAAAAGTAAATGCAGACTTCATTAAAGATGATACTGATGGTTGAGGTAAAAGATTCCATGGTATACATCAAAACTCAAATTGTAAACATTTAAATTTCCTTGCTTTATTCAGATGAGTTTAGAGGCAACTGCAAAGACCTTTCTGAGGTTATAAATGTTCTTTGGCATTGATTGAGACAGGCTTAAATTGAGTGGGTTGTTGGGAAAGTTAGAGGTTTAAGGCACATGAAAATTAAACAACCCAATCTGGGACATTGGGAGTATATTCCTTCAAGAATAATGTTGCCAGAAAGTCTTGGAAGATTTTCTCAAGAGGCGTGGAGGTTACAAGCTCATTTTTTATAGACGATAATACCTTCATTTAATATTTTATGGAATCTCAAAAAATGCTACTACAATAATGCAATTAACAATTAGCTTCTTCACGCTTCTGCATAAAACAGACAATATTATTATATGGAAGCTCCTTTGCCATCCAAAAAACATAAACAATTGCTTCAAGTTAAATTGCTGAGCAAGGGAAATTGCCAACAAACATCACAGGCACTGAGCTTACTTCTCGATGATCTTCCTGAACACTTTGACTACACTGAAATAAGAAGGGCAGCAAATCTGGCCACTCCCCTGCTGGAACAGCATACTTTGCTACCACACTTACAACATTTGCACTTGCTCGCCTAACTGGTGGGCTGGAAAAATATCCGAAAAAGAAAAATCAAAAAAGAAAAGATTGAAATTATATAACAGATGAAAATACTCAGTAAAGAGTCATATAACTGACATATGTGAAACAGCAAATAATTATCCTATTCTTGTAACAAAGATAATAGAATATAGTACTTATTTATGCCACTTTCCTCAAAAAGAAAAAAGACCTTTTGATTATGTTAAAAGAGGCCTAAAGTAAATTCTTTATACAATATAGTATTTATTTATGCCACTTTGCTCAAAAAGAAAAAAAACCCTTTAATAATGTTAAAAGAGGCCTAAAGTAAATTCTTTATACAATATAGTATTTATTTATGCCACTTTCCTCAAAAAGCAAAAAGACCCTTTAATAATGTTAAAAGAGGCCTAAAGTAAATTCTTTATACAATGGCCATGCAAATTTAGAACCGAAATCCGTAGAAATATATGGGAGGAGACAGAGAAGAACCATTTTTGTAATTTCTTTAACAGTAATCCAATCAATTATTTCTGTTGCTTCATTTATTGGGATCTTTGTGAAGAGTGAAATGACATCAAAATAATAACATTTTGGTGGCTATCCATTATTTGTTCCTTTATGAAATCAACGAATGACAAGAAGTTCTCAATGTAAGAGGAACTTTTCTCCTACGAAAGATCTATGTTTTTCAGCAAGATAGGAAGCCAATTGATATGATATGTCAGGAAGTTTATGTTATCAACATTCAGTCTTACCAGACCACCTTCATTACATATTTTTAGTTAATGATACACTCTGTTTTATTTCCTACTTAGGCAAGAATCATTTCTTAATTGCTTCATCTAGAGATGTGTTCTTGAGTGCCTTATTTTTCACTACTTGTATAATCTTATTTAAGGGGTTTTTGGAAATCTTTCAATGGTGCCTACTGTTAGAATTTGTCATAAACAACAAAATCTACCCAGTATCTAAAGCCAATAAGCTAATTACAGAAACAAGAAAATATAAGGATGATATTCAATATAATGGAGCAAATTGCAGAAAGTAATGTACAAATATATAGGCATCTTGGATCACTGAATCAAGGAGATGAAATGTGCACGAGGTAAAAATTCAACTCCCAATCAAGCCGAGAGGTGACTGTTGAAAATTAGGATTTTAGATTACTAATCATTATAAAGAAATATAAAATAAATAAAATTAGAATTACAAGATATATGATTAAACACATAACACAATATATACATGGCAAAACCTTTCCGAGTAAAAAACCTCATAAAGCATCATTACATAGACCATATCTAGGGATAGCTTCTCCTCACTTCCACATGGCCAATAATACCTCTTGTGCACAGTGATAGAATTCACTATAAATCTCAAAATTCCATACCCTCTCAATGAGAGGGAACCTCCTTAATATAGGAGAAGGGGTGGCAAAATACCTTTAAAGGTATTAATCACCTATTCAAAACTACCATTTATAAATTATCAATAATCTAAAAGTTATTAGACTATAACTATTTTAAATAGGATATGCTTAATAAAGCATATAATATATACAAAGTTTTACAACCTTATATCAGAACAATATATAAATGTTATAAGGGTATGACCCCTAATAACACTATGTAATGTCCCCTAGTCGGGGTATGCCTGATTTTGCCCAAAAGCAACAATTCCAACAATATAATTTGTTTTATAAATGGCATTCTAAAATTAATCATATAAAAGTTATTGAACTTAAGAGTAAATGAATAATTAATATAAATAACATTGCCTAATTGGGTCTAATCTATAGTTTCATTTCCAATAACCAATCATTGAAAGGATTGGAAAGGAAAGCAAGGTAGGACGCCCAGAGTCTGTTCATCGCAATTAAGCCCAAGAGTGTGGCAACCACCCCTTGGCCCCAAGTGACAAGAACTCCCATACCATCCAACATGGGGTGGTCCACTTACATTGTGGAACCCGGGGACTGTTCATCACAATTAAGCCCAAGTGTGTGGCAATCACCCCTTGGCCCCAAGTGGCAGGAACTCTTGTTACCATCCAACATGGGGTGGTCTACTTACATTGTGGAACCGGTCTGCTGCCTTTCCCAATCGTGTTCCCTTGCAAATCCATGCCTGATTGCTTATAGGGAAACTATTAGATTAAATCAATCATTATAAGAGCCTCAAATAGATTAGAAATTCCCATTAGTAACTAGGTTAAAGATACATAAGAGAGTATATAAAAACATTATACTACATCATGATGCATACCAATCACTTATTATCTTCAATGGCTGCTGCCTTTCTGAATGCAGATGTTTATTTATTTTTTGATCTCCTTGGATTTCATGACCAATTATATATATTCATAGTTATTTCTAATTAATTTCAAAACTTACAATAATTACTTTGGCATTAACATATATATGTATATACAATCTTGCCTATAATATTTAATCCAATAGATCTCTTATAATTTCCAATCCTTATTCCTTTGTTTCCAATCTCCTGCTTTTTCCAGATTTCTCATTGGTATTCATCCCAATCCATGCCTTCACCAAACGAATTAACCTCCTTTATATATCTTTCATTTCTTGGGAGTTGCACCTCTTCATTATTAATGCCTTTCTAGGAGAGTCGCAACTATTCCCTTAATCGCTGATCTGAAGCTTTTAATTTTAATTTAATATCTTTTAATTCCAGGGGTCACTGCCCTTAGAATCACTCCCTTTATTAACATTGCTTTGCAAGCGTCACCTCCTTCAAGTTAAGCGCTGCCTTTATTGTTAAAACTTAATACTGCCAATAATAATCCTAAATGAAACTTAGTCGGCCTTTTTAAAATAAACTACTTATTTAATTCTAGTCGGCCCCTTTAAATTAGTTGCTGCTATTTATGGGTCAGCTGTTTCTTTGCCTGATTTTATTTATTCATAAAGGCTGCAATTTTAATCAAGGGCTGCTAACCCTAGTTTCTAGCAGGGGCATGACACATTATATTCTAACACTCTCCCTTAATGTTAATACAAAGCATCACCTATCAATTTTTATAAAATAAAAAATGAAGTACCTTAACGTAGGTCTTCTTTGACAATGATAAGCAGGGGCACAAATGTATGCCAAAATGAAGATCATGTATTCTGAATTACATGAAAGTCATCTTATCATAATTTATAATCTTAATGTTTTAATAAATGATGCTTTTGAAGTCCTAAAAAAATTTATTGGAGCCTAGGACTTCTCAAACTAGCCTCCCCCAGGTTCGTTACAATGCTTTTATATGTGGAAGACTATAAAGAGATGAATTTTCAATATGCCAAAAGGACTCGAACGTATAATGCCTAGAGATCTTATGTTATGCCTATTAGGTCTTATATCCAAGATTTAGCTATGAGGAGGTGTCATTGACATGTACACTCCCCCTCAATGGCATGATCTTCATTTGGTGTTTGGTTATGGTGAAATGGGTAAGGCATGCCATGTGTTAGAATAAGGTTGGCTTAGTTCATTCATATAGTAGTATTGCATATAATTATGTTAATATGTGAGATTATGCTTAGCTAATAAGTCATGATTGAAGAAATATTTTATGTAAGGGCATGCAAGGTCAAGATTTGCTTGTTTATTGAGTTCATTTTCATAGACTGGTGAGGGAAATGAAGAACTCTTGGATCCTTAAGGTTACAAGGGGAATTATATGAATTGTATCTAGAGGAGCTTCAAGGATTACATGTCCTTTTTATATGTCATTGTGTAAGACTAGTTAAAAACCACAACTTTGGTCATGGAAAAAAGCTAAAAATAAGTATTTGATTATCAGGCTGCAAGAACTTGATGGCATTGGGTACTTATATTAAAGGCTCTATGCCACACTTTCAATCACGATAAATACTAAGAATGAGTAAACCTATTCTTAGGCTGTAAGCACCTACAGACATTAGATACATACATATATCAATGATTGTGACTTTTAGTCCATTTTCCATATTGCCTACCTTTTTTAGATGTCAGATTAATTACAACAGATATAGGGATTCAAACCTCATAAAGTTGGCTAGGGATTCAAACTACCCATCTGAAAAATTGTAAGACAACCCAAGGGAATGAAAACTATATCTGCACTCTTGCACATCTCACCTCCAACAGCTTGGGTTGCCTCACAAATTTCTTCTCATTATGCTGCAGAATTCAGAGTTACCTTTGTGACCTTTTGTCCTCTTAACTTTATCCTTTTTGGTTGCTCCAGAAATATCCAGAAGATCATGGCAGATAGGGTTGGCTACAATCTGTGAGACACCTGATCATGGATCAGTAGCACCTTCTTGCTCTCTTACACCAATCAATTGTGAATTTTTGGACTCCACTAGATAGCCTAAACTCCATGAGATTTCTATGGGTCATTGTATCAGCAGAATCCACTTTAAGGAAGGTATCCACAAATTGTTTAGCATCTGTTCCATTAATTTCATATTTCCGTGGAATAAGCTTTCACAACTTGAGTTTTGTGGATATAGTTCACATTTTAAAGTTTTGGAAAAATGAAATTGCATCTCATACTGTGATTATTTGAGATTCCTAATTGAAAAGGTAAATACACTCTCACACTATATCTTGTTTTTTGCAAATCAAAAAGAAAAGAAGTACATATGTTAGTGTCCATTCTAGATAAACTAGAGTTTAGTTTTATTGTTTTACTTTAAGCATTTAGTCCCATCAGTTTAGTTTTATTGTTTTACTTTAAGCATTTAGTCCCATCGCAAGTAAATATTGCAGAAGGCCGACTTTGATTGCAACTTGCCAACTTTTTGAGACCATAGTGATAGAACTTTCATACAATAAAACTGTAACCCTAGCTTCTCTATCATTTGTTCCTGTTCTTCTATCAACCTGTGGTTGCCTACTTTTGACTTTAAATGTTTTTATTTTTGTGGGATTTTCACCAAATGGGAATATTTTTCATACTTGAGTAATCACCCTACTGACTATTTTCCATGAGCAATCATTTCTCTATGACCTTTTAACTCATTGTGTACATTAGTGAATAATCACAAAGCAAAAAGCTTGCAAAGCACAGAAGCACCTCCAAACATTTGTAACTATGGGGAGGAACCACGATTTTTAGAAAAGCCTTTGGGTTTTGTTAGTTATGACAAAAAAACACATCCATCACATTAATACATTGCCCTACCAGTAAATTCATCCTTACTTTGTTGGTTGCTTATAGTTGCCCAATTCTCTCTAGCATTAGGCCTTACTGAAGAACTCAACAATGCAGAGAAATGTCAACAGTTGTTTAAGTTTTCAACATTGAGTAGAAAGGAACCATGACATCACTTGAGTACACTGAGAACAACTAGGAAAATCCAATTTGGAAAAGATTACTAACCCTAAAAGAAAATGTATAGTGATTGACTAATCGAAACCTGAACAGCCAAAACTGTTAGCGAGAGACACGTTTCGTAAAACACAAGCTGCCTGCTAAAATAAGAGATATGAATTGAAGGAATGCCATAACATTTACAATTTCGGCAAACCGAAGAGCGTAATTACACTTCTAAAAAAAACCCTTGGCTAGTGATTTTGTAATAGGCATATATACAGCACTGAAGCAGTGGCTTAGAACCAAAAAAGCAAATCGAAACGAAGGATCTGATTAATGAAAATATTTAACAAGGCCGGAAGTTAAAATCCGACCTGTGTTCGCCGGTGATGCTTTCGATCAAGGCGGACTTAACGGAATCTCTGACCTGCGGAGAAAGCTTCATCCAATGGCCGGTGATCTTTTTGCGGAGAAGGACAGCTGCCAGCTGCCTGACATTGGCAGCCTTGGCGGTGCGAATGTGCTGGAGAAGAGCGGGCACAACCTGAGGATCTTTCGCCAGGCGTTTTATCTGCTCCTCCGCCTGCCTCCGTGCATCGTTATCAGGCATCAAGAACTGTATCAGCAGAAGCTCCAGTGACTGAGACATTTTTTTCGTTTTTTAGTTTTCCTCTTTCTCGTCGCTACGTCCCGCAATCGGAACCCCTGCACACCAATGTCCCCCACTGGAATGCTTCTCTACTCAGATATCTTGTGATTGAAGGTTTTAGGGTGGGCAAAAGAATCTGAGATTTAAGGACTATTACACCCGCTTTGGCTTGCGACAGTCTAATTATTCACCGCCTCTCTTTTATCTCCGTGTTTTTCTATTAAACAATAATTATTCTTATTTATTTTATTATATCGTTTGACGTTCTTAGTTCGTCACAGATTCAAAGTGGGCTCTTTCGCGCACCAACCCTAACGGGCCAATTCTGTATTATGTGTGTATAGATGTGTAAGGTTAATTAAACAAAAAATAGTAACAGGAAATTTATGTTAAATTGTAAAGTCAATTTGTCACTATTTAAAAATTAATGTTTTCAATTTGAGGATTATTTTAAAAATTATTGTAGTTTAATTTTAAGTCATATGAATTTGATATGATATGTGAAATTGATTTGTGTCACGTGGGAATGATCTAATAGAATGTGTTAGAAGAAATATTTGTCTTCACCTTTCTAACATGTGAATTCGTGAAGGTGGTGTCTAGAGACACCATTTAAGAGTTTGATAACTCAATAGGTAAACAAGTTGTCCTAGTTCAAACCCCTTAGTGGGTTATATTAATGATAACGAGTAATATTAAATACAGTATACACAAACATGCAAATGGCCTATATAATAACTATATGAATTTGTTTCTTTCTTTCCCTTTAAAAATCAAAGTGTGCACTAATTATTCTCCTTGGTGGTCTTTTGTCTTTCCTTGTGTTAACTTAAATTCACATTGAATGTCTTTAAATACAAAGATATAGCAACATGAAGCATAAAATGTGTGTTAATAGATTCATAATGGCTATTAGAAAGGGGGTGAGAAAGTTGAACTTTAAATTTGAACATTTGAATTTTGGGATCATTCCTGCATGCCTCGAGCTTGAACGAAGTCAATCTTGAGTAGCATGGAAATAAACTGTGGGGGTCAAGTGGGGTAATAAGTGAATGTACAAAAGTAAGTGCAAATGGGATAAAATCAAAATAGATAGATGGTGAATGTATGCAAATTGGTGCAAATAAAGATGAAATAAATATGAATAGGAATCAAGCTATGAGCCAAGCCAAGCACAAGAGTGAATCACTTGTTGATGTGTTATTGCAATAAAACACTATACCAAGGTGGCCATAAGAATAAAGGGTATAGTAATTTCACCATTATATTTTTACCCACCTTGATGCATGTACATATATAATATGAATATGCATTTTAAAATATATGGACATTCTTAGCCAACATGAAAAGTAAACATACAGACACTTAGAGAGGATGTTACTTTTTGAAAAGCACATAATAATTTTTCTTGTATTCTCCTTGGCATGAGCAATCCATCAAAACCTACAAAATAATAAAAAGGTATGTGACAAGTAGCACCTACCTTATAATCAAAATAAAATATAAAATATAAGTTGATTTAACTATCTATGAAAAATGAGAAGAGAGAACAAGTGGGAAATTTCACCTATATAGAAATTGATACAAAATACTTTACATTAAAAATAGATGCATATCTACAAAAGTCATAAAATTAACTAGAATAATGTTCCTCTCCATTATTTGACCTTGAGAAAAAAAAAAGTCCATTTAATTTTCAACAAGAATTTTAAAATCTATAAACTTGTCAAAAACTTCATATTTGTGCCTCAAAAAATAAATCAACATATAGCATGAGTAACGTCATTGATGAAGGAAATGTAATAACAAGATTTTCTAATTGAAGCAACATCCACATGACCAAAAACATCATTATGATCAACCTTTGATAATCTCTTTGATTTAATGCTATCATAATTAAACTTTACTTTATTACCAAACACAATGCTCGTAAAATTTAAAATCTCTAAAATAACCAAACAAATTGTTCACCATATTTTTATTAACTATGATATTAAGCCCCTTTTTCACCAATGTGACCCATGTTACGGTGCCACAACATATGCAAATTGAGTTTGCAATTACATGTGTTGATTTATAACAAGTAAATGCATCAAGTTTGAAGAAATTCATACACAGAGATCCTTTAGCTAGCATTGAATTCTCTCTAGCCAACCTACAACCACTCTTGTCAAACATGTCATGTACTTCAACATCATTCATTTTTTAAACTAAAGGCAAATTTTATGGTAATTTTAGAATGTGCAACACATCTATGAGTGATTTTACTTTCTCATCAATGAACAAGTTTTACCTTTCCTTTGCTAACATCTAATGTAAATTATTCTTACCAAGGAACACCCCACCATCATATTCTTTATATGAATAAACCACACCCTATGAGGAGCCATGTGATGTGAGACACTTGAATCAATCAACCATGAGTCATCACTAACAATGTTAGTACCAACAATTAAAGCATCATTTTCATTGTTGAAGGATTTATCATTAGAGGAATTCTCAAAATAATTCTTCTTATTTCTACATTTATTCTTTCTTGGCCCTATTGATGTTCAAAGCAGCACAACAACATTAAACAGAATATCACTATTCTATTTCTCCTAAAAAATAAAGATAACATATAGTAATCTAACTCCCAAGGTCTTGGTAATTGGTTCTCAATTGTGTTGATATGGCCCAATGGTCAATGTAACTGTAATGTGCAAAGGGCCTTTTGTTGGTAATAAAGAACAAAATTGCATTAGATCAACTAACATACATTTGGGGGGTTTAAATAAAGATAAAAGAGATAGATCGGAGCTTTAAAACATAAGAACATGAACAAAACTTCTTAATATCTAGACATGTATATCAATAATGAGTGTTTCTTCATCCAACCATAACCACAGAATGACGCAATCCATAGATTATTCTATACTATTGCATCCATCCATAGTGCTAATTCAACTATCACAACTATTCACTAAATTTTATTTCAGAAACTTTAAGACAAACCATCCACTCATCATCAAAACACAAATCAAATAGATATAACAGCAATTTCATTCACAGATAATTCAATGAGATAATTTTTAAATCCGGTTTTCTCTATTGATTTTCACCAAATAAAAAACATTTAGGCACAAAAAATCACTAGCATACGGATTGATTATGAATCATTAATCTTATCAAATAGGTTCAAACTTAATAACAACATAAAAACTTGTATATTAAACTGTAAAATTGTAACCAAGTTCAAATGAACTTTCAAAGTATCCTTGCTGACAACAATGAAAACCTAAGACTAATCACTATTTGTTATCATTAGGTAGCTAAACTTTCTTCAATCAGCCGACCTTTACAAAATAAAGTTTAAAAATACATATAGACATGCCATGTGCAAGCTTCTCTCAATCAAAACTCAGATCCACAAATCAAGGGACCGAAACTGAATGAAGAACTGGACTGTTGATCTTTAGTTACAAGGCCAGATTGCTTCATTGCACAAAATTTTGATGCCCAAGAAAGCAAGTGAAGAAGGTGTTCTACTGCCAACTTATTCATGTGTTGCATGCTCAAGGATGTACCATCGTAACTAGAGAACACTTGTTGAAGGTTATCTGAATCAAGCCCATCCAACCAATCATCCTCAAATTTAACCCTCTTTAACTATGTTAAAACCAATCCCTGTATCTCCTTTAATTTGATCACTTCCCTTCTAGTAGCATTTGCTTCTTCCTTGATGTCCATAAACCAATCCAATAACAAATCCTCTCCATCATCCCCCCTTTGCATTACCTCTTCAAATCTACACATCCACGTCTCCCTCATCTTATCCAAAGAAAGACCCTCCTTGACTGAGGTATCTAGATTGACCAAAATAACCACTATTGCTTCCAATTCATCAATTTGTTGGTTCAAGTCTTTACTCATCTCTTGAACCTCATTCTTATGCTCATGAATAGACTTGGACTTATATCCTTTTATCCTCACTATCTTCTCAATAAAATCCACATTTCCCTCTTCAAGGATTGACTACTCAAGTAGAGTTGACTTAGGCAAATTGCTAATGTCCTTAAGCTTTTTAACATATTCTTTATACTCTTCATTTTGCTTGTCTAGACCTTCAGCATGTTGGTTCAAATCTCTTGCCAACTTAAGTGTTGCTTGATGAGTCTTAAAAATATCAGTTAGCACTTCATTAACCTCCTGATTGAGCTTATCAATCATTCTTTCTAGCATCCCCACCTTACTCTTCATTTGCACCAGTCATTAGCTTCCTTCTTTGTCAATAAGATTGGGGATTCAGGAGTAGCAACTTGTTGATAAATAGGAGTTGAGACATCTTTTAAAAACTTATGCAACTAATCCAATTGAGCCTTAAGGTCATCTTTCTTTTGTTTGTCTTTGATCATCCTGGACTTGGTAGAGGAAGCTACAATATCAATTAAGTTCATTTGCTAATTTCTTGTAGGTCTTCCCAAATTCACCAGACCTAATTGATAATTAGTGATTTACATATCCTCCTGGTTCTTATCCACCATTGGTATTGCACATTCAACAATGATTTCTCCTGTGTCTGTAATTTTGGTGGAGTGAAGAACCCTAGCCTTCTTTTTGGGTCTCTCCTTCCCAATCTCCTTCATCATCTCATCGCAAATAAGAGGCTAAGGTTGAACTATTTGTTTCTTTTCAAGGTCCAGCTTTAATCATGTAGGAGTTGTAGGAGTAGTAGTTACTTGTGCTGAAGAAGAAGCAACAGTGGTAAAAGATAGAGGTTGTAATATTGTGTTCTCAGGCTGAGAGTCAACCTCTTGTACATTTTGCTGCTCTCTTTGTGCTTCTTCTTGTGCAAGTTTCTTAGCCTCTTCCTTGTTCTTTTGTTCTTGCAATCTTTTAGCTTCCAACTCTTGCTTCAAACGTTCCTCTTCCAACTTCTTTTCCTCTAACATTTGGCTCCTTTGTCTTTTCAATTCCTCAACATAGTCCCATGCTTCTTTAGAATTCTTCTCGTGTAGAGCAAGTTCTCTAACCTCCTTCTCTCTCTCCAAACATTTTTGTTCTTCCTTCTTCCTATGAGCCTCCTCCATGGCCTTAAATTTGGCTTCAAGGGCTTCTTTCTCTCTTTTATGCTTGGCCTTTTCCTCCTCAAGATCATGGATCCACTGCTGCAAAACCAATTTATCTCTTTCTTCTTTCATTCTAAGCTCCTGCTCCCTTTGTTGTTGCTTCTTAGCCAATTCATCAATAGTAGCTCAAGCTTCCAAATCTTGTTGCTTGGTTGATACATCAGATTGTGCCTTAGCAACATCTTCCTGTTGTTAGCCAATGCCTCAGCTTGTGCCTTGGCATTCACTTCCCTTTTAGCATCCTCAAAGAGTTTCCATTGATACTCTTCTATTAGCACATGCTCAGTCCCTACATCATTTGTTACATCAAGGGAAGCCACTACATGAGTCTCTTTGTCGGATGGGGTTGCCTCAAAATCTATTACAATATCATGTATCTCTATTTCAGGGTCCTTCTCCTTCAACAACTTAGCTTCTTTATGGAGGGTTCCCATGGGAATTCCCTCACTTGGTTGCTCTGTAACAAGGGGTTGAGTGGATGCTTCTCCTGCAAAAGATGTTGAAGCATCAGCTTCTGTAACGATCTCCCCTTCTTGTACCTCTGGCAAGTCTTGGGCAATGAACTCCTCTTCTAAATTAGAAGGCAGAAACTCTAAGGGCTCCTTAGGAGCCATCCTTCTCTTTGTCCTCTTGTATCTTTGTGTGGTACTTGTAGTCTTCCTCTTCTTGGATGGTTGAGCCTCTAGCTGGTTAACCCTCAAGATAACCCATTGTATGCTTCTATCCAAAATTGGTCTTGCAATTTTCTTTATATAAATAGACTCTTTTTCATTCCAATCCACTGGATCAAGATCTTTGGTGCCTATCTTATATGTATCATATTGGAGATCCAAAGTTACCCCATCATCAAACAATGTCTATGGAATGTCCTCCTTGATCCCATACTCAACCATGAGTGGGATAGATAATCTTTCATAATTTCTCCTCCTGAGATTATACTCATCCTGCAGATCCATCCAAAAATCCTCCAATAAATTAAAATGCTTATCAAAAAGACTAGGAAGCAAAGCCTGCATCTTGTGTCTGGGATCATAATGCTTCCTAGAAGTGTACAAACCCAACTTCAAATAAATCAATTTTCATCACAAATAGCCTTAGCTACCACAATGTGTGGATAGTTAAACTCACCCAACTTCATGGGGAACTTGTGAAAACTAGTCTTATGTTTGGTGCCAAATTTGAAGTTGACATCCAGAGCTTGATATATAAACTCCATTAAAACAATTCTATTGTTGCAGCATCTAGGGAGAAAATGAGGATGACCATCAAAACCTCCTAATTTGAAGTAAGTAAAATTGGGGTATTGAATAAACCAGTGTCCCCATTCATTGATGAAGGCCATTATCTCCCTACTCAATTTGTACCTAGCATCTCTAGTGAGACTGTTAATGATAACATAAAGAAATGCATCATTAACCCTCCTATAATGTGACTCTGATGTTTGCAAGGTAAGTTGATTATAGTGCTCCCACACCTTCTTTTGTCCTTGGGCTTCTCCCAATAGGCTCACTGTATTCAATCCAGGAAAGATCCCCGTTATAGCAGCTACATAGATCACATAAGAGGTCATGAAGAAACTTTTGGTTTCTCTCACTTTGAGAATTTGATTATGTATGCTCTCTGACACTACCATAGGCCAGCCAAACTATTGTCTACCATCCAGGATAGTTTGGATAAATGGGAACATCCATTCTTTAAATTGTGAGGCATCTCTTTTTCCAAATACCCTGGAGAGTAGCATGATTATGTCCCCAATCTCTTTGCCAAAATTTTCCCTTTTAGGCTGGTCAGGAAGCTTAGTCAGAGACTTTTTCTCTACCCTCATCCAATGCTTATTCATGTGGGATCTGTTGGCTTATTTCCTTTCACTGTAAAGCTTCAATGCTTCTACTTCATTTAGCTACTTAGGATTTTTGGGAACAGGTGTATCAAACATAAACATGATCATTTAGGTTGTTAAATCAATGATAACATTCCCTTGTGAATCTATGCACTGCCTAGTAGTAGGATTATAGGCCCCAGCTACTGCTAATATCAATTCCAAACATTGAACAGACAGTGGGAAGATAGCAACATGTGCTAGTCTAGATTGGACAATCCTTTATGCCCTTGGTGTAACATCCTCATTAAAAGTTTCATCCACCAGTTCCTCATAGTTGAAAGGGCCTAAATTGGTATCTGTAATATCTTCCCACTCATAATCAACCTTACTAGTAGTGAGAGTAGCTTCTCTATGTTTATACCTGAGAGTATTGGGGAGTTTCTCCACTTTAACCTTCTTTGGCTTAGCTCCTTGTCTTGAAGTTTCTATTGGTTGGCTCCTTTGAGAAGCTTCTTTTGATGCCCCCGACATCCTCAATTCTCTACAATAAACTCTTGTATTAGATGAAAAAAAGCATAAAATCAATTTATCATGTAATACCATCATCTACTTCCTCAGGACAACTTTCATACTAGGATATTTAGACTAACTTTTTTACTTAGACCTCTCCTTATCCCCCTTCTTTTTACCACCTTTTTCAATGTGTCTACCTTGTATATTTAGAGCATCTTTATAACCCTCATCCATGGATTTCTAGCTCATTTCCTCACTAAACAAAGTGGCAACACACATGCATCAATTCAAGGATCTATAATAGAACCACTCAATCCAATGATTAGATTCTCTTAATATTTAGGTAAAGAGAAAAGTAAGAAAATGCACATATCCTCCCCTTCTAACTTAACATCAATGCTACCTAGCTAACTCAAAATAAGATTAAAAAAATTTAAATGATTTGGTATAGATTCTTCATCTTTTTTAAGGAATACTATTTTATTTTTAAATAAAGCTTGTTTACTGTACTCTTCATTTGATATTTCTTATGAATTCTCTTCCACAAACTAAAAGTGGTAGTATTCTTTGAGATATTCAAGAGTGTAATTTACAAGCCACAACCATATGGTTCCTTGTTCTTTTTTATCCATACTTCTCCAATCTTCAAACATTTGCAATCTTTGACTTTGTTGTCACAACTCTGTTGATCTCTCTTCCAACAAATTCTCCATTTTTAGTTTCCACACCTCAAATCTAGATCCATTAAACTTCCCCATATCTAATTGTGATGTGTTTGTATTACTTCTCAAACCACACTCGTATATGCAAAACCACTAGAATAATATTTTTAGACCTACAACCACAAAAAATCCACAAAATTACAAGAATGGTGTCTCCTTCAAAATTAAGTCATTGTTGTCATATGCCCAAGATTTATCACCTAGGAAAAACACAACCAACATTATTTTTTGTATAATTGATAACTAACTACATGTCTACCGTGCTTGACATGGTAGTGTAATATGCACACTAGGAAACATTGTGTGTGCAATGTCACTTTTAACAGAGAAAGAGGGAAATAATACGAGGATGGGTGTGTGGATTCATTCTTGCATACCCTTTGATAAAGGCATCCTATAAAGAGTTGGGTCTCTAATGTGAGAACCTAGGGAGTGACCTTACAATGAAAGATCCCCTTGTGGATCACTATGCACAACAAAATAAGGTTACATTATTATGGCACAACCGGAGCCCTAAAACACTAAATAATGAATTTAAATAAGATGGTCATAACCATATAATAGTCATGGAACTAGTCTAACTAGCATTGAATATCAAATAACTGAATGGATTATCTTAAGGGATAGACACTTAATACCTATCAAGGTTGCATATTTAATTGTCTAGATGATTATTGGTAAATATTCAATTAACACAACATGAGACCATTTATATTTCTAAGGAGAAAACTAAGAATTAACTCAAAGCACCTAATTCTAAAGGTTTAATAATGATTATATCATGAAGTTTTCAACTGAACTAATTGACA
Source organism: Sequoia sempervirens (assembly GCA_007258455.2). NCBI lineage: Eukaryota > Viridiplantae > Streptophyta > Pinopsida > Cupressales > Cupressaceae > Sequoia > Sequoia sempervirens. The sequence continues at coordinate 181,005,042 of VDFB02058242.1, read as the reverse complement.
ATAACTTTTAAACCTTAACCATAGTTATTTTAGTTATTTTTTGCAAGTTTTAAAAAAAGTCTACCAACAACTAACTTGATTCCCGAATCACATTGCAAGGATTAATTAAGTTAACTTACAAACCAATTTAATCATAACCTCTATGCAAAATTATAGTTTTGAATATACTATTGTTGTTATTTAAATTTTTCATTCTTAATCAGTAAAATAATGCACACACACAAATAAAGATTGATTTCACTACACAAATATTTGTTACAAACCTCATTAATTGTGTCTTTATTGCTAGATTTGGGAAGAAAATTCATCATAGTAAAATTGTGGAATGGGTTGAAAATTTGTGGTTGTCATGCTTGCCTCCCATATTCTTGTTGAAAGGTTTTTAGTGTGAAATTTTAGAATGAATGAGATTAAATGAAGATGCTAAATCAAGGAACCTGGGTATTGTTCAATTCAACCATATCATTCAAAAATGGCTGCCCAATTTCAATCCACAATCAAAGTTGATATGGGTTAGACTCTACAATCTCCCCTATAAATTTTGGACAATGAAATGTCTCAAGATGGTTAGAAACAATTTCAGCCTTACTATAGAAATCAATGAGGAGAAATTACAAAGGAATTCATTCCTTTATGCAATAATCTATGTTGCCTACATTAAACCTATTCCCCTGGAATTCTACATGGATACCCCGTATGAAAGGAAGCAAGGTATGTGAAAACGCTTCCTAACGCTAATCTAAGAGGAGAGATGTAGAGTTTTAACTCTTTTTTAGTTACAACATGCGATGGAAAATAGAGATATTGTTAAAATAACATCGCATGCAAGTATAAGAAGCTCACAACACAGGATACACATGGAGAAAACCCCACACTCCAAAACCTACACAATGTATTATCAAACCAATGTTGATTACAACACACTTGCAATTATACAAATGTTGATTTCTAGAGTATTTTGATAGCATAACGATACCTACAAACTACAACTTACATATCCCACTCCAAGACATCAATATATATCTAAAATTACAAGCATAGATGAAGCTTCATGAGCAAGCAATAAGAGACGGGCGTCCAAATCCATGTGGCACACTTCTCTAACACATAGTTGACTTCTTTGACACTTGTCCAATGTTCCTTACTCCCCTTACATGCCTCCATACTTGGGCACCCCAAATTTTCCCCAAATAGGTATGACATATTCCTTACAATGTCATAAAATCTACCATATATGACAACTCTTACAATTTTAAGAGAATTTATCATAATTGACTAAAAATAGAATATGCCTCTTACACTCTCTGACAACCTATCATAGATCAAACACTTTCCCATGAAAAGATGCTTTCCAACACTTGTCCAACCTATCATAGAATCTGGCGCTTACGTGTCATAAGATCGTCATAGGAATTTGTCATAAGATTGTCATAGGAATCCATCATAGAATCATCATAAGGATCCCTCAAAGATGCTGACACATGTCAATGAATCTCTTCCCAAAGTGAGATGCCTGAATTTACTTGTCACAACACGCTGACAACTCATAGTGACAATTCATATTAGATGACAAATTAATGTGGGCAAGAAATTACAATATAAGTATAATTAAATGAATATTTTAATGCTAGAAACTTGCAAGGGTTGAGACACCTTAATTCCCAACATTCTCCCACTTGTTGAACACCTTTCAAGAGCCAATCTAACTAGGTAATCAACTACTGGGAGCCGAAAGGCCCATAGACTGTGAACACAATCTAAACTTCTTCATGCTCAATGGCTTTGTCAAGGAATTTGCAACATTCATCAATGTATCAACTTTTTCAATATGCACCTTAACATATTCCACCATGTCACAGATAAAATATAATTGAACATCAATATGTTTTGTTATAGCATGGAAGGTAGGATTCTTTTATAGAAAAATAGCACTCTGTGTAACATGCCCATTGTTCTACCTAGAAATTTTACTATGTTTTACCCACAAGTGAATAGTTTATGCATCTAACATTATGAGCAATAAAATAAAATAAAATCTATTCAATAATAATGCACCATTTGAAACATAACCTTACCAAAATTTTAAAGAATCATTTCATTAATATAAGTATGATTTCACTTTTCATGTGTATTCAAGATAACATTTCATATTTACAAATTCCATATAGATGGACACATGATTACATAAAAATCTTCAAAAAGCTTACATAAACTAGAAATACAAATGGTCCAAAATGTCCTTCTCCCAAATCTTGGCCACCAACTACATGAGGAGAAGCATCAGACAAGTGTTTTTTTTCCAACCATGGACTTAGTGTAGTCCCCCGCACATCTACCAAACTTTGTAAGATGGGCCTCCCTTCGATGAAGAGATTGGTTTAGTAACCTCATCCTTCATATAACCTTTCCTAAGCATAGTGATGTGTCCTACATATCTAGAGCTACCATAATGTGGCTACAACTAAATGTATGATTTCCCAGTCTAGAATATAAATTGGATCACAATGAACTGATAGTGTAAACAGTGGCTACTTACACTACTTTGGCCAAAGATTCATCACCCAGTACTTTGAGTGAGGGTCATCTATTTGTCACTTTAATTGCTTAATTTGTATTGACCATTAGTATTCTATTTGTTGTACTCAAACCAAATTTTTTGCTCCATTAAGGCATTTTGATTAAAATGGTCTAAATCCTGTAAAAATGTAGTCAAAACTCAGTTTTGGACAAATCAAGTATGGGCTTTTAGTCAATTTGATGTCTGTAAGATACTGGCAAATTTTGAAAATTTTGAAAATTAGGGTTTTTGGACTCCCATTTTTACGCAAAGAATCGTAAAAATTGAAACTCGTTAGAATTGGTTGAAAATTATTTTGATTGCTTATTTCACTCCACAATCACTATGGTGAAGTCAAATTCAGTTAAAAGTCAATTTAAGCCTGGTGGGTAGTTTTCACCTTTTCAGGAGAAAAGCTAGGACCTCTAAGGTCGTCAATGGCAGTTGGCTAGTACCAGGTGTTGAAATCTAAGCTTGAAACTCATCGTAGAAGATTTTGTGGTGAAAGATGTTGAAAAAGATGCTTCACGACGGAGGGGATTTTCAAATGGTGAAAATTGTAAAAAATATTCTAATTCTAGAAACACTTCACTTTGTAGTGTGGGAGATACTTGTGCAAGTCAAATTTGCAGTGTCCGTACATGTGAAAATGGTGAAATACAGTTGCAAACTCGCGTCGGCGGATATGATGCTTCAACACAGTCAGCCCAACAAGCAACACGGTGATCACGAGGCACAAAAAATGATGAAAATCATCTGAAAATTACCAAGTTTGGTGACATTTGCACCCCTACAGGCTAGGAGCACCCTTCAATTTGAAGGCCCAAATGCAATTATCAGTGGTTGCAAATACATTTATTCTCTTCAGAATTTTGTTAGCTTCCTAACAAGCTATTAAGCGAATCCATTAGATTTGTGCAACTCCAACAATTGAAGGCAGAAGCAGAAGTTACAGAGGTTTCACATGACAGAAATGACAGTCAAATTTTAGAATCTATGCCCTTGTAGCTCAGGGGCGCCCTTGAATTAGGCCTGTTAGATGATGGAATTTGCAAAATCCATTTCAGGGGGATTTCTTTAGATTCAACCCAGCTCTGTGATGCATCCATTCACAAGTACGTGAGACATATTAAGAAATTGTAGCAGATGATCCTGTGAGCATGTAAAATAGAGGGAAAATAAAATAAAAATATCAAAATGTACCTTTTGAAGCTAGGGGTGCCTAGCCTTTTGGCCAACTAGTTGAGGTTTTCGGTAGTTATCGTCTTCACGAGATCTGTGAAGAATCCTCCTAGCTACGTAGTGAATCCAACTATTAGCCCTCGGGATTCGTCAAATGCATGTAGATGAAGAATCAACAGAAAAATATTGAAGGATAAAATCAAGCAGAAAAATGCATCTTTCTTGAAAGAGGTGCCCTTCTATTGGTGGCCTTAGATGCAATTTAATGACTTTGTCTCTCCCATGAACATCTCTTCCAAGTTGTTCTATCTTCGCGATGAAATCGTCAGCACGCGTAGCAGTGCAATCCAACTCCCGACAGCAAGGGTCAAAGTGAGCATTCTGTTGAAAATTAAAAATTGCAAAATCATTCTCAAAAGCTCAAAATAGCCCTTACAAGCCAGACATGCCCTTGAATTTGAGGGTCTTAATCCAACTTTCAGGTGTTGCACATACAGTCATAGGTTGTGAAATTCTTCCAGCTATGCGATGGATCCAACATCTAGTCGATGGGAGTCGTCAGTCATCGCCAGCGGTAAATTGAAGCATAATGAGTCAGAATCGGGAAAATGGTTGTCTAGTGTCATATGCACCCTTTTGGGAAAAGGCGCCCTAGTTTTTGAGGCATCAAGCTCAGTTTTTAGCACTTACAGCTCCCGGCAACATTTTGTTAGACTTGTTTCGACTACAAGATGAATCCATTAGCTCAGTTTCAGGATCAATTGGGCATCCAAAATTCAAGATCAAACAGAGGTTATTGTGATGTTTTCAAAAGCTAAAAAGTAGGGAATTAGAAAAAGATCTCAAATTTGAGAAATGGCACCCAAAAAGTCAAAATTTGACTTTCAAAATTGAAGTGCATGCTTTGGTAGCCCTACAAAGGTGGAATTAGTTAACTGAATGAAAAATATTAAAACTTCAATTTTTAATGTCAGTTATCTCTTGCATGTGACGTAATTATTCTTTTGCATGCTGGGTGGCACCTATTTCAAGACTCAGTTCCTATTTTTGTTAACAAAAAGGAGGTCCAATGAGATAATTGCATCCTAAATTTAGTGTTTTCTCCTAAATGTGACAACAAAACTCTCAAAATTATCTTTAAATATGCATTTAGGCGTCCATTATTTTCACAACAGGTGGAGGCAAACACAATTTTCCTCGTGCAAGCAAGATTTGAAGGCACTACAATAAGTATTTTTCAGTGTTCTTCGCATCTACAGGTCCAAATTGTTCAACAGGATAGTGTTGCATGCTTTATTTTTCCAACTGAGTCATGGCAGATTTCATCAAATTGAGACAAGGAGGTGATTTTCTTCAAGATTGATAGAGGCAGAATATAATTTCTATTTTCTCTCTCTCAAATTCTTCAATCCTTGTCTTAGGTTTTCTCTCGCATGTCAAAGTAAATGACATCTTTTTCAAAATCTGGTCATCTAGGTTCACTCAGCATAGCATTGGCAACAAAATCCATGTTCCATAATTTTTTGAGAAAATTGCCCCATTACTTCTCATTTTGAAGTACTGTGCTTTTTTCTGAAAATTCTTTTGCATGTTGATCAAAAAGTCAGCTTTTTGAAAAATAAAGAATTTGGGTTTGTTTAGCATGACTTTCTCTACAAAATCCATGTGTTAGAATTTTTCAAGAAAAATTGCCTCATAGCTTCAATTTTTGAAGCTTTGCTTTTTTTTTTTCGAAGATTTCTTTGCATGGTTGAGAAAAAGGCATAATTTTGAAAAACAAAGAGTCTGGGTGTGATCAGCTCATTAGCGGCAACAAAACCCATATGTTAGAATTTTTCGTCAGAAAAAGCTTATGAAGCCTCGTTCCCCTACTACTTCTATTATGAAAAATCTTTGCATGTCAAGCATTTTTTTGAATTTTTGCCATTGTGTGTTGGCTTAAAATTTCATTCTCTACAAAACCCACGTTTCAAAAATTTTCATAAAATTTTCCCCTCGATAGACTATTTTTAACCTCATCAGGAGCTATTTTAGCTTTTTGGAAAAAGTTGTTAGAATATAGCTGTGTTTACAGTTAACAGGTGAGTTTTTCATAATGCAGTTCACTCAGATTGAATTCAAGACCAAATTAGTCTTAATTCGTGATTTCATCAGAATGACTGACATAGATTTGCATCAAGTGCATCTAGATGGTTGATTCAGACAATTTGGCAGGCATAAACACTCAAATTCCACATGATTTCATACCTTATATAGCTGATAGCCTTCCAAGGCTAGTTTAGATTGTTGATATCATTGGAATTCTGTGTGTACATCAATTCGTGTGCATTTCTCACAACCAGAGTGTTTATGGTCAAACTTCATAGTTTTGTCATGCAACACTCTTCCTTTGAGAAAAATGTGAAAAGCGTCAAAAGCGTAAAGCTGTAGAGGAAACATAGGCCATCACTCTAGTTGTGAAGCCGCTAGAGTTACCAATCAATGAACTACCAGTTGAAGTGTGCAGATATTTCCAAGATCACTCAAATTGTTGACAAGCAGTGAATTGACAGTTAAGACATGTGATGATCTCCAAATGGTGATGCGATCAACAACCTCATGAAGAGGTTAATTGCTCGAGATCATGGCCAGTGAACTACAGATCAAGACATCCCACCTTTTCAAGATAGACATTAAACACAGGAGTTAACTTAACACCTCTTTCCAAGATAACTCGTCGCACACATCATGGCATTTCTATTTTGGAGTTATCTATGTACAGTTGGAGTTCTCATTTAGTTTTCAGTTTTAGTTAACTAATATTAGTTGTCAGCTAACTCTCATATCAATAATGACTTACGTGTTTCTAACCTCCATTTGTTTAGTTTAGTTTAGTTCAGTTAACTGATGGTAGTTTTCTAGTTAACTAATTAGTTGCTTACAATTAGACTTAGAGAATAAAATTTTGCATGCTTACAAGATTGAATGTAAACTCAAGGAGATTTTAGGGTTCCCTACTCCTTGAAGTCTATAAATAAGAGCACCCTTTTCTCATTTGTAACAAATTGTTGAGCACAATGTGCTTGAATCTTGTTATTCTGTATCTGATCACTTTGAACTTTTGTGTGATAGCATACATGTTGAGCCACCTTGCTTGTAGTATTGCTATTTCAATATCTATTCACAAAATTTTAATTGTGATAAAGAGTTCTTGTGTTGCTGGCAATATTCCTATTCTTAATATTGGTTCACCTTGTACTTAGAACTTTTATTAGTAATAACAAATTGTTGAGCCGCCTTGCCATGCAATGTTACTTGTAATGGTTCATCTTTGTTCAATATAATGTTGATTGATTGTTTATTTGTGCGATAGGTCCTTCATACAATTTGTTGTCCTAGGTTATATTTGTTTCTAATAAGCTTGTTTCATATCTACACCTCAGATAGGATTTGTCTCCTCCTTAGGAATTTAGAAATAAAGTTTATTCTTATGATGTGCTTAATAATCTTTGTTTCATATCTACACCTTGGATAGGAGTCGTCTCCTCGGGAATTTAGAAGTGGAGATTGTCATTTGATGTTGTTACGAATAACCTTTGTTGTCAAATAAAGTTTGCACCCTTGCTAAGCTATTAACTGTAGCAACCTATTGACACATGGGAACACTTCGAGGTAGTGGGTGACCTGGGAATGAAGTGGACCTCCAGATTATGGGTTGGTTCCCCTTAAGATAACTTGAGAATACTAAAGAATGATAAGGGAAAGAGTAAGAAGGATATACTTGAAATTTAAAACCTATCACTAGCAGGTGATACACCAAAGATAAAAATATGACAATATTGTTGAAACTCACAGAAAATCCCAATAAAGCTAAACAATCTCACAACACAGAGATTTATGTCTACAAAAGTGATTCTATGTAAGGTTATGACTGTTCTAATGCTTAACACAAGGGAAACAATGATGTTTTCACATATATTAATGCAATAGAAAGAGATTGCTAATGTAAACCTGCATTATGATATAATATTCTTTGCATCCAGTACTGAAGGAATCTTATAAAATAAAGGATTACACAAAAATTTATCATACAACTCACAACTAATACTAAAACAACAAAGGAAATCAGTGAAGGAAATGACTTTCTATTGAGAAAAATAAGGGGTCTTTGTATTAAAAATCTATAGTGTTCATAAAAAATGAGTTATAAAGTTTAAATAATGATCTTTCAGCAATCTCTTAACCAAGAACTCCCTTTACAAAGAGGCAAAAATGCCAAATATACAACCAAAAACTAAAAAAAAGGGTCGGCCCCTACCCTAGGATTTACAAAAACTAAGTCAGTTACAGAAGGGTTGACCCTCAGATCTTTTGGAATAAAGTTAATGTTGCATTCAATGTGCATCCCTCTCTCCATGTCGGTGAAAAGATCACCCTTAGGAGTGGCCTTCAGATTTTTTGCAACCATCGCATTAACTCCCAACCCTCGTGTCCAACCTCGAGAGCTTCATCAGAGCCACTTTGAATGCTCTGCAACATTATCATAAATGTCGATCTACCTTTGCCAGTAGACGTCACAACTGTCATTGTGACTGGCGGCCTCTCCCCCTTCGACTTTCTTCTTGCTCTAGATCTTCCTACAAGTTGACCTCCTTGAGAAACAACATCATATTTGTCATGCTTAGATCTTTACAAATGAACACCACTGTCCACTGAACCGATTCATCATCTCATTCACAGAGCAAATCCATACCGCTCACATTTAGTTGATCTTCCTCACAGGATGGTCCCCACAGTCAAACTACCACTGTTCACCCTCAGCTTCTTCTAATTGGTTGAACAGACACCACATAAGATTTTTAGGTGATCAAAAGTCGTTCAAACAGAATTGCATGTCAATGAGACACTATTTGTGTCTCCCCGATGCGATTATACTCCATAGCAGCAATCGACATAGCTTAGAACTGTTGGCAAGACTTCACATCGAGCTGCAAGAGATATATTGATATCCCAAAACCATCGGCAAGACTATCATTATCGGCTAGACGTCATATCGAAAGCACCTGATAGTAGATACCATTCCATTTAGACCATCGACAAGAGTCTCGGCGATGCTCAGCACGAACACACCCATCGACAAGACAAACAAGTCGGGACAAGGTCTCAGTGAGCTCCTATCAGTCACACTGAAGAGCTAAACCATTAGCGAGACTTCATCAATTAGGAAGACATCATATCGAACACAAACCCCTCAGCCAAGAGTCTTACCGAAGCCATATACCCATCGGCGAGACCATAACAAATGATCGAAAATCATTCGGCCAGACTACCGCCTTTGGCAAGAGGTCTTGCCGAAGTCCACAATAGACCCATCGCTATTAGTAAGACCATTGCTTGTCGGCAAGACCTCATAGCGATCCCCCAAGAGTTATACCATTGTGCTCTTCTGTCGGTGAGACATCTGCATTCGGCAGGACATTATAGTGAGCCCCCATCTTTCGGCGAGACATCACATCGAACTCATTCCATTCTCCTCGAGTTCAAACCCTTTCAGCGAGACCATCTTCGGTCAGAAAGACTTCTCCTCGAGCTCAAAACACTACACTGAAGGCACAATCCTTCGGCGATACTTGATCAAGTTGGCAAGACATTATTCCGAACTCAAAATCTTTTGGCGAGACCACCCCCCTTCGGCAAGATGTTACACCGACGCTAACTCCTTTCCCTGAGACCATTCCATTTCGGTGAGACTCCCCTCAGTTGGCAAGACTTCTCCCTGAGCCACAAACCTTCGGCAAGACATCTACCGGTCAGTGAGACATCACACCGAGCGCAAATCATTCCCCCCAACACTAACCTTGTGAACAATTGTTGGCGAGAGCTCTTCCCAAGTGGAGAAAGAAAAACTCATGACGACCAAAAATGTCATGGCGACCCGAGCATTTCAAAAAGAAAAGGCGGAGTCAGAGTCGGGATGGAAACTGAAAGGGGGAAAACAAGGCAAAGACATAAGATGAAGACCTTCCCAATGAAAACTGAACACCTGCACGTTGGGCTCAACCCTCATGGGAGCCACATTTAATCCACATGCCGAATTTAAAACATATTTTCCCCTACAGCTGCACAAGAAGCAAACAAGTTAGAAAATATGTAACCTTGATGCAAATGTTCCTCCATTTGGCCTTCATGAACACTTGAAAACATAGATTGCCCTGCCTGATTGAGCCCGTAGGTGAAGATCAGGCAACAACCTTTCTTTCAGCCTACACCTCGGATAGGAGTCGTCTCCTCCTTGGGAATCTTGACTTAAAGATTATCATATCTCAGTTCCCTGCTCCTAAGTCCTCGTGCTTTGTTTCTCTTGAGGAAATAGGATAGATTAAGCATTAAGTTAGTTGTAGTTAAGATCTAAAAAACCAAAGAATAACCTCAGTTGCAATGTATTGGTTTTCTTAACATTGTTCCTCTTCTAGTTGAGTCAAAAAGATAGGATTTAGATCATTTACTTTTTCACTTCATATTAGCAAAAGAGGGAGATTCCCCTCCTAATTTGAAGATGAGTCATTATGTATTGTGCATAGTTGTCTATTGCCAATACGCACTCTAGAGGTGCGAATTGTAACGCCAACACTATTCCTTGGTTATCCCCTTTCCCATGGATTATCCTAATCCTGGGAATAGCCTTCCCATTAATTCACATTTAAATGGCATTGCTACTAAGCATCTCTAAACAACTCTATCTTATGCTATGCACCTAGAGCATTAACATACTACGTATACTATTGACAATCTACATATAGTAAAAATAGTATAGATTCATATAAATCCAATATAGTATTGTAGTCACCTAAAATTGACCATATCTTGCGACATTCACTTTTGACGCCATTTTTGACATCTTACAACGCATTTTATTCTAAACCTCACATAACCCCTTTCATCATCCCTATTATTTAATCTCTGGCCAATTAATTAAATAAATTATATTTATTTAATTAATCCACATTCCCCAAATAATTTAAATAAATTAAATATTTATTTAAATTAGTCTTTATCCTCTCACATCTCTTATAATTTAAATAGTTCTAAATTATTAAAATTATTTCCCTAAATGACTTGATTCACTTTCTAAATCATCTCTCAAGATGACTTCATCACTTTCCAAATCATCTCTTAAGTTAACTTGATCCACCTTCCATTTCTTCTCCCAAGTTGCACAATCAACTTTCTAATTCCACTACCACTCACAAAAAGGAAAGTTTTATCCCTTCATCCTCCCATCTTCACCTATAAATTAACCCACAACCAAGCCATTTGGATGGAGGAGCTTTCAAATACCCTTACTCTATCAAATTATCTCTACAATCTTTCATTATCTTTCATCTATCATCCTCCATCTCTGTCACCTCCACCATACTGTTATGTTGCTGCAACAGTGAGCAACCAACATTCCATCAACAGTTAAACCTTTGAAATCTTGCATTCTTATGCGAGGTTGAGAAGAACAATGGAGTGATTCCCTATTAATATAAATGTGCGTTTACATTAGATATTTTGTTTTGCATGTGTGTGTGTTTTTTTACAGGTAACTTCATTGAGGATGGTGAAAATTTGAATCTTAATCTAATAAGATATAAGATTTCAGAATTATTTTTTCCTCTGTCTACATTGGTGAATCCAACGTTTTAAAAGACAAGTTTTTGCAACAAACATTGACATGAATTGGTTTATTTTGCAGTGTTTGATGATAATAAGGATATCTTCTGATTCAAATCATGGGGTTCTAATATAGTTGTTGTTTTATCATTTTCAATTAGTCTTATCCCACATTTTTCTTATCTGCATTTATTTTGAGAAGGTGGCTTCAGATACTGTTTGTGTTCTAATAGTCCTCAAAATGTTGCTCTAGATCTGTATCCATTATTTTGAGTACTTTAAATCATTTGGATATGCTAATAGGACATGAGTAACATTCGAACTCTTCGACATAGATTTATTTTGGCAGGTTCAATTTCACATGCTATATTGTCATTTTTTTTTGTTGAATAAACTGCCTATATAAGTTTTGTCTGTGATGACCACAATGTTATTTCTCCAAAAGAGTTCATAGGAAGAGAGTCGATACCTCAAGCTTGCCCTAATATTTCACATCAATCCATAATAACCCAAAGGTCTCAAGATCAAACTTGACAAATTAACCAAATCACCACAAAAAGTCATTTTGTAAACCTATGCTCCATTCTGCCATATCTGTCAGAACACGTTGCAAGCTTTTGTGAAGGCGATTGAGTCTATTGGTCAGTTCATGCTTAATCACTGGTAATTTTTGAAGGAGTTTTGTGATCTCACAATAGATATTATAGCCCACAAAACATTTGGTAGCAGTTTTACAAAGGGAAAGCATATATTTGACATGCAAGCTAAACAGATGATTCTTACATCTAAATTATTTCATACTGTTTATATTCTAGGTTTCATGTGACAAACTTAAGTTTTGTGAACTATGATTTGTCAATCTTAAATTATAAAAGAACACAATCAACATTTTTTTTAATTTATTATGTTCTTTTTGAAATGGTGATTTGTTTAGATGGCTTATCTCAAATTACACTAATAGGTGAGTTCTATTAGAGAAGCTAGTGTAATTTTAGATAAGCCACCTAAACAAGTCAAATCTTAAAATATATTGTTTAAACCATTTGTAGACTAAGATAAATGCCTTGGAACATAATATATAACTTATTTTGGTTTCTTACATGGGTATGTAATGTCTAAAAGTGACTCCTCTTATCAGGTTTTTGCCTACTACAAAGAATAGCCAACTTTGGAATGTGGAGAAAGAAATAAGATGTGTAAGACAAGTTATAGATGCCAGGGAAAAGACTGTTGAAATGGAAAAAATGGGTAGCTATGGTGTCAATTTGCTTGGTATACTGATGTTTGAGAGCAACACATGTAGAACAATAGAACCTATATAAAAATAAAAATAAAAAATAAACAAAACTTATTCGTTGGTTTAATCCTATGTTTTATTTGTCTAAATTCACTGCAATTATTTTATTTCATCAATTTCATTTTAGTGTAGGTTTAAAAATTGAACATTAATAATGGACTTGTAAACTCTGTGCTACACAAGATGGATATTAATGCTCATCCTCACAGTCTTTTGTTGTGATTAGTGTCTTCACAAATCGAAAGTATCCTATTACTCTTCCACCATACTCTCAATGGTATGTACAAATATCACTATTTTTTTCCTTTTACTTGTATCTAGGGATTTAGAGTAAGGCGGTTTAGACTATTATCTTGTGTAGATTAGATGCACAAACTCAACGACTTGCAGCAAATTAGGGGTGAAAGTTGTGGTATCAGATTTTATCCAAAGCAATCAAGCGGATTTCATTTTGTCTGCTCACAACTTCTCAAGGTCGGTGCAACCCAAAAAATATTCTCAACTTATCACTTGATGGGCCTTGTGGATATCAAATACAAATAGTGAGTAATAGGAATTAAAGGATGATTTTGTTTTTTTTGTCATTCCGTCATTTTTTGGTTTAAACAACTTGTATGCCACACAAAACCAAATAATATTACGAAACCAAATAATGTTTCATATTTACTCCAACTTTGTTTGGACATAAACCTATCCCAACTAAAGATGAATTTGAAAGGATTTCAATGATTTGAAGGGAAATAAAGCATTTGACAAGAATCCTTTTTCTTATGTGATTCACAAAATACCATGTGAGTATCCAAGTTAGAACATGACAGTGAAAATAGACATGAGCAGTAATTATCTTTACTTTCTTGCAATATAATTTTTTTACCAAGACAGCTAGACAGATATCATGGGCATGAAATTTGCTCAGGTGAGAGACAAACATATTCATGAATGTGTCTTCAAAACAAAAAGTCAGAGATGAGTAGGTAATGAAATTAAAATTGTGAAGTGTAGGTGAGATCTTCAAATTGGAACTTCATTTACAGAGAGTGCTCTTTTTTTGAACATTTTTCCTTTTTTATCAATGTTTTCTTTTGTTTTCTTGTTCTTTCTCTCCTTATAATTTTGTTTTATTTCTTTCAGATTTTTCATTTTTCATTTTTCTGATAAGGGTTTTGTACAGTGTGCTCGCTGGTCTTTCTCTCTATGATATGCATCTCTAACTTGTTCTATTTTTTGGTTTGTTCTATGTTTTTTTATTTGTTTTGTTTGTTAGTTTGTTTTTTTTTTTTTGGTTTTTTTTTTCTTTTTTTTTAGTTTTTTTAATTGTGGTAGTAGAAGAGGTAGAGTAAAGGAAGCACTGAATTGATGGAGGTAAAATTCCTCTTCAAGGTAAATCTTCTTACACATTCTCTTTATTATAAGAAATAATAAGTTGTTTATTTTGATGAAATTAAAAGACATTACTAATTATTAGGTTGGGAGTAGCGCCTGAAGAACAATAGAACCTATATAAAAAATAAATAAACAAAATATTGTGTTTTGTTTGTCTAAATTCACTATTGTTGTTTTATTTTATCAATTTAAAATTAGGAGTGCAGGTTTAAAAATTGAAGCTATTTCTTTCTTCCTAGAGGTAAATCCTTTTGCAATATTCCTCTGTAGGCAACTTCAGAGAACCCAGGTTCTGCCTATAACAAAAAATCAATGGAAATTCCTTATTGTAGGGTTTGCAGTATGGTCAAGATAACAATTTCTACATTATTCTTCACGTCCACAAAATATCCATAATCAACAATGCATCTTTTTACATGTTATTTATCTGTGATTTGTTATATTACTATTCATTGGATCAAGTATGTTCCTTCCACTGTCTTGCCCTGCAAGGTTCTAGTAAGCATGATTCACCAGGTTTATAGGAGTGGCCTTATTCCTTAGTATTGCTTCCATATCTAGTCTCAACTCCATATCACGACTTATACTATGTGTAGCATATACATCTAGATCACCAAGATATCCTTGTGCAATGACAAAAATAATAGCCATATTAGAAACCCACTTGTTCGTACTGTTGAGTAAATTTATAACAATGGCCACATTAGAAAACCCACTTGCCTTTACTTGTGAGTAAATACAAAATAATGCTCACATTAGAAACCCACTTGTCTTTATTGATATGAAAATTTAAAACAATGCTTATATCATAAACCAACTTGTCTTTACTAATAAGTAGATTTAAAGTAATTCCCAGCTTAAAAGGTAAATCTACCTTGGGACTAATATGGTAGTGACAATTTGTAGAATCTCTAAAATAAACAAAAATCCAATTTGAAATTAGAGACCCAAAACTTATTTATAAGCAATGGGCATATGGGTTTTGACAAGTTGCGGGCACATAAATTAAGAAGAATAAAACAAATCTTATAAAAGGATTTTTTAAAGCTTTCAAAACCCATAACCAATTAGATTTAAAGGCATTTTAAAAAGATAATCAATTTATAACCACCATCCACCAATTGTACTAATATAAAGGCTTTTGGATGATGATGAAAGTTGAAGAGCTTCCTTAGAAGCCTTTCTTTGTCAAGTCTTATAGATTTTATTGTAAAAATAAACACTCATTCACTACAACAAAATAGGCAAATAGCACCTAAAATAGCATCGGATTTTAGTGTATTTCAACCCACGAATTGAGTGAGCTAGTCAGCGCCAAACTCGGCGTAAACAGGCATGGTCATCTTGGCGTCGACTTTGACGCTGAAGGTGGCATCGGATGTAATGCTAGAGTTTGCGCCATAATCAACACTAGAAAATAGAGCACCCTTGTTAGCGCCTGAAATAGCACCAGAAAGTAGCACTGAAAATAGCATTTCTGTTAACGACTAAAATAGCACCGGAAATGGTACCTAAATTAGCGCCCAATTAGGCTTACGATTTTTCTTCCGCTATTGCTTCTAGTTTTACTTCTGGTTTTGCTTCCAAGATTGCTTCTAGTTTGGCTTCCATTGTTGCTTCCTTTTTTGCTTCTAAAAATACTTCTTGTTTTGCTTCTAAAAATGCTTCTTGTTTTGCTTCTAAAATTGCTTCTTGTTTTGCTTCTAAAAATACTTCTTGTTTTGCTTCTAAAAATGCTTCTTGTTTTGCTTCTAAAAATGCTTCTTATTTTGCTTCCTTTTATTAATTTAATATATTTTATTTCAATTTAATTAGTTAAATATACCGTGCCTCTTAAATAACTCATATGATTATAGACTAAGTAATTTAATTATTTAACTCATATTATTAAATAACAAGATAATAATTTTTTTGGGTCGGTAACACGAAATTTTTGTATTGCTTGTAAAGATAAAAAGTACATCTATTGTTTTGTGTCATTACCCACCAAAATTCCATAGCAAACGAAAAAAACTAGAGGCACCTTAACGTGCAAAGTAAAACATTAAATAAACCCCGTAAACAAAAATTAACCACCATTAATAGTGTTCAGAGTTACACACTTTAATACAACAAATCAGACATAGACAAACACGACTAGTCTTAACGAGCTCCACACAGATGCTTGGATATCTCCTTCAAAGGCTTCTTTGACTTATGTCGCTTCCTCGACTTCTTCTTGCACTTCCTTTTTGCTTCCAATTCATGTTCAATGAAGAGTTTGAGTGCTTTCCATCCCAAACGTGCTTCCTCACGGTAACAAGCTTTGTAGTTTCCTCCAGGCCAACGAATAAAGGGTTTGAGCCCCAGTCTCCCATAGAGCTCCTCAATTTCATCATCTACCAATCCTTCAGAATAATCTAAACCTACACCCAGAACCGCCCATTCAAGAATTGACTCCATGCCTACCAAACAATCTTCATGCATAATTTTATGCATCACCATCCTCACCATTTCCACTGGTTCACCTAAATCCAAGCCCCGTGTTGCAATTGTGGAGTAAACATCCATGTTGGTTTGGTATTTTTGTTTCAGAGAGCCAAAATCCCTGCCACAAATCATTTTTGCACACTGCACTAGCCACTCGTCGTCCACAACGAAAAGGTCATCCAGTCATTTTCTAGACTCCTCTCCATAAAACAGACCCAAAGATCTTCGTGACCAAAAGGTGAAATTGGCTTCCACTTCTCCTGACAACCAGCGCCGCCACCACCAAAGTTTGTTGCAGATTTTTTCTCGACCCTTTCCAAATGCAATTAACACATCTTAATCGAGGGCTTGCATTTAACACCATCTTGGATTGCCCACACTTTTTATTAATGAAGTACTACTTCACTCACTTCGCCACCTTGTTCATTTAAGGCGTTGTTCGCTAACTTAACACCTCTAAAATCCTCCAACCTAAATTCCCCTTGTTTCACCAAAAATTAAAGCCCATTTAGATAAGACATTCGCTTCCACATTACCACCTCTTTTAATGTGGCTCACCACAAAACTTTCAATTATGTTCTGGAGGTGCCAAGCATTAATTTTACCTTTCATCATCGCCTGAACTATTATTGTAACATGATCATCATCTATAATTAAAACAAGTGAGTCAAATATCTATAATTTAATTGAATTTGAAAAGTAAATTAAAATCATCATATGTAATAAATATGCATCCAAAAATCATCGACTGCTTTTAATATATATAAATTGACAAGTCAATACTGATAAGATCATCATCATATATAACTAAAACAAGTGAAAGTAAAAAATGCCATTACATAAAAAACATGTCAAAATGATACATTTCCAACAGTCGACATAAGTGAAAATGATACATGTACAAATGATATAAATAAAATTGATAAATTATGTAACTCAAACTGATACAATTCAAGATGATACATATCCAAATGATATAGTGAAAAATTGAAAATGATACATTTCAATATGATATAACTTAATAATATAGTACTGTAGGCCGTGAAAATGATACATATGATAGTAACCATGAAAAGAGTCATCATAACGATATATCAACAATGATCCATGATGCAGTCTATATGATCATGAATGTCACTGGTTACTACCACCAACTATCTCATCATCATCATCACCATCGTGATCATCATCGTCGTCGTCGTCGTCATCGTCATCATCATCATTTTCATCAGCCTCGGTGTCTTCCACATCATCCTCTGCCATGTGATCTGTACTGACAACTGAACCGATATTTTGTGGATCTATATCATGTTGAGGATCATCTTGATCTTTTGGAAGACCCGTGTTCTACAAAAAAAACCTTTAGAATGAAAATTTATTATTTAGTTCAAGCAATAATTTATTTTTCTATTATATATCTAATATTACAACATATGAGATGAAACCATAATCATATTACATCATATCAAAGTGCACATATCATAATAAAATTTCAAATTCCCTAACTAATACTTGAGATTGAGATTGCTAACCTTCAGAGAGTATGACTTGGGCAAAAGGCATTTGATATGGCTATATTTTCAAAGATTTCAAGCGGGATGTACTATGCATTGGCACCATTCCTCAATCTTCACTTGATGGCATCAAGGAATGGCTAAACTCCATGGATATAAAGTATTATGAAAGCATAATGACCTTGAACTAGCAGCCAATTTTGAAGAGTATTACTGATGATCCAGATAAATTTTTTGAAGATGGTGGTTGGGAATTTTTGAATATGGAAGCTAGTGATTCTAGTTCTGATAATTTAGAAGAGTCAGATCAAGGATATGAACCCTCTGATGTAGAAGAGGAATCAAAATCATATTTCATGTAGCCACCATCAAGAATGTTACAAGCCAACAAGATGGAGGGAATTCTTATATAAGGATAATTTTTCAATGTTGTAGGTACCGACTTTAATGCCAACTACAATGGCAACATTGAAATTCCCTAGCAATATTTATGTTAAGGAAATTTCCTTTAGATGCAAGGATTCAAAGCACATCAACCATGTGGTATAGATGATTAAATCCTAGAGACGATCTGTAGTAATGAAAGAGTCTGAAAAGGCAGAGAGAGCTACATTAGTGACTCAGGAGAAACTTCATATTTCAAAAACAAAGCTAATTAGGCTGGCAGATGTGTGGATCAGGCCAGCATTTGGTGGAAGAGGAAGAAAGATGACTAGAACTCTAGAGGCCCACCATACTGGATTTCGGTATTCAACCATGAGAGCAGAAGAGAGAGCTGATATCATGTATCAAAACATTAAGCATGCATTCTTCCAACTAGCAGAGAAGGAGATGATTACTTTGCTTCATTTTCATTTGCATAACCATATCATGGCGTGGGAACCAAGAAGACCAAGGATGTCAAGTTTTATGTGGAGGTAATGGATTTGGTCCAAACTTTAGGATGGGCAAGAAGGTCAATGTATGATCTTGATGAAATTGAGGAAGAACAGCAGAGAGGGATAGGAAAAATAAAATCAATATAGAGTTTCAAGGATTTGTCAAGCGAGTAAGAGAGCTTATATGGGAGCAGCCTCATCTAAAATATTTTAAACTAGAGTTTGATATACCATTTAGAGAGCTTGGTTTTCATGGAGTTCCTTTCAAAGCCTCTACTTTTATTGTTCCTACAATCAACTGTTTGGTAGAGTTGGTGGAATTACCTTTCTTAGTAAGCGCTATTAGTGAGATTGAGATTGTTAGCCTTGAGAGAGTAGGAGTTGGGAAAAAGGAATTTGATATGGCTATTGTTTTCAAAGACTTCAAGTGGGATGTACTCTACATTGACGCCATTCCTCAATCTTCACTTGATGGCATCAAGGAATGGTTGAACTCCATGGATATAAAGTATTATGAAAGTAGAATGAACTTGAACTGGTAGCCAATTTTGAAGAGTATTACTGATGATCCAGATAAATTTATTGAAGATGTTGGTTGGGAATTTTTGAATATGGAAGCTAGTGATTCTGATTCGATAATTCAAAAGAGTTAGATCAAGAATATGAACCCTCGAATGTAGAAGAGGAATCAAAATCAGATTTCATGTAGCCACCATCAAGAGTGTTACAAGCTAACAAGATGGAGGGAATTCTTATATAAGGATAATTTTAGTTAATGTTGTAGGTATCAGCTTTAATGCCAACTACAATGGCAACATTGAAATTCCCTAGCAGTATTTATGTTAAGGAAATTTCCTTAATATGCAAGGATTCAAAGCACATCAACCATGTGGTACAGATGATTAAATCCTAGAGACGATTTGTAGCAATGAAAGAGTCTAAAAAGGCAGAGAGAGCTACATTAGTGACTTAGGAGAAACTTCAGATTTCAAAAACAAAGCCAATTAGGCTTGCAGATGTGTGGATCAGGCCAACATTTGGTGGAAGAGGAAGAAAGATGATTGGAACTCTAGAGGCCCACCATATTAGATTTTGGTATTCAACCATGAGAGCATAAGAGTTGATATCATGTATCAAAACATTAAGCATGCATTCTTCCAGCCAACGGTGAAGGAGTTGACTACTTTGCTTCATTTTCATTTGCATAACCATATCATGGTGTGGGAACCAAGAAGACCAAGGATGTCAATTTTTATGTGGAGGTAATGGATGTGGTCCAAACTTTAGGAGGGGAAAGAAGGTCAATGTATGATTTAATGAAATTGAGGAAGGACAACAAGAGAGGGACAGGAAAAATAAAATCAATAGAGATTTTCAAGGATTTGTCAAGCGAGTAAGAGAGCTTATATGGGAGCAACCTCATCTAAAATATTTCAAACTAGAGTTTGATATACCATTTAGAGAGCTTGGTTTTCATGGAGTTCCTTTCAAAGCCTCTGCTTTTATTGTTCCTACGGTAAACTGTTTGGTAGAGTTGGTGGAATTACATTTCTTAGTAATCGCTATTAGTGAGATTGAGATTGTTAACCTTGAGAGAGTAGGAGTTGGTAAAAAGGCATTTGATATGGCTATTGTTTTCAAAGACTTCAACCGATATGTACTCCACATGTATGTCATTACTCAATCTTCGCTTGATGGCATCAAGGAATGACTGAACTCCATGGATAAAGTATTATGAAAGCATAATGAACTTGAATTGGCAAATTTTTTTGAAGAGTATTACTGATGATCCAGATAAATTTATTGAAGATGTTGGTTGGGAATTTTTGAATATGGAAGCTAGTGATTCTAATTATGATAATTTAGAAGAGTCAGATCAAGGATATGAAACATCTGATGTAGAAGAGGAATTAGAATCAAATGAGGAAGGTTCAGAAGATGAATCTCTTGTGGAGTCAGAGGAGGACAAAGAAGAAGAAGAAAATTCTGAAGAGGAGGAAGGTAAAACATGGGATGAATTAGAAGCCGAAGCCAAAAATGCATATAAGGAAAAAGGAGATGAGTCTCACAATGAAGAGGAAAGGTGGTAGCGAAAGGTAAAAGCTACAGGGAAGTCTCTGGCACCTGATATTAGAGATTCAAGAGGAATGCTTTCCAAGAGGCATAAAGTTAGATGAATTGAGTTCATCTACATCCTTCTACTATTTATTCATGCACACAAACAGTCATCTTGTAATCATAAGATTTGAGCTCTATTTACTCATCCTATGCATCAATAAACAACTCAACACAAGAGATGCAAATTGACATATTAACACAACAATATTGAACTAAGTTATTGAAACTCAACTATTGATACCTCGTTCTCCATCCAGATTACAAAATTGTTCCACTTTTTGTTTTGTGATATATTATTTTCAAATTGCTTTGGATGGCGGCCATATTTCTCCTCCTATAAAAAAATGGCACATGGACTAGTTAAACTAAATAATATGTAATCATTTACTTTTTCCAATGAAGTAAAAAAAAAATCATTTATCATATTAAATATACTTACAAATGTACAGATCAAGGCCTGTAAACCTTTCTGGCCACTGCAATGCGTGGCATGAAGTTTCTCAAGCCTAGCCTTGGAGGCCTTGTCCTAAAACATATACTAATTCAATTTAATTATGCACAAATAAAATTTAAATATCATTTAATAAATTTGATATAATCTTATGAGAAAATTCAAATACCTGCGTACTCTCCTCACCGGACTTCCTCCGTGCATCGAACTTCTCATATGCTTTTACAAGCTCTCTCCATACTTTCACACTTACATCAATTGGCCTTTTTTTTTTCTGCCTTAGCTCAGGAGGGATTCTTTTTATATTCTTTGTTTGGTTGCACTGAAATCTCTTGCAGTTTTGAGACATTCGTAGCTTTATCTTCTTTACAGACCAACCTATGCCAAAATCAATCTCCATGTCATGGATGACTACTTTTTTCAGGTGCATGGGTATCTTTGAGAATGGAAAATGTAGATGGTCTTTGAACCGTTGAAGGCATGATTCCTTCAACCTATTTACAAACGTTTTCCAGCATCCGTCATTCAGACTTCCCTTGAAACCACCTTGTATTCTATCTTCGTATTGTAGCTACCAATGCAAGATTGATAACATGGCGCGGTGGAACTCTGTGTCCCAAGAGTGGAAGTGTCTTCTCCCTATTCCACATTCTTAGAGTTTACTATCACTGATTTCCTCCTGGATCTTCTGCTTGATCCAAGACTGGTTGGGGAATCAATTGATTCCCTTTGACATAATTAATTTGTTTGCAATGTTTGAGAGGCATTAATAGATTATTTTTCTATGTATCTAACAAGTGTTGTCCAATCCACATTAACCAATTTTTTCACTACCTCTACCCCCAATATGGAGGCCAATTCCTCTTTATCTTTGTCAGTCTCATGTCCCTATATATATATTCAAATTATATTTCTTCTTTTAAATTTAGAAATAAAAAACTAAAAAGTAAAATTCAAAGAAACAATGGAAACATTTACAAATCTATAAATTGACAATGAATTACCTTATTGTGGCCAGAGTTTGTTGCCAATGCTCGCTTCCCTCCGTTGCTTGACATTTTGAGGCCACCTAGGGAAATAAAAATTTTCCAGTCTGTGGAGGCAAACGAAGTACACACTGTCAGGTATGAAAGTTTTCGTCTAGTTTGTGGTATGAAAGTTTTGTTTTGTGGGAAAATATGTTTGTTGGGTTTGCTTAGTGTTGATAACCTAGGGAAAATATGTTTACTCAATTTGATTAGTGTTGATAACCTTATCATGAAAACTCTTTCATAATGCAATCTTGCATGAATTTGTCATGGCATCGGTGACTATGGCACGGTTGGGCAAAACTAAGTTGTTTTTGTGTTTATTTTTAGCAGTTGCTTAGCAGTGACCGACCCAATTCCCAGATTTGCCAAGCAGTTCACTATTTCCTTGATACCCAGGTTAGGGAAAGAATATAGAGGCATCCTTGCTTTGTGCTATAATATTTTGAGCCAAAGCTCAAATGGGTAGGGTAAATTTTTTTGTTGGTTTCTCAAAGGTTTTACAATTTATAATGATGGGACAATTTAGAGGTTGCCTGGACTGGTTAGGCCATGAACCAGTAAACAATCACGAATTCAAATGCAATACAAAGAGCATTAAACAATCACAAATTCAAGCAAGAAAAAAAAATTGTAACCTTACCTATGGTGTCACAAACTAAATCGAATTTCTCATAAAAATTCAACTTAAAGTCTAACAATCTGCACGAGTTATTTGAGGAGGAGTAGATCAGCAAGACAGTTAGTTTTTTGGTCAAAATTCATAAAAGAAGGTCCAACATGGAAAATATTTTGGAGATTCCTTAGCTTTTTGGTTCTTAGTCCCTTAGGCCGCTTGGTCTCGTGGACGTCATTAAAATAACGCATTCATTCATTCATTCATCAATTGTTGGTAATGCCTTGCTCTCTTCCTTCGTGCAACGATTTTTTACTTTTTTGTTGTTTGATTTCTTCCCTCACGCGATAAAGTGTTAATTTTTTTATTTTGATTCATTAGTCACACTTTAGTCGGCGTTAGCTAATGCCAACTTTAACATCGACTTTTGGCCGTTAATGTAATGTATTTGGGACGTATAAGGCGGTGTCAAGTGCACCTAATTTAGTGCCTATTATTGTTGTATAGTGACTATTTTCCTTGTTGTGTATCACAGGACCCAGAGTGTTGGAAGTAATTCCAACTCCTGCCTTGTTTTTGTGACCACCATTGTCCTGTGGCTTCTTCATCAACTCGGTGCAGTAGAGCGGTTTTTACCGTGGTCCCACAAGGTGCTTCATCCTTCTCGACGATAGTGCAGTGAAAGCTTTTGTGGTGGCACACAAGTCTTCCTTCTATTCTTGGTTGTGTTGTGGTGACTCCCGTAGTCCCGCAAGTCTTCTACCATTGGCGTGCGATAGTGCGGTAACCATTGTTGTCTCGCGACTCCTTCATTAGCTCGGTGCGGTAGAGTGATTTTTATTGTGGTCCCGCAAGTTGCTTTTTCCTTCTCGGCGATAGTGCGATGAAAGCTCCTATAGCGACATTTTTATTCACAGAGGAGGCCATGGAAATAGATGAGACAACGAAATCTGTAGATACAATAGAAGTAAGAAGAGAAAGCAACCTCAACCAAAGGAGGAAGGTGTTTATGACTTAACTTAGGAAAAAATGATCTAATGGAATTTTGTGATATGTCCATCTTTTTTCACAGTATTATTGAAATTTATAAGGTATTATCCAATCTTGACATAAATTAATGCATGTTGTTGATAATTTTAGATGGATATTGGAGCAAATGCAGAGCCTAAGCATTCAACTAGCAAAAGAACAAGATATGTATGTGGACATGGACCTAAAAATATTAAATCACGTAGATGATAGTGGGTGGAAGAGGATATGACAATGGATACTGCAAGTTACACAAAAAATGATTGCATTGAAGAAGAGGTAGGTCAGGACTATAGTACATGGGATGAATACTTTGAGAAAATTGTTGTTTGTGGATGCTCTGTATGTCATGGAAAGGAATAATTCAAACGAGCGATCGTACAAAGACATTACATATATGATGAGCTTCCAGTCGGTAGTATGCCTCCTACAATCAATTCAAATCCAATAGGAATTGTGGTGAGTAATTTTCCAATTTGATATAAATAACATGTATACTTCATTTAAACATTGTTTTATATTATTTAAATAACTAATTTTTTCTTAATGGATACTTGCAAGATAAATTTCTTGGTTTAAAGTTTCTTGGATCACCGAATTCTAGCTTAGAGGGCAATGATCATTTATCAGGTGATACATCTAACAAAAATATGTGCCAATATACCAACTCAAAAGATGAGGAATTGACGAAAATAAGTAACAGAACAAGAACCGGTGTGAAGATTCATAATTTGCTTAAAGACAAGGGAAAGGTGGACTACATACCCTATGAGAATGAATGTGATGGGGATGATGACTTGCCCCTAAGTTTGAGATCAATTTACAAAGAGACATTTGATCGTCGACTATATTACACTTGGCCTAGTGATCAACAACTACCTAGAGTGTACGAGGTGTTTCAATTTTGGGAATATAGCTACATGATACGACCCTCCAATATTCATGGAGCAAATCTAAGCCTCTTTATTGTCCAAAATGTACGTGTGGGATCGAAACATAGAAACAATTCAAAACAAACCACTAGGAGATTAATGCCATATTATGGTCCATAGTATTACAGTGGTGAATGGAGAAGGCTAGCAGCATATAAGCCTAACATGTCAGCATATGGTCTAAATTTGAATATGTATACACATCGTCTCCAATTGGAAAGTGGAAAAAAATGAATAGAGGTCATCTTATGTATATAGATGGACGTGCATACATACAAAAATATTGTAGGATTTATAAATAGTAGTAAGGGAAGGGACCCTAATGTAAGACTGAATTGTCAATTTGTTGAGGTTATAAATGATAAAGATGGAGATATGGAAAGAGAGGTTGATATATTGATAATAGTTGAGGCTATTATGGACCTTACCATTGGGGATGAGTTATTGATTGATTGCCCCTTCTTAAAACGCACTCCTGTGTGAAAGAAGAGGGAAGAACAAGGTCTCCCTAAGGATGTTCTTAAGGGCAGAAAACCAAAGAATAATAAATGAGTGTGGACTGATTTTTTCTAAACTATGTTGTCAAAATTGTGTTTTATAGCAATTATTGTATAAAAAAGGTAGTCTACGAACAAGATATGAAAAGTGTGGACAATGATGGTGCTAAAATTGAAAACCCTGATTCTGATGATATTACTGTTTTATTTCATTTCAGATAAAGAGCACGTACAATTTTATATACATAGAAAATGAAGATTGGAAACTAGTAAACTGAAAATGTAAACACTGTAAGATTTTTCCTTAAACAATAATTCACATACTCACTTACAAAAAAGGGTGAAACATTTTTTATTCAAACTTTGTTTTATTTAATAGACATAACAGTAAAAGAATATTTACAAGTACAAGAACATATACACTGTGTCATAGAAAATAAGGAATGTTTTATAGAATATAAAAGTACAAGAATATATCATCATCATCATATCCTTAATTAATACGTATTGCAATATCCTTAAATTGTTCAATCTTTGGTATGAATTGTTGGCAGAAAAAATTAGGATTATTTAGATGCTTCTTCCATTCATTTTGTATCAACATATGTTTGTGAAGACACAAAAGTTAATAAAATATTAATGCACATAACTCACAATTATTTAAATAAGCAACTTTGTTAACTTTATTATTTTTAAATAGTTTCATTTTTTATGTTGAACATGTAACAAGGCAAAATAAGCTCAAATTTTCAAAAAAATTAGCAGCTCTACGAACATCCACAATAAATGCTTTACTATATCAGCATATTCATCCACATAAGCATAGTATTGAGGCTCAATAACTAATATTCATTCAAATATAAGAAGAAATAAGTATGGCAAACATAAGAAAAATATAGAATGATAACACAATCATGGAGAATATTTGATAATAAGATGTTCTCCATTATATTGCTTCAATTGATATATATTAATAATAGAAGTCTTCAAAATGGAAATGATATATGATGATGATAATTTAAAACTAGGCCTTGGTTTCCTATTTATATAGGAAGCAACAAGCTACAGGCCTTTTACAAAAAGAAACAACCTTTCATAACTACTTCTTTTACTAACAACTATTTAATTAGCATAATTAAGGAAATAACAAGACTTAAGACATTTTGACATACGGTTCAATTACTCAACATAGAAGACATGTGATCATTGATCTAGCAAAGTCTCCCTCTCCATGATGAACATCCAAATGCTCTTGCCTCAGTGTCCTATTCTTCTAAAACCAAATACTTTTCCTCCCACTGATACATCGTAAAATATGATGGCCACTTATATTCTTGGATCTTTTACATGTTTGCAAGATGAGTTTGCCATCGACTATCTATTAGTGCCTTTATGTCATTGACAAACTTTAGGTATCCCACATTAAGAACAATCAACCCATCCATGATCTGATTTAGCTTGGGAAGATTGGTATCATCATCCTCTTGTATATGAGTTACACACTTATGAACAACCTAACTGAAATATTTCTTCCACTTATCCAAGTCCTCCAACTGATCACCATCTCTCATGATTTCAAGTATATACCACTGTTTGCAGGTATGGAATAAATCCATTCGTGTTACAATCTTTTTATCAAACCCTTGTACATACTGAAATTCATCAATAATCATCCTCACAGTTTGTTCAATTGGCTTTAATGTTGTGGGTACGTCAGGACTTCTTTGTAGAACTTTGCATAAATTAGCCAAACTGTGGTGAATAGGCTATCACCTTTTGAACAAAGGATCTAATACAAGCATATGTGTCTTTATTTGATCCATTGCCTACTGAAGTGTTTTATAACTATCATACATATTCTCTAGTTTATCCATAACTGATTTTATCCTGTGCTCAAGAATCTTTTCCATAACTTCACAAATTCATCTTTTCACTTCATCTTGGGTTTGATTGCTGGCCTTCTTTACATCATCCACTTC
Organism: Sequoia sempervirens; assembly: GCA_007258455.2. Lineage (NCBI taxonomy): Eukaryota > Viridiplantae > Streptophyta > Pinopsida > Cupressales > Cupressaceae > Sequoia > Sequoia sempervirens. Next base: position 180,977,477 of record VDFB02058242.1, on the reverse strand, counting down.
CTTCTTTGGAGTTTTTACCTGTTATGCATAAATCTTCTTCACAATATCCATTGGAGCAATAGGAGGCCTGAATAACACCATCTCCTTGCTTGTGAGGGTCTTGCTCCTCTTAATTGTTCTTTCAATTTGACATTCTCCATGAATAGTTTATTAACTTCATCATTTAGGAACCTTTGTTCCTTTTTATACTCCTTCAATTTGTCTTCTAATCCCTTAACAGTTGCTCGAGTGAACATGGTCAAATGCATGGTCATTGTGGCTACCTCCAAAGGGGTGGTATCTTGTATTGCCCTTACCATCACTACCCCTTTCATCCCTTGAATTACATCCAATAATTTTGGCTTCTGTGTATTTTTCTGTTTGATCCATATGGCTAGGGTTTCAATCTTTAGGTTATACCCAATTCCACTCACACCTTCATCGGAGTCAAATTCTACAACTATCATTGGATCTTCTTGAGCTCACACTTGATCAAGCAGAAACATTTTCTTTATTTCCAAGCTAGGGAAAATGAGCATATTGCTCTTCAAGACCATTTCTCTAGCCTTTTGGGGGCTAATGTCAATGTTGTCAACTCTTAATTCCTAGAAAGTTTGTGCTACCATTTCATTTTTCTCTGATTCTTCAATTCCTGCTTGAGTTGATTCCATCCTCTCTTTAAATTATTTTATCTTCATCTTCATCCAGAAATCCCTAAACCCAGGAGTCTTAATGAATTCATCATCTTCTATGAATCTCTTGACTGCAAATTCCCTTTCATCTTCATGTACCTCTGTACTTATTTTTTCTACATGACCCATCCTTTCCTCATGTTTATGGGCACTGGTCTCAAGGATGGGTTGATCAACTTCAATATCACCTTTCAATGACCGCAGTACTATAGCCACTTCCTCAATATCACCACCTCTTCAGTATCCTCATAAGGTACTAATTGTTCAATGCTTATTTTCTTCAATCTTTTGGGAGGTAATTGCTCCATGGGAGGCTCAGAGGTTTGACTTGGGGTATGCTATGCAATTGCACCACTATGATGTTCTTCGAAATATGCTTCCTTCTTTCTATACAATTCTTAAAGTCTACCAATTATCAATTATATCCTCTTGATGGGGTCCTTTTCCTCAACAAAGTATCCTAGGAAATCTTTGGACCTCTGCTTTGTCCTTTCTTCAACCTTCTTCATATATTCCCATTTTTTCCTTCTACTAAATACATCATTATAAGTAATGCAGTTCCTTATGACATCTTCTTCAAAATCCACTTGGTGTGGCACCATCATTTTGGTAAGGAGATTGTTCCTTGTGTTGTTCATATGATTTTCAGGGTCAAAGGCTCTTTCTTTTCTAGATTTCAATGCATATCTTGTCTTCAAATAATACTGTAACTCCTCTAGTGTGTCTAAACCTACAGTCCAATCTTCACACTTGGTTTGGTTTGGTAGGAAAGTGCCTTTCTTTTGCTTGTGCGTTACATCTTTCTCCATCCACATCATTTGCGACATAAATTCAATCAATGCTAATCTGAGGGGCACAAATTTTGGCAGTATGTGTGGAGCAACAGGGCATCCATAAACTTGTATTATTGTAACTTATGGGAGGAAGAACCAATCTCCAAAATTGTGTGTATGAGCCTGCTCTGGTCTTAAAGCCAAAGGTCTCACTAGTCGCAACATTTTGGTTGGAAATCTTGGTATTGCATACCCAAGAACTTGAAGGATTATGTGTACAGAGTTTTCGTAGAATACAACAAAGCTTGAATTCTTGCACCGACTGTCCCAAATATAACACTTTTTTTGGACAGGTGTGGGATTCCTTTGCTCATCTACTATAGACAAGTCCATTATTTTAGTCCATTGGTCCCTATTCTGGTACAATATCAGATGACACAATAGGGAATAGTGTCTGAATGTAATCAGTGTTCTATCCTCTATAACTTGGGAGAATTCATCATCTAACGCCTTCTCAAGGTATGAAGCAAAGTCATATTCAATATTAGTTTTAGGGTTTTGAATTCTCATGGCCATCATCATTAGGCCTATTGGAATTTTATCTTGAGCATCTATCCCCAACACTTGGCAAAGAGCTAAATATGTATTCACAAAGTAATACTAAAAATCAGTCACATTAAATGGTTCAGTAGTGGTAGTAGAGATGGGGAATGTTCTGTTACTAATGCCTCTTTTCATATATAGGGGCACCTCATCACTTTTATAAGTCTTTTTTAACCTAGCATAATCCTCCTCACTTTTCTGCAGGTCTATCTTGGTCAGAGCCTACTTGTTTAAGCCAAAACACTCAATGGTGGCTTTTTTGGTTACTTCTACTAATATTGTGTCATTTGGAAACCTTACTATTTTGGTAGCTAAGTGATAGTGTTTGGCTAGCAATTTGATAAATTCTACATCAACAAACACATTTGGGACAATCAACCTTGCTATATCCAGCATCCAAGCGTTTGACACTAGAATCTTCTCATTTCTCTTTAATTTTAGGCTGACTATCTTTTACTTCTGATTGTTTTCTTTTAGGAGGCATGTTTCAATTTTCTCTACTATGGCTTCAGATGACAAAATCTTGAAATCTTTTTTTATATTAATAGAGCTCTTTCAGAGATTTTTTGTGCACTTACCCAAGTATTTCACGCTTGTAGGACTTCTTCTCGTATCCTTAGCTCAGGCCATGCTAGTGCATTGCAATTGAGTGCGATATTGGGAAAATTCACTTATCTTTGGATGGTGCGATATTTAGTCATATTAGTTTTGGCAACCCTTAATAATTTAATAGTATCTAATTTTGGCAACTGATATGATTTGTTGTAAATTATAATGATGCCACATTTACAACACTACTGCTTTTCTCAAGGCTTCTTGTTGCGGGGTTACGGTGTATACCATATATGTTGCTCACCTTCCCAGCGGTATAGCGGTGTATGCTTTTGATCATTACTTAAAGAGTGTCAATGAGACAATATTATTTGTCTTACTGATATCTCAATGTCTCATCGACAGTAGATCTTATGTTCCTTTGATGTTGGTTTCCAATGTCGATGAGACAAGTTAATATCTCTTGCCGATATGCCATTGTCTTATCGATATTTTCCTTTGGAAATATTTCTTTATATATCAGTGTAACTCTGCCATGTTGGGGAGACTTGTGATTATCATTGCGGTATAACGGTGTTTTTCCCTTCCCTTCTATTATTTACTGCACTACTACCTTGCTCAAGGCTTCTTGTTACGGGATTGCAGTGTATACCGCTCTACTGCATATGTTGCTCACCTTCTTGGCGGTATAGCGGTGTATACTTTTGATCATTACTTGTGTAGACATCTAATTTGACCACTTCCATATGATCAAAGACGTCTCCTTATCCATCCAGCTGCTTATCCCCTCTGTTAATATTAATTAAATCATTAGTTTAATTAATACCTTGCATCTTACATAGGGTTCATAAAGTATTTAATTTAATAAATACTTTACCCCTCTTCCTCCTCTAAATTAAATAAATACACCATTTTATTTAATTTAGTCATATTCCCCTTTTGGAATTAAAATTCATTTTTTAATTCCTCTTTTCTCTCTCATTGTCACATCCTCCAACTTTTGCAAGTTGGTCTCTAATCCATCTTAATTCCTTCATCTTCTTCTAATTAACTATGATTAGCATGTGCACACCCTTAATCATCATTAGGGTCACATTCTCCATAATCTCCCACTTGCTTCTAATGAGTCATTAGTCCATCTAATTAAGTACTTGCACAACCTTAATCATATGATTAGGTCCATCCTAATCCTCTTCCCATTTATGGCATGTGTCCTTAAGTCAACCTTATTAAAGGCTTTCTCCTTTTGGGCAAGGCACTCCACTTCCCCATGTGAATTTTTAATTCACCTTTTAATCCCCCAATGCACTCAAAATGAATTCTTAATTCCTTCACTTCTTTCCACATGTCCTCTATTTATTCTTTATTCTTTCCCATCTCCCCATGAGAATATTTGAGGAATTTTTAATTCCTCACATGTCCTCTCACCCACATGGAGACAAGGACCTCCTTTATGAGGAGATCTTGTCCAATCCCAAGGTACTTTGTACCCCCCTCCATGTCATGTACTATCCTTCCACCTCATGTCCACTTCACCTTTTAGGGCTATATCACATGCCATATGTCAAGATGTGAGGGCTTGTGAGTTCTCAACTCACCTTGGCCCTACATCTTGATCATTGGTGGCTCAATCTTGGCCATCCATTTCCCTAGAGATTTCCAAAATCTTTATAAATACCCCCTCTTTTCTCTCATTTTTAGGAGAGATCATTTTGCTAGCCAAACTCTTGCAATTTTATTTCTCAATCTACACTTAGCCATTTTCATGCTTTTATCCATTTCCATCCATCCTCACATCATAATCTAGTTTGCATATCTTGCCATCCAAGGAGCATACACATCAAAGATCGAAGGGCCAACCAAAGGATCGATTCGAGACAAGGTATAAAGTTCAATTTGTTGCTTTTATCTTGTGTTGATTCCAACTTAGGCTAATCTTGAGGTGTAGGTTGTTTTGGTGTTTATTTGCACTCTTTAGTTTGCTACTCATTTTCTAACCCATATATTCGACCTATCACAACTTGAAGAGTGTTGATGAGACAATCTTATTTGTCTTACCGATATCTCAATGTCTCATCGACATTACTTTGTTATATCCAAGAGTTGTGTTTTGTCGAGCACTTGTAGATATACCTTGTCGATGTGACATAAGCGATTATCTCCTTGATATGCCCGTATCTTGTTGACATTTCACTATTTTACATCGTCGATGAGACATATAAATAAGTCTCTTCGACATAGGGGTGTCTAAACCGACGCTAAACCAGAAGCTAAATGCGAAGCTAAAAGTGACGCTACACTCGAAGCTAATATCGACACTAAAGACGAGATTACTTCAGATGCTAATTAACACCAAATTGTATCGATCGACGCAATAAATGCCAAAAATTGTGCCATCCCGATAAATAGAGCCAACGTTTTCAAAAAATTGCTAAAAAATACATTAAAATAGTGGGTGGAAGCAAAAAATAGAGCAAAGAGTGGAGCAAATCACAGGGATTTGTTGTAGTGATTTCAACCATCCAAACAAGTAGATACACAATGAGAGCTCCTACTCCTATCAACCAATTTGGCCTAAATAATCAACCATTTCATTCTTCCCTTCTTTGCCATCAAAGTTGTGATAAAAAAACTTAGTAGATGGTTTGCTTCCACCCTTCTTTTCCGCTACATCCCACAACACATTTTCAAAGCCTCTTCTTCCTCCTACATTTTTGAGCTTTGTTAGAGTGCATTGCAAAAAACTACCAAATCTCTCAAACTTTTAAAGATAATTGAGGATTATTTTAGTTTATCAATTTCAAAGTCTAGAAGCAACGTTAGTCTAATTAGGAAAAGAACTAGACAAAGTAGGGTAGGGCAGGGATTTTCCATGGAGAATCATTCCCATCATTGGCATAAAAATGGTATTTCTTCCCATCAAGGGTAAACTGTGCATTCTAAATCATGTTGGCTACACGACCCATAATGGCACCAAAGTAAGGTCTACTGGAGCTCATTTTTTGCATAGAAATACAACCACATGATAAATTTGTACATGATATTGATCCATGACTGCAATAAATTAAAATGTAAAAAATATACTTACCATGTATGAGGCCAAAGAGTCATAGCCAAGAAGTATATTTGTTGGATACAAGTTACATACACATGTAAGTGAGATGATCAGGTAGATTTCTGCAGTGTAAAAAAAGGATTCAAGACAAATGCAATGCTTCGAGAGTTAAAAATACCATTTTTATAAGGGGTCTCCCTAGTTGGTAAGATTGACGTGCAAATTTCCCTTGTGTAAATCAAAGAAATCTACATAATTTATTCCTTTGATGAGTTTTCTTCCAAGATTTTGGTCAAAACCTTAGCATTTGCATAGACTAAGAAAGAGGATTGCAAAAAATAATATCAACAAACCCCAAGAGCTCTTCTTTTCCATGATGAATGGTCATAATCATATTACCAGTGTAAAGTATTGATACAAAATGGATGATTTATCAAGGTATTTTCACATTGTGATTTCAAGATTCTCATAAGATAAGGTTAACATATGTTGATATAGACCAAGAGGAAACATGAATTGACTAAATAATAGAATATCAAAAGATCTTGAAACAAAAGAATAATTGTATTTTGAGTCACCTTTTTTCCTTATTATAAAAAAATAAAATAAAATAAATACTAAAATACATCAAGTCCAAGAGAATTAATGTATGATGTACACACAACAAAAATTTTCTACATCACAAAATCAACGTGTCAAATTAAAATATCCATTTTCATTTATTTATTATTGATTTAATTTATTTAAAAACATGCACCAAGCCACTAGCTTCTTCTCCTCAAGATTTATAGTTGAATATCCATGGTTCAAATTATCAAAGCTATTGTAAAAGGACAACTTCAAATTGTATTGTATAGTTTGATTTTGTTGGTCAAAATTAACATCTTCAAGCTCATTTTGTAACTCTACATAGGTAGTTAGATATTTAGGAATTTCTAGTGAGAGATTAATATTTAGTACTTTGTTTCTTGGCATGGGACATAAGTTTTCTTTGCAAAGGGAATCCCCTAAATCTTGTGACGCCCCTCCACCCATGATCATGAAGAAGAGCAGACATGGAGAGTGCACTAGAAGATGGGAATCCCACATATGGTCAGTACTTAGCGCACACTCTCTCTTAATTTCAGAACACCCAACTAGATCTGCCCATTGCCTTGAATTGAATACTTCATTAATTGAATGTCTTTTATTTCACACGGATTGTGGGAAACAAGTCTATCTTGGTAAGTCAATTTATATCTATGTTTCTCATAAAGTAGATCAAATGCCTCAATTGAAAAGACAAAGCTCATTCTTGTCCTATCTATGCCACTTTCAAGTTTATCTTCATTACTAGATATGAAATTTCCTTCTCCTAGACTAGTTTGACAATATCTGAAGAATTATAAAACTACCCTTCCTCTATTGTCTACTGCAGGTGGATTTGATATTGTTCACACAGAAAGTTGAAATGCAAAAACCAAAACAAGTGTATTCGTAATAGTCCAAACATAAATAACGGACATATTGTTTCTTATCTGGAAGTTTGGATTTAAGGTGTGGGTTTTTTAAGGTTTACCTTGGTATTAAAAAGGTTTAATGTTTTTGCAAGGCATATGATAGGGAAACCATAAAATTCAGAGGAACAAATGCTGATATAAATTTTAGCATTCTTGACTATGAGGAAGACATCAATTAGGTAGGTAATTGAATGACAATGACCAGTCTTTTCAATTTGAAATCCTGTATTGGATCCACAGATGGACGGTCTATCAAATGAGGAGTTTGTGCATGGCTGGAAAAGCACTGGAGCAACACAAATTTGGAAGATGGGAATTTGGACTCGAAAAACTTCTGGGCAAAAATTATCTCTAACTCTTTTTAGGGTAGAGGGGGCCATAGTGGAGCACCCTAACTTCATGTTTCTCAAAATCCTATGTGGAAATTTCAAATCACTCCCAATTTTGTACAATAGTTTATTTGGAAACTCATGTGCTTCTATATTTCATTTTAGGGCCACATCAACATGCTTTTTGTTGAGGTATCCAAAAAGGCCCCAAAAAAAAGTGAGACTGATAGTGGTGCACTAAGTCATGTTTTATTGGTGTGCTGATGTGGCATCACATTATTTGTCACTTTGCGTACTTTATGGATAAAAAGTGTTTAGCAATTGGATATTAAAGTGCTCCACTATAAGGCCCACTGAGGGCTACTTCTATCCCCACTATTGGACCCTACTCCATTATAGGCCTCTCTCCCTTATTTAAATGTAATTTGTTTTGGTCGTAGGAGCTCACAGTCAGTAAATTGTAGTATTTTTTAATTGTTAGCATAACATATTACTCATTCATTAACCACTAATTTTAGCTTTATGCATAACTAGTGCATATATTTTAGTGTAAACACAGTAAGAGTAAGAGAATGTGCAAGTTGTTAAAGCTTTTTAATACTACTCTACTCAAATATTATGAGTATTATCCCATTTTTAGTAGTTGAAATTAATCATTAAATTGAATGTTATTAAAGAAAAATCTAATATATATATTTTTAGTGTCATTATTTTATAAATATAAAGACAAATCTCAATAGTTTGTTATGATTGCAACAATCACAATATGTTGTGTTATTTTACTGGGTTTCTAGTTGGGTTATTGTGTCAGGTATGTGTACTTAGGTTTATTTGACAAAAAAATAAATGTTGCAAGGTATGATATCATACTTCTTTGAATTTAAGGACATATAATATGGATAAACTTGTGCAATATCACAGGGCATATGACAAGGCAACAATTGCATATTTAAGGACTAGGAGGGATCAGATCCTTTTAGATGTTATTCATATGTGACTTGTTCTATATTTTTTTCAATATTTTGGTTTGTGGTAGTAGAGGAAGAGGTAGAGCAAAGATAGTGATGATTGATGGAGGCAAAATTCTTCTTCTAGGAAATTCTTTTTACACATTCTCCTTATTATAAGAAAATATTGTTTGTTTATCTTGATGAAATGATAAGATATTATCAGTTATTAAGTTATTGGAGAGACACCTCCTCTTGTCTATTATAATAAAATAACACCCCCATAACCTACCATACTTTCCTTGAAATTTTATACTCATGATCCCAAAATCAAATTTGTTTATTAGCATTTATTGAGTTGTATTTATCACTACCATGTTTAGATTCAATCTATTGTTGTTATTTGTGAGTCTCTGCATTAATGAAAGTTGTGCTATAACTTGTCCCATGTGTGATAGTACCTTAGTTCCCTATCCTCTAAGCACTGGAGATGGCTACAATGACCCTTATTGTAGATTCCATTACAACAAGAACAAGTAGCTTCAATTCAAGGCTTTGAGTAGCATATGCCCAATACTGAGTGTGGATGTCACCTCCAATAGATTGGCAATATGTCCTATATCTCTGCAGAACAATTCATGCACTACACAAGATTACAAGAGTGAAGGAATCATGTTAAACAATGGTTTTCCCCTCAATATCATGAATAACAATACCATCATGATTCAAATTTGCTTTACAATATTTTTATTGTCTCCTTTAAATTGTAATTTTGTTAACTTGTGTCATTAGTATATAGAGACTCCCATGCTTACTCATGATATAGTCCCAATAATGTTCATTCCTCTTCTTCACCTATATTATAAGAGAATGTTGCACTTCGTTTAACTACTCATGATGTTGTGTCTAATGATCATGATAGGCTTCCTACAACTCATGACTATCTTATCTCCATTTTCATTGATTCATGGTCCTTTAGAGGCCATTTTTTTAATCTTAATTTTACTTTTCTTGTAAATAAATATTTTGATTTCTAATAGATTGACTAGAATATATTTTTATTTTCTTGCACGAAAGATTATTAGGAATATGTTGGAAGGTAAATTTAGGCTTGTGGTTTTCTTTTTTCCGTCAACTCTTTCTCCTTTTTTTTTATGTTTTAAAAGTTTATTAAGTGGATGTCATTGTTTTAAATCAAAAAAATGCTCATGTAATTATGTTCCAATATATTCTTTATTTTAAGTACTTTTAGTCAAGTTGTGAAATATTGTGGCTAACAATTAAGAGAATTTGTAGCTATTCTTCATCCTCTGTATTATATCAACGCATGAAGTTGGAATCATTGAAGTTAATGTTCTTGGTGAGGTTGCAAATAATATTAAAAAAAGACTTAGTATGTACATGCGCTTGATGTTTTAGATTGTTTGATAACCATTATGGTGGGATCAAGTGTAGGAGTGAAGTTGTTGGTGTACATTTAGAGCAACAAAGGATGGGATTGGTCATTTGATATTTCTTTATTAATATTTTGGTCAATTACATTGACCTAGTATTTTTGTAGTTACATTTAAAAATATAATGTTTAATAAAAGAATTATTGAAAGGGTTTCAAATATTGAAGGGAATGGTCATTGACCATGGCCACTCCTTAAAGTTGCGTATTTTTTTGGCAACTTAAATAATGGTCAAAATAGGCCAAAGCCATCCTTTAAGGCGCGTCTCTTGTGTCCCTTGCATTTTTTTATTTCTTTTGGTTAATGTTTAATTCTTGTTTAAGAATTTATTTATTTTGATGTTAACATTAAAGCTACAAATCACAGTTTTATTAATAAATTTACTATTTATGAATCACAACATAGGCCACTTCATAAAATAGTTCATAATGGACAATCATCAATTACCCTTAAGAAAACAACATTTAAATAGACATAATTCACACGACATAATCATACTACCATAATGACAAACTAAATGTTTTGACTGGTCACATATTAACATTGCCCACAATGAACAATCATAAATTACACTTATAAAAACAACATTTAAAATCTAGTCATTAACTCATTTTATGATTTCAATTCACATGACATAACTATGTCTCCATAATTATAAAATGCACATTTTGACTCACCACATATTGACATTATTGCAAATGACTAAAACTTCTTGCATATAATAAAACACATAACTAAAGACATTGCACTATTTCACCATCAACTATTAAGATTATTGGAAATGACAACTAATAGCTGTTGATACTTCAAATAATATATTATTGTTATCAATGCATCAATTTTTTTAATAAAATATGAGGGCATGTAATATAGTTTTTATAACCATCAATATTTCAATTGAATGTTTAAAGTATGTGTTGTGTTGTGTTTTGTGTAATATTTGTGCTGTTTTTTATGTAATATTGTGTTGTGTTATTCATTAAAATGTTGTGATATGATGTTTTATTATGATGTGATGTGATGTGATGTGATGTGATGTGTTGTGTTATGTTGTGGTTGTCTTAGGTCAATTAGGGGAAGCCATGCTAGCTTCCACCTTCATGTGGTTGGCCTTGTTAGTAGAGAATATTTGAATAAGTATTCTTAAAGCTAAGATAAGCTTGCTTGTAAATATTTATGTCATTTAATTATAATCAATATTTTATAAACTTAAGCTTGCTCATATTACATACATTGTGAGATTCTAAAAATAAAGAAAATTGTGTTTGTAAAGGTGAAATTTAAAAAATAAATGAATTACCAAATTAAGTAGTATTTTCCTAGTTACTATAGGGGAGAGGGGCCTATAGTGGAGCACCCTAACTTCACATTTCTCAAAATCATATGTGGAAATTTGAAATCACTCCCAATTTTGTAGAACAGTTTATTTGGCAACTCATGTTCTTCTATATTTTGTTTTAGGGCCACATCATCAAATATGATGGCACATCAACATACTTTTTGTTCAGGTATCCAAAAAGGTCCAAAAAAAAAGTGAGACTGGCCCCTCTCCCCTAGTTATATCATATAACTCAAGAATTTTACAAATGTTCACAATTTGATATTTTTACAATGAAAATGATTTATTAAAAATAATCTTTAAAAGATAGATTTTGCATAATAGTTTTAATTATAATAATTTTTCCTTGTAATTTTTAATTTTTTTTTAAAGTCTAAACATAGAAAAATATTATGATATTGCTATCAGGATTCAACCGTGTAGTTTTCAAGTCAAACTCATTGACCCATGCTTCATGAGTAGTGGCTCACAAGAACCCATCTCTCATGATAATGAATGGTCCACTTAGCACTCATTGCATCTAGGTGATGCTCATAGAGGTGAAGCATTGGGCCGTCCTAGGAGGTCACCCATCCCAAAAGCGCTTGAGCTGGACCAATACTGGGATGGGTGGCCTCCCAAGACGGCCCAGTGCTTCACCTCTGTCAGCATCACCTAGATGCAATGAGTGCTAAGTGGACCATTCATTATCATGAGAGATGGGTTCTTGTGAGCCACTACTCATGAAGCATGGGTCAATGAGTTTGACTCGAAAACTACATGGTTGAATCCTAATAGCAATATCATAATTTGACACGCTGTGGAAAATACCTCCTACTTATCAATAGAAAAATATTTTAAAGACTATGCCTTGTTGGTGTATTTGATTTTAGAATAATCAAATTAATTTTTATTATATTAATACAATTATCATGGACTTGAGCTTTTACTTACAACTCATTTTATATAGGGTGATTATAAGTGAGATAATTTAGAGTCTTTCTCATTATTGTGATTTTTATTAAATATTTTAATATATAGGAAATACATTAATGTTAAATTTTTATTGATGCACACTTGTATAGGAGAAATGTACTTTTTTTTCACTTTGGCCATTTTTTGTTGAAACAAGGTGATCGACTCAAAATCCTAAAGGTGTTTTTAGCGCTAGTTTGACAATAATTTACTTGTCATGCAGTAGAGGTGAAAGATTTAAAGACAAGTGGGGAAGAGTTAAAATTTAATTGTACTGAATAAGATTGTGGGAGAACCTTAGATAGAATTGTAGGTTCAATCATGTCCAATTATAGTGTAGAATCTATTAAGACCCCTCTAAATTTTGTAAAATAAAACAAAGTCCTTACTTTTTGATGGATTTTCCTTGTATGTGTAATCCCCTCATGATGAAAACCTCATGAAGCACACCGGTTTATTTAGCCTTGTTGATCATGTCAATCTACTTGCACATTACACTCCTTGAAATGATGACCTTATCAACTATAAAATAGGTCATTGAATAGTTGGATACTTTTAACCTAGTGATGCCCTTTGGGGGTTGGAATAAGATTAGACAATTAAGTTTCTCAAGTTTGATTAAAACTATGTAAAATTAATTATAATTATTCGTCATGGTTTTATCATTTCTTGTATGTGTGTTTTATTGGGATTAACCATGAATTGAATGTTGGCATTAAGATTTATTTTGGAAGGCTTGAGTTTTCAGATAATTACAATTTTATATTTTTTTATGTTTAGTTCAAGATTGATTATTCACATGACTTCTAAGTAGAATACACAAGAAATAAAGAGGATGAATAAGTTAGACTATAATAACTTTCATCTTGAAGCTCATCCACTTTTAAAAATATTTGAACAAATATACTATTGTTTTAAGTTTACGTAGAAGAGAACTCGATTATCTCAACCATCATTGTGAAAAGGGTTAATCTTTCTAGGAATATTGAGTTTTTATTCTTGTAAATGTTTGAAAGGGATTTTGATGTTTTCATTTGTCATGATCTCCTAGAAGATATATTTTGGAATTGTTCTATTAGTGATGGAAAATCATTAATGTAGTTAGAAAGCTAATTATTTCTATATCTTATATAGCATTTATATGGATGTTATGGTTTCTAGATCCCGTGCATCCAAGTATGAGAATAAAATCATGAACAAATGACAAGAATCTAATGATATGTTTAAGCTATTGAGATATCATATTGAAGGAATTTTTCCAATAAATTTAAGTATGAATCATAATATATATACAAGATCTTTAATCTAGTTGTGAGGCATGACATGGTTTTGTTGAATAATATTTTTAAAATTAATATGGTCAACATATAAATCTAGCTTGGGTTACACTATATTTTATTTTGAAGCATGAACCATTTCCCACTTGGGGAGAGTTGATTTATATAAATCTAAAGATATAATCTAAGACACCTTAGGCCAAATGTAGCTTCTCTATAGTGTCTTATCTCTTGGATGTAATTCCCAAAACTAAATAACCAAAATACTGCTAAGGACACAACACAAATTTCAATTTTTTCTCACATACACTTGAATCACTCACAAAAGTTGTTTGTAATACACACACTTCATGAAAGCATAACAAAAATTGACAAAATATTAAAATCTTTAGTTGAGTAAACAAGTTTTAATAATTATGATGGGAAAATTCAAAGAGTCACAAGGAATCACAATGACTAGATAGATTAATTAGTACTACTAAAACATATATAACCTAAAGACTCAACCAAGTCACGTGTTATGGAAATAAAATATATCAATAATGAGAGAACAAGACCTAGGGACCAAAACTATGCCTCGGGGGCTCATCTCTGATAGCCAAGTGCCTACGTACGTGCACATGCAGAGACTTCGTAGTTCAACAACTTGAGTTTACTACAACTCATTTGACTGACCAACAAATGGTATATCCACTAGGTTTCAAATGATGACTCTACCTCAATCACAATCATAACCCAATAACACTAAAATATGCTAAACTTGATTTTCTAGTCAAATACGTCACATGTCCCCTATTCTATAAGTTATAAAACCACAAGAGTGGGTACACAACCCTTTCTAGGGTCCATTACCCCAAACAGTTTCGCGATCAGTTGCCACCCACTTAGGTGAAGTTGGGGATTAGGTAAACTAGTTAATAATATACTATGAAACACACTCCAAGGATATTTTGTTTGAGTTTGTAAAAGAATTTTCTATGTTTACTTAGAACATAAAATCATACACAGTGAGAGAAAGTAGTTCAAGAAAACAAGTCCTTGCATACTTACTCCAAAGTTGATAGCAATCTACTTTCCAAATTAAATCATAAGAGAAAATCCCCTATAAAGTTCTTAAAATATAAGTCAAGTATTAAAAAAAAAATTATTCACCATTCTCTAATTACCCAAGGCCTATTGTAGACACCTAAAATTGGACATTTGCATTTGTCCAAATTCGCCCCTTTTCGTATCACATGTCATCCTCTCTTATTCATATCCTATCACATATCATCCTCTCTTATCCCTCACTTTGCATCATCTTCCTCATCTCCCCTTTCATCATCACATCCATTTCGAAAGCACACCCGTGTTCTCTTGAACCCGCATGTTCTCTCGAGGGGGGCATCCTCAATCCCTAACCTTCATCTTTGCTCCCAATTCTTCTTCCTAGTCACTCCTTTGATAACTGGGGCATCTCTTCCAATCTAACCATCTTCTTCTTGGTCTTATCTTTTAATCTTCTTTGAAATGATGCTACTTCATAGCACCATCTCAAAGAGGGGAAAAATGTAGACATCTAAATTTGGACATTTGTATTTGTCCAAATTTGCCCCTTTTCATCTAAATATCCCTTCATCTGCATTAATTAAGTAATATCGCTATTATTTAATTAATACCCCTAAAGTCCTCTAAATTCCTAAGGTATGATACATTTATTTAATTCCCCACATGTTACATCCTCCATCACTTTTTCTTAATCTTAATCCACCTCTTAATCCCATAATTAGGGATGTGCACATGCCTAATCCATGATTAGGATGTGTCACATCCTCCAACTTTTGCAAGTTGGCTCTTAATCTTCATTAGCCACTAACTCTCTTCTAATCATTTATTAGCTAGTCTAATCAACCCCTTTAGTCAACTCTCCCCATCCCCAAATAATTTTTAATTTATTTTTGTCTTCCCCATGTGAATTTAAAATTCACTTTTATTCCTCCAAAACTCTCCTCTTCTCCATATGGATCATTGAGAGGTCACATCAGCCACATGGGTCAAGAACCTTCCATATAAGGACCTTGTCTTATCCACAAGGTACTTCCAATCATGTGAATTTAAAATTTACATTTATTTCCCCAACCACTTTTCTCTTCCCCATGGAGTTTTTTGAGGAGTACTAAAATTCCTCATATTTCACTTTCCTCCCATATGGGAACAAAAAATATTTTTTAAGGAAATCTTCTCTCACCCCAAAGTACTTGCAAGTACCTCCACTTCATATGTCCCTTTTCCAACTCACTTGTCCTTGTGACATCTCATCCTCCACATGGAAAGATGTGCAGGCTTATGAGTCATCAACTCACCACAACCCTTCATCTTTCCCATGTTGGCAAGATCTCAACCGTCCATTTCTCTAGAGCTTCTTCCCATAAAATGGAAGATTTTCTCTCATTTTCACAAGAGACAATTACAGTAGGCATTCACACAATTTGCATTCAAGCTCTCAAGCACACTTACATTCTTGCACACAAAACCTCCATTGTTGCATACTTTCAAGCTTCCATCTCTTGCACTTGCATTGATCCATCCAACTACCCACATAGCTCATTACATTCCCCATCTCATTTAAAGCATTTTGCATCCATTCTCATTACATTTTTCCATCAAGGAGCATACAAAACATCAAAGATCAAAGGGCCAACCAAGGAGCAACTTGAACAAGGTAAAAATATGTTGTTTTCGTCTTTATTTTGTTTAAGTTTAATGGAACCTTATCTTGAGGTGTTTAGTGTCTTTTCCTTCATTTTGCATTCTGTTTTGCATAATTTAGAATAGGTTAACAACACTTGATCACACCTATATTAAGCAAGGTGAGACAATATGATGATTGAACGATCAAAATAGTGATTCTAATTATCGACTAAAAAATAAAACTAAAGGTGATAATGTTCTATAATCCTCTTTTAAAATCACTAAGAATATTTATCCAATATTTTCTATTAGTTACATAATATTCCCTAGAATATTAATGTCGATTTACTATATTCACTATTTACAACACAACCACATGATATTAAAACTAATAAAATTAGGGAGATAACTATTTGGCCAAAAGTATTTTTAAAATTAAATGAGACAATGTCATATTACTACGTGGCTTTATGGACACAAGTATCCTAAGCCCATTATGCTATATTATCTTTTATCATTCAACTATTACATCTAACGAAGTTACTCTTGCCAAATTCCTAGGGTGAGTTTGCGCAATGCCACTGGATAACATAAGTCTATCCATTGTTGTGGAAATAAGTCTTCCAAAATTATCAAAGGTTGCCATTTAATTAATTTTCTAACAATAATCAAATTTTTATCTACTAATAACTTGAACTATGGATCTAAGAGCATATTGCTATTTAGTCCCTAATAATTTTTGTATAATAATATTATGACGTACCAACAAATAGTCATTTTCTTTTACTTTCTATATTTATTTTCTAATTGAGTAACTATATTTACATCCTAAAATGTTGTATCATGCTCATCCTTAGTTATAATTAAAGAGGTAAGGAAATTAGGATGTACACCTACTCATGTAGACCTTAAACTAGGATCAAGTAAACTTAAATTTATATATTTATTCGTATACTATAAACATATCTTAAGTTTATCTTACCAATAAAACCCATGGTTTCTACTAATCCTATAAATTTTCCTTTTTAAATAAACAAATAATCCATCTTTGCTAGAGGTACCAACATCATTTCTCTATGGAGAAGATCTCATAGACATACATGTATTCCTAGCTTTCAAAGAATCAAAATATTTTCCTACTCATGTTAGAATTTCTTAATACTCTTGGGGACATATTTATTTTCTTCCTCTGTCCATATTTAATTCTTCATTATGATCTTTGGTTAATTTTAATTCAATAGAGTCACCACTTTTTCATTCTAAATAGAAAATATTCTTTACAATGATGAGTTGATCAATCAATTGCTAATATGGTTAGTAGGAACAACCTATTAAATGTTAAAAATATTTAAATGGTCTTGGATAATTGTTCCATTCTATTGGCGTTCAAATTCTTGGGTTCCAAAAACCTTAAAATGAATTCACTCCTTAGTGTTAGTGGTATCAAGCTCATGACAACATCTTATGATTAGGTAGGGACGATAATAGACCAATTCATAAGGATGGCTAATTCCTTCTACTGTAGGCTCTAATAGGAAAATAAGGGTGCTCCCTATGCTTTTATCTTTAATAAAATCTTATATAAATGACATGATAATGTACCTTGATACAAACCATACACAATGCTTAAGGATTTACAATTTAACAATCATTAAGTGCCTATATGTCAATTTACTAATATAAGGATTTCATATATCTATTAAGTAGACACATAACAATGTAAGGAGACATCAAATTTCTCCTTATTAATTTGTATTGATATTCACCTTTAATAATACCCTCAAACATAAATGCAAAAGTAACAACAATACACATCTCATTTCAGATAATTCTTGAAGAAATTGCTAAGATTACACATTGTTATACAGATAGTAACACTATATTTAATAAGATATATATTTTGTAGTTTCAAATATGATAGTGTGATTAAATTCTAAACATGTAGTAAATGAATTCCTATATCTGGAAATGGAAACATATTTTTATGCTTCAAAACCAAACAATAACATAAATGTAACCCAATTAAAGACATCTACTACGGAAAAAAAAAGAAAAAGTACTATGTAGCTCAAATCTCATACATAAGATAGGCTTTATACATGAAAAATTAAAATCACATAAAACTATAGTACAACTAATCAAACATACCTTATTTATCCATGGGTAGAAATGTAAACCAAAGAGATTTCAAAGAAATATGGTTTCAAGGAATGCAACAATTACAGGATATGCACGAAATGGATTTATTGAAAAGACTTCAAATAAAATCAATGGGTTAAAAGCCAAATTCTACATCCTTTTCCAGTATCCTCCCTACGTAGTCCTAAATGGGGTTTTGGAGAAGGGTAAGGACATCCCACGAAGTATGAAGGATTGGGGAATTTTGTTAGAGGTTAAATATGGAAGTGCATAGACAATGCATGTGCATTGTTTGACAAAATTCCTCAAGGAAATGCAGTCTCATGGACTGCAAAAATTGTAGGATATGTGCAAAATTAATTTATTGAAGAGGCTTTAGAAATTGTCAAGCAAATACAATGAATAGGTATAAAACCAAACTCCACAACTTTTGCTAGTGTCTTGCTGCCTACGCCAAACTAGGTGCTTTGGAACAGGGTGTGGAGATCCATGAAGGAATAATGGAAGAGGGATTTTTTGATAGCCGCAAATGCTCTGGTAGACGTGTATACAAAAAAATGGATGCATAGACAAGGCATGCGAACTGTTTGACAGAATGATTCAAATAATGTGGTTTTATAAAATGTGATGATTGCAGGTTATGCACAAAATGAATTTATTGAAGAGGCTTTAGAGACTTTCAAGCAAATGCAAATTTCTAGGCGTAAAGCCAATTTCCCAACGTCCATCAATAGACATGTATACAAAATGTGGAAGCAAGCATGCACATACCAATAAATAGAGCCACAAAACCAGTGCTTTCATTTAACAGATAAATAAAATAGAATTGTTTTAAGAATGGAATAAAACACAACATTAGGTGATATTATCATCTCTTAGACTAAGTTCATGGCAAGTGACTTACCTCCAAATTTTGCACCAATCACATCACGTCTCAACCATGCAGCAACTTAAATACTAGGAGAAATTGGCCCGGGTAATTGATAGTCCGGTGGCGAGTCAAAGACCCAAAATTATAGGAGCAATGCACCTTAAGAAACTAGTTGATAGCCCCCTGTGACAAGGAGGAGCCCATCCTTGACATCATAGGGAAGAGAGCTTGCTGGTACCTTCCCTTTTAAAAAGAAAAAATATTTTCTACCCTTTTTTTAGAGAAAGCTAACTCCTAGACAAAACGTACCTATGTTATGTATGTATATAACACAATACAACATCCCCCATCCCACGTGGTGGACAAAAAGACACTGACGGAAAGACGAAAAGACGAAGAGACTTGATGGATGTTGTCACATGTTAGATGTCGAAAAAAAACGCACAAGAGTCAACAAACCTAAATTTTTTCCACATTTTTTTTTGTCTGCCATTTTGTTCATTTCATTTTGCAGTGTTTGGAGAGGAGGTGAAATGAGTTTTAGGCCACCATGAGGAGGACGCGAAATGAGTTAGAGTCGGCCATGAGGAGGGACGCACGAGCAAGGAGATCTTGTGTGTGAAGAGAATGAACCTGCTGCAATGGAGCCGATCGAACGCACACGAGCCACAAATGATGGCAGAGGTAGGTATATCCACCATTATTTGTGACATTTCAACCTTTTGTAGGGATTGTGAAGCATTGTGAAGTAGCTAACTGAACTGTGAAATGGGTTTTTTCTGAAATAGAAATAAAATGTTTTTTTGGGATTTTCGTTGGGAGAAGGGTTAAAATTTAACATTCTACTGTTTAATCATATTTTAACTTCCTCATTTCAGACATTGGAGGTCTTTAATCTTGTGTTTTTTAAATGTTGGCTATGTACACGTCTTAACCTCTATTAAGTTTCCTCTCTGTAAAAGACAAATGGCATTGAACACGGGTTTTTAAAAATAATTTGTTAGGTTTCCTGAATTGAATGTTTGCACTATCTTCTCGAATGTGTTTCTTGTGTCGAAGTTTTTTTTTTTTGTTCAAAGCTTTTGTGGATTTAAAGCTTCGTTTTTGTTCAAATCTTTTGTTATTAAAACACCCATTTAGTTGCAAGTGAAAGGTTGCAGAGCAAGGGGAGATTGCAAAAAGTGAGTAGAGGGGTTTTTAATGATTTGCGTTGTTATTTGTAAAGGGGTGGATTTTTGTTTGTAAATTTTTTTCAAACTTTAAGTGGGTTTAGGGTTTTGTAAAACCCAGTGTTTTGCATCTTAGAATTTTAGAAAACAAAATGAATGTCTTTACAAGTTTTTGTTATTTGCATAGTTGGAAAACCCACTATCTTGCTTCTTGACACCTATGTTGGTGGCTATGTTAATATACACTTCTTTACCAACCAACCTGTTCACGACAACTTTCCATTTTCCCTCAAATATCCTTTTCAAAATAAACTATGCCTCATTTCAAACGTAGTCCTTATTTTGCACAAATCCATGGTTTTAGCAATAATCTTAAAATAGTCCTAGATTTTTGACTCAACTAGATCAACAGGAATATTACAAACCAAACCCAACCTATGCGAGATAAGCTTGTTCATAATATTTTCACACTGCCTCATTTGCTTAGTGTAGGTTTTACTTTGAACTAGATCCATTCTTCTGTCCTTTGTATGATTGAAAAAGTAGTGGACATATGTCATGGACAATACCAAGCATTCCACTCTTCAATTTGGCTTATAGCATTTGAATTTAAACACACAAGGTAATTAGATTTTATATTATCAGGAAACTTGAACAATACTAACCTGTATACATGATCTTCTTTTTCAATATCATGCAACTATTTAAACAACCCACTAGGATTAAAAATGTTATGAATTTATCCCATGGTATCTCAAGTTACTGCCTTGTTCTACATGACAGTCCCACTCCTGAAATATTTTACTTGATAAGTTTTGATAGTGACATGGCATGCCCCTTTTGTATTAGTTATCTCCTTATTAGATGTGTCATGGCAAGCTATCATTCGATGCATTTGCACTAGTTTAGCATGTAGTGTATTTGAATTTTCATGATTGTAGGCTTCAAAAATACATACCAAATCCCTTGGGTATTTGAAAAAAATTTCCACATCATCATGAGAAATAATGTTAGTTTGGAAAATATTTTCCTCAGTTGTAAACATTGCATCATTGATTGAATCATATATAGCCCTAAGACAAGCGTGATCAACAACATTGAGCTTACCATTTCCATCATCACAAATATGAGCATTCTCTACCATGTCTATCCAATCAACCATCTAAGCAATACATCCAATATAGGATTTCTATTACAGGAAGAGTAGGTGTCCAAATTCTTATTGATCTTGTAAAACTGGATTTTCACCATACCCAACTTCTTGACCCAATTGGATAGAAGCCTCCTCAAATTGTGTGACACATGTTGGGTTGGAAAACAAACTCTCCCATTTCAGTTAGTTCGATATGAAGAGTTTTTTTCATTATGCTCCAAGAACAAATGTCATTTCACTTTCTTTATTTGATTGGATCAAATAAATTGGTTGCATTATTTGCAAAGTTGTAAAATACACTGTCTCCTCTCGGTTGCAAAGGGTTTTACAACACTATATGGTTTGCTTGTTGCTTAACACCTTATATGGAGACAGTATATTTTTGAACATTATAAATAATGTCAACAGTTATTTGGTTGAATCAGACGAGGAAAGTGAAATGCCATTTCAATCTCATGTTACAATGTTACATACATAGGTGCTTATTGTCCATGAGTTAGTTTTCTCCTGATTGGAACTAATAAATTGCTCGCATTATTTGCACAATTGGAAAACCCACTATCTTGCTTCTTAACACCTATGTTTTTGCAACATGGAATGTTACAAAAATTATGGATGTCTTCAAAATAACACCTTCCTTCCATTGTCGTGTTTAAATTTTGAATGATTGAAAATAAAAAGTGCACAAAATAATTGCAATTTGGAAAACACAATGTTGGGTTTCAGTTATTTGAATCTCCTTGTTTAAATGTAAAGGGTTGTCTCATGGTGGGTTGCTTGCTTCTGAACATGTACTGTTCTACAACATTGAATGTTACAAAACAGTATGAATGTCTTCTCCCAAATTAGACTGCATTGTTGTGTTTAAATAAAATGCTTGCATTATTTATAGTTTTTGAAAACACACTGTCTTGCTTCTTAACATCTACTGTTTTGCAACATGGAATGTTACAAAACAATATGCATGTCTTCAAAATAACACCTTCCATTATTATTTTTAAATAAAACACTTGCATTATTTGCAGTGTTGGGAAACACATTGTCTCCTAGCAGTTGTTCCCTCTAATAGTGGTATATTATATGAATCGGCCTTTAATACTGGTATAGTATACCGTTGGTTTTTGTGTAGAAGTTAGCTTCTCCCCTAATGGTATACTATACCAATATTAAAGGTCGATTCATATTTTATGCCAGTATTGGAGAAGCTAACTCCTAGACAAAGAACACCAATGTATGTAATATGATATCGCACCCCCCATCACCCATCCCACACAGTGGACAAAAAGACACCGATGTAAAGATGGAAAGACTTGACGAATGCCATCGCATGTCAGATGCTAGAAAAGGACGCGTGACACTCAACAAACCCTAACTTTTTCCACATTTTATTTTGTTTTGGTCTACCATTTTGTTCATTTCATTTTGTAGTTTTTTGGGGAGGGGGGCCTGAGCAGTGAAATGAGTTATAGGTGGCCATGAGGAGGGATGCGCGAGCATTGAATTGGAGTTGCAATGGTGGAAAACACACTGTCTCCTATCTAATATTGGTATATTATATGAATTGGCCTTTAATACTAGTATAGTATATTGTTGCTTTTGTGTAGGAGTTAGCTTCTCCCCTAATGGTATACTATACTAGTATTAGAGGCAGATTCATATAATAACCAGTATTTAGACAAAAAGCACCTATGTATGTAACAAGATATTGTACCCCCGTAGTGGTGTCTAAATGGTTTTGAAACATTAGGTTGCAGGTTTTGTAAAACACATTGTTTTGCATCCTAGAATTTTTGAAAATAGTATGTATGAATTGAAAAGCTTGGTGTTATTTAGACTATAGGAGTGTGGTGATACACACTATTTTCTAGATAGCCAGTAAGGTATTTAGCTTCAGTGCGTAGAGGGTTTTACAACATTTTGTGTGTTGGAGGTTTCGTAAATCATGTTGTCAGCTCACCTCCCACTGTGTTTTCCAACCTTCAATCATATTGTGCATGTATATGTAGATCATATTAAGAAATAGAAATACAAATTTTATTTTGTGTATGACTTGTTATAAGGTGCCTTTTCATTACATTTGTACTGTCTAAATTACATTTATACCATTTTGTTAAATACCAAGTTTTAAAACATTGGTTTTTTCCTCCAACTCCTACATGTGCACTCCAACCATCAGCTTTGAATGTGCACACATGAAACACAAAGTGTTTTCCTCTTTCTCCAAACTACAAATGCACACGTCATTCTACCTTGAATTCCCATGCCAAAAAAAAATCTCAAAAAATGACAACTCATACTCCAATTATTTGTACTATCCAAATTGCATTCATACTATTCTATAAAATTCCAGGTTGGAAAACACTGGTTTTTCGAAATGTGCAACCCACAAAATGTTTTAAAACCATTTACAAGTAACAACCCAATTGGTTACTCGCCCCTCACCTTGATTTGGTATGTTTTGTGATTGTCTTGAGAGCCTTTTTGTGAATTAGATAGTGAAAATGTAATGGGATTGGAAAAAAATGAGTTTGAAGAAATTTGCAACCCACACAGCATTCTAAAACCCTCTAGATGTAACAACCCAATTGGTAAGCTGGGAAATCCCAGCTGATGCACCTATGTACATAGAGTTGGTTAGAAACCCCTCACCTGAACTCGCTTGGTCATCTCCCCTGCCTGCAACACTCCCTTGCTCTCTAACGATTCGCTTTCAACTTGCAAAAGGAGAAAACCTAGAACAAAAAGTGTTTTCCAAGAACAATACTTGTTAGAATCTAAAACACATGTCTTAATCATATCAACACCCTTCCCATGCGCAGTGAACAAATAGCTTCTCGCACAAGGCAAAAAAATGCTAGCGTAATTTGATGCGATGAGAAACCACCTTGCTTTCTTTGTTGTGACGTTTCCTTCTGTCTATTGGTTCCATCACTTCTATCATCCGTCTTGCGGGTCCCGCACTACGCCATCTCTTCATGTTATGTATGGTACCATGTATGTTGTTATGTATGTTTTCATGTGTTTTTGTATGTACATAGGTGCGTTTTGTTGGGAGATTAGTTGTGTCCATAGAGGGTTTTACAACATTTTGTGTGTTGGAGGTTTCATTAATCATGAACTCACCTCCCATGGTGTTTTCTAATGTGCAATCATTTAGAGTTTTAATGGTTGTTGGAAAACAGTGGGTGTTTATAAAACGTTCCCTTTCATTGCATTCCTACTGCCTAATTAACAAAATATTTTCAAGACGTTCCTGCCCATGCTCTCAACCATGTAACTTTGAATGTAGAGAATGAAATAAATGGAAAACGACATTGTGTTTTCCAAACTGCAAATTATATTGTGTATTTATTTTTAAATGATATGACGAAATTGAATTTCAATTTTCTTTTGTAAGTAAGAGTTGCTATAAATTGTGGAGGTGAATGAACTTTAGTACATTGTTACTATCTACAAACTTTAAGGTTTTCATTAGAAGAATGTCGTTCTCAGCTTTGAGAGTGTCTTTCTGATTAGAGAATGCAGATGTTTTGTTTTTAATATGTTATTTGCAAAATTTGTCTACCTTTTCACATGGGACTCTCATGTCTCCGTCGAACTGATTCTCTTTTGTGCATTGACATCCTATTCTGCCTTCTTTTCATGTTATGTATGTTTTTGTGTATAATTTTATTCATTTTTGTATTTGTATAGGTGTGTTTTGTTAGTAGAGTAGCTGCTATTTTTTTGGGTCAATCAAGGTGATTGGCAAGGCTTTTGTTGACTTGTTAACCTTTGTTCTTGCAATGATCTATATTTTTCAGTCGTTTGTACAAGTAATGGTTCAATTTACAATATCATTGAACAATGGCTATGATACTGATATGTCATTTAGGTGTTCATTGAGATACACATGATATAAACAGAAGTCTAGTAGTAGTACATGGTATCCTTCTTGTTATCTCTTCTATGTACTTATTGATTATTGTAAGTTATGGCCTCTTTCATATGTTAGGAGAGATGATATTTTTTATATATCTGAAATGAATGTTCAGTGCTTTACAGTTCCTGCAGAATGGTAGAATGACAGATATAATTGCTGATATATACTACTAGTGTTAGTGATAGGTTAAATTGGAAATTAAATTCCCAATGTATAGTTTAATATGTTTGTGTATTGTTTGTGCAAGCTGGCATTTTGCACTCACCATAACATATAAATTGTATATTGGTGAAATTTGGAATAAAAATAATTCTTTGAGCACCGAATGCCTTTAATTTTCCAATTTAATCTATCACTAACACTTGTCTTCCTTCCAGGTGGTTGATATATTCGAGGAAAGAAAATTGAAGAAAAGAAGGGCAGGTGGATTGAGGACGATTTTGGAGACGTGAAGATTTTGCACTAAACACAGCTGATTCTAGCTGTCATAGCTTGAATTGCAAGTGTACGGGTCAGTTAAACTTCCAAAATTTATTCTACATTAAGAAGTTATGATATTTTATAGATGAGATGCTTACTATGGCGAATGCAAAGAATTTCCAGTTGATTTTTTTTATTCTGCATAAATAGAAACAACTATGCATTTCATATGAAAACCATACATGCAAACAAATCATTTTATTTTTCCATCAATGAAACCCTTTTTCTTTAACCAATAGTCGTTGAATGCTTCTCATAAAATGTAGAAAAAATGTAGCTATCTACATAAAAAAACAACATAAACATACCTGCAACTCTATTTGAAAGGCTATGTTGGTTCGGTCGCCTCCTGCCTCCCGCCTCCCTCCTCATGGTTGCCTATAACTCATTTCACTGCTTGCACCTCCCTCCCCAAAAAACTACAAAATGAAATGAACAAAATGGCATACCAAAACAAAATAAAATGTGGAAAGAAGTTAGGGTTTGTTGATTGCCGCACATCCTTTTCCGGTGTCTGACATGTGATGACATCTATCAAGTCTTTCCGTCTTCCCGTTGGTGTCTTTTTGTCCACCGCGTGGGATGGGGGATGTCATATTATGTTATATACATATATAACATAGATGCATTTTTTCGAGGAGTTAGCTTTCTCCAACTCCTAGAGAAAAAGGACCTATGTACACACAAAAACGCATGAAAACATACATAATGACATACATTGTAACATACATAACATGAAAATATGGCGTAGTGTGGGGCTTTCCAGATGGATGATAGAAGTGACAGAACTAGCAACGGAAGGAAGCGTCACAGTTAATATGTAAGTATTGTTATTGGAAAACACACTGTGTTGTGGGTTTCCTCATTCTGCAAGTTGAAAGCGAAAGGTTGGAGAGCAGTTGGGGGAGATGAAAAACCAATGGAATTGAGGTGAGGGGTTTGTAACCGATTGGGTTCTCACTTGTAAAGGGTTTTAAAACATTGTGTGGGTTGTAGATTTTGAAAAAACAGTGTTTTGCAACATGGAATTTTACACAATAATATTAATAATCGTCTCATTTTTTTTTGTTATTTACACTGTAGGAATGCAATGAAAGGAACCATTTTTTAAAACCTAGTGTTTTCCAACAATGATTAAAACTATGTATGATTGCAGGTTGGAAAACACAGTGGGATGTGAGAGCATGATTTATGAAACCTTCAACCCACACAATGTTGTAAAACCCTGTATGGACATAACTAATCTCTTGACAAAACACACCTATGTACATACAAAAATGCACAGAAATATGCATAACATGAGGAGATGGCATTGTGTGGGGCCTTCCAACACGGATGATAAAAGTGATGAAACCGACAGACTAGAGGAAACGTCATGGCCAGGAAAGTGAGGAGGTGTCCTCTCGCATCAAATTACATCGAAATTTTTTTGCCTTGTGCGAGAAGCTATCCGTTCACTACGGGAGGGAAGGGCGTTGATGTGATTAAGACATGCATTTTAGATTGTAAGGAGTACTGTTCTTGGAAAAATCTTTGTGTTCTGGGTTTTCTCATTCTGCAGGGAGTTGCAGGTTGGGGATATATATGACTATCCAAATTCACCTGAGGGGTGAGTAACCAATTGGGTTGTTACTTGTAAAGGGTTTGAAAATAGTATTTGGGTTGCAGGGTTCATAATACCCAATGTTTTGGAACCTGCAATTACATAGACAGTATGAATGTAATGAAAATGTTTTGGTTGCTTACACTGTGAGAACCCAATTGGTTGGTGACACCTCAGTTGATTTTGGATACTTTTATGTATCCCCCATCGACAATTATATTGACAATTTGAATGTTTTCAACAACCCTTACTTTTAGCAAACATTCCATTTCAATATTGTCATACATTTGGAACAAAAAATGCACATAAGAGTTGCAGGATGGAAAACACACAGAGTTGTGACTCACTTCTGAATTCTTGTTCAATGAGCACTTTTTGTTATGCAGACTATAACAAAACAATGTTTTGAAGTTCACCTTCATATTTTATGACAACCCTTACTTTCAACGAACATTCCATTTCAATATCTGTTCATATGTTTGGAACACAAAATGCACATAATAGTTGTAGGATGGAAAACACAGAGGGTTGTGACTCACTTCTCAATTCTTGTTCAATGACCACTTTTTGTTATGCAGACTGTGACAATAATCATTTGGTTGTGTGCTTATAATGTGTATTCTATTTATGTTAATATAATTTATACCGAAAGGCAATGCCACCTGAAGTCTTATTGTTTATGGTAGCTTTCTTTTAAATGAAAGACAAAGGTTGACATTTAAATCGTTTGAGGTTGACTAATTTTCTCATCATGGATACTTTCAAATGAATAGTCATATTAAATGTTATTTGTAACAGTAAAAATGGCATTTCACTATCTTTATCTGATTGCAAGAAAAAAAATGGCATTTCACTATCTTCATCTGATTGCAAGAAAAAAAATGCTCATATTAGTTGCAGTGTTGGAAAACACACTATCTCCTATCACTTATTTGCTTGTCAAAAGTTTTTGTTTCCTACCCACCAAGAATGTAAGGAAGTCCGCCTTAAAATTTTGTTTCTTATGATTCAAAAACTATATGCTTGCTTATAGGAGACGGTGCAATAAATTTTGGAACTTTAACTATCCCGTAACACTTGCAACTTTTTACATATTACAGGAAAGCATGGATGCATAGTTCGAAGGGGAAAGTCGAAGAAAGCGGGAGAAAGGGTAATATTGAAAATATGCTTTTTAACGTGTATTTTGATATTTTGAATGAATTGGTTGCATGTATTTGAATTTGATGTGACGTTTTACATTCTTGGAATTAGAGGGAAAGGATGGAGAAGGAAGTGGTGGGCACGAGCAAGTTAGTGTCCATTCAGGACAGGTAAATGTGCCTCGACAGGGTAGCAAGAAGAAAGGGTGCATGCGGAGGAGATCATGCACTTTCCCTTTTAATGTATGCATTTATGGTTGGCTGTAATATGTGTTGTTCTAGTCGCTTTTTGCTCTGATTTTGGAGTGTCTTTGTGATTTCATTTAGAAAATTTCATTTCTGTTATGAATATGTTGATTTTGATAGTATATTGGAAAACCCACTGTCCTTGGTTCTTTCAGAGGAATAAAGTGGAAGAAAGGGTAATTTTGAAATTTGATTTTCAATGTGTATTTTCATAATTTGAATGAATTTGTTGCATGCATTTGAATTTTCTCGTGCACTTTCCCTGGTAATTTTGAATTTGTTTTGTTAGTGTAATTAAATTAATTATTACACTAGCATAAGTTAACTTAGTTCATACATCATTTAGTCCTAGGTTGCATTTTAATAAATCATTTAATAATGGGGTAATGCCCCCTTCCTTGTTTGTAGGGATAAGATTCCTTCTAGAAGACGATTTGTTCTTCTAGAACTTATCTCAACATTTAATAATTTTCTAGATAGGGTTCACATGTTGTCACATATTGTTAGATCATGACACATGGCAACATTTCATGCATCTTAGGTCTTCTCTCATGCCTATATATTCAGGCATTTTGTACATTTGTAATCAATTAATCAATCTATGATCTAATGTTGTAGATCAATAGAATCTCTGTTGTGCATGCCTAGTTGCAACACTTTCTATGTGGTTGATTATCTTTCTTGGCAAAGGTCCTCCATTGAAGACTGCAGCTTCAAGGACCCTATTCATCCATAATCTCAACATGGTATCAAAGCTTGTCTAGTGAAATGTCAACCCTCAATCAAGAAAGTTGGTGTGCGGCATTCTTGCAGGCTTGAAGGTTTCCATTGAAGGCTACTTGATTCCACTTGGGGACCAAGCTAATTTTTGAAGTAGATTAAGTCAGATCCGAGCTCGCCATTGTCTTCAGAAGGCCTTGAAACCCTAGGATCACCTGCCCAATCATCAAAATCGGATACATCAACCCGGGAGCCATTAGAGGTATTTGGGTTTGCAAAATCAATCGTACTATCCATACAATTTGCAGCAAAAAATCATCCTGGTCAGTTGTCCTCTGAGGAATTTTTTTTTAGTTGCAGGCACTTTTTCTATTTTCAGAAAAAAAATCAGGCAATATCTATTATTTTGGAAAAAAAAATATTTTTGGTTTTTTTTATATAGTTCTCAGAAAAAACACACTGAGCGACGCTAATATATCTCATGGTTGGCATCCTTCATCAGCTTTATATGGGGTTTGATATTTTCAAAATTATTAGCATTTTATTAAAAATTATGGGGTTATATTTTTTATCGGTCGACATCTAAAGTTTTTGCAGATTATACTCAACATCTAAATAATTTTTGAATTGCCTATTGACAACATTCAAAAAATTTATTTGGGGGTCATTTTTTTGATTAAAGTTTGCAGTCGGAGGCATTAAAGTTTCTGTAGAGGAGGTATGTTGGTCGGCCCTCTTGACCGGCCATCATATCGTCGGTCCCACCGATCTTGCATTGTCGGTGTTATTTTACCACCGGCCACCACCTCACCTGCCAACCGTTGAAGACTTACCGGCGGTCGTTCCCACTGGCGTCAGCATCAAACTTTCGATCAAGCCCTCAATCCTCTTACTAGCAGTCATATCAAAGATTGGGTGCCTCAACCAGATCTTCGCTCACCCGCCACCCTATACGGGGGTGCATTTTTTCCCTCTTAAGCCTTGCGGTCATATCAGCGATCGGGGGCTTCTTCTTTTTTTTGCTTTGGTGCCAAACTTTTGCGCCTGATTAGCTTGCAAAGTGCCAAATATAGGCATTTTTTTTTGTTTTATCATAACTTTTCACCAGGGTATCAAAAATTAGCAAATGAGATACCGTCGAAAAGGGAATTCCAAGCACTTTCTAGTGGTGACATCACTTCTATGAAATTTTTCTTGCAAAAAATTCTACATTCAACTGAAGTACAAACACTAATTTAGACATAAAGGCTCATATCTTCACAACCGTTCATCAGATTTCAGTGATTCCAGCGGCATCAAGAAGGTGATTCAGAGATTTTTTCATCAGTCCAGACCCCTTGATCAGTTTCAGCTCTAGGTACTTTTTCATGAGATTTTTTCAATTTGGTGCATTTGATTAATAACCTAGTTATTCTGAAGCTTGGGAAAATATTTTTTTGATTTGGGTAGCATCACTTTAGTTGCACATCATCCTTGGAAGTCTTTATTTTCTGTTGAAGGTCATTTTTCTTTGTTTTTGTGGAGAAATTTCATTATGGGGCTTGCCTATTACTCTCCTTCTTTGGTTATGTTGCACAAGGGAAACTATAAGCAATGGAAAGATGGGATCAACCACCATCTATTGCCACATTTGTATGGTATAGTTCCCCATCCAAATGAAGGTATTCATGAACTTTCTTGGAGTTGCAACAGATACATTGTATTTGAGATTATTGTTATGCAAGTTGATTGTGACGTTTTGAGATCTATTGATCGTTGTGACTGTCCTCACATCCTCTGGGCTAAGCTTTGGGAGATATATGGAGATTCAAAAACTCCACCATTACCTAATGGTCATGATTCAGAATGTCATTCCTCATATCAGGTACCCCATGATGCTATTGTTGTACAAGAAGTTGATTGCCTTGAATCTTTTGAAGAGGTTGAAAAGGTTCCTTTAGGTGCTTCTTCTCTGTCAGAGACAGTTGGTATCCCTTCACATTTAGTGATTCCTTGTCCAGATTCATTGATTGAGGCTTCCACCATCATCATTCATCAGGAAACATTCAGTTTTCTAGACTTGACATCAAGGGATGGCTTCATTTTAGGTATCACTGACTTGGCTACTTCTACAAGTTTGGAGGAAATTCTTGAGGGGGTATCCCTCCTCTATTCAGATCACACTTTGGAGAGTTCTCTTGAGTCTCCTCATCCCTTTGTCTTGACCTTGATTAGGAATCCAAAGACTATCTTGGAGGCACTTGGTTTCTCTTTAGAGATTTCATATCCAAGACTTCTTCCCTGTCATTCCATTCAGGATTTGAGGTTTCTTCAACATCTACCATTGGATTGGCTTTAGATTTCTTTCAGTAGTTTTGAGGACACTTCATTCAGGGGGGCTATCAAGTCTCTATCATATTCATTGCATTGTCATCTTTGGATATTGTTCAACATCAGTTTGTGCATGATCCTAGTTTGTCACCCTCTTCATTGTTTGGGTCTATGGAATCTTCATCATCAGGAAATGAGACATTTGAGCAGAGTTCAGAGACATCATCGACATCCATTTTCATCCTTCTTTCCTTCAATTCCTATTCAGAATGGGAAGCATCTCTACACTTGCATTTGGTTTTGTTTCTTTCGAAAGGGAGACAAGTTGTTTGTCGACATTGGATCATGTTTTGTCTTCAGACACTTAGCATCTTTGCAGGTGATCACATCTTCTGGGGGGGATATATTGTCTCTCTCTTTCCTCCCTATGGGGGGGCTATTGTATTGTATCCATGTGATAGATGGTGTACTTGGGGGGTATTTGGGAGTCCTCCATCCTTCCCATCCTATCTCACATATTTGCTTTTTTCATCTCTTTTTTGGAGAGGGGTTTTGTTCCCATTGGGTTTTTCCCTTTTCTCAGGTTGTGGGATATTTTTTGCATCTTTATCATGTACATGGGTACCTAACATGGCCTCATAGCCGGGACCCATCATCGATCATCTCTACATAATCATTGCATTTTCCTCCCTAAGTTGAACTTATGGGGAGGTGTTAGTGTAATTAAATTAATTATTACACTAGCATAAGTTAACTTAGGTCATACATCATTTAGTCCTAGGTTTCATTTTAATAAATCATTTAATAATGGGGTAATGTCCCCTTCCTTGTTTGTAGGGATAAGATTCCTTCTAGAAGATGAGTTGTCCTTCTAGAACTTATCTCAACATTTAATAATTTTCTAGATAGGCTTCACATGTTGTCACATGTTGTTAGATCATGACACATGGCAACATCTCATGCATCTTAGGTCTTCTCTCATGCCTATATATTTAGGCATTTTGTACATTTGTAATCAATTAATCAATCTTTGATCTAATGTTGTAGATCAATAGAATCTCTATGTGCATGCCTAGTTGCAACACTTTATGTGTGGTTGATTATCTTTCTTGGCAAAGGTCCTCCATTGAAGACTACAGCTTCAAGGACCCTGTGCATCCATAATCTCAACATGTTGCACGAACAAGTTAGTGTCCATTCGGGACAGGAAAATGTGCCTCCATAGGGCAACAAGAAGAAAGGGTTCCTGCCGAGGAGATCATGCACTTTCCCTTTTAATGTATGCATTTGCAGTTGGTTGTAATATGTGTGTTGTTCCAATCGCTTCTTGCTTTGATTTTAGAGTGTCTTTGTTATTTCATTTAGAAAATTTCATTTTTGTGACGAATATACTAATTTTGACAGTATATTGGAAAACACACTGTTCCTAGTTCTTTCAAAGGAATAAAGTGGAAAGGGTAATTTTGAAATCTGATTTTGAACGTGTATTTTCATAATTTGAATGAATTCATTGCATGCATTTGAATTTGATCATGCACTTTCCTTGCTAATTTTGAATTCTTTGCGCGAGTAAGTTAGTGTCCATTTTGGTAAGGAAAATGTGCCTCGACAGGGTAGCAAGAAGGGTGCCTGCGGAGGAGATCGTGCACTTTCCCTTTTAAAGTATGCATTTGTGGTTGGCTATAATATGTGTCGTTCCAGTCACTTTTTGCTCTGATTTTAGAGTGTCTTTGTGATTCATTTATAAAATTTCATTTATGTTACGAATATGCTGATTTTGACAGTATATTGGAAAACACACTGTCCCTGGTTTTTTTAGAGGAATAAAGTGGAAGAAAGGGTAATTTTGAAATTTGCTTTTGAACGTCTATTGTCATAATTTGAATGAATTTGTTGCATGCATTTGAATTTTATGTGATGTTAACATTCTTCATGTTGCAGGGCAAGGATGAACAAGGAAGTGGCAGGTAAGAAGAAATGTCGTTAATGAGATCGAGGCCTGATTTTATTGATTCTTGACACTAGCCTGCTCAATTTCTCAATTTCCTTCAACTTCTGTGAAAGAAGCAAAAAAATTAAGCCTCGATTATTAGCGAAATTTCTTGGTCTATCTGAATTTGAATTGTATTTATCCTCCAGAGGCTCATATAAATGTGTTACGAAAGTTGTCTACATTTTCATATAAGACTTTCATCTCTCCCCCTACTGATTCTCTTTCTCTACGCTTAGATCTAATGTTGCCTTTTCCTCGTTTCCATATCTTAATTGTTGAACATAGTCATTTATATTCATGGGTTTCTTACAAGTTGAAGGTGTTGAAAGTGCAATGGTCGAAGTAGAGGCTTCCCCAAACCCTCCTGCAAGAGGAATTGCCTATAATATTTTATTTGATTGTCTCCTCAATTGCACATAAATAGGCAATGTAGGAGAGGATGATAGATGCTAAAAATATTCATTTTCCATTTGGTATTTGATCGTGTAATTATTGAACAATTATGTTGTGGAATTACATTTTCTTTGATCATGTAATTATTGATCAATTATTATGTGGAATTATAGTACTTTGGTATGTTTGAAGACTACGGTCTTCTGCCAATAGTGGCATTATGTGATTGTTAAGTTGTATTGGTAATATTTCCATGAAGGCTCCAATCCCTTCGGGGTTTAGGGGATGAGGTCCCCCGTTTGTGACCTCACCAATTCATAGCTCTGGGTCAAAAGCATTTACTCTTAATTTAAAAAAATTTAAGAGAATGTTCTTGCATATTTCATGTAAAATTTCATTCTAAAGAATGTCAAATGCCATCAAATAATGGTAGGGAATGCCACCTCAAGTCTTATTATTTATGTCAAACTTACAAATCCATGTAAGCACATGCAACTAGCACTTCCTATTTTGTAGACTATAACAAAACAATGTATTCAAGTTGAGCTTCATTTTTTTTAAAAACCCTTACTTTTAGTAGAACACTCCATTCGAATATCTGTAGATATGTTTCAAACAGAAAATGCACATATTAGTTGCACGATGGAAAACACACTAGGTTCTGAGAAGTAGTTGCAAGATGGGAAAACATAGTGGCTTGTGACTCAATTCTCTTGTCTTTTTCAATGAGTGGTTTCTTTTATGAAAACTATAACAAAACACTGTTTTCAACTTTGCCATCCTATTTTTAAATAACCCTTTCTGTTTGGAACATAAAAAATGCACATATTAGTTGCACGATGGAAAACACACTGGGTTCTGAGAAGTAGTTGCAGGATGGGAAAACACAGTGGCTTCTAACTCACATCTCTTGTTTTATTGAATGGGGGCTTTCTTTTATGCAGACTATTATAAAATAATGTTTTCAACTTTGCCTTCATATTTTAAAAAAAACCATTACTTTCAGCAAAACACTCCATTTGAATATATCTTCTTTATGTTTCCAACACAAAATGCGCATATTAGGTGCACGATGGGAAACACACTGGGTTTTGACAAGTAGTTCCATAATGGGAAACACAATGGGTTGAGAATCACTTCTCGTGTCTTGTTGAATGAGCAGTTTCTTTTATGCAAACTATAAAAAAACATTGTTTTCAACTTCGCCTCCCTATTTTTTAAAAACCCTTACTTTTAGCAAAACACTCCATTCAAATATCTGTTCATATGTTTCCAACACAAAATGCACATATTAGTTGCATGATGGGAAACACATTTGGTTGTGAGAAGTAGTTGCACGATGGGAAACACAATGGCTTCTGACTTGCTTCTCGTGTCTTTTTCAATGAGCACTTTCTTTTATGCAGGCTGTAATGAAACACTGTTTTCAACTTCACCTTTGTATTTTATAGCAAAACCCTTACTTTCAACAAAACACTCCATTCAAATATCTTCTCATATGTTTCCAACACAAAATGCACATATTAGTTGCACAATGGGAAACACAGTGGGTTTTGAGAAGTAGTTGCAGGATGGGAAACACAGTGGGTTGTGAATCACTTCTCAAGTCTTGTTCAATTAGCGGTTTCTTTTATGCAAACTATAACAAAAAACTATTTTCAACTTAACCTTCCTATTTTTAAAAACCCCTTACTTTCAAAAAAATACTCCATTCGAATATCTGTTCATATGTTTGGAACAAAAATATGCACATATTAGTTGCACAATGGAAAACACACTAGGTTCTGAGAAGTAGTTGCAGGATGGAAAACATAGTGGCTTCTAGCTCACTTCTTGTTTCTTGTTCAATGGGTGCTTTCTTTTATGCAGACTGTAATGAAACACTGTTTTCAACTTCACCTTCATATTTTATAACAAAACCCTTACTTTCAGCAAAACACTCCATTCGAATATCTGCTCATATGTTTCCAACACAAAATGCACATACTAGTTGCACGATGGGAAACACAATGGGTTCTGACAAGTAGTTGCAAGATGGGAAACACGGTGTGTTGAGAATCACTTCTCAAGTCTTGTTCAATTAGCGGTTTCTTTTATGCAAACTATAGCAAAACATTGTTTTCAACTTCGCCTTCCTATTTTTAACAACCCCTTACTTTCAGAAAAAACACTCCATTCAAATATATGTTCATATGTTTGGAACAAAAAAAATGCACATATTAGTTACACGATGGAAAACACACTGGGTTCTGAGAAGTAGTTGCAGGATGGAAAACATAGTGGCTTCTGACTTGCTTCTCGTGTCTTGTTCAACAGGTGCTTTCTTTTATGCAGACTATAATGAAACACAGTTTTCAACTTCACCTTCGTATTTTACAAAAAAAACCCTTACTTTCAGCAAAACACTCCATTTGAATATTTTCTCATATGTTTCCAACACAAAATGCACTATTAGTTGCACGATGGGAAACACGATGGGTTCTGAGAAGTAGTTGCAGGATGGGAAACACAGTGTGTTGAGAATCACTTCTCAAGTCTTGTTCAATTAGCATTTTCTTTTATCCAAACTGTAACAAAACACTATTTTCAACTTCGCCTTCCTATTTTTTAAAAACCCTTACTTTCAACAAAACACTCCTTTCGAATATCTTTTCATGTGTTTCCAACACAAAATTCACATATTAGTTGCACAATGGGAAACATAGTGGGTTCTTAGAAGTTGTTGCGGGATGGGAAACACAGTGTGTTGAGAATCACTTCTCAAGTCTTCTTCAATTAGAGGTTTCTTTTATGCAAATTGTAACAAAATACTGTTTTCAACTTCACCTTCCTATTTTTTAAAAACCCTTACTTTCAACAAAACACTCCATTCAAATATTTGTTCATATATTTCCAACACAAAATGCACATATTAGTTGCACGATGGGATACACATTGGCTTGTGACTCACTTCTCTAGTTCAAGTGGGAGCTTTCCTGTTTGTTTTGTATCCACTACCTCATTACACAAATTCCCTCGTCCACCAACCTCGAATGCAGCTATTGGTGTGGCATCTTAAAATTTTATCGGTTGTGCAACAAGACCTTTCACTTTTGACCTATCAGTTGTGCGCGAACACCTTCCATTGTTGTCTTTGTTTTATGAAATTCCTGTCTTTTAGATTGCAGCTCTCTCCAAACAACATTAAGCTCCTCTTCTTTTCACTGTGACAACTTCATCTTGTGTTTTAATTCCTTTTCTAAGTGGTTAATTTTAGTGTTCGCTTGTTCTGCTCCACTTTGAGCATTTCCAGCTATTGTTTTTGCAGTGTGTTTATGATTAGAGTATGTAGATGTTTCTTTTCACAACCTCGTTAGGGAGCTTTTCATGTGTTTCCAACACAAAATTCACATATTAGTTGCACAATGGGAAACATAGTGGGTTCTAAAAAGTTGTTACGGGATGGGAAACACAGTGTGTTGAGAATCACTTCTCAAGTCTTCTTCAATTAGCGGTTTCTTTTATGTGAATTGTAACAAAATACTATTTTCAACTTCGCCTTCCTATTTTTTAAAAACCATTACTTTCAGCAAAACACTCCATTCGAATATTTGCTCATATATTTCCAACACAAAATGCACATATTAGTTGCACGATGGGATACACATTGGCTTGTCACTCACTTCTCTAGTTCAAGTGGGAGCTTTCCTGTTTGTTTTGTATCCACTACCTCATTACACAAATTCCCTCGTCCACCAACTTCGAATGCAGCTATTGGTGTGGCATCTTAAACTTTTATCAGTTGTGCAACAAGACCTTTCACTTTTGACCTATCAGTTGTGCGCGAACACCTTCCATTGTTGTCTTTGTTTTATGAAATTCATGTCTTTTAGATTGCATCTCTCTCCAAACAACATTAAGCTCCTCTTCTTTTCACCGTGACAACTTCATCTTGTGTTTTAATTCCTTTTCTAAGTGGTTAATTTTAGTGTTCGCTTGTTCTGCTCCACTTTGAGCATTTCCAACTATTGTTTTTGTAGTGTGTTTATGATTAGAGTATGCAGATGTTTCTTTTCACAACCTCGTTAGGGAGCTTTTTTTCCTCTTCGGATAAGACTTGCATGGATCCACCCAACTGATTCTCTTTTTCTGCACTCAGATCTGATATTTCCTTTTCCTTTTCATCCATTTCTAATTGTATTTGTTCCATGGAATTGCTAACTTCAACGATGCTTTCCTTCCTTCATTTGTTCAACACCACTTATAGCATCATCTCTCTCTTTCTCTGCTTGCATAAATTCATATGCAATGAAAAAAAAGCATGTGCAGTATTTGCAAGGGGAAAATGGAAATGCAGAAGGCGATTAACTCTAAAGGTTTTCTAATGCATATGAATTTGTGCAAGTAGAGAAAGAGAGAGAGGTGATGCAAAAAGTGGGATTGGACAAATGAAGGAGACCATTCTTGAAGTTAGCAATTGCATGGAACAAATACAATTGGAAATGGATGAAAAGGAAAAGGAAATATCATATCTAAGTGCAAAAAAAGATAATCAGTTCGGTGGATGCATGAAAGTCTTATCCGAAGACGAAGACAGGCTCCCTAACAAGGTTGCAAAAAGAAACATCTGCATACTATAATCATAAACACACTACAAAAAAATAGGTGGAAATGCTTAAAGTGGAGCAAAACAAGCGAACACTAAAATTAACCACTTATAAAAAGGAATTAAAACACAAGAAGAAGTTGTCACAGTAAAAAGAAGAGGAGCTTAATGATGTTTGGAGAGAGATACAATCTAAAAGATAGGAAATTCATAAAACAAAGACAATAATGGAAGGTGTTCTCACACAACTGATAGGTCAAAAGTGAAAGGTCTTGTTGCAGAACTGATAAAAGTTTAAGATGCCACACCAATAGCTGCATTCGAGGTTGGTGGACGAGGGAATTTGTGTAATGCGGTATTGGATACAGAACAAATAGGAAATATCCCACTTGAAATAGGATATCTACATAGAGGAGTAACAATTATCCCTTTAAACAAAATCCAATCCCATACCATTTCCTCCACAACTCAATAATCACCAGCCAAATTGTTGAGCATTAGAAACACAAGGCTGTGACTATCTCTTGTTGCATATGGAGATGGAATTGAACCACCCATGCCATTTTTATTTCATAGTGCATGAGTTTGCAACAATTCAGATGTTGCAAAGATGACATTTTATCACAAACCGTAAACTCTTTAACATACTAAAACATTTGGATTTACTGAGTCACAACCCACTGTGTTTTCCATCATACAATTGTTTTGTGCACTAGTCCTTATCATATGCATTAGCGTTTGGATTTTTTCATTATCACGATCTTGCATATTTATCATTTTCATACTACATGCATGAGTGCTTGTGCTTTATCTTAACTCTTGTATCTTGTCTCCATCAATATCATTATCTTTTTATATCTTTTCTTTTATTGTCACATTATGAGGAAGCTTGAGGATCTCTACACATTGTTGTGTACGAAGGAGAGTGAGGAATGGGCCATGAGTTTTTCTTCTGCGTATGTATCGAGTTAGTCCACCCTGTGATGATTACAAAAAGCATAACCAATAACAAATGGGGAATCATTCCACTCTATGACGAAAGAAATAATCACTTCATAGCCTTTCCATTCCATTCATTTCCATATGCTTTCCTTGCATCGCATCACTACATTGCATTCCTTTCTTCTTTGGATCCCCCTAGGTCATTCATATTTCTATATCTTGCATTTCATTTTCTACCTACAACTCAAAAATGACGAATGAATAGCATTTCCATTCCATTCATTTGCATATCCAACCTTCCATATCCTTTCCACCCATATCAAATACTTTTAGTAAGCCATTTATATGCCTTCCTTGCATCTAATCAATGTGTCACATTCCTTTCTTTGTTGCACCCACGTAGGTCATACATATTTGTAAATCTCGCATATCTTTATCTATGTACACCTCAAACATAACTTCTTGTATCATAACAACATTCACACCATGCCATACAAAGAACAATATGAAGGAAATATCAAGGTTATGCAATCAAAGATTGAGGGCTTGTAAGATAGATATCATAACATAAAGTTGTATTGAAGGGTTTTTTAAGGAATTATTTTTTCTTGCTTAGTTTTTTGTGTTTCCTTTTGTTTTGGTTTTCGGTTGTTGAAAAGAAATCAAATCTTGTTGTCATGTTTCATATTCTTTGTTATTGTTCGATGTAAATCTGTGAAATCCTCTTTGGACCCTTCTTATGAGTAGTTGACTTAGCTGTGATTAGTTTCTTCTAATCGAGTTCTTTAAACAAGTAATGATATAGCTAAAAGGTTTACAAAACAATTGCATCATGGAAAACATAGTGGGTTGTTGGTAACTTCTTATTTGTCTGCAGAGTGTAAGAAAAGAATGTTTTGAAGTTCATCTTCTTGTTTTATGACAACCCTTAGTTTCAACAAAATAGTCCATTTCATTATCTGTTCATAAGTTTCAAACACGAAATTTACAAAACAGTTGCATCATGGAAAACACACTGGGTTGTGGCTCACTTCTTATTTTTCTACACAGTGTAAGAAAATAATGGTTTGAAGTTCACCTTCTAGTTTTATGACAACCCTTACTTTCAACAAAACAATCCATTTCAATATCTATTCATATGTTCACCTTCTTGTTGCTTGAAGGAAATGGTGTGTTAATTTCATAAAAGATCTCCAAAACTAATCAAAACAACTTTGAAAGGTATCTAACACATATGATTAGTATTCTAGATGCAAATCACTTCAGTGGCAGTGTGTAGGGAAACATACCAGGTTTGCAAACTCAAAATTTAGTAGAAAATAACAAGAAATGTAAGAAAATTTATTTAGTTTCTTCTCTAAAGCCTTCAACAAGCACCTCCAACGAGTTCACCACATATTTATACCTCAAATGAAAACTTTGAATGCCTAAAACTGCTTGTACAATCACCTAACCCTTGGAATTCGATGATTTTACATTTTTTGCATTTTTACAAAATTGTCTTGACAACATTTTATCAAATTTGCAACATTTCTCCTAATAACCACATAATGACTGAAAACCACAAAAAAAATTATAAAATGGCCTCACATGGCCTTATTGAACATTATTATGACTATCTTGTTAGTTTTATGATTAGATGTAATGCACAAAAAAAAAATTCAAAAATCAACACAAGAACACAACAGATACCCTAGGAAAACCCTCCACTTGAGGGAGAAAAACCAAACAACAAATATATCTCTTATATATATAAATAATGGCAACAAAACTCTTTACAATGAGGCCTATCACAAGGCCAATATTCAACACCAGCAATGGTTGTAACAACAAACAACAATTTGCCCTTCCTTGAACACAAATTTGCACTTGAAGTAATTCACAATCTGCTTCTAGAAGAATTCAAACTCTTGTCTTGAACAAATTGCACTTGACTCTTGAAGAATTCACACTTGTAATAAGGAAGGAACTGAACTTTCTTCATGATGAAATGAGGGAGAATGAACTTCTATATATACAATGTTGCAAGGGAGGTTGCACCTCTTCAAGAAGTAGGTTGGCCACCAAAAGAAAAATATAATTCCAAATAATAGCTAGGTTGGCCACCAAAGAAAACACAATTACAAATAAATATTGATTACAAGGAAGGTTGGCCATCTTTAGAGATTAAATGTTGCCATTTATGTCTTCATTCGAGGCTAGAAGAATTGAGCCCGAAGCTGCTAAACATCAACATATCTACCTATCTAGACTCTTTTCATCAAATTGAGCAACAAGTTGCTTTGCACCAAGATTGCAGCTCTCTCTGAACAACATTAACATCCTCTTCTTTTAACTGTGACAACTTTTTCTTGTGTTTTAATTCCTTTTCTAAGTGGTTAATTACTATATTTCAATATGGATATTTGAAGGTGAAGAACATAAGACATATGCAATGCAATATCATAGGTACACTTAACAAGGTATAAACAAACAAGAACTTTTGAGTAGATAAAGGTCATGAACATTGAACCAATAGTAGGACACTCACCACAACATTTAAGTAAACCTATGGTGAACACTCTCTTTTCCATTATCAATTTTATTCCCAATTTCATCCATGAAGAACTTCGTCAACCTGTAGATCTTGTTGTTAGCCATAACTTTGATCCATGATTTCCATTTCTTTCATCAATGAATTCCATATCTTTGATCCATGAATAACTTCGTCAAACTATGCATCCATGAATTCTATATCTTTGATTGGCTATTTTGAGCATGATGACCTTCATCAAGAACGAGGAGGCCTAGGTTGTGTAAAAGTAGGTTTCCAACATGCTTTGCCTTTTCGAGAAGGCTCAAATTTGTGTCATAAGTTAGGCATAGAAAAAGATTGTGGCCAATAAGAAGCATGCTTTTTCTTCTATGCCAGTAAGGAAGCATCACCGAACATGTCAAATTTTTCAATTTTTTTCCCATGATTTGGTTGCTCTTAGCCAGTTTTATAATCTCGTCATATTCACACTTGGAATGAATTTCATTCGCAAAGGTCGTTGATCTATTTAACATGTAAACTGGGATGTCAATACTCCAATTCTTGAACTCTCTTTCCCAAGGGAAAAGCAAGTTTTTTGGTGCAATAATCAAAGGATTGCTTAAGCCCTTACAAAAATCTTATAAGTAGGCCTTTGATTATTGCTCCAAAAAACATGCTTTTCCCTTGGGAAAGAGAGTTCAAGAAGTGGAGTATTTCCATTCCAGTTTACATGCTAAACAGACCAATGACCTTTGCGAATGAAATTCATTCGAACTATGAATATGAAAAAATTATCAAATTGGATAAGAGCAACCAGATCATGGGAAAAAAATTGAAAATTTTGAGGCATTTGGTGATGCTTTGTGAGTGGCATATAAGAAAAAGTGTGCTTGTTATTGGCTACAATATTTTTGTATACCTAACTTGTGAGACAAATTTGAGCCTTTGTGAAGAGGCTAAGCATATTGGAAACTTGCTTTTACAAAGCCCTACCCTCCTCGTTCTTGATTAAGGTCATCAAACTTGAAATAGTTGATCAAAGAAATGGAATTCATGCAAAAAAGGTTAATTGGAAATTACACATTATAGTGTGAAGAACTATTTTCCACAATAACTTGAAAAAGCTTTTCACCACATGTTATTTGGTAAGGCCCAATTTTGTCAATTGCTGCTTGGGTAATAAAAAATTGAAGCTATCCTCAATGCCTGCTCAAGTTATGGCTAACAATAAGATCTACACGTTGAGGAAATTCTTCATGGAAAAAATTGGGAATAAGATTGATAATGGAAAAGAGAGTGTTGAGAATAGGTTTACTTAAATGTTGCTATGACTTTCATACTATTGGTTCAACGTTCATGACCTTTATCTACTAAAAATTTCTTGCTCATTCATACCTTGTTAATTGAACCTATGATATTGCATTGCATATGTCTCATGTTCTTCACCTTGAAATGTCCATATTGAAATACAGTAATGAAAAGTAATAAAGTAATTATAGTATTACAAAATACTTCTAATAAACGTTAATCAGGAGTAATACAAAATACTTTACAACACCCTGTGTTTTACAACTGTCAGTGGGTTGTTATTTTTACAACACCATATGTTTTACAATCCACAGTTTAACAAAACAGTAGTCAAGAATTAAACATAAATAAATAGTAATAAAGAGTGATAAAAAATACAGTAATAAACACTAATAAACAACAATACAAATTCTCATTCATTCAACTATAGTATTTTAAAAGACTAATGGAAAATCAAATTCAATGTTTTAGTTTCCATTTCTCATTTAACAAATCTTTCGACATCCTAATCAGATTCACTCTTTACATTTGTTGTCTTTAATTTTCTACCCTTATTGGAATGGCAAGGGCATCGTAAGCGAAGCCACTGAATAACCCTTTCATCACTTGACAGAACTGGTGCGAGGTGGTCAAGCAGTGAGTGTGGGGCAAGATACATCTCCCGTATGTCCTCTTCTATGTGTGGCTCAACAACATGACCATGTAATCACATTGCTTGGTCAAAAAAATGATCACCTTGATGTTGTATGGAGTTGCTAAATGTTTGTTGTATACACCTCATATATGAGGATGTTTGAGGTAATGAATGTGGGAAGATGCTACCAATGAGGTAGACACCCTGATCAACATCATATATTTCTAATGCTTCCTCAAGCTGAACGTGATTGACCACATGACTCCAAACATACTTTGCACACAAAATTTGAACTTGAATATGGTTTGTCAGTAGGTCCA
Organism: Sequoia sempervirens; assembly: GCA_007258455.2. NCBI lineage: Eukaryota > Viridiplantae > Streptophyta > Pinopsida > Cupressales > Cupressaceae > Sequoia > Sequoia sempervirens. The sequence goes on along the minus strand of VDFB02058242.1, from coordinate 180,932,909 downwards.
TGTAGTCTGACAGGAAATCGCATGCCACATCAACCTCAAAATATGGAAGTACAGGTTCGGTGGGCTCAAGAAATCTATTGATCTTGCGAATGACATCCTCCATCGTAAGACAATTGAATTTGAAGGCATGATACAGCCTCTCCATACTGAAGGGACTGCCATTGTCTTCCTCATTTTTGTGGGGAAGCTACCCAATGTTAATTCTTGAGTTCAACATTTTTGGTTGTGTTGTCAAAAAATAAGGGAAAAAAAGTTAGTAACAAATAGCACTGCAGGCATATAGAAAAAAAGCTGATATTTACTTCCAACTACTGATTCATTGACTACTTCACAACATAAATAAACATCGCAAAACATTTATGAAAAGAAAATCTCTTAGTTATATGAATACTATTTGTAACACTACATATTGGAAAACACAGGGTGTTACAAAAAACTGCAACCCGCTAACTCTTGAAATGTATTCCTTTCTTGATTGTGATATACTTCGCAAACTCATCCATTAACACACAAAATTCATTACCACATGTTTGTCCCTTTATCATTTGAAAGTATTCAATACATTCAAAACTCTATCTCTTAGCAGGTTGGAAAACACAATGTGGGATGTCAAATTGCACTGAATATTTACAGGTTGGAAAACACAGTGTGAGATATCAGTACATGCTTTTATGAATCTCCCACTTGAAAAATGACATGTACATACATGAATAATGAGAGTAACGATTATCCCTTTGAACAAATCCAATCCCATACCATTTCCTCCTATGCCATTTGTATTTCCTAGCGCATGAGTTTGCAGCAATTCAGATGCTACAAAGGGGACGTTTTTCAGTGAAGTGCTCTTCCTATGGTATGTACTTGGATTTTGTTTAAAGGGATAATCGTTACTCATGTATGTACATGTCCTATTTCAAGTGGGAAATTCATAAAAGTATGACATCCCACACTGTGTTTTCCAACCTACAAATATTCAGTGCATTTTGATTTGGCATCATATTATGAATTTGAAATCCACATTTTAGTCCATTGAAGAGTTGTAATAAATTTTTTTAGGTGAGTTTCATTGCAACCATATTGTCTATGTATAATGGCAAGTTGGAAAGCACTATGTGATATACAATGTACAACCCACTGTGTTTTCAATAGGGTTAAAATGTATAAAGTTTGTTATTGCCTTCCAACCCTACATACAATGTTGGGTATCAACTCAAAGTTGAATTCTTTTCATTTTGTTTGGGTAAAGTTTTTATTATCTCAGATTTGTAACTTAACCCATGTTGGCATTGTGGTTAGTTATTGTCAAGCTCTGTTCATATGATTACAATTGCTCATTTTCATTGTGTCAAGTGCTCGTTGTTCCTGTCATGGTTCAACTTTCTTTATCTTTGGCAACACAAGTTATACTTTCAAATATCTTTATGATATATTGTTATGTCAAGACAACAGGGATTTTTTCAAGGAAGCATTGATTAAAATTTGTTAAAAACATTTCAGTTTTGTAAATGTTACCTCTTAAGGGACATTTAGAGAAGAAAGTTACTTTTCAGTTTGAAAAGATACTCTAGTTCAATAATCCATAACATTATATATATATATATATATCCTTCCATGTATTCTTTTGAAAAGATGGTGAGAAAAAAAGAAGTATTATTCTCAGTTTAGAAATGACATTTCATTGATTCATATTTGAAATTTATTTAGATAGCACATTCAGTGCTTTGTGAAAATAATCAATTATGTTGTACTTAAACTTCTACATCTTAATCTTGAGTGATGTGAGATTAGAAGATGTTATAAAAAAACAAAAGCGATACTCTCTGTATCATTAAAACATTGATTGAAAATGTTGATATATAGCCAACGAAGCGTTGTAAACAACAAGTTCTGAGATAAAGCCAATGAGGAAAAAATTTTAGTGGTTTTTCTACCCCAAGAGGGTTTTCCACACAAGACAAATATGGTGTTATAGTCTCATTCATGTTTTATGGTTGTGAAGGTTTTTGAATTGCTTTAAAATTACTTATCTCAGTCTAATCATTGCATTCAATTCATGAATATGTTAATCATTGAAATATAAAGAGCATATATTGTTCAAATTCATTAAAGGTGAAAACTTATCTAAGATACTAACTAAAATAGTACTTTTGTATTAATGAAGTTTGTTGAGTTGGTTTTAAATGAATTTCCTCCTGTTATCATATTTGTTTCGTTATTTTTGTCTAATTTATTAATTATACTGATATTTTAATGAGTACATGTTACAACATATTGCAACAGCTGCAATATCGATTGTCATGGTATTCCATCACCACGAGGCCAGATTTATTTGAGGCATTTTATGACTAAAATCATTAAATAGGTTCTTTTGAACAAGCTACGCATGCTTGCAAACAGTTCACTGCCTTACTTCTATGGCTAAAAGCCTAAAATAGGTTCTTTTGAACAAGCTACACATGCTTGCAAAAAATCTATCACAACACAATAGTAAATATGGATTCTGATGGCTTCGAACACCATGCATAATAGTAAATATCCATTGTTGAAAAAAATGTATCCAAGCATAATTGAAAATATGGATTCTCGTTGCATTCCACCACCATCATCTTTGAATGCCATGACAAGCCATAAACAAACAATGGAAACAGTTCATTTCCTACTCTACGCCTTGTCATGGAATTCCAATCACCATGGTGTTGCAATGCCATGACAATCCATATGTACTATTGTGCTTTCGTACTAAACACTAGATGTTTTCCAACAAGCATATATATGCACAATAGGATTCCAAGTTGGAAAACATAGTGAGTGACTATATGTCTGCAAAAACACAGTGGGAACCCATAGATAAGCAATCATACACATAAACAGTTCATTGCCTTGTCTATGGTTTGTCATGGCATTCCAATCACCATGGTATTGCAATGCCATAACAATCCATATTTACTATCATGCTTTCATAGTAAACACCCGATGTTTTCCATCAAGCATATACATGCACAATACGATTGGAAGTTGGAAAACATAGTGTGAGGTGAGTTTATGTCTGCCAAAACACAATGGCAACCCATAGATAAGTAGTCATACACAAAAAAAGTTCATTTCCTTGTCTATGTAAATCAACCTTTATATAGTATTGTCCACCTTATCTTGAAGAGTATGCAATCAATCAATCAAGTTGACTAAGATCCATTCATGGCATCTATCATTGTCCTAAAGCAATGCAGATCCATCGTAAATTGAAAAATTTACAATGTACAAAGTAGCAAATTTGACCTCTTAGGACCTGAAATAATACCCTTATGATACTAGTCACAAAAAAAAATCCATTAACTTTGTGCTATGCCTTAGGTTGGAGATGTCATACACTAAGCCTCCATGATTCTTCTTTAGAACTACAAGTCGGCTTAGATTGAACCTGCTTGGATAATTCTTCATTGTATTGAGGGATGTTTGAAAAAATCCTATTATGAATGCTTCAAGGACATACATCATAGTATGAACCACGTGGCTAATCAATTGGATATCAAAGCCGATATGAGAACCTACGTAGTTGAACGCTTCAATTGGTTACTGTTCAATTGGGACTGTTTCAGTATATAGTTTTCTCTTGCTTTAGTCCCATTTGGTATGTGACAGATTTCTTGTTCTTTCTATTTTCATTTTTCCCTTCTTTGGAGGGCTAATATATATGTTACTTAGTTGGTTGCTATCTAGTTGTACTAGTTATGGCTATTATTTGAGGATAGCCATGGTTCTTTGTATTTTTCTCAATGACTTTAATTCAATAAAAAAAGAAAAATTGTGCTATGCACTTCTTGAAATAGACAACTTTCGCCAACAAAAATTATGTAACTTTAGAATCAAACATATAGAATTAAAAAATGTAGTAATATGTATTATGACAATTATATAACATAAATCCATTAAGTTAGTACTACAACAACCCAAACCTAATATCAAATTGACCTTCCATTACACAATTTTGTAACAAGTTATGTCCTCAATCATAACCACAATTATACTCTACATCGCTGTTGTACCATCCATATCACAAGAAACTCATTTCTATGCCAAAAGATAAAACAAGGTTATCATATATGACAAAGGCAAATGGAACTTATATTTCAGAGATTTCTTCTCTCAAGCTGTGGAAACCTACTTTTCCTGGCATGTAAAATAAGGCCATAATTGGGAATCAGTAGCATGTAGCAGTATAAAATGGTCAATATTTATTCTAGTGTGTACCATCGCACATGGACATATTGGATATGTGTATTAAGTTGAAGATTAGAAATACTTGTAGATTAACCTAGTTTGAGCTTAGCATGCCTTTAAAATCAAACTCCATATCGATACAACAAAGCAAGTACATTATAAGCTCTGATGTCAAACTTGCATATTTGTATTCCTGATTTACAAATTTCTTCTAGTAGTTGAAACATGAAATATGCAACAAATGGTGCATTGTTTGGAAAAGAGAGGGAAGAAAATTATTTAAAATAGTTAATAAATGCACTTGAGACTAGTTCCTACGATCATTTTGCATACATGGCACAAAGAGGAAATAACAATATCAAGAAAAAACAATGTAAACTAACCCTATAAAACGACAAATTTATTTCAAAAGTCTAATCATTTCATTCTAATGCAAGAAATGAATTGGAATACTGAAGACAATCTTTGAATTTTACCTAGGAGGATATGGGTTGCTTCCTAATCCTCAGCCCATAAAGTTCCAGAGTTATTACATAAATCTAATAGTAATACTAATCTTGTCATTCTAATGCAAGCAATAAAACAAACAATGAAAATGGTCTCTCAATCTTAACTAATCACTATGGGTTACCTTGCAGTCTGCAACCCCCAAAATAGAATAAAAAAGCAATAGAACAAAAACATTCAAGTACACAACAAAGAATACACTTCTAACAATGATTATGGTATGATGCATGGAAGCTTACACAACACAATGTGTAATGGATTCTCGTTGTTAGCTTTAATGAAACCATAGACCATAAAATATCTACAACACTCTGAAGTAAATGGTAAAATACATATAAGATAATGGATAGTGTGATTGCAAGTTGGAAAACACGGTGTGAGGTGAGTATATGTCTGCCAAAACATAATGGCATGCCCTATATAAGCAATCATAAATGGAAACAGTTCACAAACAATCCCATTCCAATCACCATGGTGTTCGAATGAAATGACACTCTAGATCTACTAATATGCTTTGATAGAAAACACACAATGTTTTCCAACAACCATTTACATGCATAGTGATTGGAACTTGGAAAACACAGTGTGAGGTGAGTATATCTCTCCTAAAATAAAATGGCATGCCATAGATGAGCAATCATACATACAAAAATTTGATTGCCTTGTCTATGGCTTGTCATGTCATCCCAATCACCATGGTGTTGCAACACCATCACAATCCAAATCTACTATTATGCTTTCATAGTAAACACATGATTTTTTCCAACAACCATATACATGCATAGTGTGATTGCAAATTGAAAAACACAGTGTGAGCTGAGTATAAGTCTGCCAAAACACAATGGTAAGCCATACATAAGCAATCATACTTACAAATAGTTCATTGCCTTGTCTATGGCTTGCCACCACATTTCTTTGAGGTTATTTTCAAACTGTTCACTACCTTGTCTCTGCTATTGCTTACTATTATGCTTACTAATATGCTTTCATAGAAAAGACAATGAACTGTTTGAAAAAATGCGTCAAACAAATGTGGCCTCTTGAAATGCCATGACAAACAAATACAATTTAAAGTTGCAATTATCACTCCAATATGAATGAAATGGAAAACCCTCGTGGGTGTTTATAAAACACTGCCTTTCATTACATTCCTAAGGTCTAAATAACAAAAGCTTGTAAAGACATTCATTTTGTTTTCTAAAATTCTAAGATGCAAAACACTGGGTTTTACAAAACCCTAAACCCACTTAAAGTTTAAAAACAATTTACAAACAAAAACCCTCATTACATTTTAAACCCCTTTACAACTAACAACGCAAATCATTACAAACCCCTCAACTCACTTTTTGCAATCTCCCCTTGCTCTGTAACCTTTCACTTGCAACTCAATGGGTGTTTTAATAACAAAATATTTGAACAAAAACACAACTTTAAATCCACATTTCATTACATTCCCATGGTTTTAATAGGAACACATCAAATAATACAAAAACACATAAAACAATACATAAAAACCTTCAACATAGCATCCAGTCAATTAGAAATACCTCACCTCAACTCGCTTGGTCCTCTCCCTTGCCTATGGTGCGGCCTTGCTCTCTGACGTTTCGATTTCAACCTGCAAAACGAGAATACTAGAAGCACATAGGGTTTTCCAAGTGAACAGTGTGCAACAATTTAAACTGCATCACACATCACCCTTTGGACTTCTCATGCTAATAGTTACCTTCTCGCACAAGGCAAAAAAATGGTAGTGTATAAAACAATAATGTATAAAATGGCAGCGTATAAACCGCGACAGGACACCTCCTCGCTTCTCGTGCCCTTTCCTTTGGTTGCTATTGGTTGTCATTTCCATCACTTTTATCATCTATTTGGCAAGCCCCGCACTACGCTGTCTCTTCATGTTATCTATGGTACCATGTATGTTGTTATGTATGTTTTCATGCATTTTTGTATGTACATAGGTACTTTTTGTCTAGGAGTTAGCCGGTTCCCCCTTTTTTTACCTCTCTATACACCTACTCCACCTCTTCATCATGAGGTAGTTGATGGAAATAGAGGGGAAACATACTACTTTAATGGTGCAACAGGAAATTGTCTTACATCTCCTTCCCCATGCCACCTCTCCTATACTTTCCAATAAATGCATTAGTAAAACAAACCCACACATAACCTTACCTCCTTATTTGTACACATGCCTACCTCTCCAAGGAGTCTACTACATTAAATTCTATATAATAACTAGTAATTGCCTACCAAACAAGCCCATACACAGCCCATGTCTTCCATCACAATATAAATATAAATGTAATGCCCCGCCATGAAACCCTAGAGGACAACACACAAACATATCGTGAAGGGAAAATCGCAATGTTATAGGGCACTCACAAGTGAGTGATGTGACCTTGTTCCCCTTCACCAAAATACATCAATGCACGATAATTAGATTCTAAAATCATGATAAGAACATACATCAAAAATCACATAATACTCATGACAATAATAACCCACTCAGTCAAATAAACCATAAACTAGTCATGACATATACATAAACATCAATGATTCAACAGTATCAACTATCATCATAGTAGTGAGTCCAGCATTGAGCAATGTATCATAATGTCTAAATACAACAAGTCACTATCAAAAGGAAAAAAAAACTGAGAGGCACTACAATAAAATAAAAACATAATATTTAATACCAAGATTTGTTCACAATGTGACAATTATGCAAAGCCCCCAATATGGATCCAAGTGATATTCAACTAATATGATGAATCATCATGATTATATTAATTTTGACATCAATCTCAATTAGACATGCCATGTCTCAATAAGACTATACTAAATTGTTTAAACTTTAAAGAGAAAACTCAATAGTTATAAACTTTCTCTAAGAAAGGTTGATATTTTAGCAGACTTTTGACAACGCCATATCAATTGGATCGACATCCAACACATTTATCCAATATTCATATATTCCTAATCTCTTAATATCCTTTATAATCTAGCAAAACCCAATACCTTTTAAAAATATTCTTAGTTCACAAAATATGGAATGTTCACCCTAGCCACATAATGTACTTTTGAATATTGGAAGACGTATATTCATTGTTACAAATTGGGTTAAGCATAGTCAATGTTTGAGTCATACTCAAGATAATTTGCAACATTATGCTCATGATATCTTCATATAAGGGTATGTGTTCCTTAATATTAGTAATAATAATATTCTTAACCTTTTAATTTAATTTAACCTATGGTGTAACCTATTATCCTTTTAATAGCTTAGTTATTAACTAGATAATATTTGCACTTGACATTGTAGCTGACTACTTTTTATAATTGCATATACCTAACATGCTAGGATACCAACCATATCATTTAATGTCTTTTAATATAGATACCGATATATGGAACTCGTGTTTAAAACTCATCCACTAACCTTTACTTAGACTTATTAAACAACTTCATATAAGATACCATTGTCATAGTCTTTAAAACTATTATCCTCAAGATAGTGGAAACAATGTGTTTGTTAGACCATCATACGAAGATACACCCAATGAATTTGGTAATACTAATAGTCATAAAGACCATATTGATCCTCCAAAATTAGAGGTTAACATACTTCTCATAAGAATAGGTCATCCTATGTCAAACTAATTATTATACTACGAATTATACACTAAGAGGTTTATAAATTTTGAAGTATGATAATCCATGTGTTATATTGCATTATAGTGGCATTCTTATTATCACATTGAATAAGCATGCGATGAAAAACATATATGTATGCACCTTCTTAAATAAGATGACTTAAATCACACAACTCAAACTAGGGTTAACTCATGCTTTGCTACTAACCCCTCTAGGAAATCAAGTACACTTATCTCATAACCAAGTATGAACATTCCATTGAAATATATTTTAGGATAATCAGATCTAGTTAGTTTCATGGTATTAACCTATGTTCAAATGACACTATGATGTGGTACAAAGAGAAGCAATTAGCTAATTTACTTTCCATTGCATGTCTATGAATAATCAATTGTATATTAATTTTTGTGATTCACTAAAAGGCCTTTAATATATAGACATAAAAAATGGTGTTGTAATGCTTATCTATAGGTGGGACCTCATAGATGTATTTTGTGCTTCCATGCATTTCTTTCCAAACTTGTATACCTAAGAATTTTCTTCCTTGCTACTACTTAATGTCGTGTTTTTTATTTTGCATTCTCACATGTACTTAATTTTTTCAAAATGATTTGTTATTCCTTTTACTCAATTGTCTATAAGCATGTGCATGAGGACCCATATTGAGATTCCCCCTTTCATTATCTCTTATTTAAAAATATTCGATATTTTGTGGATATTCCCAAACCATACCATAATGAGAGTGGAATGAGGCCTACAATCTAAATACTTATTGATAAAATATGTATTGCTTAGGATTCTACATGCTAAAATTTATTTATAAATCACCTCAATCACCATATGGATTCAAATTGGAATTTTCTTTTGTGGTAATCATTAGCGTAGGTTGTAGCCTAGAATTATCTTGAATCTTGCTAGTTTTATTGATGCAACAAGTTTATAGCTAATTGTTATATTTGACAAAATATATCTTTAGTGAGTTGATTATATAGTCCAAAATAATTATTATTCTTATTCTTAATGGCTATTTCTACTTATTTAAGTAGAATTTTAATAAATATTTCTAATACGCCAACCCTAAAAATGCTTGAAAACACACTAGGTTTGGTCTAAGTAAGTGGGCTTGATCTAAGCTTAGAGGGAGTTATATAACCCCCAAGGGATAGATAAAAATGTCATATATTGAACACATTTATGTGGATCCTATATTTCATAGCCTCTTCTACTCCTATCTACATGCCATATCTCCTTTTTGAAAGATGATAGAAGCAACACAAATGAAAAAAAAAATAGTTGAGTGTTATGTTTCATATTTTGACTAGAGGGAATCCTCTTACAAACTATCTAGAATATGCGATTTCTTTGTCTTTTTTACATTCTCAACTTTCAAAATGCACAAGGTTAATAAATAGTGGTTGGGAATGGATTTAAATATTTGTATCCTTTGAATTGTATAATAAGTTAATTAAATTGGAAATATTTTTAGGATTAGAGACATAAAATAGTAGTCATGGTTAGATAAATAAAAACCCTTGGGTGAAAATTGTTGTTTAGTTGAGATATTCTAATTGGTCTTTGTATAAACCCTAATACTTTGAAGGCACACGCTAGAGCAATTTTATATGATAAATGCACCTATGAGTTGGTCACTCTCTTAATTTTATTTAAATTTCTAGATTTAATCATTCAAGTCTTAGGTCTTATCCTGAGGACTTGATCCCATCCTTCCACATAGTCAGCCTTAAGGGAATACATCTTCAAACTATTCCCTTAGGTTGTCTCATCAATCATGGGAAGCCTCCATACTAGAGTGGGTGGATTGGATTTCATCACACTCAAACTTGTTCTCCTCTCCTTGCCATGTTAGTGGCATGTTTATTATAATGTCACGCATGCATCCTCAAGTGCACACGTAGGCATCACATCTTCCAGATGCAAGTAGAAGTCAATGTTGTTGTATTATGATTTAAAAAACTATAAAAAATGGTCTTTTATGTTCTATTCAAGTGGGCACAACAAGAATTATATTGAAACTTGGATAGAAAACCTAATCAAAAACTATATTTAGACCTTATCCCCTAGCTAAATATAATTGAACTCTTTATGTAATGTGACAAGTAAATTGTAAATTAGATAAGGTTAAGAAGTGCTTATATCTTTGATTCAACGATAGAATTAACCTAAAGTGAGTTATAAAGAAAATTAGTTTATAGATTCCACACAACAATTAGACATGATCCCACCTACAATCTTATTTAATACAATATTTTTTATCTCTTGGTCACTTGCATCTAAATAGTTCACCTTTACTATGACAACTAAATTATGGACAAACCTAGATACTAAATAAAATCTTTAGGAGGCTGAGTCAAGCACCATGTTTCAATAAAAAAATTGGAAAATATAAAAAGCATGTACCATTCAACTCTAAAACTGCATATCACTAACAATTTAACATTAATATATTTCCTTTTTTTTTAAATATTAATAAAAATCACAATAGTGAGAAAGACTATAGAATAACTTATAATTACTCTATATATTATTTAAGTTGTAAAAAAAATTATCTCTTTGATAATTGTGTTAGTATAAAAATATTTATTTGATTATTTAAAATCAAATACACCAAAAATACATATAGTATTTAAAATACATTTTTTTTATGTTTGGGCTTTAAAACAAAATTTCAAATCATAATAAAAATTATTATAATTAAAACTATTATACAAAAAATATCTTATAAGGAGCATTCTTAATAAAGTATTTTCATTGGAAGGAATCCCAAATTGTGAACATTTGAAAAAATACTGAGTTTTATTATATCTAATTATAGCAATTAAGTATATACTACTCAATTTGGTAATAATTTTTTATTCTAATTTCACTTTTGCAATCACAATTTTATTATTATTATTTGAATCTCATCATGTATGTAACATGAATTAGTTTAAATATATAAAACATTATTTATAATTAAATAACAAAGATTTATAAATAAGATTCTCTTAACTTCAAAAATATTTCAATTCAATTATTTTCTATTAACAAGGTCAACCACGTAAAGATGGAAGCTCACAAAACAACATCACATAAAATATAACAACACAACACATACATTTTATTTTATTTTATTTTTAAATTACATACTACTAAATATACAACATAAAAGTGATGGTTATAATTAGTTATATTTTGAAAAATATTGTGATGCATTGATAAAATCTAAAAATTAATTTGAGGTTTTAAAAGCTATTAGTTATGTCATTTGCAATAATTTTGATATGTGATGGTCAAATAGATAATGTCTTTAGTTATTTACAAGAGGTTTTATAATGTGCAAGAAATTTGTAATTTATAATTATGTTAATATGTGGTGGGTCAAAATACACATTTTATAATTATGTAGATGTTATGTCATGTGAATTGAATTCATAAATTGAGTGAGTTAGTTAGTATGTTTAAAATGTATTAATATGTGACAATTCAAAATGTATATTTTATCATTATGATGGTATGATTATGTCATGTGAATTGCATCCGCAGTGTCAATTCGTGACTAACTTTTAAATGTTGTTTTCATAAGGGTCATTTACGATTGTCCACTGTGAACCATTTTATGAAGTGACTTATGCTATGATTCACAAATGATAAATTTATTTATAAAATTATGATTTATAATTTTAATGTTAACATTAAAATAAATAAATTCTTAAATAAAAAAAAAAAAACTTTAGCCAAAAAATAAAAAATGCAAGGGACACAAAGGGACATACCATAAAGAATGGCCTTGGCCTATTGACCATTCTATAAGCTATCAAAAAACTACACAACCTTAAGGAATGGCCATGGCCAATGACCATTCCCTTCAATCTTTGAAAGGGATTTTTAGCCCCCTCAATTAAATTTTTTCTTATTGAACATTGTTTTTTACATTTTACAAAGCTACTAGGTTAATGTAATTAACAAAAACATTACTAAAGAAATAGAAAATGAACAATCCCATCCCTGTTACTTTGAATCCACACCAACAACTTCACTCCTACGCTTGATCCTATCATGATGGTGAAAAGTAACTAGCCGAAAAAAGTTTCTTAACTCTCTTTGGGATCTTTTTTATCAAATTGCTTAGCAACCTACATGTTCAAAGAGTAACTAGGTATAACTAGAGTTTTTTTTCTTACAACATGCTATAATTTGTAGTAAGAATCAATATTTTGTATTGGTTAGATTACTAGGTTTGGTTGTGATCTTGCACTATCTGCTTGAATTGTGTGTAACCTTACCTCCCAATCATTACCAATTTGACCACAAATCAATCATCATAATGCAATAAATATTGATATTAGGCTTAAAGAACATTGTGAGTTCCCTACATCATAAAATAGACAATGCACATAGCTCTATAACTATCTATAAAATTCAATTTAAGATGCTAAAAGATTCACAAAGGTAGAAAACCGTTTTGAGTTTGAAAAGTCCCAATTATATAAGAACTGAAAAATCATGCAAAGTATAACTCCTAAAGTTCTTTCAAAGAAACTACACATTATTTGATTTCTACCATTTTTTATGAGGTGAGAAGGAAGTAATATGTTTTGATAAGTGTCTTCCATTTAATGTTTATCTAGGTCCAATTTTTCATTGTGGTATAATTTGAAATGTATAAGCTTTGACACAATTTTAGTCTTGGACCTCTCATTCTTCTACAAGGTCTTCCATTATTCTTTGTCACGATCTTGTATAATTTTATATTTAGCTATTATTATTTCTTGTTTGTTCCATTTCTCTTCAACAACCTACTAATCAAAGGTATGGTCTTTGAGATAGGAAATGTATAGTAAACAAAGGGACAATAAAGTGGAATTGTTATAACATGTGGTTCTAGGAATAAATATTATTTATTACTGGGTAACTAATTTCTGTATTATTATTATAAGGTGGGAAAGAAATAAAATGGTTAAATCACTAGTAGAATTTGGCAAATAAATGACTACGTGACTAAAAAATTTAGTCACAACAACTAAAGATGACTAAATTCTACTCATTTTTTGCAATGCAACTATAAATGACTAAATAAATGACTAATTTGATCATCGCGTAAAAAGGACAACTAAATAATTAGTGACACAAATAAAAATGACTAAATAATTAGTCATACAAATAAAAATTAGACAATATGATATTAAAGTGGATAATTACAAAATATATTTTGAATTGAGGGAGTGGGTTGTATTATATTATAATATAATAATAATATATTATATTACAATACAATATTATATAATATATTATAATATAATATGATATTATATAATATAATATGTATTATAATATATGTATTATATAATATTATTATATATATTATATAATAATATAATATAAATTGTAATATTTAATTATATTATTATATAATATAATATTATTGATATTATAATATAATATTTATATTATAATATAATATAATATAATATTTATAATATAATATAATATAATATTTATAATATAATATAATATATATATATTATATTATTATATAATATTTTATTATAATACATTTAATATTATATAATAATATAATACTATATTTATGATGCTGATGGCCTGCGAATGTCTCTGCTCAAGCCGAGCTAGGGCTCTCGTGCCCTAGCTCGCTTCTAGTTTTTTTCTGCTTCTGCGCGATTTGGGGGGGGTTTTTTTGGCGTTCTTGGGGGAAAGAATCTTTTTCTGGTTGGTCTTGTTGACTGAGGAGGTTGGCTGGCGTGTTCTTCTGCTTCTGGAGCCGCCTGGTGTGTTTGGGGTGCGTCTCCACACGCGTGGGAGGTTGGTTTAGGGTGTGGCCGCGGATCTGTGGCTGGTTTTTATGCATTTCCTTGTTGGTAAGGGTGGATCGGGGGCTGTAGGAGGCTCCCTTCAGCACTACGTCTCTTCTTCTTTTCTGGTGAGAGTGTGGGAGAGCTGAAGTGGCCGATAGTGCAGAGCTCGGGAGGTGGAAGTGGTAGGGGTTTCGTCCCATTATTTCTTTTTGTGGGTGTATGCATTGGAATAGGGTTTGATGGCTTTATCCAAAGGAGAAGCTTATGGGTTTCTCCTGATTTAAGTTTCCGTGCAACATTTTGCTCGATGTCCCCAAAGGATGGGATGTCAACCTTTAATAACAATTTATTCGCTATGGACTCTGGGTTGGATAATGTAGGATTGTCCTCTGGTTCACGGATCACAAAGGTCAATGGTTGTCTAGAGCGGTGCAAGGTGAGACCAAAATTTGTTGTTCCGCCTGATCTGATTGCTGAAGATATTGATTACTACTCAAATCATTCCTTATATTGCAATTTTTTGGGGATGAGGGTCTCACTCCAATTTTTGGAGACTTGGGCTTAGAGAACGTGGGAGCCGGTGGGAGAAATGGAGTTAATGTTGTTGGCTAACAACTACTTCATGGTCACTTTTAACTGCATAGCGGATCGCAATAGGGTGTTTGAGGGAGGACCTTATTTTCATAATAAGGTGGGGTTGTTTATCAAGCCTTGGCATGCAGGATTTAACCCCACTGAGGAGCTTCCAAATCCCGTCCCAGTGTGGGTTCGTTTACCTCGCCTTCTAGTGGAATGCTGTCGGGAGGATGTGTTGCTTTTACTGGCTTCGTTGCTTGGAAAACCAGTTGGAGCTTCGTCACAGACCTTGGGGAAAAAGGTAATGACTTTTGCAAGAATTTGTGTTGAAATTGACCTAAGTAAGCCTCTGCTCGATGCAATAGATATGTGTGTGGGTTCTTATTCTTGGGTGCAGCAACTGGATTACGAGACCCTTCCTTTCCGCTGCAGGCTCTGTCGTGAATATGGTCACTTGCTGAGAAAGTGTCCAAGATACAAGTCGGTGGATACCCAGCCTTCTCAGCCTTCTAGGGAGCCTCCCAGGGCGGATAAGGGGAAGGGCAACGATCTTACTATAGGGGTAGATAATGATGGTTTTGTTCCTGTCAAGGCTCAGAATAGGAACAGGGGGCAAAAGCGGCCTTTCAGCGAAAGGCAAGAAGAGGGCACTTTTAACAAGTTTGAGGTTTTGGACGACCTTAGTCATCAGGAAGTTAACCTAGGTTTGGTAAACTTGGAGCAGGGGATTGAGGGGTTTGCTCAAGAGGGACCTGCTCTCGACTCTTCTATGGAACCACAAGGTGATTCTGGTGTGCTCACGGATGTTGCTATGCCGACAGAAGGTGTGGAGGCTCCTGTTTCTTTGGCCATTATTCCAGCAGTGGGGGAGGTTTCTTCTCCTCTTGGGCAAAGTGCAGATCTGGATTCGGCTAAGAAATCTAAGCCTCCAAAATTGGGTATTTTGCAAGAAGATATTAAGAAAGGTGGGGTAGAGAAATTGGCCAAACTAGGTAGAAAGAAGGATGTAGAAAAGATCAAATTGACAGGAGAGAACTTGGTTGAGTCAGGGTCAGTAAAGACTCTGGATTCCCACTTTTCGAGCCCCTTGAAATGATAGTTCTTTCATGGAATGTAAGGGGCTTGAACAGCGGCCCTCGACAAAAAGCGGTTCATGATTTAGTTAGAAAGCATGGTCCTGATGTGTTTTTTCTTCAAGAGACTAAGTTATCGGTTGAGAGTATGCTTGACTTGGCACCTAGGTTATGGAGGTGTGGTGAGTGTCAATGTATCGGTGCTCATGGTTCTTCTGGGGGTGTGGCCTATTTTTGGAATCCTCAAAAAATTTGACCTCTTTGGTGGGTGTCTTCTAAATCCACAATGTCTATGATTGCTTCTAGCTTTGAGACAGGGGAGGTTATTCTCTTTTCTAATATTTATGCTCCTACTGATATCCGGGGTAAGCATGATATGTGGTCTCATATCAGGTTAGTCCGATCTATGGCACCTTTTCATCCATGGATTATGGCTGGAGATTTCAATGCTATTTGCGAGTTGGCTGAGAAGCGGGGTGGTTTTGGGAGGCTGGAGCCCTCTGCTTTGTTGCTTCGGGATAGCATCAACTCTTTAAATCTTGTTGATATCAAGCCTAGTAATGGATAGTTTACTTGGAACAACCGTCAAGTTGGGGATTATTGCATCGCAGAAAGGCTGGATCGCTTTCTGGTGTCCTGCTACTGGGTTGGGGGGATGTGGTCTTCCCGCTCTGAGATCTTGGATTGTAAAGGTTCAGATCACTGGCCTATCAAGCTTGTCATTGATTCGGCTTGTGCTCTGTGTACGCCTTCTTTTAGGTTCCAGCTCATGTGGTTGTGTGACCCTTCTCTGAGGGATTATGTGGCAGAATGGTGGAGGAGTGGTAGACCTGCTTATGGGATGGCAATGTATATTTTTTCCAAGTGTCTTCAACATGTTAAATATCAGCTTAAGCACTGGAACTCTCAGTGTTTTGGGAATGTCTTCCAGGAAAAGGTAGTGGCTTAGGAAGAATTGGATAGTATCACAAGGAGGTTAAGGGAGTTTGGTGTGACACCTGAGCTTCTTTAGGCTGAAGCACAAGCTGTGAGAAACTTGGAGGAATGGGAGCTGAGGGAAGAAATATATTGGAAACAGAAGGCTCAAATAGTTTGGCTTCAGGAAGGGGATAAAAATACATCTTTTTTCTTCAATTCGGTGAAAGCACGGAGGCATGGAAATTCTATTTTTGGTCTTGTGAATGATGGGGGAGAACATTTGTCTTCCTTCCCTGAAATCTCTAATGAGGTAAGACAATACTTTGCTTCTCTCTTTAGGGAGGACTCGCAAGGGGGGTCTCCTGAGGAGGCTTAGGTTCTTTCTTGTATTCTGCATCTTGTGTCTAGGGAGCTGAACCAACAGCTTATGAATGATATCACTATGGAAGAACTTGAAGGAACTGTGTTCCAGATGCATAAGTTGAAGGTGCCAGGTCCTGATGGCTTCCCGATTGAGTTTTTCCAAGAATTTTGGGATATTATCAATTTGGATCTCCTGGAGGTTGTGCAAGAATCTCAAAGGAACAAGTAGATGCTAAGGGCTTTAAATTCTACTTTCCTTGCTCTTATTCCCAAGTGTGAGGGGGCGGATAGGTTAAGCCAATTTCGTCCCATTTCTCTTTGCAATGTCATCTATAAAATCATCTCTAAGGTAATTGCTGACAGGTTGAAAAAGGGTCTTGAGGAGTTGATTTTTGAAGAACAGAGTGGTTTTGTTGCAGGCAGACAGATTCTGGATGGGATTGTTATTGCAACTGAAGTCATCCATTCTATGGCCAGCTCCAAGGAAAAGGCAATGTTTATCAAATTGGATATGGCGAAGGCTTATGACAGAGTTCGTTGGTCCTTCTTGTGGAAGGTTCTTGCTGCTTTTGGGTTTGCGGCGGAGTGGATTCAATGGGTTAAGAGTTGTGTCACCTCAGTCTCTTTCTCTGTGCTTATTAATGGGAATCACTCTGAGCTATTCGGTGCTTCTAGGGGCCTTTGTCAGGGAGACCCTCTCTCTCCGTACTTGTTTATCCTCCTCGCTGAAGGATTGGGGAGATTGCTTAGAAGGAACGTGGAGATGGGTAGCATACAGGGTTGGTAGTGGGGAGGTAATTTACCTCCACAGTCTCATCTTCAATTTGTGGATGATACTGCTCTGATGGGTATGGCTACAATGCGGGAGGCTTCTAATTTACGTAGAGTGTTGGATGTTTACTTGGTTGCCTCAGGCCAACAAATCAATGAGGATAAGTCGTCTATTTTCTTCTTCAACACTCCGCGCCCCATTCAGAGGAGGATTGTTCAAACATTGAGGTTTCAGATTGAGACTCTTCCTTTGACCTATCTTGGTTTCCCTATCTCGGTGGGCAGATTGCCTCGGGAGTCATGGCAGGGCATTTTAGATAAATTTAGGGCAAAGGTTAATCACTAGACTCACCGGTGGTTATCCTTTGCTGGTCGTGTTCAACTTATCAAGTCGGTGGTACAAGCTTTGCCCATTTACAGATGCATGCTACAGGTTGCCCCTTTGGGTTTTGTTAAGGACTTGGATTCTGTGACACGACAATTTTTATGGGCTGGTTGCTTGGAGTCTTCCAAATGGAGCTTGGTTAGATGGGAGGTGGTGTGCAGCCCAAAGTAATATGGTGGCTTGGGTCTACGGCAAATGGCTTTGACTGGTGTGGCTTTGGCCGCGAAACTATATTAGAGGTGGTGTAAGGAGCAGGATAAGAGTTGGGCCAAGATTCTTTCTCAGAAGTATTTTCAGGGAATCCCTCAGGTGGAAATGCCCCGTTACCCCCTTCTTGGAAAGGGCTCAGTGATCTGGAGTACGCTTAAGAAAGGGGCTACTCTTATTAAGGATGGTTTATTTTGGATTTGTAACAAGGGGATTGAGGTTCAATTCTGGTCCAATTCATGGGATGGATACCCCCCCATCATTTCTCAATTTCCGCACTTGTTAAATCTCTATCAGAGATTTCGTGAGATTGGATGGACTCGGGTAAGTGACTTTAAGTCATTTTCCTCTCGTGGTCAGTTGGAGGTGGCTGGATGGAAGTCTCCTGATGAATGGCCTGATGTTGGGTTGCCAGAAGAATGTGTTGAGCTACATAGTATCCTTTCCAGTAGACGCTGCAGTTCTCTCTAGTCTGATGATGTGCTTGCCTGGTCTCCCAATCCTAAAGGGGACTATACTGTTGCTTCTGGCTATCGGGAGCTATTGTCCCATAGGGTGGAGGGGGATGAATTTCAGTGGTGGAAGAAGTTATGGAACAAGTCTTCCTAGCCAAAATGTAACTATTTTGTGTGGACTTTGGCTTGGAATAGGTGCTTGACTTGGGATAATATTCAAAAGCGTGGATTCCAGGGTCCCTCGGTCTATTTTTTGTGTGGAGCTAATGAGGAGGACTCGGCTCATTTGTTTTTTCGCTGCCCTTTCTCCCTCCAGATTTGGCATTTCTGGTGGGGGGTTTGGAATAGTCCCTATGTTCATGCTTCTTCCTTGATTGAGTTTTGGCAGAGGTTAGGTAGGCCTCCGTCTATGGCTTCCTTTTTACAGGTGGTGTGGTCTGTGGGCCCTATCTTCATATTGTGGCAGATTTGGTTGGAGCGGAACCGGCGAATATTTCATGGAGAAAAGAAGTTGGTGCAACAAATTTGGCAGAGAACTTTGGGCGTGGTGCAGGAGATGGTGGTGGCTAAGTGTGAGTTGGAATTCCCCCTGGAAAAAAGGGATGCTGAAGTGGTGGAGAGATTGGGGATTCAGGGGCTGTCCTTGGCCTCAGCATGTGTAAAGCATGGTAAGCATTTGAAGCAGAGAGTTCAAAGGTCTGGATTCTGGCAGCCTCCCCCAATTGGGGTTCTAAAAATCAATACTGACGGTTCCTCTAGAGGAAATCCGGGGCCGACTGGTATTGGGGGAATTGGTAGGGATTATTTGGGTTCAGTGGTTTTCCTCTTTTCGGTATATGAGGGTGTTCATACTGTCAACCTTATGGAAGGGTTGGCAATTCTCTATGATTTTGAGAAAGCTTATGAATTGGGTTGGAGAATTGTTGTTTGTGAATCTGATTACCAAGTTTTGATCAATTTACTTATTAAGCAGAAAGTGGAGGATGTCATCTGGCAGTTGGCTGGGGTGGTGCAACAGATTTTGCGGGTTAGTTCATTAATGGAGTTGGTGACTTTTGTTCATATTCCAAGGGAGTGGAATAGGGCTGTTGATTGCTTGGCGAAATGGGCGTCAAAGTATGCTGAGGGATGGAGAATGGAGGAGTGGGAAATGGTCTCTCTGGTGCTTCGTCCTGACTTTGAGAGAATTCTTGCTGAGGACAGGGAGGGAGAAGGTGATGGTTGATGGTGTTGATTGTTTTTTCCTGCTTGGTGGTCACGGTTATCCTGGGGACTTTGGTCTCTTGATTAATTTGTAATGTTGTTCTTTGAGTTTCAATAAAAATTTTACCCCTTTGTTTCAATATATATATATATATATATATAATACTATAATATATTTAATAATATTTATTATACAAAAGTGAGAAATTTATGTATGAAAGTTTATTAATTTTCAATTCCATTTTGAATTTTTTTAGCCAGAAAATAAGCCCAAATTTGGGCAGGCAAATTTGGGTGGGCGAATTTGGGGGAAAATGGTTGTAATTTTCATTTTAATAAATATACTCTAAAACCCTTGTTGAAACCTTTTCTTCAGGCTGCAGCTCGCCAAATTAGAAAAGAGAAAGGGCAATATCAGTGAGGAAGATTTTGGAGGAGAGGAAACCAAAAGTGGTGTGGAGATTGTGACACGCTGAGAAGAGAGGCTGAGGATTTTAAAGTGAAACGCTCTACAGAGATAAAGTTAGTGGCACATTGGAAGAGTTGGCCTCATAGAGGAGGTTGCGACCTCCTCCAAGCAGGTCTGAGGGGTGGGTTGTTGCCCTCACATGGTAGCGCCCCCCTTTCCATTTTGCAAAAAAATCTTTTTTCATCTATAATTCTTATTTATTTTTGCTTCATTGTTATTTGTTTTGATTTGTTTGTGACATGTTTTGCAGGTTGTTGGGGTTGCAGGATGTTGATTTTGGCAGGGGAACCCATGAGAAATGACTCCATTATCTAACATTATTTGTGTCATATTAATTTTATCTTACAAATGCACAAATTGGAAGCACAATTGGATCCCTCGTGTTCATTTTTCTTATGATTTGTTTGTGTTTACCTTAGTGATATTTAAGCTAATATTTTCCAATGTTTGTGAAGCATGGAGTTTTTTTAACTTGTAATCTCATAAACTAGAAAACTCTCGTTGAAACCCTAGCCGTAATTTCCATTTGGAAGGTTACAATCAGGTTACAATGAAGATTCCAAATTCGCTTTTGCAATTTCAGCTGCCTTCCTGTTTTTCCTTTCGATTTCAAGCTCCAAAATAGCTTCTATAAGGCTCTTTGGATGACCTTGTGAAGAATTTTTTGTGCCCTAGTAATTTATTTCTTTTCTTTTTTTAAAGCTCCTTCCCAACATTTACAAAGTTTACTTTCAGAATTTATATTACCTAAAATATGTTTGGGATCTAATATTTAACATGGCTTTCATGTAGCCCAAAAGCGATGCCATAGTTTGTGCACTATGCGTTCATCGCCCTTATATATATGTGTGTGTGTGTGTGTGTGTGTGTGTGTAGTGAATTTTTCAAATATGTTGTGAAATTTTCCGTTGGATGGGAAATGTATAAAGTTGAAATGTTGGGTATTGTATATTAGAAATCACCCTTTTTTGTGACTAACAAATTTACATATATAAAGGGTTTTTTTTTTATGATTTGTTTGGTTGCAGGGCATGTTGAAATGTAGAAAAGTAGTGGTAGTGAAGAAGCTATCATTAGCCCATTCTCAGCTTAGCCCTGCATTAACTTCAATTCAAAATTGAAGTGAAGCTCATCTCAAATGTTCTGGTGTACAAATTGTGTTGTAAAGATCTGTAAACTATAAATGTTGTAAAGATTCTTGAGTTTCATTTGGTTTTTGAGTTTCAAATCCAAATGAAACTTTCAAGTAAATAAATTCATTGATAGAGAGTGATTCTCTATTTTTATGTCTTTTTCAATTCTTCAATAAATGTTGTAACCATTGAGGTTTTGATTTGTCAATGAGGCTTAATGAAGTAAATGTTTAGACTCATAAATATTGTGTTGTGGATCCTCTTGATTTGTGATCTATTTGTGTCTGATCAATCATATTTGTTCAAACATTTTAGTTTTCATTTCATGGTGCTTCTCTCAACATTTGAACATCTATGATACTTGAAGTTTATATGCATAAATTTGTGAGGATTAATTAAGTTAGATTTGATTTGTAAATTGAATCACTAATTCACCCAAAAAAATGACTAGACCATGACTAAATAAATGACTACCATGACTAAAATAAATGACTACAATGATTAAATAAATGACTACAATGACTAAATAAATTACTACAATGACTAAAATAAATGACTACCATGACTAAATAAATGACTACCATGACTAAATAAACAACTATCATGAATAAATAAATATCTTGAATAAATAAATGACTACCATGACTAAATAAATGATTAGATAACAACAATCAATGACTAAATTAACAACTACATATACTACCAAATTGATCAATCAAAACAACCAATAAATGACTAAAAATAGTTTAGTCATGAATTTGGTCGCATGATAAATGTCTGACAATAAACTACTAATGGTCATGTGACCAAACTACTAATCGCATGACCAATTTTTAATAGTTTTTTTAGTCATTTATTTATGTTTTTGTACTAGTGAATCAAAGAAATGAAATGCAATTTTAAATTCTTAATGATGCTTATTCTTTCTCAAGATCTTGCTTAAAGATCTTAAAGTTTTATATTTACCTAGTTGTATTATTTTTTATAGCATTTATCTTTAGCTGCCTCCTAATCATAAGTATGGCCTTTGGGATAGGCAATGTACAATAACCAAAGGGAGAACAAAGTAGAATTTTTACATGTGGTTCTAGAAATTATAATTTTAATAACCAAGTATCTAATTTCTACCATTATACAAGGTGAGAAAGAAATAAAATCATTAAATAAAAAAAATGACTAAGGAAAATCAATGCGATAATGTTTTTATACGATTTCCAACTCTTTTTTAGACAAAGTGGAGATGTAGATTACATCTTTTAAATAGAGAAGAGAAATAATGTTATAATGCAATAAATTACAAGATAAGTCACTCAACCTATCACTCATAATCTCACTTTTAATTTGTTTAAATTAAAAATAGCAATGCAATGAAATGCATATGTAAGAAACACATAGAACAAGGGAAGCTATTCAAAGAAAATGGGAATCAAAACAATTTAAAACTTTAAAAAATAAAGAGACCTAGTATGTACATAGAAATGGAAATTATTCAAAGCTTTAAAAAAGGTTTAGAAGGGATGGGTCTGACAAACAATGCCACTTAGTTTAGAATTATTCATGAGTAACCAATGAGTCGAGGAAACAAAGGTGATATAATTATAAGAAAATAATGAATCAATATGTGAATTAGAGCTCATACATAATTAATGAAGGAATACTTTTTATATCACATCAAAACTTCTTTCACTAGCATTTAACGGTCAACTTCTATTTTGAAAGTTATTATCCTCATTTTTTTCACCAATTATTTCATCAAGTTGTTGGTTTTTCACTTATTTTTGTGTAATGCTATAGTGTAACTTTAAACATAAGCAAGAGATTTCCTAATAAAATAACTAGGATTGAATACACACTCTATACATTTTTTAAGGAAAGGCTTATCATATAAAGCAAAACTACTAAATAGATAAGATCAAACATTACCAAAGCACTTCTTTTCTTAAAAATGCAACAACAACAACAAAATCCTACTCTCTAGTTGAATTGAAAAATATATTGGAATTTCTTCTTTTCTTTGAATTGAAAGTTTTTGATAAGGAGAAAAACAAGTTTTGAATGGACCCGAAACCATATACAACAGGTTTTGAATGGAACTAAAACCATTAGGTTTTGAAGGAACCCGAAACCCAAACAAGGATGGTCAAGCTGCTTATAGAGAAGATAATAAAGCCCCGCAACAAAACAAAGACAAATCGACAGCCAAAACCAGCTGCCCAACACAAAACCGAGATCTCACATGGGTCTATAACCCATTGGTTTTGACGAGACCAACAACCCAAAACAACCAGGTTTTGGCAGGGACCTTAAACCCAAGAGAGAAGCCTGCGACAACTAGGCCATAGCAAGCCAGCCACTCAAGTAGATTGGTCTCTTCAAACCATTGGAAGAGACAACTAAGTCAAAGGTTTGCAGAAGTAGAGCCCCAAAAGTAGACAAAACCTTGCCCAGCTACAAACCCTCTCCCCCTCTATAGGAGAGGTCATCACAAGAACGCGAGGCTCCAAACGTTTTCCATAAAGTCCAATTGCACAAACAAAGTTCCCCACACCATCAGTGCCAATAGCCCCACCCGTAGGGACCAATCTACAATATTCCACCCGCGTAGACGCTAGAACTTTTCCCCTCCAAAAGCACAACCCAAGAAAGCAGCGGCCAAAGACAACCACCGTTTGGGTTGGGGTCATCATCGTCCGCGTCTGCTTCATTTGAAATTTTCAAAATAGCACCCCGCCGTTGCTTCTCACCGAACACCATCTTTCTTTGAATTGAAAGTTAATATCTACTTAATGCTAATATTTATTCTCTTTCAAAATCAAAACACTTATATTCTTTGAATCCAAGAGAAGCGCTCTTTCCATGTAGGTTTTGCTTGTGGATTTCTCTATTTTTTTGGTTGTACTAAAGGGTTTGTCCTCTCAATTTATAATAAACAAAATTTAATGATAGTTATTATTTGTATTGCATTAAATGAATACTTACTCCAACATCAGATCAATAGATAAAAATTTGGCAAACTTAAACCATTATGGGAACTTAGACCATAGTAGGAACATAATTTGATTTTATCATGTTTGTGATTTAAAAAAATGACACCCATTAAAAATTAGACCTAAAAATATTTGTGATTTAAAAATATGGTATCCACTTAATAAATATTCAATACTTAAAATAGAGAGAGTTAAAAATTAAAAATGAAAACTACAAGCCTAAATTTACCTTCTAGCATTTTCCTAATAATATTTTCTGTAAGAACATAAAAATAAATATGAGTCAATATATTAGAATTGGAAACAAATAGAATCATTCCTTCCTAAGAAAAGTAAAATTAGATCATAAAAAATGGCCTCTAAAGGACCATGAATCATTGAATATAGGGGTAAGGGGTAAAAATTACAAAGCTGCACATCACAATTTTATAGAGGAATCGATAAATAGTGATCTAAATTTTTTAACTTGAATCTCTAGAAAGTGACATATATGTTTTTAATTTTGAAATAATGTAAAGTAATGAAATGTATAATGTATATTTTTTGGGAAATGAACCACTTGATGGCTCGTATAAGACCCACCTATTGGTGAATGTTTATCATGTTATTTTTGAGACGCTCTTGAACTATTTTGAGATCACTATGAGATATTTTATGTGGTAATTTATTAGTATGATTTTTGGACCTTTTATTTTTTATTTAATGATATACACACGCTAAGTACATGGATTCGTGTTGATTTAGGTTTTGGTGATTGATTATACATATGACCAATTTATAATATGATCCTATTTTACCACTTCTATGTATGGTGAATTTTATGATTTGATTTGTGACACGTCTCACATGTTGTATATTTATGATATTCTATCTTGAAATGTGGTTTAAATGGTAAATCTAGCATTACCATGATGAGAATTGAAATATACAATAGAGATGTTTCATTATATAAATTCATTTGTATTTATGTGTTATCTTTTATTGTTTGATTTCTTCAACTATAAACTTCATGATGGAAACTAAATTTGGAATAAGTGCACAAGTATTCCTTGGCCACTAAAATTGAGGAGAATACATGGTGATGTTAATGTGACTAACCAGTTTAGATGACCTAGTCTATTTGGAGAGACTCAGGTATTGTATGGTGTGTGACTTCTTTGTGGTATGGAGTTGTTGTATGTGATATGAACTTATCCTTAGGTTGAGATGTCATTGTTAGGTTATGTGAAGAAAGTTAGTTATGTGTTGTATGGGTAATTATTAGTGGAATAACTTAGGTTTGTAATTACCAAACTTGAATTAATGTTTGGTAATGTATAAATGGTTTAAAAGGGGTCAATTTTATTTCTTTTTTTTCATTAATGCCCTAGGTCATAGGGCTAGATATTTAGGTCATTTTTAGAGAATAAATTTAATGTACCATAAAATATGAGCCATTTTCTTTTTACTTTTTTCTAATTGGTAAGAATTTTAAGCACATTGGATCAAGATGTATTAGTGAAAATAAAGGGTTAAGTGGCCAATTATGAAGTTGACAAGTGTCACCTTCACACTTAAAATGGAGGAGGTTGAGCTCTCCATTTGGAGTCTCCTTTTTATGATAAAAGCACAATTATTTTAGGGGACCATTCTCTTGCTTTTGAAGGGTTGTATGATATTTTTTGAGGAAACTTTGAGAATTTGAGAAAGGAATTAAGAGTTGGATTTTCAAAAAAGGTGAATGCAAGAGAAGGGATATATGTTAAGGTAAACTTATCTTCAACAAGTGTGGGTGAATTTTCAATCACGCTTCATGATTTATGCATTATTAAATTGTTTTAAAAAAAAGAATATTTTGATGTGATTTTGTGTTGTTTTGTGTGGTTAGCATCATTGATGGGTTGGGATAGGTAGGATTTTGTTCTCCCAATTGATGAGATAACTCCTTGTTTGGGGTATAGTGGGTTGTAGATCCTTGATGGAAAAAGTACTAATGGGTAAGAGTACCCATATGTTACATTAATAGGTTGTTAAACACTATGAGAGGTGAGAAATTTGAGTTGTATTTTGAGTTTTGTGGAGAATTATGTTCAAAAGTTTACGGAGAATTATGTTACAAGTTTTATGGAGGATTTATTGTAGAGAAAATTATTTGGAAAATATGGTGACTATCATTTACTAGTTTCTTATAGGTTATTTCCCCTTAGGTTGATGTCCCCATTCCCCCTCAGTGAAGTTCTTAAAAATCTCGTGTAGTTGCTTCCATGGGATATTATTGTACGACTGTGCTATGTGTTTATTGTGAGTTTAATGTTGTAACCCTTGTGTAAGGCTGTGATTTTGTGCTTTTATGTTACCTATCACAATGTTTTCTTCCCCTATATTGGGGGAGATAGTTTACTATCCTAGGATAGGAGGTGTGCTCCCACTAGCTAAGTGAAGGCGTTATATTATTTTCTTCTATGTTGCAAGTTCCTTATGAGGTGGAAAACCAGATATATGGGGAAATAATCCTCTTTTTTAAAATGTTATCTAGTATATAAATAACTCAATACTCTATTTGGAAGCTGTTGAAATACAAATTATTATATATGTACATACATTATTTTTATTATGAAAGAAATTATGTAGTTTTTTTGAAAATAAATATAAATAATGATGATTATATCTTCTAGATTCCCATGACGCAAGGAAAGGAAAGAATTAGGTTCTAACATTTTTTTTTCAAGATATTGTGTAAAAAATGATAATAGATAGATAAATTTGTATATATTTATATTATTATGTACTTAATATTGTAAGAATGAAATCATCCAATTTTTTCCAGGGAAGAAAAATCTTAAATGTTGTGTTAGAGATGGCCAAAAATAGATTTGCAAAAAATAGATTATTTTACATGCATGAAATAAAATTTGGTTAGAACCACATACAATACTTGATTGGCTAGAATTAGGATTTTACAGGTTCAGAGAATTTTGTTTTAAAAAAATATATTGAAATTCGATAATGACTAAGGTTTGGAAAAATGTAAGGCATACCCATTATAAAATTACATTCAAACCATAAAAATAATGCCAATCTCTTAAAATAAAAAAATATATATAAATATTGGATAAGTTTGTTTTTAAAAAAGTACATATAACTATGTATATGACATACTACCAATCTATTATGAGAGCTATGTAGAACTGGCTCAAAATAGGTATATGCAAACTTAGAAAGATGGAAACAATATTTAAATCCTCTCAATGATGGGGATGTCTCCCTAGTATAAATATAATAGAGATTTAAATGTAAACTTCAACACTAGACTCATGAACTAATGCAATGCATGTGCTAGATAAAAATAGACGTAGATCTGCAACATGCATCACCAAAAGAAAAAATAGTCCTATTCTTTAAAAACCTATAAAACAATAACACTTTGTAAAAAAGATGTATATAGTATTCTTAGAGAGGGTCATCACTTCTTTCCTTTGTTAGTGTAGGTGCCCTGGCATTGTATGGTGACGAAGGGGTTGGGTGAACTTATGTGTAAGGTGTAGTTCTACCTCAGACAAGTCATCACCATCAATTAGGAGTATTGATCCCTTTTCTTCAATAAAAATATACATGAACCTTGATTATATTTAGAGAAAAAAAACCTCACCAATGTTTAATCATGGCAAGCTACATTTATGATAATAAGAAAGAATGAATGGGATCAATAAAAAAATAGAGCATGTGTTTTTCCAAAAATATTCCTTAGGTTATGCTTGGGTGACTCGTTTGTCTTACCTACAAGCTATAAACAAAAATAATAATTTTAACATAGCCCAAGATGCAAACCTTTAAAATGTGAGTGATTTAAAAGAAAAAAAAGAGAGGAAAAATAAAAGATAAAAATAGGAAAGGATTATTTTGAGACCCTTCTTGTTTCCCAAATAGATATATATTTTGCTACTCATATTTAGTATGACACCTTTTGAGACATTTCATATTTTTCATTCCTATCATATTTGGAAATGTGTTGTGAGGCTTCTATAGAAGCTCTTGTGTAGAATCCTATTGTATGAATATGTGTGTTACTATGTACATGTATTTTTTTGTTCCGCACTACTATAGATATGATGATGATGTGTTATGTCACATGTTACCATGCATTCTCCCCTAGCTTGGGGGTGGTTAGTTTCAACACTAGGTTGGGAGGTGAGCTCTCACTAGATTAAAAATGGGTTCTAATTGTTTCAATGTGTAGGTCCTAAGGATATATGGAAGGATCCCTATATTCTTGTTGAAGAAGTTGTGTTGTACATTGGAATCTAGTTCAAGTTAAGGAAAGCTACAATGAAATATGCAAAAAAAAATTAGAAGAATAGTTTATATATAGTTCAAAAGTAAATTTTATATACCATGACAAAAAAAATTGTAATGTGTATCAAAAAAGGGGTTGTTGACTACGGTTGATAATTTTAAAATTTTGTGTTATAGCTTTCTAGCATGGCTTGAACATAAATCATTGTACTTGTTTGAGGTTTGGTTGTTGTACATGATGTGTAACATTACATTAAATAAGAAGAGGCATTTTAGTGGATTGTGGGAGAAATATTGTAATATGGTTGAGAGTCAAAATTTTAATTAATATGAGAACCAAAACAAAATTAGAGACATTGTAATATTACTATATTACGTGTGATTATAATCTTGACGAATTTTTTAAGCATATGACATGGTTAATCTTAATACTTTATCAATAACATACTTGTATACATATCATGTGTTATGAGCATGTAGTCCTTGTGTTGTTAAACTACATGTTTTTGTTGTTATGTATATTTTAACACCCAACAATAACTAGGTATCAAGTGATAAAAGGCCATTTGAGCTTGTTAGGTAGTATTACAACCATTTTTTTGTAGTATACTTTTGTTGATAACAAACATATATATATATATATATATATATATATATATATATATATATATATATATATATAGAGAGAGAGAGAGAGAGAGAGAGAGCGGGGGGGGAATGTTATACCTGATAATAGTAAACATATATATGTGTAACCTAGATCATAAAAAATATTTACATTCAATATGAGACAAGAAAAAGAAAAAGAGAAGAGAAAACGTGGGATAAACCCCACAAATTCTCTATAGATTTCAACCTACGATGGGTAGCTAGAGTTCGCTCCACAAGAATTTTGCAAGAATTTACATTATGTCTGATAAATATTTATTTTTAAAAAATTACATGAAGGTTTTCAAAATGTAATTTTTTTTCTATTTAACAAATGAGACACAAATAAAATAAAATAAAATAGAAGCTAATGTTGAAACCCCACCATGGTTGTTTTAGTTGATAGATCAACATCTTAGGTGGAGCAAGCAACACAATAAATAAGATATAAATGTCCCTACCTGGTTGTGACCATTCCAACAAGGGATTGACTATGTCAAGAAAAAAAGAAATTTAGAATTAAGAGTTATTGTGATTGGTACGAAAAGGAAGTTGGTTAATGTGGAGATCTCACACTCTTCCTATCATAGGTTTGGGTTATGAGTGGATAGGGATATTTATTGTTGGTCATTGATTAGGCTGAACTCTTAGTTTGCCATGCCTTGTAGAAAACTAGCGGCTCAATCTTGGCCTTGCCAACGTGGCCCTAAAGGAGATAAAAGATTTATATATAGTCAAATAATAAGTAAGCTAAGGTTTATATTATTACTTATGAGAAGAGGAGAACCATTTTTTTGTAAGCATTGGAGAAATAAATAATTCTAGGTTAGATTCATTGGGTACATTATTATTGGAAGTACTTTTTGGGAGGGAACAAAATAAGTCTTAATCTCGAGACCTAAATTATTAATGGTTAGAGTTAAACATTACTTCTTTTTTGAGCATTACAAGTGAACAAAGTTTAAATCTTCAATCTAGGTTTGGAAATTAACAACCATAAGTAGGATGTTAAGGACTCTTGGATAAGTTCCAAAATAGTAAAAAATATTTAATCAATTTTTTTTTAGAATTTGATAAAAATTAAATATTTATGATGATTTAATCACAAGATGCTTGTTAGAAAAATTAAATGGGGACTAGCAAGGCTTAAGTCTTGTATCATCTAGCCCCTAGTTGGCTAGGTGACCACATCCTAGGCCCAAAGTGTAAGGTGGTGGGGGTTAGATTTAGCCCATAAACGTGCCACATGACTAGGGGTTAAAGCCAATAGTAGCACTCCTGGTCACCAATGTGACCAAGAGCTAATGTTGAGTAAAAAAATATTATTTTCTGCATCCCACCACGTGGATTTAAACAAAGATTTCAAAGAAAAATAAATGGAAATTTTTAATTATCATCAAGAATTTTTAAACAAATTAAATTTCCAAAATTCTAAAACATGTGCTCAAGAGTATATCAAAATGCATGTGTATATTTCTTACGTCACTAGGATTGTATTGTAGACACCAAAATTTGGACACTTAATTTATTCAAATTTATCCCTTTTCGTCGAAACATCCCCTTATTTGCATTAATTAAGTAATATCGCTATTATTTAATTAATATCCTTAATTCTGCCAAATCCCTAAGGTATTTAATTAATAAATAAATAACTTATCTCTTTAATCCTCCTTTTCATCAAATGAATTAAATAAATATGACATTTATTTAATTCTTCACATGTCACATCCCTTTCTTAATCCTAATTATTCTTCTAATCTCATCATTAGGGATGTGCACATGCTTAATCCTTGATTAGGATGTGTCACATCCTCCAAATTTTGCAAGCTGGCCTCTAATGTCTCTTAGCCACCTAACCCTCCTTTAATCCTTCATTAACTAGCCTAATCAACCTCTCAAAGAATTTTTAATTCCTTTTGTCCTTCCAAGGAATATTAAATTCTTTTTTCTTTTCCCCATGTGATCTTTGACTTGTCACATCAAGTCACATGTGAACTCTTCTTAATCTCCCACTTGCCTCTAATATGTCATTAATTTGTCTAATCAGGTACTTGCACAACCTTAATCACTTAATTAGGTCAACATAATCTCCATGTCATTTATGAAATGTGTCATAAGTCGACCTTATTAAAGACTTTCTCCTTTTAGAGAAGGCACTTCTTTCCCCGTGTGAATTTTTAATTCACATTTAATCCCCCAATGCATTTCAAAGAATTTTAAATTATTTCTCTCATCCCCATGAGGATATTTGAGAAATTTTTAATTCCTCACATGTTCTCGCACCCACATGGGGACAAGGACCTCTTTTATGAGGAGATCTTGTCTAAATCCCAAGGTACTATGTAGTACGTCTATATCATGTACTCTCCTTCCAATTCATTTACACATCATTTTTCTCAAGCCACTTCACATGCCACATGTCAAGATGTGAGCGATTATGAGTTCTCAACTCACCATAACCCTACATCTTGGCTTTGTTGGCTTAATCCCAACCGTCCATTTCTCTAGATAATTTTGAATTCTCTATAAATACCCCCTTTTTCTCTCATTTTAGGAGGAAATCATTGTGCTAGCCAAACTCTTGCAAATTTTTTATTTGAGCCATACTTAGTCAAATAATTGCACTTGCATCCATGCTCACCTATTTTCCATCCATCTTGCATCCTCATCTTTTTCCATCAAAGGAGCATACAATATCATGTTAGGGTTAGAAAGACAAATATCTAACAATTAAATACAGATTTAATTAAAACAGAGAAACTAAAACACAAACAGAATAAATTATAACACAGAGAATTTAACGTGGTTCACCCAATCTGAGCTACATCCACCAAATAGCAACCATCCAATGATTTTATTATCCAGTGTAAAAACTTATTACAATCTTGCGAATAATCACATTTTTCATCATACTGTAACACCCATCTAAACCCCTTTTTAACAAGATTAGAAGCTTCTAGATTTTGAGTTCTACAAAATTGAATTTTTCTTTTTTCATTGATTTTTTCCTTTTTTCGGTGACAACGCGAAAAAGTAGGAGGAAAATTTTTCTCGAGGGCTGTTACCCCCTATCCCCTGCCTAATGTCCGACCTGACCCTGGACCCTAGCAAGGATACATGTCGAGGTGTACAGTATACTATGGGCTATACAGTATAGCATGATCAGTTGCCACATACCAACAATATCCCACTTGGAGACTGATCCTAGATGACACTGCTGCAATTAAAACTCCCACTAAAAAAAGTACCTTGGACCCTGCTGCTTTGTTATACTTGAATTCAACCTTGAAGGCCAACTGAAGCTGAAGAGGAGCTCAACTTCTCCCTTTTCACTGCCTTCGTAAACATATCCATTGGATTGAAATTTGTATGTATCTTGTCCAAGTTGACTTGTCCATCCTCCAACACCGACCGAATGAAATGATATCTCAACTGTATGTGTTTTATTTTAGAATGCAAGGCAGAATTCTTTACAAGATGTATAGCACTCTGACTGTCTATAAACAAGTAATTTTCAGCCTATTATTTGCCCAACTCATCCATGAAAAGTTGCAGCCATATCATCTCCTTTGTTGCTTCTATTGTAGCAACATACTCTGCCTTTGTGGTGGATAAATCAACCACCTTTTGCAATCGAGAAATCTAACTCATTGTTGTCCCACCAACTGTAAAAATATAACCTGTGGTACTCCGCCTAATATCTATATCCCCTGCCAAATCTGAGTCAACATAGCCTTTTATATCAGTATTAGAGCCCCCAAAACATAAACATTTATTGGATGTACCTATCAAGTACCTAAGAATCTATTTTACTGCATTCCAATGCTCAACTTCGAGATGACTCAAATATCTGCTAACAACTCCTATGGCATGTGCAATATCCTGTCTCGTGCATACCATGGCATACATTAAACTGCCTACAGTTGAAGCATATGGTACCCTAGACATTTTTTCTTCCTCCTCTTGTGTCTTTGGACACATCCTTAGTCAATTTAATATGGCTAGGCAAAGGTGTGCTGACAAATTTTGCATTCTCCATATGAAATATCTGCAACACCTTTTCAACATAATTAGCTTGAGATAAAAATAATTGTCTGTTTTTCCTATCTCTACAAATTTTCATACCAAGGATTTGTTTTGCTGCCCCAAATCCTTCATAGCAAAAGATTTTGCTAACTATTGTTTTAGCTCACTTATGTAATCCATGTTAGACCCTATTACAAGCATGTCATCAACATATAAACATAAAATAATGTAGTTGTCATTATCCAACCTCTTAAAATAAACACAATGATCAGAATTACATCGGTTGTAGCTTTGCTCAGCCATAAAACTATCAAATTTCAAGTACCATTGTCGAGGTGCTTGCTTCAAGCCATATAAATTTTCTTCAATCTGCACACTAGTTTCTCCTTAACTTTAACCTCAAATCCTTGTGGTTGGTCCATATATATTTCCTCTTCCAAATCACCATGGAGAAAAGTTGTTTTAACATCAAGCTATTCTAAATGCAAATTTTCAGCAGCCACAATATTTTAAACAATACAAATAGAAGTCATTTTAACAATTAGAGAAAAAATCTCATCAAAATCAATACCATTTTTCTGTGCAAATCCTTTTACAACTAATTTGGCTTTAAATCTTTTCTTATCTCCATCCTCCTCTTTCAGCCTATAAACCCATTTGTTTGGTAAATCCTTTTTACCTGCAGGCAACTTGCATAATTCTCAAGTTTGATTTTTTTGTAACGAGTCTATTTCTTCTTCTATTCCATGCTCCCACTGAACCTTGGTATCCACCTGCATAGCTTCATCATAATATTCTGGTTCATTGGCATCAGTTAACAAAATAGTATACAAAGAGGGAGATAATCTTTCTAGAGGTCTACTTTCCTTGAAGATTGTCTAACATTCACAAAATTTTGTGGTATTTTTTGTTGTTGTTGTTGCCCAACATGAGGAACCACTAAAACATCATTGTTTGGAATATCATCCAACACTGCATAATCATTTTCTTTCTTCTCATGTTGTAGCAACAAATCTTTGTACAACACTTTCTCATTGAATATGACATCCCTGCTTCTCACAATTTTCTAATTTTCAAAATCCCAAAGCTTATAACCAAATTCATCAATTCCATATCCAACAAATATATATTTCTTTAATTTTGCATCAAGCTTGGTTCTATTTTCAGAATCTACATGTGTAAATGCTTCACAACTGAAGGTTTTGAGAAAAGAATAACTCACCTTCTTATCTTTACATGCTTCCTCTAGAATACCACAACCCAATGGATTAGAGAGACCTCTATTAATTAAATAAACAACAGTGTTTATAGTCTCTACCCACATTTTTAAAAGCAACCCAACATGCAATCTCATAGTCTGTGCACGCTCCATTATTGTTCTATTCATGCACTTAGCCACTCCATTTTCCTGTAAAGTTCTTGGAACCATTTTTTGCCTACGAATACCATTAGAGGAACAATAATCTTCAAACTCTTTGCTACAATACTCACTACCATTATCAGATCTAAGACATTTTATCTTTTTACCCGTCTCATTCTCCATTTTTTAAAAGTTTCAAATACATCATATTTCTGCCTAAGGAAATAAATCCATACCTTCCTAGTTGCATCATCAATGAATATAACATAATACAAAGATCCATTGAGAGAATATACTTGAGTAGGTCCCCATACATTCGTATGCACAAGCTTCAATTTCTCATCTTTCTTTTGCTTCCCATCCTTGAGAAAACTTACTCTCTTTTGTTTTTCATACACAACTTTCACAAAAATCCATATTAACACATTTTAGACCTAGTAAAACATTATTTGAATGAAGTACTTTCATACCTTTTGCACTCATATGCCCAAGTCTATTATGCCACAGTGTTGATTCAGAGTCCACAACAACTGTATGATCTTCTACTTGCTAAATTGTAGCAATTTTTCTTGAACATTGACCTTTTTCTGTAACAATTAAAGTAGAAGGAAAATTATGACCTATACAAAGATATAAGGTGCCTACTTTCACACCTTTTGCTACCACTAAGGCACCCTTTGTGACCTTCCAATTTTTATCACTAAATGTAACAACACAACCTTCATCATCTAGTTGCCCTGCTAAAATTATTTTTTTTCGTAACTTTGGAATGTGCCTTACCTCATGTAGTAGCCAATGATTCCCATTCTACAAATTAATCTTGATTCTTCCCTTTCCAACAATCTGACAGGGTTCGTTATCTCCTAAATAAACCAACCCAAAGTCCCCTTAGACATAATCAAGAAAATAAATTCTATGGGGGGTAGCATGAAATGAAGCCCCTAAATTTAACACCCAAGAATCATCTGCATTATCAAGGGAAAAAAATAAATTATCCTCATTAGATTTATTACTTACCACATTTTCCTCTTTAATTCCTTCCTTTTTTGTCTCCTTCTTAATTTTTTCAAGACCAACAATCTTTCTTTAAATGACCTGGCTTACCACAGTACCGGCAATCCCTCTTGTCTCTAGATTGAGACCTTTTGTCCTTTGATTTTCCTCGTGACTTCCCATGATTTCTAGAATTGTTTCCTCTCTCCTTTGTTCTGCCCCTGCTTTCTACATTCAAAACATTGCCTGATGTGGGTGTTCCACCTGAGCTTTTCCTACGAATTTCCTTGCTCAAAATAACACCAACAACATCATCAAATTTCAATGTATTCGAACTAGAAACATAATTGCTAACAACCATTACCAAGCTATTCTAGCTTTCAGGCAAAGAACACATAATCAAAAGAGCCCTAACTTCATCAAAGTTTACTTTTACAGAAGTTAATTGACTGGTGACCGTATTAAACTCATTTAAATGATCAGTAACTGACCCACTTTCTACCATTTTCATATTAAATAAACACTTCATAAGAAATACCTTATTCGAAGCGGAAGGCTTTTCATATAACTTTGTCAAGGTTTCCATCAACACTTGAGTTGGCTTTGCTTTTGTAATATTGAACGCCACCGATTGTGCCAGGAATAAACGAATACTGCCAAGAGCCTTTCTATCCAAAATCTCCCAGTCCTCAGCAGACATTGCTTGGGGTTTCTTGGTTTTCCCTTCTAATGACTGCCATAAATCCTTTTGATAGAGATAGTCCTCCATCTGCATCTTCCATAACTGATAATTCTGCCCATTAAACTTCTCAACCTTCTTACCCTCGTCTGCCATTACTCCCACTCAACTGTGAGACCTTCGTGCAGACAATAATCAAAAAGACAACCCACTCGATACCACTTGTTAGGGTTAGAAAGGCAGATATCTAACAATTAAATGCAGATTTAATTAAAACAGAGAAACTAAAACACGCATAGAATAAATTATAACACAGAGAATTTAACGTGGTTCACCCAATCTGGGCTACATCCACCAAACTGCAACCATCCAATGATTTTATTATCCAGTGCAAAAACCTATTACAATCTTGCGAATAATCGCATTTTTTTATCATACTGTAACACTCATCTGAACCCCTTTTTAACAAGCTTAGAAGCTTCCATATTTTGAGTTCTACAAAGTCGGATTTTTCTTTTTTCGTTGATTTTTTTCAGGTTGTACAGTATACCATGGGCTATACAGTATAGCATGATCAATCGCCACATACCAACACATTGAAGATCAAGGGCCAACCAAAGGATCAATTCAAGACAAGGTAAATCAACTTCATTTGTTATCTTTACTTTGTTTTTGAATCCAACTAGGCCAATCTTAAGGTGTGGGGTGTTTATAGTTGTTGTTTGCACTCTTTTGTTTGTTGTTCATTTTTTAACACATATTTTCACCCATTCACATGTATATCTGTCCTAGAGGATATACTTAATTTTCATGAAAAATATTGTATATGTTATGCCCTATAACAAAATTATATATATATATATATATATATATATATATATATATGTTGAAAAAAAGGTACACTATGTATACACCAATTGTAAATTATGTGTGGGGGTGACCTGTATAATGCAGCGGTTGAAACACTTGCTTGGTGATGTTGCCACCAAGGTTCAAATCCCCGTTGAGCTGCTACGCTCATAGGCTTTGTGCTTTCGCTGGGCTAGTGGGCTCGCGGATTTGAACTGCAATAATGTTAGGCACCTTAAAAAAGTGCCCATTACCGATCAAAAATAAATAAATAAATAAATTGTAAATTATGTGTGCAAAAATAAAAATTACCATGTACATACCTCCTATTTAAGCTTCCCTTTTATTTGAGAACATATGCCTCTTCCACTTGCTATGTATATACGTCTTGCAAATATATTTTTTGTGCAATATGGATGCCTACACAATACATATTATATGGTTGTATGGTTTTTGTATGATCACACAAAAATATGTGTGAAGTGCCTTTGATCACACCTATAAACACCTCAAAAAAATTGTGAACAAAGTAACAAGTGCTTTATGTAAAAAAAAATTTGTCAATCATTGTGAACGTAATTGTGCACTCTATTTTTCTCTTGGACACACTTGTAAAAATGGTACTTGAAATTCCTCAAGAACCTACAAAAATAAGTTTGTGAAAATCAAGCATAGAAAAGACAAACACAACAATTAACTGAGTTATTGGAGATATCCCCAACAAATTCGCCAAATGTAATGCCTATGATTTTAAATGTAAAATAGAAACAAACAAGCATGCAAGTTCCTACTTAAAACCAAGCAAAACCTCTAGATAGATCTCATAATAGATTTCAAAACAACACAATAACATAAGAAATAATCTCAAAGGTTTGTTAGAGTTAAAATGACACTGAGAGGGGGGGTGAATCAGTGTCTTAATAGATTTGACAAATTTTATAAATTCAAAAACATAGCTCAAATTTGATCTCAATGTTATTCTGATTAATGCATTCATGAGTTGAATGTAATCATTCATAAACAGAATTGAGAAAAGTAATAATCCCAATAGTGTACTGAAACAACAACATAGTAAAGCAGTGAGAACACAGAAGAACAAAGTGACACAAAATTTGTCGAGTGGAAAACCCTCCTAGGGTATAAAAACCACTCCCTAAATGCCTTCCAAGCTTAATCTTTTAATCAACTGTTCACAATGCCTTATAGGCTAATTTTTGAGCACCAACCCCTCATTTAGAGATGTCTATCTCAAGGACTACCAACCCCTCAAATTATGTTTTGAACAATAATAATAACTCAGAGGATTTCTCTATTTTCAGTTAAGCACATATTTCTCTATTTTCTCGTCTATAGAATACCTTAAAGATTCAATAATTGAATCCCTAAAATACTACATAGAGAAGAAATTTACAATCTCTGCATCTAGTTATTCAGATTTTATTGCAGAGTTTTATCCATACATTTTCATACAGCCAAGGAATGATAATCTTAGAATTACAACAATAGCAACAGAAAAGATTTTTCTGCTTCTATTTATACATCTACCAGATAGGTAACTGTCTTTAGAAGTAATGACTAAACAACCAGACAAAGCAAGAGTCGTTTCACCCAGCTAAGAGCCATCCTCAACAAGTCTGAAACTTATGAGATCATTTCTCTGCATAAAAAGCACAACTGCCCACCACATAAACTCATAACCTCTAATGTATGAAAGACAATACTTAGTCAGGGCATCATTTGTCATAATAGTAACAGAGATGCAAAGAGCAGTTAAAGAAAATGGTGATTATAAACCAGTATGTGCAACATGAAACACATAAATAAAAATACCAGACAAAACTGCAACTCCCATAGCTCCATCAACCACTGTCGAGCTTCCAGCGAGAGAGGCGCATCAAACATAGCAACCATACCATTCATTTTTGAACCAACAATGAAATTCATCCTGACAATGTCGTTACAGCCAGCAACAATAGTAAAGAACAGTTTATGAAACTTTCTCATGATGGTGGCCAGGCTAGGGTTCGATACCCAGTCAAAAAGAATAATCACAATTTTTTCCTTAAGTAACTTTATTTTCAATCGATGTGACAGTATGTCGAAGGCAACTTTAATGCCAGACGTTCCACCCTAATTCAATCGTTAGTCATCCCCTTGGTTCAATTCGCTTTCGCTATGACACATCAAAGTCGGGGAGAAGACATAACGAATACATCATGTCTCATTGATAGGCTTCCTTAGTATATTATTCATTCACTGAGACATAAGAAAACTTCTCACCAAGATGCCCTTTAGTTTCATTCACTATCGTTGTGACCAAACAATATCGGAGAGACCTCTTGTAGACTTCATAATGTTTTTCCAAGAACCATATAACATTCTTCTAGTCATTGAGACAAAAAGTATCTCTCACCGAAATGAAATCATCATTTGTCTTCGCTAAGACATAGTATAGTTGGGGTGACCTCTCGTAGACCACATTAAGTTTCATCGAAAGTCACTTGATACACATTGTCGCCGTAACATATTGCTCTCGAGAAGAGCTATTCCGAAGAGAACATCTCTCACCGATGAGCAATTTGAAAGAAGTCATTTGAAAAGTCATTGTAACTTCAAACTATCGGGGAGATATCTTCTAGATCATTTCAGTCATACCAAAACACCCCAAAAACACACCTATTCGCCGAGACTTCCAGAAAGTCCTACCGATATGCAATTCTCCAACAACGGTCGATGTGACATTGCACATTCACTAAGACCCTTCATTGAAGCCTTAAGCTCTTGCCGATGTGTTTCCATTTAATCTCTGATCGATGTGACATACCAATTTTGCTGAGACCACATATCGACAGAATAACATATGTCGATAGAGATCACTTTCTATTGCCGAAACAAAAGAGAAGTCTTGCCGACAGCAGCCTGTATGATAAATTCAATCAACATGACATCATAAATGTCTTGCCGATAGGCAACACAGACATTTCAAAGTGGATCGGGGAGACCCTGTCATTCTCACTCCGATATGTATAAGCCTATGATATGCAAAGAGAACCATCCTGATAAAGAAACCATCTTTCAAAATTTGTCAGTCAAAGAAATAGCATTCATAACACAAACCAGAATTCTCATCACCATGAAATTGAAACATAACAAATAACTTTCTGTAATAGCCAAGAGACATTAAAGAAGTGCCATAATAAATCGTAAGGATCCAAACTGAGATTGATCATCAAAGAGAACTAACTGAAAGAGATTTTGTCATCAAGGACAAACCATAAACACAACTGAGATCCAACAAGGTTATCATAAACTTCATTATAGTTTAATTTGACCCTTGATTAAAGTTGGAATGTGGATGCTCCTTTTCTTGAAGATACATGTTTTGGCATGTACCTAGCATAAGTGATTATTATATGGAATGAAAGAAAGAGTTCCTGAATTTATAGAATTTTGGAAGGGGAATGGATGATCAAGATCTAATTGTGAGATCCATAGTGGAGGATGGTTGAGATGATTTCCCTAGAATCAAAGAGAGGATGGAGGGTGGATATGAATTTTGTTAGATTGTGAATGGCTAAGGTGAACTTATTAATTTTAGTAAGTGTTGTGAGCATGAGGGAAATAAGGGACATGTGTATCTAGTGGGGCTAGATTATTGGAATGATTTGAGAGAATGATAAGACCATAAGGACAAGTATTCTTAGGTGCCCTTTATTCTCAAAATATGTTGGAGTGAATATAGGTTTAATTAAATAAAATCATTATTTAATTATTTAATTATTTTAGCCATGTGTGAGATGGATAATAGATGGAAATGAAAATTATTTGATTATTTATTGTGAGGTGAGATGGAAAAAGGGATTTATTAAATAATATGATTACTTAATTTTGTGATGGAATTTAGGTAAAGGGGACTAGACTAGGTGATATGTTTTGTTAATCAAGACTAGGTACACTAGGGAAATATTTGTTGTAAGTATGAGTAAATTGGTGTTGTCATTGATGCCAACAAGCTTGTGTTGTCATTGATGATTAGAAGATGGCTACAAGAGTGTGTTGGTGTTATCCATGCTTTGATTAGTTGCATTATGTTTTCATTAGTAAGCTATTGATGTCAACCTCCAGTGTTGCTTTAATAAGCTTTTGTCTATGGATATATGGTTGATTTTTTATGTTGCAGTTGGCTTGGTGGTAATGAGGAAGTACCGAAGTTGATGAGGATGTGTCTCTGACACTTGGTTTGCAAGTGCTTTTGAGAAAATTTGATAAAAATAGGAAATCATGTGTAGTGTTGTTCTAGGTTGTAGAGTAGTGTTTTGGTGTTGCTCCACATTTCTTCTAGGTTGAAGATTTGCTTATGTGTTTTAGATATGTTGATCAGAGGTGGTTAGATGTATTTTATTCATAATTTGGTGTGTTGGATCATTGTACAGAAGAAGTTATGTTCACCAGTATGTGAACAGTGTATTGCAAAGGTGTCTAGTAGAAATGTTTTTGCTCCATGTTTCTCTACAATTTGGTTTCACGTCTTATAGATCTGAATGGGTCTTGACAGTGTTGGTATCTTTCTTTAGTTGAGGTTGTTTGAGGTTTGGTGCTTCAAAGTCAATTTCTTAAGTTGCAGTGTATGGTAGAGTTGTTTGAGTGTACTAGGTGTGTACATTCTTCAAGCGAAAGTTGCAAAGGAGTTTGTTGGATTTCAAGGTGTTTATGGAATATTCTAGGTTGTGTTCAGGTAACATTTATCATTTGTGAGTTGTTGTTGGATCAAAGGAAGTGCGTACTTAAAATTTTAATGGTGTTTACATGTGTAATAGTCGACCTTGGTATTTACACTAATTATAGTGGATATTTATTGCTTATAGAAGTGTATTGTAGTGTGGTGTTATAAATTTGGGTCCCAAATAAGGAATCGAGTGGTTCACTTTCACTTCTATCCACCATGAAAGTGTTTTATTAGAGAATAGTTTTAAGGTAGAAGATGGTATAAATAAGAGTTTAGTTGTTGAGGGATGAAGATATAGACAAGAGAGATGTGAATGATGCGAATTGTAGAGTGTTAAAGTTTGAATTTGGAAAGTGCATTGCAAAATTTCATGTGTTATATTGTTGGATGCAATGAGTAGGTGTCTACAATTCTTTAGTCATGCTACGAAGGTGGAGATGATATTTGATGCAGGGGCATCTAGTGGTGTAGAGGAAATCTTGCATTACCCAACAATTTTTATTTCCTTGTTTTATTTAGTTGTTTTGAGTCCCGTGATGAAACTTAAGGGTGTAAGATAGTCAAAAGTAAGAAAAGGTGAAAAATAGTCACTTACCATTTTTAGTAAGTCAGCCTAAATGGGTTCGTATGGACTTGAAAATTTACCCAAAGGACCAGAATTGAAAAATGTATTTGATGGAAGAAGAATCATCTCAATACCCCATATTGTTTGGGAGATATTAAAGTTTTTATCTTGATAAATGTCTCCACTACAACTTCAAATTCAAATTTGAAAGCCTTAGAAGCTTCAGAAAAGCTCAAAAAATGGACGAAATGACCTTCAGGTCATTTTGGCATTGTAGATCTCTTCGAGAGATTTCTAATGATATATTATAACAGATTGTGGCTCCGAATAATAGCTTTTATTTTTAGAGTTTATTTTTGTTGCAATGAATTAAGCCCATGTGGCTATAGCATTGTAATTTCTAAATTTGTAATTTCATTTTCTGAAAGTAATGGAAAGTAAGTTATATTTTATCCTGAATCTTTTATGTTGATATCTATTGTTGTGTTTTGTGTAGGTTTTGGGTGGTGTATCCCTCATCAAGTGGTATCAGAGTAGGCTTTCTTAAGTGTGTGAATAGATCACCGAATGTGAGGAAGTGTGCACCAAGACTTGTGGTTGTGGGTTTCAAAGAAAAATGATTAGAATTCCTCCACAAAGAAACTATGGTGGTGGAAGAAACATTGTTGTACCATAAGAGGGTTTTAGAGCCTTGCAAAGACAAGTTCAAAAATTGCAAGAGGAGTTGTAACAAGGGGTTGAGCCAAGAAGAGGAGATGAAAGTGATGATGAAGCTAAAAATGAGGAATAGTTCGAAGAGGAACAAGACATAGTAGATACAAAACAAGTTAGATTATTTAAGGCCATCTCCAAGATTGGAAAAAGGGCAAAGATTGATGTTTCTACATTTTTTGGGAATCTTAACCTAGGAGAGTTGATTGATTGGATCCACTATATGGAGGAGTACTTTGAGTATGAAGAGGTGGAAGATCCTGAGAGGGTCAAATTTGCAAAGACCTAGCTAAAGGGTCATGTGAATATTCGGTGGAAAGAGGTACAACTAGAAAAAAATCAAAGAGGAAAAGAGAAAATAACAATATGGGACGATATGGTGGACAAATTAAAAAGATAGTTCATTCTTGTGGACTATGAGCTAGATTTGTTGA
This sequence comes from Sequoia sempervirens, assembly GCA_007258455.2. Taxonomy (NCBI): domain Eukaryota; kingdom Viridiplantae; phylum Streptophyta; class Pinopsida; order Cupressales; family Cupressaceae; genus Sequoia; species Sequoia sempervirens. Next base: position 180,888,905 of record VDFB02058242.1, on the reverse strand, counting down.
AGAAGAAGCAAGGGTTAAAACAAGCGAGAAAATATTTCAAGGAGTATATAGAAGAATTCTACCATGTCTTGATCAAAACAGGTCATTCTAAGACCAACAAGGAGAAAGTTGCTTGTTACATAAATGGGGTGAAGCCAAGTATTCAAGAAGAGTTGAGTCTAGTGAGAATGTCAATCATTGAAGATGCATATCATTTTGCTTTGAAGGTAGAAGAAAAGCTTAATAGAAGGTTTGAAAGCAAGCAAAGAGGTGGAGGTCATAGTGTAAAGACTAGTGGACAGTCATATAGAGGCTGAAGTGAAGATCAAAAGAATATTGAAGGATCCAATAACAATCAAAACCAAAAGGGGGATAATACCTCTCGTCCTCAAGATCAAAATAATGGAGAGCAAAGAGGAAGAGGAAGATTTGGATGAGGACTGGGAAGAGGAGGCTTTTGTGGAACCTATTTCCAATGTAGGGAAGAAATACATAGAGCTTATGAGTGTCCTCAACATCAAAGAAGGACAAATAGAATACCTGAGGGTAATGCACAAGTTGCACATGTAGACAAAGATGTTGAGTCTTCACATTTTGAGGATGCAAAAAGAGGAGAGGTTCTTGTTACCAGAAGAGCCTTGCTAAATGAGGAGAAAGAATCAACTAAGAGGAAGAATCTATTTTGCACAAGATGTAAGTGTGAAGGTAAAGTTTACAATGTAATTATTGATGGAGGTAGTACTGATAACCTTGTTTCAGAAGAGATGGTTAGTAAGTTGTATTTGGAGAGAATAAGGCATATGAATCCTTACTTATTTCTTGGTTGAAAAAGGACCATAAATCTTTGGTAAATGAACAATGTTTGGTAAAGTTCAAGATTGGAAATTATAATGATGAGGTATTGGGTGATGTTATTCCTATGGATGTTTTTCATATGTTTTTAAGAAAACCATGGTAGTTTGACTGACGGGCAGTGCATGATGGACATGCCAACACCTGTTCCTTGACAAAGGATGGCGTTCATCATAAGTTGAAACCCCTAAATGAGGAGGAATAAAAGATATGTAGTAATGCAAGGATTTGTTTGGTTTATGGAAGAAAGTTCCTAGAAGGGATGAGACATGGGCATATGTGTTTCGCATTAATTCCTAGAGTTGACAAAGAAGATACTAAGGAGGTACCTATAGAGGTTTCAAATTTGTTGAATGAGTTTCAAGATATTGTTTTTGATAATGTGATTGAAGGTTTTCCTCTAGTAAGGAAGATTAGCCACCAGATGGACCTAATTCTTGGAGCCAGTTTTCCAAATAAGGTAGCTCATTGTATGACTCAAACAAAGAATGAAGAGTTGAATAGACAAGTGCAAGAATTGTTGCGGAGGGATTGATCAAAGAGAGTTTGAGTCCATGTGTAGTACCTATAGTACTAGCACCAAATAAGGATAGGGAAGGGAAGATGTGTATAAATTCTAGAGCCATCAACAAGATCACCATCAAGTATAGATTTCCCTTGTCTAGAATGGATGACATTATGGATTGTTTGAGTGGATCTGAGTAATTCATAGAGATATATTTGAAGAATGGATATCACCAGATTTGGATTAGAAAAGGAAATGAATGGAAGACAACCTTTGAAACCAAGGAGGGCTTGTACAAGTGGATAGTCATGCCCTTTGGGCTAACCGATGCACTAAGCACATTTATGTGTCTTATGAATGAGGTATTGAAAGAATTTTTAAGATTTTTTTTTATTATTTATTTGGATGATATTTTGATTTTAAGTAAGACATTGGAGGAGCAATTGACACATATTTGAAGAGTTTTTGTGAAGCTAAGGGAGGAGAAGTTGTTGATTAATCTGAAGAAATGTAGTTTTATGAAGAGAGATTTGGTGTATCTAGGATATTTTGTCTCATTAGAGGGTCTTAAAATGGATCTAGAGAAGGTGAGATCTATCATTGAATGGCCTACCTCAAGGAGTGTTATAGAGGTAATTTTTTACATAAAGTTTATTAAGAATTTTAGTAGTATTTGTGCACCTCTAACTGAAGCAATGAGAGAGGATAGAAAGGATTTTAAATGGACTATAGGAGTAGCAAAGAGATTTGATATGTTGAAGAAAAAATTCATAAAGCAACCTGAAACTTCTAGATTTAAATAAGGTATTTTAGGTAGATTGTGATGCTAGTGGTAGTGCTATAGGAGTTGTTTTGAGTCAAGAAGGTAAGCTTGTTGCCTATTTTAGTGAGAAGTTGAATGATGCTAAAAAGAAATATTTTGTTTATGACTAGGAGTTTTATGCTATAGCTCAATATTTGAAGAAATGGAGACACTATTTGTTGCCAAATTATTATTTTTTATATATTGATCATCAAGCTTTGTAGTATCTTAATAGTCAAGGAAAGTTAAATCAAAGGCACTTAAAATGGGTTGATTTTTTGCTGAGCTATACTTTTGTTTTGAAGCACATGAGTGGAAGGTCAAACAAAGTTATATATGCCTTAAGTAGAAGGAAAAATATATTGATAGAGATGAATATAGAGGTTGTTGGATTCAGTGAACTCAAAATTTTATACCCTAAAGATCTAGATTTTGCAGAAGCTTGGAAGGTTTGTTTGGAACCTGTTACATTAGATAAGACAAAATGGTTGGATTTCTTAATCCAAGATGGATTGTTGTTTAAATGAAGTCAATTGTGCATTCAAAGGAGTTCTATGAGAGAGAAGCTAATCAAGGAGAAGCATAGTGGAAGATTGGCTGGACATTTTGGTCGAGATAAGACCATTTCTCTTGTTAGTGAGAATTATTATTGGCCACAATTATAGCAAGATGTGAGGAAGTTTATACAAAGTTGTAGAGTATTCCAGATGACTAAAGGGGCAAGTCAAAATACTAGAATATATAAGCCATTACATGTACCAGAGAGGCCATGGGAAGATATTAGCATGGACTTTGTTCTTGGTAAACTAAGAACACAAAGAGGACATGACTCAATATTTGTGGTGGTTGATAGATTTTCAAAGATGACACATTTCATTTCATTTCATAAGACTAGTGATGTTCATATCACATATTTGTTTTTTGGAGAGGTGGTGAGACTACATGGTCTACCAAAGAGTATATTTTCAGATAGAGATACCAAATTTGTTGGTTATTTTTGGAAGACATTATGGAAGAAGTTGAAGACAAATTTGAAGTTCAATTATGCACACCATCCATAAACCGATGGAAAAATGAAGGTAGTGAATAGGAGTTTGGGCAACCTACTGAGATTCTTAGTAGGAGATAAGCCCAGGGGATGGGATTTAATTATACCAAAGGCAAAATTCACTTATAACAATTTTTTCAATAGGAGTGCTGATAAATCCCAATTCCAAATTGTACATGGGAGTACTCCAAGGAAAGTTTATGTTTCTAAATTGAGGAAGATGGACAAAGGAGGAAAGAGTAGTGTCGAGGCAAAAGATTTTATAGAGCACCTGAAGAACATGTACGAGGAAGTGAGAAATCGCATCAATAAGATGAATTCTTAGTACAAAGCTAAGGCTAGTCAAAAGAGGCAATTTAAGGAATTTCAGGTTGGAGATGAAGTCATGGTTCACCTAATAAAAGAAAGTTTCCCAATGGGAACATATGAAAAGTTGAAGATGAAGAAATTTGGACCATGTAAGATCTTGAAGAAGCATGATTCAGGAAATGCTTGAGGTAAAGTTGCCTAGTGGAATAAACATTTATCCTATGTTCAACATTTCTGATTTGACAGAGTATCATGGAGGAGATATGGATGATCTAATAAAAGAACAATGGAATATTCTAGCACCTAATTCAGAGAAGGAAGAGATAAAAGAAATCTTGGATAGCCATGTGGGTAGAATTACAAGAAATAGACAGTATGAAGAATATCTGGTTAAATGAAAAAGAGGCCTGTTGAAGATTCATCATGGTTGTCTAAGGAAAATGTTGACTATCATGGTTTTCCTCCAACACTATTGAAGTGACAAGGTCACTTCTCAAATTACCTTGGGTGTCTGATGCAGGAGCATCCAATGGCATAGGGGCAATCTTGCATCACCCAAAAAATGTTTTTCCTTATTTTCTTTAGTTGTTTTGAGTTCCTTTGTGACACTTAAGGGGTGTAAGACAGTCAGAAGTTAGAAAAGGTTAAAAACTGTCACTTGCTATTTTTAGTAAGTCAACCTGAACGGGTTTGTATGGACCTAAAAATTTACCCCAGGGAGCATAATTGAAAAATGCATCTAATGGAAGAAGAATCATCTCAATACCTTATACTGTTTGGGAGATATTGAAGTTTTCGTCCCAAGAAATTTCTCTAATACAACTTCAAATTAAAATATGAAAATATTAGAAGCCTCATAAAAGCTCAAAAAATGGATGAAATGACCTTTGGGTCATTTTGGCATTGTAGATCTATTCGAGAGATTTCCAACAATATGTTATAATAGAAAATTGGACACCTAAGTTCTTTGAGAAGCTGTCCCACTAAAAAGTGAATTTCAATAAAATATCTTCTTGGGCAAGAAATCAAACGATTGGGGTGACAAAACAAAAGGGAAAGTTATACTTTCAAGAAAATTCTAAGGCTGTTATTGGTGTAAAATAAAGGGTTAAGTGGAGGTTATGGGGTTGGCTCCATTAGTACAGATTGTGGATCTGAATAATATATTTTCTTTTTAGAGTTGAATGTTGTTGTAATGAATCAAACCCATGTGGCTATAGCATTGTAATTTCCGAATCTGTAATTTCATTTTTTGAAAGTAATGGAAAGTAAGTTATATTTTGTCTTGAATCTTTTCTGTTGATACCTATTGTTGTGTTTTATGTAGGTTTTGGGTGGTGTAGCCCTCATCAATATTGTGGTGGATTTATATGTTGCATTGAGATGGATTTCTCTGTGTAACATTCTTCTCTATCTTCTTTTCTATTTTGGCAATGAATCCTTCTCTTTCTTTGGGTAGTGAGCTCCATTGTATTCAGTGTTGATATTATTTTATATTGTGAGCTAATCCTCACCGTGATTTTTCCTATCTTGGGTTTTCCACATAAATCTAGTGCTCTCTTATGCATGGTGTTGATTTTTTTCAATTTTTTTTAGTTTCATTTCATGCTAGAACATTATAACATATTAAGGGTTAATTTTATTAATGTGGATCTGAATGTGTATGAGGGTTTTGAAGTTTTAAGGTAGAACTGATTGACCCCCCCTCATAGTTGTCTTGTGCATTCAACAATTGGTATCAAAGCAAGATTCCTTAGAAGAAAACTTAACCACTTGAGGTAGATCTGGGATGGCGCACAAGAAAGAGATCCCTATATTTGATGGAACAAATTATGCATTTTAGAAGACACGGATGGAAGGATTTTTTTTAATATTCGATATGATGTCTAGAATTCTACTAAGACTAGATATACTAAACATACAAATGTTCCAAGTACTACTTATGAGATCAAATCCTATGAAAGCAATGGTAAAGATAGGTATGCTTTCTTAAATATTCTTACAAATTCTGAATTGGTGAAAGTTATTAAACTCTAAAAACTGCTAAACAAATTTGGGAAAAGTTAGAAAGCATTTATGAAGGAGATAATAAGTTCAAAGAAGCTAAGATGTAGAATTTGAAGATCATGTTTGAAAACTTGCAGATGTTTGAAGAAGAAAATGTTACAAGCTATATACAGGGTAGATGAAGTTGTTAGCTCCATCAAAGGTCTTAGTGGCAAACTCAAAGAACCAAAAGTGGTAAAGAAAATTCTCATAACTCTTCCTAAATCCTGTAGTCATAAAGTGTCTATTATTGAAGAATTTACAAATTTGAATCAACATACTAGAGATTAGTTGTATGGCTCTTTAATTTCTTTTGAGATGAGAGAATTTGGAACAAATAGTGGTGCAAAAGTTGAGACTGCTTTTAAGGCTAGGAAATCAAAGGAGATTAAGGAATCAAATTAGGAGGATCTTGATGATATAGAAGCTAACGTTGTAAGGAGAATGAAGAAGGGTACTTGTAAGTACAATGGTAAGCTTCCTTTCAAATTTTTTAGTTGTGGAAAGATAGGTCACTATACTTCAAGATGTCTACACAGAGTTTTGAATAACAAAAATAAGGAGAACAAAGGTAAGATGATCAAGAAAAGTTATTATGTTAGAGAAGATGCAAGTATTTTTGATGATGACAATGAATGCTTGTTCATGGCTTTAAAAGATGAATTTGTTTCTACTAACTCTAAAAGATGTGTGAAGGAAACCCTCCAAAGATAAAGGATGAAATTAAAGGCACTTTGATATCTTCTTTTCATGCTAGACAAGAGAAGAACTACTGGATCATTGACAATGGATGCTCTAATCACATGATCGGTGACAAGAGTAAGTTTATTAAACTTGAAAAATATGATGGATGATGTGTTAGATTTGGTGACGATACATCTGCTAAGATATGTAGAAAAGGTTCTATCAGTTTTGATGGCAAGAATAATATTGATGATGTCTACTATGTTAAGGGTTTAAGAAATAACCTTTTGAGTGTTGGAAAAATGAGTACCAAAGGATACAATCTTATGTTTCAAGATAATGGATGTGCGATAAAAAAAGGATTTGGAACTATGGTTGTTGCTAGAAGAAGAATAGATGGAAATGTTTATCAACTTAAGGGTGCTAATGGTCACTGCTTTATGACTCAAATTAATATTGGATTAATGCTACGAAAGATGATGTTGCAAATTGAGAAGAATCAAACTTGGGAACTTGTCCCAAGACCTACAAAAAAAAATGTGATTGGAACTAAGTGGGTATTCATAAACAAACTAAATGAGAATGGAAAGTAGTAAGAAACAAGGCAAGGCTTGTGTGTAATGGATACTTACAAGTTGAAGGAATATATTTCGAGGAGACATTTGCTCTGATTGCAAGAATGGAAACTATCAGGATGTTTTTAGCTTTTACAGTAGATAAGGATTTCAAATTTTATCAAATGAATGTGAATATGCTTTATTGAATGGAGAATTGAAAGAAGAGGTATACATAAAACAACCAAAAGGATTTTAGTTATTAGACAAATTGGATATGTTCTATCAATTGAAGAAGGAATTGTATGGATTGAAGCAAGCTCCTAGAGCTTGGTATGCAAGGTTAGATAAGTATTTGATACATCAAGGATTCAATAAAGGTATCATAGATAGCAATCTTTACTTTAAGTTGAAAAATATCAAATCTTGATAGTGGTTGTATATGTTTATGACATAATATTTGGAGGCAATGAAGATATGTGCAAGAAGTTTGTAGAAGAAATACATAAAGAGTTTGAAATGTCTATATTTGGGGAGATGAATTTCTTCCTTGGATTACAATAAATCAAATAGATAAAGGTATTTTCATTTCACAATCAAAGTATGTCAAAGAAATGTTGAAGAAGTTTGGAATGAAAATTTCTAAATTGGTGTGTACCCCTATGGTTACTGGTTGCAAGTTGAGCAAGAATGATGATTCTCCTATGGCTGATCAAAGCAAGTATAAATCAATGATTGGTGGACTATTGCATCTAACTACTACTAGACTGGATATCATGCATATAGTTTGTCTTGTGGCTAGATTTTAAGAAGATCCTAAAGAGTCACATGTTGTAGCAGTGAAGAGGATATTAAAATACTTGAAGGGTCCTCTAGACCAAGGCTTGTGGTATCCAAAGGATATTGATTTTACTTTGAGTCCTTACATAGATGCAAATTGGGCTGGTTGTATGGACGATAAGAAAAGTATAAATGGTGGTACATTCTTTCTTGGATGTAGATTAGTGTCATGGCTAAGTAAGAAACAAGATTTGATGAATTTATCTACTACAAAGGCATAGTACATTACAACAACCTCTTGCTACACACAAGTGTTGTGGATGAGGCAAACATTGAAGGATACTAGAGTAGTATATGATGAACCAATTTATATCTTCTATAATAATACAAGTGCAATTAATATTTCAAATAATTTGGTAATGCATCAAAAAATAAAGCATATCTCAATCTGATATCACTTTCTAAGAGAGAAGGTTGTAGAGAATGAAGTTAATCTTGAGTATGTTCCTACAAAGGATCAAGTTGTTGATATATTCACTAAGTCTCTTCCTAAGGATACATTTGAGTATCTTTGGGAGAATTTGGAGGTCATTCCCCCACCTTCTTTGAACTAGATGCATAAGGAGATGCATCAATCCAATGGATTTCAAGATCCATTCTTTTGTTTGGACTGATGTTGGTGGCTACCTCTCAGGGGGAGTAGGTAGTGACATTGATGGTTGTTGTAGTCAAGGGGAGTAAGTGTTGTCATTGTGCAATGGTTGTTGATTGGTGTAGTATGGTGTGTGCTCCTAAGGGGGAGTATGCAGAGTAGTAAAGGAAAGGAAATTGCAGAGTAGTGGTGAACGATATGATTAATCTCAAAGGGAGAATAAATGATACAAATACTTTGTCCTTTTCCATTGATGTCAAAAGGGGTGAGGAAGTCATATGAAAAAGCTAAGTTATCAAAGTGGGAGAGAGTGTAATGAGTTAGTTGTGTAAAGAGAAAAGGAAATAGGCATGGAGTAGATTTGATGTGTCTTTTATGTTTTTTCACATCACGTGTCGCCATCAATGACAAAGGGGGAGATTGTTGCAAGTATGAGTAGATTGTTATTGTCATTGATGTCAAAAATCTTGTGTTTTTATTGATGAGTAGAAGATGGTTGCAAGAGTATGTTGGTGTTATCCATGATTTGATTAGTTGAATTATGTTGTCATTAGTAAGCTACTTATGCCAACCTCTAGTGTTGCTTTGATAAGATTTTGTCTATAGATAGATGGTTGAGTTTTTATGTTGTAGTTGACTTGGTGGTAATGAGGAAGTATTGAAGGTGATGAGGATGTGTCTTTGATGCTTGGTTTTCAAGTGCTTTTGAGAAAAAATAATAAAAATAGGAATTAGTGTGTTGTAGTGTTGTTCTAGGTTGCAAAGTAATGTTCTGGTGTTGCTCCACATTTCTTCTAGGTTGAAGATCTACCTATGCATTTTGGATATTTTGATCAAAGGTGTTCAGAGGTGTTGTATTCAGAATTTGGTGTGTTTAATCGTTGTGCATAAGTTATGTTCACCAGTATGTGAATAGTATATTATAGAGGTGTTTGGGATAAATGTTTTTTCTCTGTATTTCACCACAATTTCATTTCAAGTCTTTCAGATCAGAAGGGGTGTTGACAGCATTGGTATCTTTCTTCATTCGAGGTTGTTTGAGGTTTGGTGCTTCAAAAGTCAGTTTCTTAAGTTGCAGTGTATGGTAGAGTTGTTTGAGTGTACTGGGTGTGTGCATTCTTTAGGTGAAAGTTGTTGCAAATAAGTTTTTTGGATTTCAAGGTGTTTATGATATATTCCAGGTTTTATTTAGGTGACATTTGTCATTTGCGAGTTGTTCTTGGATCAAAGGAAGCGTATACTTAAAATTTTAATGGTGTTTACATGGGTAAAGACCGAACTTGGTGTTTATAATAACTCCGATGAATATTTATTGTTTGTAGAAGTGTGTTGTAGTGTGGTGTTATAGATTTGGGTCCCAAAAAATGAATGGTTTGGTCTACTTTCACTTCTATCTACCACATAAGTGATTTGGTGCCAACCTAATTTGAATTTGCACGGTTGATGTGAATAAACAACCTTGGAGAATGGTTTCAAGGTTGAAGATGGTATAAATAAGAGTTGAGTTGTTAAGGGATGAAGATATAGATAAGAGAGATATGAATGATGTGAATTATAGAGTGTTAGAGTGTAAATTTACAAAGTGCAGTGCGAGCTTTCATGTGTTAGATTGTTGGATGCAGTGAGCAAAAGGTGTCTAAAATTCTTTAGTCATGTTGCGAAGGTGTTGATGATATTGTGGTGGATTTCTCTGTTGCATTGAGATGGATTTATCTGTGTAACTGTTGTCACCTAGAAATGCATCCTATGCAAAGTTGTAAAAACTTAGCTTTCTAGGGAAACATTGGATCACTCCAAGGCTGTGGATCACCTGAGATTGGAGTGAACCTTCAGAGAAGGCCAACTTCCTTTGGGTATCACCTAAACTATTGATCTTTGTGAGGTAAAAGGAGAAGAAATGCATACAAAATGAAACTATACTGAACTATTCCTATGGTGATACACCGAGTTGATAAGAAATCAAGAAATGAAAACAAGATGCAACCACACTGAGGAAACTAGATTGCAGCTGTTTTACTTACTCAACATAACCCCATTAGACTTATGCATCACTCTTGACAGGTTTGATCTACATACATGTCTCAAGAAGGAAGAAACAAACTTCACAACTTTGTGGTATGAATATAGATTTAGAAAAAACACTGTTAAAGAAATACATACATAAGCTAACATACATATATGAGAGTGGTAAGAGCATTAGTGCTTGTTTTCAAGGTGAACTCTATTTTGCATTCCAGATTTTAGTTGAGTTACAAAAAACATACATTTAGTTGAGAAATGATTGACAAAAATCACTAACTCTTCAGAGTCTATAATCCGAACTATTTACAAAAAGGCAAAAAATGCCTTATATATCAGATTGTGTTTGCCCCTTAGGGCTTACAAAATATCAATCCTTGAAAAATATCTCTCCTCATATCTTTTCAACTGAAATTAATGCAAAACCCTGCGTGTCCATGACGGTGAAGAGTCATCCCTGGAGAAGCCTTCTTCAGATATTTCACAGCTACCACATTCATTTTGATCCTGGCATCGTGTCCTGTTTGAACCACCTTGGTCGAATGTCTTGAATGCCCTGAGCTCAGAATAGATACGCATTGCATTCACATTCTGTTGACATTGTTCATCCTGGTCAGACTGCCATGACTTGTCTCAGCTCCTCCTGGTTGGTCGAGCGTATTCCATGCAGGCTTTGCAGGCGGTCAAAACTCTTTTGAAAAGAATCGCATCTCAACGAGACACTGGAAGTGTCTCACCAATGCAATTATGTCCTTTGAAACTATTGACCCAATGCGCGATAGTCGATAGAGTCTTGGCAAACTTAGGAGTCACGTTGATATCGCCAAAACATCGGCAAGTCAAACGACATTGGGGAGAAGTCATAGCGAGCATCACTGAGTTATACTAATGTTGCTTTATTGGGTAGTTCCATCGCTGTCAGCAAGAGATCATACGTTCAGGGAGACATCATAGTGAACCCTTCTTGTCACGGTGAGCACACTGGATGGCAGCAAGAGATACCAGGTCGACGAGACCATTTAGCGAGCTCTATAGGTCACCCCAAACTTTTTCCTTTAGGCCAGACTAGCGTTTTTCACCAAGACTCATGCCGAACTCTTTTTTCTACCCAAGCTCTTCATTTCCTTCGGCAAGACCGTGGTAAGTCGGGAAGACATCATGGCACAGTCCATCGGTCATACCGATTCCCATTTCCGTCGCTGAGACCACCTTGATTCGCCAAAACATCTTGTAGACTTCGTTTTGCCTCTCGTGTTACACCGAAGATCTTTCCCTGCTCGCCAAGACTCCTTGTGGTCGCTGAGACTTCATAGCAAACTCCTCATGTTTGCCCAAGCTTACTTCATTTGCCGAGACATCTCCTTGGTCGTTGAGACCCTCCCCCGCTGAATGCTTTGTCTCTCACGAGCTCCCTGAACTCCTCCATCCTTCTTGTCGCCAAAACATCCTGGGTCGCCGGGACATCTTGTAGAACTTAATCCTTACGCTGAGAGCCTTTAGAGTCAGGGAGACTTTGTGACTTCGATGAGACCCTTTGGCGAAGCTCGCTTGCTTTGTCGACACCACCTTCTTTCGGCGAGACCTTCGCCTTCGCTCAGACCTCCCTCTGAAGCTCTTTGTTGCCCTGAACGAAAGCGGTCAGTGAGACTTCAACTCCTCGTTGAGACCTTTCACCGAGTGCCATAAGTTATCCTGAAGCCCGTGGTTGCCACGAGTCTCCCCAACTAACGATTGAATGGCCTATCGGCCAAAGATCCTGACGCGATAAGAGGTCATACCAAACCCTTCCTATCACAGCGATAGGTTCTACAGCTTCATTTGGCAAGACAAAAACTAGGTCACAACGACCTGTTCAAAACAAAATGTATCAAAGCAGCCAGTCGAATAGATAGTGAAGATGTTATACCGACCTGGCTCTAATGGAGGCTGAGCCTATGACTATTGAGGCATATTTCCAACCAAGCAGGCCCCCAACTGAATTCCCTATGAAATGTCATTAGATGCATGAAATAACCCTCAATGGAGATATCCCATTTGGCCCTTATGAACACCTGCAGCATAGATGCCTTGCCTGATTGAGCCTGAGGGTGAAAATTAGGTAACATTTCTTGCGACCTTTGCTGGATATTTGCCTGCTAAACATGAAGACCGGTAGCCAAAGCTTGTACATTGGGCATGGAGTCATTAGGAGGCTCAAAAAACAAATAAAAATATTAGTTTTGCACATGGCCGCAACTCACTTGAGATCGACAGGACACAACAGGTTGCTAAAAGAAAAAAATAAGGGAAGGCAAAAGAGAAAATTTACTGTGCCATCAGCACTTATGGAAAACATAAAACCTAAATTAATATGTACAATAGATGAACCTGTCAAACTTGGAAATAGGCCTTGAGGTGTATCCCATTAACTAGGATAAGAAGCACTTCACCTTCTATTGTGGCTAGTCGATACGCATTGTGCTCCTTACAGCCTGTGATAATAAATGGACCAGTCCATATATTGTCCAACTCGGTGTGATGGCCTAGCCTTCTTTTCAAAACATCCCATTTGAGCACGAGGTCTCCCGCCTTAAAAGATTTTGTTGTAGCCTTTTTGTCGAATGTTCTTTTCGTTTGGAGCTGATGATACTCCAAAGCTTTCATTGCTCTGTCCCTTGAATCTTTGAGTTCCATGAGCTACGCATACCTTACAAACATTGGGTCATGTCCCTCATGCATCTCTAATTAGTGAACAGTGTCTAGAGCTGGAAGCTCCACAGATAGGGGAAATCTTGCCTCTTTGCCATAGACCAACATATATGGTGAATTGCCAATAGACCTCTTAGGGGTCACTCTATCTGCCCAAAGTGCATTCTTTAAACTGATGTGCCAGGTCCTTTGATTATCCTCTATGATTCTTTTAATGATCCTGATGAGACTCTTATTTGTGCTTTCAGCTAAACCATTACCCTAAGGGTAATAATTTGAGGATGTATTCAAATGAATGCCATGTTTAATGGCCCAATCAGTTACTCTTAGACCCATGAATGCAAGAGCATTATCAGATATGATGGAGTCAAGAACTCTAAATCTGGTGATTATATCCTCATAGAAGCTCAAAACTGAAGACTCTTTTACTTCTTTCAAAGCTATTGCTTATGTCCATTGTGTGAAATAGTTTGTAGCTGTGAGCACCCACTTGTGACCAGTACTGGAAGGTGGATTTATTGGTCCAATGAAATCAATGCCCCATCTCATGAAGGGTTGCTCCACTTGAATTGGATGTAGAGGCATAGTAGGAAATTTTTCCTTTCCTGAAAATAGAGCGCATTTGATACACTTTCTTGACCAAGCATATGCATCTTTGAACAAGCTGGGCTAGTAGTAACCAACTCTCATGATTTTCCAGGCAGTAGTTCTTAGGGAAAAGTGACCTCCTGCAGCTCCATCATGAAACTCATGAAGTACTTTTTCAATTTGATCATTGTGAATGCATCTTAATAGGACACCATTCATATCCTTTTTGAAAAGATCATTGTTTACCAGTACATATGGTATGGACTGCAATATGAAGTATCTTCTTTTAGCTCTGTTTAATCCTAATGGGCATTCACTAGTTTTTAGAAATTGGGTCATATCTTGAACCCAATTAGTTATCCCCATAGGCACATCATCTTGAGCATTCTGAAACTCGTTTGTATTGGTAAACACATCATCCTTTTCTAATTCAGTTTTACTGCTTGACCCTGTAGCAAGTTGCTCACAAAGACCTTTACCTCTAACCAGTTTGGTGATCTTAACATCTACATCATACTCTGTGACCTTGGTGATCCACCCTGCTCTTTTTTCATTCAGATCTTTGTTCAATAAAAATTCCTTCACACTTGAGTGTGCTACCATGACATGAATTTTATTATGAGAGATCAAAGGCTTGAATTTCTTTAGGCTTCTGATCATGGCAAGAACATGCCTCTCTACAAAGGAGTATTTTTGTTCATAATCAACCAAACTTTGACTAAAAAAGGCTATTGGTTGTTCTAAATTCTCTTCATTTCTTTGAACCAATATTGTAGAAATGTTACTTGTGCTACCATAAGCATACAGATAAAAATCTTTAGAAAAATTGGGATTTACCAGCGTAGGAGCTGCTGCTAAGGCCTCCTTGACCTTTTCAAAACTATTCTTGGCATCTTTTGTCCAACTGAAAACTGCACTTTTCTTTAACATAGCTGTTAAAGGTTGTAACAGGTTTGCAACATCAAGGATGAATCTTCTTAGAAAGTTGATCTAGCCCAGAAATCTTTGTAGACCCTTCTTGTGATTAGGTAGCGGCAACTCAAGTATGGCTTTGACTCTTTTAGGATCAATAGTAATTCCTTGCTTTGACACTATGTGTCCTAATAATTTCCCTTCATGAACAACAAATATACTTTTTTTTGGATTGAGAGAGATACCAAACTTTGCATTTTACAAAAACTTGCCTAAGATGTGACACATGTTCATTAGCATTCTTAGAATATACTGTAATGTCATCTAAATAAATCAACATAATCTTGTTGATCAAACTTCGAAATGCCATGTCCATAGCCCTTTGAAACATGGCACCAGCATTGGATAAACCAAAAGGCATCCTTTTGTATGCCATGGTGCCCCATTTAGTTGTAAAAGCAATTTTGAACTGATCTTCTTCTTTAACCAACACCTGATTATACCCTGAAAAACCATCTAATAAGGAAAATCTTTTAGAACCAACAACCTCTTGCAAGATTCATTCCATGGAGGGCAGCGGGTAGTGGTCTTTCAAAGATGCTCGGTTAAGATCCCTAAAGTCTACACAAAGTCTTATTTCACCACTTTTCTTCCTAATCGGTACAAGGTTAGAAACCCATGAAGTGTGTTTGATAGGAAAGAAATACCCCCCTCAACTAGTTTAGTCAACTCTTTAATCATTAGGGGCTCAAGTTTAGGATTCAAGGGCCTTTGTTTCTGTCTTACTGGCTTAGCACTAGTTTCTAACTCAATTGTGTGCTGAGCAATATGGGGATCAAACCCTTTCAAATCTAAGTATTCCCAAGCAAAGAAATCATAAAATTCTTGACATAAAGCAACAAAAGATTGTTTATCTTCATAAGAGCAAATTTTTCCTATCTTAAGGATTTTACCTTTGAAAATCTCTAGTTCTTCATAATGCTCTTGTTTGATTTGCAAGCCAGCTTTACCCTTTTTAAGCTGATCATTAGTACTAAAAATTGACTCTAAGGTAACAAGGCCTTTGAGAAACTTATTCGTCCTCAGATGTATGACTTGATTGTCATACTGTTGCTTGAGTTTTACTTGATTCACCATGGAGAACTAATCTTCTTCAAGCAAAAAGGAAAGAATCTGTTCATCATTGTCAAAAACTTTCCAGTGAATGTTGTTATCAGGAATTGATGGTCTGACCACAACCTTCACATATTGTTGTACTTTCTCTTTTCTAATGTCGTCTGGAATATCAAATTGTGCCCCAATGGCTGCAAGCCTATCAACATGTTTGTTCTGGTTCCTTGGAATAGACACTAAGTTGAAGGCATCAAAATCCTCAAGCATGTTCCACACTCTACTTCTATAAGATTTCAGTGTGTCATTTTTAGCAACATTCAGGCCTCTTATTTGATTGACAATTAACTCGTTGTCCCCATGTACTTTCAAGCTGGTTATTCCTCTCTTCCTTGCCTACTTGAGACCTTGAACTAGGCCTTCATATTCAGCAATGTTGTTGGAGCATGCAAAAGCAAAACAAAAAGCAGAATAGTACCTATCACCTTGTGGAGATACAAGCATTGCACCTCCTCCAACGCCATTTTTGCTTCTTGAACCATCAAAATACATTCCCATAATTCATTTTGCTGCTCGAACTGACTTTCTACACTTCTCTCAAGATTTGGCATTTATGTCCCAGCTTCATGCAATATATAATTGCCCAGGCCAACATCCTGAATAAGCTCATTTGGATTGTCAATCACGTTCTCAGCTGCCCATCCATTTAGGAGTACCTCAGGTACACTCTCAGCTTGTAACTCTTGTGCCGCAACAAATTCAGTATCCTCTAAAACAATAGAGTTAATATTTATAGCAGATGGCACATAAGGTTCGATGTGATCTTTGGCAAGGGATTCAGAAGTTCTGGTTACCTTAGTACCATACCTTGAAACAAGTTTTCAGACCTATCTTGAAATTGCTTATGCAACTTGTCTCCAAATTTGTCCCATGTTGCAATTAAACTGACTGGTAGGCTCCTATACCATTGCACAACTCTTCCTTTTAGTGAAGCAGCTAGTAATCTCACTGCAACATCCTCTTGGGTTATGTGATGGACTCTGCATAACGAAGCCACATGTCTCATATGTTCAATGCGAGTAGTTTGGTCTTCTTCCGTGAAAGTTGGCAGACTCTTCAAGGCTACCATTGGAATGTCATTGTGTTGCGTGAGATTCAAGGGGCTCCCTCCATTAAAAGCAACAAAGGGTTGATTCCTTGGGGTGGCCATTGGAGGTATCTAAGGTGGATTTTTTGGTACTCTAGATGAAGCCAAGGACAGGACAACAATGTGTGATCCCAAAGATGGAGGAGTGGATTGAGTTCTTCTAGAATAGATAATTGTTGTTCCTCGCCTTTCCTCTACTCTACCTTGTCTTCTTGGTGGTGACAACTGTAAGTATTCAAAAGGGCCTGAGTTGCTTCTTATTCAAACTCTTTTCATAAACTGGAGAAGGTGTTGATTTCTGGAGTTCTTTCTCTTTGTGGAGTTGCCAAGTATGCCAAAGGACTTGTATAAAGTCTGGAATTCACTAGTTGCATACTAAACCAACAGTTCAATCTAGTTCACTGTCCCACCGGGCGTGCCAGAAACTATTGTCACCTAGAAATGCACCCTATGCAAAGTTGTAAAAATTGAGCTTTCTAGTGAAACATTGGATCACTCCAAGGCTGTGGGTCACCTGAGATTGGAGTGAACCTCCGGAGAAGGCCGACTTCCTTTGGGTATCACCTAAACTATTGATCTTTGTGAGGTAAAGGGAGAAGAAATGCATACAAAATGAAACTATACTGAACTATTCCTATGGTGATACACCGAGTTGATAAGAAATTAGGAAATGAAAACAAGATGCAACCACACTGAGGAAACTAGATTGTAGCTGTTTTACTTACTCAACATAACCCCATTAGGCTTATGCATCACTCTTGACAGGTTTGATCTACATACATATCTCAAGAAGGAAGAAACAAACTTCACAACTTTGTGGTATGAATACAAATTTAGAAAAAACACTATTAAAGAAATACATACATAAGCTAACATATAGAAATGAGAGTGGTAAGAGCATTAGTACTTGTCTTCAAGGTGAACTCTGTTTTGCATTCCAGATTTCAGTTGAGTTACAAAAAAATACATTTAGTCGAGAAAGGATTGACAAAAATCACTAACTCTTTAGAGTGTATAATCCGAACTATTTACAAAAAGGCAAAAAATGCCTTATATATCAGACTATATTGGCCCCTTAGGGCTTACAAAATATTACTCCTTGGAAAAGATCTCTCCTCAAATATTTTTGACTGAAATTAATGTAGAACCCTGCATGTCCATGACGGTGAAGAGTCGTCCCTGGAGAAGCCTTCTTCAGATATTTCATAACTACCGCATTCATTATGATCCTGGCATCGTGTCCTGTTTGAACCACCTCGGCCGAACGCCTTGAATGCCCTAAGCTCATAATAGATACATGTTACATTCACATTTTTTTGACGTTGTTCATCCTAGTCAGACTTCCACGGCTCGTCTTAGCTCCTCCTAGTTGGTCGAGCGTATTCCACACAGTCTCTGTAGGCAATCAAAACTCTTTTGAAAAGAATCGCATCTCGGTGAGACACTAAAAGTGTCTCACCGATGCGATTATGTCCTCTGAAACTATCAGCCCAATGCACGACAGTTGATGAGAGTCTTGGCGAACTTAGGAGTCACGTTGATATTTCCAAAACATTGGCAAGTCAAATGGCATTGGGGAGAAGTCATAGTGAGCACCATTGAGTTATACCGATGTTGCTTTATTGGGCGGTTCCATCGCTGTCGGCGATAGATCATACGTTTGGGGAGACATCATAACGAACCCTTCTTGTCACGGCGAGCACACTGGATGGCGGCAAGAGATACTGGGTCGACGAGACCTTTCAGCGAGCTTCGTAGGTCACCCTGAACTTTTTCCTTTCGACCAGACTGGCATTTGGCGCCAAGACTCATGCCGAACTCTTTTTTCTGCCCGAGCTCTTCATTTCCTTCGGCAAGACCATGGTAAGTCGGGAAGACATCATGGTGTAGTCCATCGGTCATACTGAATCCCGTTTCCGTTGTTGAGACCACCTTGATTCGCTGAGACATCTTGTAGACTTCCTTTTGCCTCTCGTGTTACACAGAAGATCTTTCCCCGCTCGCTGAGACTCCACGCGGTCGCTAAGACTTCATAGCGAACTCCTCATGTCTGCCTGAGCTTACTTCGTTCACTGATACATCTCCTTGGTTGCTGAGACCCCCTTGCCGAACGCTTTGTCTCTCGCAAGCTCGCTGAACTCCTCCATCCTTCTTGTCGCCAAAACATCCCAGGTCGCTGGGACATCTTGTAGAACTTAATCCTTATGCCGAGAGCCTTTAGAGTCGAGAGACCTTGTGACTTCGGCAAGACCCTTTGGCGAAGCTCGCTTTCTTTGTCAATGCCGCCTTCTTTTGGCGAGACCTTCACCTTCACTCAGACCTCCCTTTGAAGCTCTTTGTTGCCCCAAACAAAAGCGGTCGGTGAGACTTCAACTCTTCGCTGGGACCTTTCACCGAGTGCCATAAGTTATCCTGAAGCCCGTGGTCTCCATGAGTCTCCCCGACTGATGATTGAATGGCCTATCAGCCAAAGATCCCGACGCAATAAGAGGTCATACTAAACCCTTCCTGTCACAGTGATAGGCTCTGCAACTTCGTTCGACAAGACAAAAACTAGGTATCAAAGCAGCCAGTCGGCCAGACAGTGAAGATGTTATACCGACTTGTTCAAAACAGAATGTATCAAAGCAGCCAGTCGGCCAGAAAGTGAAGATGTTATACCGACCTGGCTTTAATGGAGGCTGAGCCTGTGACTATTGAGGCATATTTCCAACCAAGCAGGCCCCCAACTAAATTCCCTATGAAATGTCATCAAATGCATGAAATAACCCTCAATGGAGATATCCCATTTGGCCCTTATGAACACCTGCAACATAGATGCCTTGCTTGATTGAGCATGAGGATGAAAATTAGGTAACAGTAACATTCTTCTCTATCTTCTTTTATATTTTGGTAGTGATCCTTTCTTTTTCTTTGGGTAGCAAGCCCCATTATATTTGATGTTGATGTTACTTTATATTGTGAGTTAATCCTCACTGTGATTTTCCCATCTTGGGTTTTCCATGTAAATGTGGTGTTCTCTTGTGCATGGTGTTGATTTGTTCCAGTTTTTGCTAGTTTCCTTTCATGCTAGAACATTATAACAGATTAAGGGTTAATTGTATTAATGCGGATCTAAATATGTATGAGGGTTTTGAAGTTTTAAGGTACAAATGATTCACCCCCCTCTCAATTATCTTATGTATTCAACAGTATTTAGGTGTCTACATTTTGATCCTCTTTGATATAATGTATTGAAAATGGCATTGTGTCAAAGGAGAATAAAAATAAGGATGGGATGAAGTGAAGCTCTTGTGACAAGTTTGTTAGGTCACTTAGGTATGATGGTGGAATTGATGCCCCCTTAAGATAGTTGTTGGGTAAAATGGAGTCCAAAGAGGTCTCTTGAAAAGAAAAATGATGAATAAAAATATGTGTCATACAGGATAAAATATGACTTGAAATACATCATGTTGGGATGATGTACATTGCAATGAAAATATGACTATTGATCATGTAAGGAAAGGCATAAAGGTTTAGACCACAACAGGAACCATAGGGAAATCACACTAGACCATGAGAGTCAAAGGTATCTTGTAAGAATATGAGTCTATAGAGTCATAAACTAGAACCTTCCCAAACTTATACCTCTCTTACATGTCATATATTATGTCATAATAGTCAAATTTACCACTTTCCCAAATCTAGGTAGTCCATGTGAGGGCATTTGATGGTTTTAGCATAATCACTAAATTAGGGAGATGCTCATTAATTCACAATTTTGACATTTCCAATGTAACCTCCATATTCAACGTCCTTTGACACAATATTAGAAAATTATATTAAAGAATATAAAAAATCCAAATAATGTCTCCACCTTCAAATGGGCATCCATTTTTCTTACTCCATAAGGTTTGGACATCATACATTGTTGAATATCATCTACACAATTAAATAAAAATTTAAATGACTTAGGATTTTCTAGCTGAATAGTACATCTAATCCTCATATATGGTAGGACCTCATAGCATACAACAATACAAACCCTAAAAGAGCTTTGTAACATAATTTTTTGGTCATCACAAGGGATAAATTGTTTAATAGGGGGTATAGGTAGGGAGATGGAAGACCAAGAGGGAGTCTTGAGTGGCCATTTAAAGAAAAAAAAATTAGGAAATTTTGACCTTGGATGAGAAATTGTAGATAGGTGGCCTCAAAATTTGAAGGCACAACAAGAACAAGATTCGTAGTGCTTTGAAACTTCTTTCTAAAGTACCAATTTTTTAAAATGGTGGAGATTGAGGGGTTCAAAAAGGAGGAGCACACAAAGTACTCATGTTTCTATCAAAAAAAACATAACATAGTGTATGTTGTGCTCCCCTTATCAAATGCTAACTTTTTTTTAGTATTTTAAAAATTGATTCAATGAGAAATAGGCTAACACAGTGAAGTTTATGCCTAATTTTTTTTGCTAACTTTAAAGAATATATGATTTAAAAAAAAATCAAAGTGGACACATCTTGAAAAATAGAAAATTGAGCATATGCTCCCCTCAAATTTTTTTGGAAACTAATCGATTTTTTTTAATATGCAAAGGATAGAGTCTAGTTTGTAAAAATGTATTTTTTTTCAAATTTTGACAAATGAGTAAAAAATGAGACCAAAAATACCATACATGAGTTGTTGAAACAAATGGAGACACTAACAAAATAAATTAAATATCAAAACCATAAATTAAAACATAAAAAGTACATAATTAGAAAGCTAACAAATAAATCAACATTACTACATTATTTTTTGACTTGACATTGAAACACATACAAACTTGAGGGGGAGCACACTTGAGATTGTGTCAATTTTATTATATTTTGCAAAAACATAGCTTTGGATATTGAAATGTGTTTCCAACCCTTTGAGTTGGTAGCCCAAGGAAAATCCAACCATAAGGATTGGAAATTACCAAAGATGACAATAACATGAACACACTATAATGTACTCATGTTATAACACACTCAAATTATAATGCGTTCGTGTATTTACTACACTAGCTTCCAATAACACGAGTGTGTTGTAACATACTTGCATTATTTTAAAGGAAAAATGACCATCACCTTCTATATCTCTCTTCCCCTCTCTACCTCCTACCCTCTATCTCTCCCTCACTCACTCCCTCCCTCTCTCTCTCTCTCACACACACCTCTTTACCTCCATCCCCTCTTTACCTCCTCACTCTTCCCTCTCTACCTCCCTCCCCTCTCTACCTCCTACCCCCTCTCTTTCTCCTCTCTACCTCCCTCCCCTTTCTATCTCCCTACCCTCTCACATTTCTTTCTATCTCTCTCTCTCACCCCTCACTCTCTCTATTCTATGATTTTCACTTGTATACATCCATTTCATGTCATCCTAGAACTCTTACACTTAGGAAATTCATTACTAATGTTACCTTGCTTTGAATGGAGGACTATCATAGAAATAGGAAATTCATGTTGGTGTGTAGTAGCACGTCATACCAATAAATCATTATTCATGGTTTCGAGTTTAGGGTCTAGGGTATTCCATTCAGGCCTTAGGGTTTATGATGGATGGTTAAACATTGAGGGTTTAGAGATTAAATTTAAGTTTAAAGGTTTTAATGTTAAAAATCATTAATTTTAGGTTTTAGGGTTTGGTGTTTACAGTTTAGGGCCTACGATTTAGGAATTAGGGTTTACAATTGATGATGGAGGGTATAGGGTGGAATCTACCTCTCTCAACTCTCTTCTCCTCTCTATGTCACCTCTATATCTCTTCCACACACTAAATCTCCTACTCCCTCCCCATGTATCTATCTTTGTCACTCCTTCACTCTATACTCATACCTACCTACCTCTCTCTCTCTCACTCACTGTCTCATAAATTATCTATATATATTTATTTGAGTATGTGTTTCTCTCCCTCCTTTCCTCCCTTCCTCCCTCCCTTCATCCCTTCTTCTCTCTCTACCTCTCTCTTTTCTCTAATTATCCCTACCTCTTCCCCTTGGAATTAGAATCCATGCAAGTGATAACACACTCATGTTTTAGGAAGATAAAAAAAGGTAAAAAACACATGATATCCCCATGATTTAGGGCCCACATATTATTTTCTTTTCTAAATTTTGTTCATTATTTGACAAAAAAACACATTTAAATCATGGTTTTGAGGACATATATTGATTGATTTATATAAAAATTTCACCACCTTTACTTGTTTGCATATTCCACCACCTTTATTTGTTTTATCAGTGTAGAAGAAGTAAATTACATGTTTTTAGGCCGAATTTGGTTCTATGAACTAATATTTTCATGTTTTAGTGTCAAAAGGTTAATTATCATGTTTTTTGTTTAAATTTGATAATATATAATCATTGTTTTCATATTTTTTTATTAATTCTATTATATTGATATAGAATTGAACATTTAATATAAAATAAGTTAAAAATTTCTAATTTTTTAAGGTGTGTGAAACTAAAAATGAAGAATTTACTAATGTTTTCATATCTTTCTATGTTTTGTGTATGTCACCTTGTTAATAGAGTTCATGTGTTACATCATACCATTCTTAGTGATAAATGTATTGATTTAGGATTTTTGTATCAAATAAAAATCATGCATGTGTCAAGTAATACTTGAAAATTCATAAGTTCACAATGCACAACCAAGTGTCACTTGGTCAATCATAAAACATTATATCGATCAAGTATCTCTTAATTAGGTAAATAAATATGCATGAATCAAGTTTCACTTGATATCATAGTAATTCCATTACACCAAGTGTTACTCAATTTCCATGAAGCTCAAGTAGTAGTAAGACTTCTTAAGTTTTGATGGTGGTTACATATTCTTCATAGTGCATCAAGTGTTGATCATATTTGAACATCTTGGGATGAAGACATGTCATGCTTTCTAATACTATGTTGAGTTTCTTTGTTATTCATCAAGTGTTACTTGGTCATTATAGAACTTTAATTATATTAGGTTATGTCTCAACCCCTCATGCACAATCTTGGATCCTTTATTTGTTCTAAGTGTTACTTGAACAAGTGAACATCCTTAACAATTCAATCATTACCCTATTCCATAAATTTCCCTTTTTTCAATTCTTCATTTTTTCTCTATGGTTGGTCAATACATTTGCACCATAATTAGGTAAGTGTTAAAATGATTTAAACTATAACAAGGTCTATTATTTAAATTCAAGAATGGTTTCAACCATATTAAATTCTCATGTTGTAGTGTCAACTAACTTGATTAGTAAAACCAATATTTAATTTACCATCCCAACTAGTTCAAGTTCTTATGGATATAAACTTTTTCATCCCAAAGTCCCCTTTCAAGTTTATTGAATCATTGTTTATCCCTTATGTCACAATAGACACATATATAAAAATACACACATAATAATTTGACTACAACATGAATGCACAAATCTCAAGTATCAAATATCCTTAATGATGAATTTTATTTTTCTCCAGTAAACCTATATGAAAAATTATTGTAAACAATTACCACGTAGTGGCTAGTACTTGCCTTTATAGTATTGTAATTTTTTTTTTTTAGATTTGGAAAAAAAGAAGTAATTTTTACTAATGTGTAAAAATAAATGTAAGTTTTGTTAATTATAGTGTTTTAGTGTTGTTAATTAGTTCTTTGCATGACCTAACCCTAACCCTAACTCTAACCCTAATACTAACCCTAATCTTAACCCTAACAATAAATTCTAAACCATTATCCTAATCTTAGACCTATCTCTCACCCTGACTATGGTCGTAACACTATCCATAACCATGGTTGTAACTCTAACCCTAACAATAAAGAATTGTAGAGTGACAGTAAAAAAAATTCTATGAATTAATATATTTTTCAAATAAGATTTGAAATAAAGATATTAGATGAATAAAATTTTGAAGCATTATATCTATTAATCATATTTTAGTGATTTTATTTTTGTTATCCATAGGGTATCCTCAGTGACTCAAGCCTAGTGGGTTCCCTTTACGGGGCGAGCTTGAGGTGAGACTAGTCCTTGGGGCTACATGGTAACCAACACATGCCCCAAGTGTGCGTGACAAGGTAAGTCATGGGCCAGGGAGATATTTTAGTGATTTTTTTTTTTAAAAAGCAGGGTAAAAACTTTATTGAAAATCAGAAGAGAAGATTACAAAAAAATCAGGCCACAAAGACCCGCCAACAGCAACATAGCAACACACATCAGCCTTCCTCATTGAGACTGTCTCCATCTTTAGCCAGAATCCCTTCTAAATCTTGGCGGAGCTCTTGGGGAACTTGCTCCCACCCATCAATCTTCCAACCGAGAAGATTCTCAGAAGCCCACTTAGCCAAACAATCAGCAGCCCTATTCCACTCCCGAGGAATATGTACAAAGGATATAAACTCCATCAAAGAACCAATCTGTAAAATTTGTTGCACCAATCTAGCCAGCTGCCAGCTAACATCAGACACCGTCCGATTATTTATCAAACCAATCAGAACCTGAGAATCAGATTCACAAATAACCTTGCGCCAACCCAAAACATAAGCCCTCTCAAGAGCATAGAGAATCGCCAAACCTTCCATAAGGTTGATAGATTGCACCCCTTCGTGAGCAGAGAAGAAGAAAACCACAGAGCCCGAAGAATCCCGACCAACTCCACCAATTCCAGCAGGACCAGGGTTGCCTCTTGAAGAACCATCAGTATTGATCTTCAAGATACCCTCCGGAGGGGGCAGCCACCTGCCCAACCTTTGGACTTTTTGTTTCCCCCTCCTTCCCCGCTTAACGCAAGCTGAAGCTGAAGACAACCCCTGGATTCCAAGTCTCTCCACCTTCTCAGCGTCCCCTTTGTCTAAAGGGAAAACAACCTCACACTTAGCTTCCACCGTCTCCTGAATCATGGCCCTTACTCTTTGCCAAACTTGTTGGAAAATCAACCTTTCACCCCGAAAAATTCTACGATTTCGTTCTAGCCAGATTTGCCACAATATGAAAGTAGGACCTACATACCACACCTCCTGCAGGAAAGAGGTTCCAGAAGGAGGTCTACCAACACTGTTCCAAAACTCCACCAGAGAAGAGGCGTGAACACACGGGATTCTCCAGGCCTCCCACCAAATATGCCAAAGATGCAAAACAAAGGGGCACCGAAAAAACAAGTGGGAAGAATCCTCCTCCGCTGCCCCGCATAAAACACAAATAGAAGGGCCTTGAAACCCTCTCTTCTGAATATTGTCCCACGTCAAGCACCTGTTCCAGGCCAAGGTCCAGAGAAAGCAATTACACTTTGGCCAGGAGAACTTATTCCACACTCTCTTCCACCAGTGAACCTCCCCCCCTCAAGCCTGTGGGATAACAATCTCTGATATCCAGATGCAACAGTAAAGACACCCTTAGGATTAGGAGACCATGAAAGAACATCCTTCTCCAGCAGGGAACTACATTTCCTGTTGGAGAGGATTTTGTGCAACTCAGCACAGTCCTCCACCATACCAACATCAGGCCACTCGCCAGGGCTCTTCCAACCCACCATTCTCAGCTGATCACGGGCAGAGAAGGACTTAAAATCACTCACCCTTGACCAACCAGCGTCGAGGAACCGCTGGCACAAAGTAACCAAGTTCGGAAACTGGGAGAGAATGGGGGGAAAGCCATCCCAAGAATCAGACCAGAAGAGAGCTTCCGTCCCCCTTTTGCAAATCCAAAAAAGGCCATCCTTTATGAGATCAGCCCCTTTCTTGAGAGTACCCCAAATCACCGAACCTTTCCCCCTCAAGGTGTATCTGGGAATATCACACTGAGGGATCCCTGGAAAATACTTATGAGATAAAATTCTAGCCCAGAGCTGATCCTGCTCCACACACCAACGCCAATACAGCTTAGCAGCTTGAGCCACGCTGGACAGCAAAGACTGCCTTAAACCAAGCCCTCCAAACTGCTTCGGGCTACAAACAATATCCCACTTGACAAGACTCCATTTGGAAGACTGTAGGCTACCAGCCCATAAAAACTGCCTAGCCAGAGAATCCAGCTCCTTAATGAAACTCACCGGGGCAACTTGGATCATGCTCCTGTAGATGGGGAGAGCCTGCACCACAGACTTGAGCAACTGAACACGCCCAGCAAAGGACAACCATCTATGGGTCCAATGATTAACCTTCACACGAAATTTATCCAATATATTTTTCCAAGAATCTCTATGAGGTCTTCCAACAGAGATCGGAATACCCAGGTAGGTCAAGGGGAGAGACCCAATTTGAAATCTCAAAATGTGAGCAATCCTCCTCTGAATGGCCTCAGGAGTATTAAAGAAAAAGATGGAGGACTTTTCCTCATTGATCAATTGGCCCGAGGCATTAAGATAGACATCCAATACTTTACGCAAATTAGTAGCTTCCCTGATAGACGCCAGACCCATCAAAGCTGTGTCATCCACAAACTGCAAATGAGACTGCGAAGGTAAGCCACCATTCCATCTCCATCCTGAAATAAGCCCCAACTCCACATGCCTTCTCATCAATCGTCCCAGACCCTCAGCAAGAAGGATAAACAAATAGGGAGAGAGGGGGTCCCCCTGGCGCAAACCCCGAGACGCACCAAAAAGCTCTGAGTGCTCACCATTGATTAACACAGAAAAGGAAGTTGTAGTAACACAGCTCATTACCCATTTAATCCAATCCTCTCCAAAACCAAAAGCGCCAAGAATCTTCTGAAGGAAGGACCACTGAACTCTGTCATAAGCCTTAGCCATATCCAGTTTGATAAACATTGCCTTAACCTTGGAAGTGGCCATAGAATGGATAGTCTCAGTAGCAATCACCACCCCATCCAAAATTTGCCGACCCTCCACAAAACCACCCTGTTCCTCAGAAATCAACACTGGAAGCCACTTTTTCAACCTGTCAGCCATCAATTTAGAGATAATTTTGTAAATCACATTGCATAGAGAGATAGGCCGAAATTGCGTTAACCTATCAGCACCCTCACACTTGGGAATGAGAGCAAGAAAGGTGGAATTGAGAGCCCGCAGCATTTGCTTATTTGATTGAGACTCCTGCACAACTGCTAGCAAGTCCAATTTGATAATATCCCAGAACTCTTGGAAGAACTCAATCGGAAAGCCATCCGGGCCAGGGGCTTTCCCCTTCTTCATCTGAAACACTATACCCTCCAGTTCGTCAAGCGAGATGTCACTCATGAGATGCTCATTCATTTCTCTAGAAACAAGAGAAGGGATACACGACAGGACTTGAATTTCCTCATCGAAACTCCTTCGCTCCTCCACCTTGAATAAAGAAGCAAAGTATTGAACTGCTTCATTAGAGATCTCCTGATAGGAGGAAAGCTGCTCACCCCTGTCATTCACTAAAACAGAAATAGAGTTGCCATGTCTCCTGGCTTTCACCGAATTGAAGAAGAAGGCAGTATTCTTATCTCCTTCCAGTAACCAATCAACCCGGGCCTTTTGTTTCCAAAAAATTTCTTCCCTTAGCTCACACTCCTCCAACAGCTTCAGAGCCTTGGCTTCTTCCAGAAGCAGCACTTCAGTCAACCCATCCTCCCTAATCGTCCTCGTAATACCAGCCAACTCTGCCTGAGCAGCAGCCTTAGCATGGAAAATGTTTCCAAAGCAATGTCGATTCCATCGTTTGAGTTGATACTTGACAAATTGAAGTAACTTAGCAAAAGTATACATTTTAGTACCATAGGAAGGTCTACCATACCTCCACCATTCAGCCACGTAGGCATGAAGAGAGGGATCCCTAAGCCACATAAGCTGGAATTTAAAAGGAGGAGACCGAGGCACACGAGCCGAAGAGATCGCGAGCTTGATAGGCCAGTGATCTGAACCCCTCCAGTCCAAAATTTCAGACATAGAGGACCACAAACCACCAACCCAGTAACAAGAAACCAGAAAACGGTCAAGACGCTCAGCAATGCAATCCTCCCCAATCCTCCGATTAGTCCAAGTGAACTGGCCATTACTAGGCTTGATATCCACCAGATTTAGAGCTGAAATGTTGTCCTGAAGGAGAAAAGCAGAAGGCTCTAGCCTCGCAATACCCCCCCGTTTCTCATCCAACTTAGAGATAGCATTAAAATCCCCCGCCATTATCCACGGATGGTAAGGAGCCATACTTCTAACAAACCTGATATGGGTCCACAATAATTGCTTACCATGAAGCTCAGGAGGCGCATAAATATTGGAGAGAAGTATAGCCTCCCCAGACTCAGAGCAGGAAGCAATCAAGGAGAGAGAAGACTTGGAGGACAACCACCAAAGAGGAGAAATCTTCTGAGGATTCCATAAACAAGCCACTCCCCCAGAAGCCCCTTGTGCGCCAATACATTGACACTCACCATTCCCCCACAGCTTAGGCATCAAACCAACCATACTTTCAACTGACAGCTTAGTCTCCTGGAGAAAGAGCACATCAGGAGATTGACTTCTAACCAAATCACGAACAGCTTTTTGTCGAGGGCCACTGTTCAAGCCCCTTACATTCCAAGATAAAACAATCATTGCAAGGGGCTCGAAAAAAGAGAATCCAAGGTCTTAACCGACCCTGACTCCACCAAGTTCTCCCCTATCATTCTGATCTTATCCACATCCTTCTTCCTGCCAAGTTTAGAGACCTTTTCCGTCCCACCTTTTTTTAGATCCTTCTGAAGAATTCCCAAATGAGAGGACAACTTATTACTCTTACCTAACTCCGAGCCCGAAACCCGAGAGTGGTGGGCCGAAGCGTCTTTTCTTTTTTCTGGAGCAGCAACACAACTTGGTTCCTCCGGAGCCCCCAAATGATGGTTTGATTCCAAAATCCCAGTCTCCTCAACTTGTGGAACACCAAGAACCTCTGAACAGAGCCCTTCAAGCCCTAGATCTTTCCCATCCTGCACTACATTTGGTAAACCCATATGCACCTCCTGCTGAGAAGCTTGCACTATCTGAACAGGAGACCCCTGCTGTTCAACTTCCATAGTCCCTTGATCCAAGTCCACCAAACCCGGATTCACTTCCTGCTGACTAAAATCATCCAATACCTCAAATCTATTAAAAGTGTCCTCTTCTTGCCTTTCTTTGAGAGTCCTCTTCTGCCCTTTATTTCTATTCCGATTCTTGACCGGAATAAAACCACCCTCCCCGGCACCACCTTCCAGAATAGGACCCTTACCCTTATCCAACCCAGAAGGATTCTTAGGAGGCTGTGAAGCATTAGTCTCCAAAGGCTTGGCCCTTGGACATCTACGCAGTAAGTGGCCATATTCGTGACACAACCGACATCTAAAAGGTAAAGTCTCATAATCCAGTTGTTGAACCCATGAGTGGGAGCCTGCACTCACTTCAAGAGAATCCGGCAAAGGTTTACTTAAATCAATTTCCACACAGAATCGGGCAAATGTCATTACCTTTTTGAACTGCGTCTGTTGCGACGAACCAACAGGTTTACCAAGCATTGAGGCAAGAAGATGCAGGACATCTTCACGCCAGCACTCGACCGGTAGCCTTGGCAATCTAACCCAGACTGGAACTCGAGTAGGAATCTCCTCGGCTGGATTGAAGCCCGCATGCCATGGCTTGATAAACAAGCCCACCTGATTGTAAAAATAAGGGCCTCCTTCAAAAACCTTGATCCTATCTGCCATGCAGTCAAACGTGACCATGAAATAGTTGTTGGCTAGGAGCCGAATCTCCATCTCACCAACTGGCATCCAAGTCCTCCTGGCCCAGGTCTCCAAATATTGCAATGAAATTTTCAAACCCAAAAATTTGCAGTACAACGAATGTCGTGAGTAGTACTCAATATCTTCAGCGAGCATCTCCATCGGGATCACCACATTTGGCCTCTCTTTACATCTTTCAAGGCAACCATTAATCTTGGGCACACGAAACCCTCCTGCCGAACCTGCCTCATTCTTCTCCAGATTCTGAGAAAATAAAATATTATCATGAATACGAGACCCCGAAAGCAAGGGATTCGAGCCTATAGCAGACCGGAAATCCAGCTTAGGTCCCTCCCCCGAAGGCTCCCCAAGCTCCATTGAAGAAAGGATAAGGCACAACCCTAACCCCCACCCCTCAGCCGAAAGCCCACCACTAGCCCCAGGCAAAAACCCCACACCTAATCAGCTTCAACACCCAGACAAACCCCACACTCTACAGCAATCCCCTCCTTCCACCAAGCAAAAGCCGCCACCCCTCCCAGGCTCACCCAGACTAGAGGGAAGTAACCCCCACAATCCTCAGCCACGACCACAAGCTTGGCCGCACACGCCAAACGCCAAGGAAAAAGAAGGGAGGACGGCCGCGGGCAAAAGAGACTCCCAGCCACCGCACACCCCCCAACCTCACCCTCAACAATGCTCAGAAGAATCGCCCCTCCCAGCACGCAGACACTCGATATTTTAGTGATTTTTATTAGTAATATTTTATTTTTAATTTATTTTAATTTTGGAATGTTCTAACCATAATTTTTACCTTATGCTTAATTCTAATCCTAATCCTAATTATAATGCTTTTGGGATTATAATAATTAATAATAATAAGATTAGAATTATAATTTAATTAATAATTATAATAATTTTATCTATTTAAATTCAATTTTTATTTGTATTTATGTATGTTTTGAAGTAAAAAAAAATTGGAAAATAAAAATGTGGCAATATAAGTAGTTTAAGATTTGTTTTTTTTGTCTAAAATCAAATCCTGAATATTATTTATGGTGTGCTTGATTTAAGTTTAATTTTATTATTTTAATAGTGTGAAACCAAATCTCTATAAAATAGCTAATTGGTTTTTGTGTGATATTCTTTAATAAAAAAGAACAATTACATACATTAAAAAAAATTATTCTTAAAAAAAGAAGTTAAAATAAGTAACATTTATTTATTTTAGAAAAGATTTAATGAAATGAAGCAAAAAATAAGAAATCATTTAAAAAAATAGTTTACAATTTTTAAAGTTAAGTATTTAACATGATCACTTTTAAAAAAAAAAAAATATTTGAAGAGCATAAAATCCTAGTTTTTTATTGGTTCAAAGCTAACTTATTAATAACTAATTAACAAAATGAGTTTAAAAACTATAAGTACTAAAAATAATAAATAACCTAGATTTTAGCTTCTAATTATTTTATTTTGATGAAATAAAAGGAAAAAATTCCCTTATTGGATCATGTAAATGTGAAAACAAGCTCAAATTTTCTCTCACACATTTAGATAAAACACCTACAAAATTACCTTCCCAAAAGATGAAACCTTTTATAATAAAAAATCAATATCAAATCAGCATTGATGCCACATAAATTAAACCTACAACCTCTATTCAAGACCTTCACCAATCAAACTAATTTTTACTATATTTTTTTTTTTCTAGAAGCATTGGTATGATTGGACCCCTCTTGAATGTCTACTTTAGCATGAGTTCGAGAGAAGTTCATCCTCTCACTAAAGTGTGGGCTTAATGTGTTGCCAAAAAGTGCATGCTTTGCTTGATTTGGGAATAATTGATGATAAATTGGTCTTAATGAGGTCTTGATTTGGTGTTGTGAGGTGTTTACATATCCACACTAGGTCTTGGGCCCTTGCAAATTGAATATAATACATTTATTGATGTCTTGCAAGAGTTTTGTAAGGTGTTGTAATATATCTTCACACTTTTCTAGGACCATAATGTTATAAGTCACCTAAATAACCTTACCAAGACCTATTTCAAAGTGTTGTAAAGTCTTGTAACAAACTTTCACACTTTCCTAGGCTTGTCATCAATATTTACACCTTGCTTCAAACTCATGCTAAAGTAGACATTCAAGAGGGTTCCAATCATACCGAGTCAAAAATATGGGATAATAGAAATTGGCATTCGCATTTCCTTCTAATACAATATTTAAAATAAAATATGTATTTATATCGTCTTAGATGGATAACTAATAGTTGTAAGTGTACAAGAAGATTTGAGTTAATTTCTCTCAAGAGAAGAGCTAACTTAAGAAGTATACCTGTAGTGGTGGCACTTGACGAGGTAGAAGGAGAAGTACTTATACCATTCCTTGCAAAGAGAGAACTTATCTCATGCCTTTCCAATAGGAGAATTCACATTTTGCACTACTAAGAGGATAAGGGATATCCTATGCCATGTCTAGAGAATTCCTATCTTGCACCCAAGTTAGGTCCCAATCTAGAGAAGCATTATGCCTTTATTTGACTTAAAATTTCATAAGAAGATGCTTATAAAGAAACAAAAAATTCTTGTGAATTAGTACCAAGTTTGGTTCTTCATAGATGTCTCTTAATTTAACTTGCAAGTGTTAAATACTAAAGATTACACCTATAAAACAAAGGGTCTCGTGTCTTTACATTTACTATAATCTATCACACCTAGAAGACTACAATAAATTATTTCAAGTTATTATTCCTTATAGCTTATATATTTACACCATATTAGTTTAATACTATGAATAATACTACACATTTTTACATGCATTATGCATCAATTCATAATAATGATTTTTATTTGCAATAATTTGTCTAAATATAATCTTCATTCACTTCTATAGAAAAGTTGGTGAGAGAACTCACATGATAGAGCTGATTTCTCTATCTTTTTCATGATACATATAGAATTCATCATCATTCTAAGGAAACAACAAAATACTCTAATACCAGATGAGTGTGAGAAACAAAATTTTAAGAAAAGAGAAAGAATGAGGATATTTTGTGAAAGTAGGAAATTGAAAACCATAGAAGACATATCATCGTTTCTAATTGAAGATGAACATGAAATATCCAATCAACCTAAGAGAGAAAAAGAGTTGGTGGCACAAAGGAAATGAATGTGAAACCTTTGTGGATTGAAGAATTGAATTTTGAATTTGGATGCACTCAATATTTTACATTTCAAGTTGAAGCCATGCCATCTTTCCATGGTCAAGAAGAAGATACATCATCTATCATATATCAAGTTGGAGGCACACAATCTTTCACATCTCAAGTTGAAGGTACACCATATTTTCCATCTCAAGTTGAAGGTATGCCATCTTTTCCATCACAAGTTGAAGGTACACAATCTATCCCATCTTAATTAAATATTGAAGAAATTCCTAATATTGAGGAAACTTTACAATTGAGAACACCTCCTAGAATTTTGCATAGAAATCCTAAGTTCTTGATTGATATTGATGAGAATGTTTTGAAGCCAATGTTCGATAAGATTCCTAAGTATACTTGTTGAGGATATGCTAATAAGATATGGATATTATTTTTTGAGAAGTTAAATGAAACAAGAAGATGTCAACTATTTGTTGAAATGACGAGAAACCTAGAATTTAGGCCCATTAAAAAGATTCTTGGCCTAAGAACATTGGATGCTTCAAGTGAAAAAATTACTGTAAAGAATATAATGAGTGCATATGAGAGCATGGGTTCCACTTCACACACCAAAGAGAGTGTTTAAAAAATTATTGAATCTGGAGCAAGGGGGCACCCAGATGCAAGGAATCTAATGAACCATCACCTACAAAATTTGTCCAACTCCTTAAGAAGATGTGATCATAAATGTGGATTTGCTAGGTCTAAAAAAACCCTCCAAAAAAACACTAAACAACGAAAGAACACACCAAAATGTCTCTTAGAAAACATCAAAACCACACCAAACTAGAAACACAAATGAAGCCATCACCATTGAAGCTCAGATTGAAACCTTTGGATGAAGATGCTCAAACTGATCAGCTAGGAGTTATCTTGCAAACTTGAAATTGATGAACAACTAGGAGGTATTCCAACTCAAAGCAAGAGTTTTTAAAATATTTTAGCAACACTTTGTTATGATAGAAAATGGATACCAAATGAGGAGGTAAAGAGGTGTATTTAAAGGCTCCAAACCCATAAATTCAAAACTCCTTTTCCATCCAGAATGGGATGCCCAAATATGAGGAATAAAATAACATTCATTAAAACTCATTTTTTTGTGTATTTTGGCATCCACTTTACCTTGGCGTAACTATAAATTAAAAAGTATTTTTCTCCAACTTGGGTGTCCAAAAATAAAGCCCACTTTTTAAAATCGACTTAAGTCATAATGCATAGTCAAGGGGGTCCAAAAGTAACAATAAAATACAATATGACTTAAGTTATCAACTTTCCTTTTTTGACTCCAAGAAAGCTAGAGAAGCCTCTACCAAGCCTGCATTTCCATAAATAGTAATCAAGTGTTGAATTGCTGCCAAACCACACTGTAAAAAACAACACTTACTAAAAATAACATACTACTAAAAATAGTGACTCCAAACATTATTTAAGCACATTCCGGGTAGCCGTTGCAACTTACTAAAAATAAAAAGTCCAAAAATGGTCACTGATCAACATGCATTTTACACCCTGTAGAGCTCTTTGAAAACTTGGAAAGACCCAAAAAACAAATTGGAAAACTCCTGCATGCATCCCCTGAAAACTCAGAAAGATATCTCCTAGAAAATAAGAAACCCTAATTTTGCCTTTGAAAATAGGCTAACGGTCTCAAAAAGGACTAGTGATGAGAAGGGGACATTACACGCCCTTCGAAGACCAATTATTCCTAACCCATGATTCGAAGAAAGGAAAATAATTTTTTAATCCCATAAACTTATAAATAAGAGTGTGCTATGATAAATACATAATGTCTTCAATAATGGATTATGGATTTATTACCAAAATGAGAGGATCTTGACATTTTTCCAAACAATCATTTGGTTTAGGACAAATGCTTGAGGAATTACCTAATCTCATCTCTCGAGTCACATGCAAAAGTAAATTCACCACATCTACATGAGTTGATGGGGAATGCTCATCACAACTCAAAGCTTCTTTGAAAGACAAAATAAGGGGGTCCCTTGGACCCCTACTCACCACTATGCAAATAAAGACTATGAGAAATTGAATAAAAAACATTGTAGAAGGCAGAGGTGTGCACCCACACTAAGGAAAAGGTCTTATGAAAAATATAGTCATAGGAATTGGTTGCATGTTAGTTAGAACACAACAAGGACGTTCCAAGCCCATGAAAGGGCATGCAAGATAGTTGTGGCAGAGGTGAGGCAGATTGGCCTCAAAACCTTGTGCAATAGGCAAGGACACCCACACCCACACCATCACCCACTATCATTAATCTTGTGCTTCGTAATATATAACACATGGTATATCCTTGCTAGGTATGTGTTATGATTATTACAAGCCATATGAGAAATATAATCAATATAAGACTTGTGGACAAGTGAGTTGTATATAAAAGAAAGGATAAGCACAAATCAACTCAATGGACTTTCATGCTAATACATGACAAAATAACACCTCCAGAGAAAATTGCCATCCTCATTTAGAGAGCATAAAATATCGTGAGAGTATCAAAGATAGAAGGATCATGTGTCAAAAAATATAATAACATGTCAAAATTAGAAATTTATACACGCATATCAACCAAAGAATAATTTAAGAATAGCCATCATGATGAATTATCCAAGGGTAGGTGGATAGGATCAAAGGTATACACCATTATGTATAGTAAAAATATGACAAGCATATGCATGAAAAAGTTGATCTAAACCTAAAAAATCTAAAATAAAAGAATAAATTATATATGAAAATTTAGGAAGACCTAAACTAAAATCCTAAGATGTAACTCGAGATTATATGTAGAAAGGGAGCAAGAGATTCGAATTTTGAATTTGAAATTCTAAAATTTGAGTTCATAATCTAAATGAGATAGAGATGGACCTCAAGAATAAATCACCATGTGACAAGTGTGTAGAAATGTGTTGAAATACCTATATCATTCCCAACGGAAGAAAAATGGAGCGTTGTTAGTTAGTTAGTGAGAGAGGGAAAAAGCAGATGAGGTTATATGAAGCGCAACTGCATAGATTCACGACAGTCAATGTAATTTGGGTTTTGGTTATTTTGGTGTTTGCAGGCATGGTTTGCGCACAGGGACCGGCTCCATCACCGTCTTCTGGAGGATGTGATGCCACTGTGGGGAATTTAGTGCTGTGTTTGGATTATACTATGGAAAATGATACAACTCCTTTTCAATGTAATGAGAATATAGTTTGTCTCTGTACTCTACTGGGAAGAAGCAACATGTACAACATTACTATTAACCAGACTCGTGCTACTGCCATGCCTGCCGCCTGCAAGGGCCAGACTCCTCCTATCAGTGCATGTGCCGGTAAGCTTTAATGTTTCGTTAGAATCTTTATAATCTGTTTACATGCCCTGTTCATGGAATTTAGCTGAATGATAATTATTTTTAATAGCATTAATACGACTGAGGACTGAAAATTTCAGAGACCATATAATTAATTTGTAAACGCTTCTGGAGAAAGACTCTCTAGCTTTTTTCTGCATTAATATGCTAAATTCGTAGCAATGAGGTAGAGTGTGCCAATGGCATAAGATTATAGGTTCGAGTTTTATTTGAGTAATGGTATCAGAGATAGGTTTAGGGTTTTTATGGTATCAGAGACAGATTTGGGTTTTTATGATATCAGAGACAGAATTAAGATAGGAACCTTACATCTTATAGGTGTATATTGATGAGTGGGAATTTTACTATTTTGTTAGAATCTTTCTAATCTGTTTACATGCCCTCTTCATGGAATTTAGCTGAATTATAATTATTTTTAATAGCATTAATACAACTAAGGACTGAAAATTCCAGAGACCATATAATTAATTTGTAAACGCTTATGGAGAAAGACTCTCTAGCTTTTTTCTGCATTAATATGCTAAATTCATAGAAATGAGGTAGAGTGTGCCAATGGCATAAGATTCTAGGTTCAAGTTTTATTTGAGTAATGGTATCAGACACAGGTTTGGGGTTTTTATGGTATCAGAGACAAAATTAAGACAGGAACCTAACATCTTATAGGTGTATACTGATGAGTGGGCGTTTTACTATTGGGTTGTGGGCTCTCTTTGTGAGAGGAGGGTTTTTAATTGGCTTCTAGGTTTTTAAATCTCCACAAAATTAAAAGATAGTTTAGGGACAATAGGTCTTGTTATTTTTTGTGAAATGCTGATCTTCTACTGTTCAATTTATAGAACCAATGTTTCAATTCTTCAATATTCCTTTGATTCACACATTAGTACTGAAAACTCTAAGTCTAGTATTGGGCACTTTTATTCTAACTCTAGATTGGATGCCAAGTTATTTTTCTTTCAATAGACCAGTTAGAGGCAAATGTAGGACCTCACCAGATGTCACTAAGTTATTGCCTTCTTTTATTACATACATCTTTTAATAGAGTTTTTTTAATGACCAAGACCTTTTAGCAGGCTTTGTATAATGATTTGGGTGTCTTTTAATTTAAACATCATTCTGTTCAGTGGATAAATAGCAATTTTATGGTGTGGCCCATGTTTTCAGTTTGTTATCATAATCTTCATGTAACTCATCTTGTAAACATCCAGCAGTAGAAGATCATACATCAAAAAGACTTTGGCACTTTCGTTTTCTTTGGCTGGATCTGGGTGTTGTTCTTATTATTGCTACTCTTTTCCCTTAGACTGCTTGCTTTTGTGGGCATTATTAAAATCTACCATTTCATTTTAGGATTTTTTTAGATCTTGATTCTTTAAACTGTTTGTTCTTGTGAACATTATTAAAATCTTTCACTTTGTTTTAAGATTTTTTTAGATGTTGATCACTGAGACTGCTAGCTACACTTGATCACTTTGTTCAGATTTAATAGGCTTCCCTACTTTCCATTAGACAAACATAATAATGTTGTAAAATTTGTGCTGCGCAAGATGAATATTAATGCTCATCTTCCCCACAGTCTTCACAAATCAAAAGTATCCTATTACTCTTCCTCCTAGACTCCCAATGGTATGTAAATTTTTTACAAATGCTTAAACCTTTTTTCATGGCAAAGTAGTTTATTCTTGGATCGAAGTGAAAATTCTGCTGTCAATTGCAGCAGGAGCCTGTGGATTGCCACATTGAGCACCAAAATATATAGGGAAGGAGTTGGATGTGGTGGCTGCTATCAGGTATGAAACAATCACTCCCTATTTTTTTCCTCTTGCTTCTGCCTAGGGATTCAGACTAAGGTGGTTTAGACTATTATCTTGTGCAGATCAGATGCACAGACCCGACTATTTGTAGCAAATTATGGGTGAAAGTTGTGGTCTCAGATTTCACCCAAAGCAATCAGATGGATTTTGTGGTGTCTACTTGTAGCTTCTCAAGGTTGGTGCAACCCACAAAATCTTCTCAGCTTATCAGGATGGGCCTTGTGGATATCGAATACAAATGGTGAGTAACGAGCATTAAATCATTATTTTGAATTTTTCGTCATTTTTTCATTGCTGGCTTAAACAACTTGTCCACCACACGAAACCAAATAATATTTTCATATTTACTCCAATTTTGTTTGGACAGAAAATTGTCCCAACTGAAGATGAATTTGAAAGGATTTTAATTTGAGGAAAAATGGAGAATTTGACAAGAATCTTTTTTCTTATGTGATTTACAGAATACCATGTGAGTATCCAGGGAAGAACATGACAGTGAAAATAGACAAGAGCACTAATTATCCTTGCTTTCTTGCCATCCAATTTCTATACCAAGGATGCCAAATAGATATCACAGGCGTGGAAGTTGCTTAGGTGAGAAACATACATGCTCATGATTGTATCTGCAAAACAAAATGTCAGAGATGAGTAGGTAATGAATTAAATTTGTGAAGTGCAGGTGTGATCTTCAAATTGGAACTTCATTTAGAGAGAGTGATCCTTTTTTGTGAATGTTTTTTTCTTCTGTTTTCTTGTTCTGTCTCTCCTTGTAATTTTGTTTTATTTTTCTTCAGTTTTTTCATTTTTCTAGTAAGGATTTTGTGAAGCGTGCACGCTGGTCTTTTTGTCCATGTTATTCATCGCTGTTTTGTTTTGCTGTTTTGGTTTTTTCTGTGTTTTTTTTTAAATTTGTTCTGTTTGTTGGTTTGTTCTGATTTTTGTGGTTTGTTCTGATTTTTTTTAGTTTTTTTTGTTTTGTTTTTTGGTTTGTTGTACTAGAAGAAGAGACAGAGCAAAAGAAGTAGCAAACTGATGGATATTCTTCTTCAAGGTAAATATTCTTACAAATTCTCTTTATTTTAAGAAATAATAGGTTGTTTATGTTGATGAAATTAGAAGGCATTACTGATTATTAGGTTGGGAGCAGCACTAAACAAAATCCTGCATTTTGTTTGTCTAAATTCACTACTGTGATTTATTTCATCAATTTCATTTTAGTAGTGTAGGTTTAAAAATTGAAACTATTTTGTTGTGCCTAGAGGTAAAGCCTTTTGCAATATTCCTCTGTAGGTAACTTCAGAGAACCCAAGTTCTCCCTGTAATAGAAAATCAATGGAAAATTCCTTGTTGCAAGGTTTGCAAAAGAGTTGAGGTAACAATTTTTTAGGCAGATTGTGTGTAATATTTCTATGCCAAAATATCCATAATTAGTAGCACATCCTTTTAATTTCTATTCATCTACGATTTGTTACATTATTATTCATTGAGTAGGACTTAAGTTTTCTTTGGCATTGGCGTCCCATAAATCAAGTGATTGCCCTCCACCCATGATCATGAAGAATAGCAGACTTGGCTCTCGCTCTAGGAGTTCACATATGGTCAATATTTAGTGCACACTCTCTATACTTGATTAATTGCCTTTTGTTTCATAGGGATTGTGGTAAACAAGTCTATCTCAGTAAGTTGATTTATATTTGTGCTTCTCATAAAGTAGATCAGTTGTCTCAATTGAAAAAACAAGTATCATTCTTGTCTTATCTATGCCACTTTAAGTTTATGTTCATTACTAGAGATAAAATTAGCTCATCCTAGACTAGTTTGACAATATTTGAAGAATTCAAAACTATGCTTCTTTGGTCTATTGTCTACTGCAGGTGGATTTG
Organism: Sequoia sempervirens; assembly: GCA_007258455.2. Taxonomy (NCBI): domain Eukaryota; kingdom Viridiplantae; phylum Streptophyta; class Pinopsida; order Cupressales; family Cupressaceae; genus Sequoia; species Sequoia sempervirens. The sequence continues at coordinate 180,848,309 of VDFB02058242.1, read as the reverse complement.
ACACTGCCCATCGAGTTGCAAGGTAGAATGATTGGTTCTTTTATTTTAATGTTTGGAGAAAGTTGAAACACAAAAACCAAAATGAGTGTATTCATAATATGCCAAACATTAACAGTGGGCATATTGTTTCTTATCTGGAAGTTTGGATAAGGTGTGGGCTGTTTAGGGTTTACCTTTGTATTAAAAGGGTTTTAATATTTTTGTAGGGCATATGATAGGGCAGCCATCAACTTCAGAGGCACAGATGGTGATTTAAATTTTAGCATGATGACTATGACGAAGACATCAATCTGGTAGGTAATTCATTGACAATGATCATCCTTTTCAATTTGAAATCTTGTATTTAGTATAGTGTATGAGCTCTGATATTGAATTTGAAATCTTGTATTTCATGTAGTGCATGAATAGACAAAGAAGTAATGGTATCTGTGAAGAATTGATAATCTTGAGCCAACTAATGAGAGGGGTGAGATCTTTTTTAGACTCTACAAATCCTAGGTGCGCTATTCCGTTGAGAGCTCTCAACATTTTAATAAAAGAAAATACTCCGACGCAAAGGTCTGTTACATCCAACCCATGAGTAATAGTAGAGTTAGACTACACTGCACTAGTTGCAAGCAAATGGATCCACACAAAATCTCATACAAGAGATGAGATAAAAACATGATCAAGTCATTGCTACACAACTCAAATTGTTTAGTAGGATGAAGAAAACTATGGCATTGTCCTCCATTAATAAGTTATAGATCAACATAAAAACTGCGAGAGTGTGCTTTAAACAAAAGCAATAAAACTGTAATAAATAGGCATAACTATTAAGATGGATGAAGGTTGTAAGTCAGGGAAGGCTTACAAAACTTTACCTGACAGCAGAAAGCCTTATGATTTTATTGGGATTAACTGATTAATTGGGACATCCTAGAAGTTTAATGTTTGCATAAACGGTCTAGGTTCCAGCTTTAACCTTGCTGCAAATTTGTTCCCTCATTACAACATGACCATATGAGAATTTAGAGGTCGGAAATTTGTTCCCTCAGCTTTCTTATAACTAATACAGGCAATTGTTTTTAGGGAATGACGAAACATAACATTGATGCATGTACAAATAGAAACAGAATGAATTTACCCATCCAACTTAAAAATTCAAAACAAGAATACAAGAAAAAATATCAATTGATTATATCAAATGAACAAAGATATTAATTAATAAAGGCTTTGCACTCGTCTACCCTATCCACCGCTTCTATTACTCATGAACAGTTTATTTGTATCTAGGACTGCCCTCATTTGCATTCTATGAACGTGAGAGATTTTGTCATGCATGGGTGCACTGTTTTTATGAATTCCACTACTCACTAGTCATGACATGATATACTCAACAATTTCTTAAAATGACTTTTTACATTTGATGTAACAATTTCCAAGTATGCCAACACTGTCACAACCTCCATGTTCATGCACTCATACTGTCCTTTAAAACCGTCACATAGTATGGTGACCTTTATTGACTATGATATGCAAATTTTGAAGTGCTTGTGCATTCATGAGATAAGTGTCCTTTATAACTATTGAAGACACTACCTAAACTTGCCCCTTGATACCACGATAGCTTCATGGATTGTCCTTTCATAGGTTAGTTGACTTGGGCTCATTTATTATACCTTTTAAGCTCATCATATCTTCCTAGTTACCCTGCAACCTTGTTTAACTAAATGATTGCGATAGTCATGTCTTATACAATGTCACTCAAAAGTGTTCTAGGTTTGCTGTCACATTAAAATCATAATCACAAACATAAATCAGAGTCATAAACTCAGATCACTGTCAGAAACTACTATTTTGAAGTCTTCATCCTGACCATGGTCACTGTCTTTATTGCCTTTTACCACTGCAGTACTAGGAAGTCTGTTATCTCTATAGACTGTCCTTTGGCACATGATGCCCCTTCAGTGGCTGCAATACCTTCTAGGCCTTTGATTGTCTATGACTGTCTCGTGAAAGTATTCTAGGGTTGTCATCAATGCATTCTTTCATCATTTAATTGGAAACAATATTAAATGTGTCAACTTGACTCTTGATAATCACATGATTACCTTATATGTCATGGAATTTGTACTGCTAGGTTTGCTCTTTGTATGTCTTTGATTTGTCAGTTGTATGTATAGATTATTGTTATACTATTTGACACAACAACATGCTCTCAAGTGTGACATATCGTTGTCTGCTATGCATTTCTTCTCAGTCTGCTCACTTTGCCAAATTTCTCTAGCACTGTATTTTGAAATTTTCTATCAGTGTCCTTTTAGCCATTATCCTCATAGGTCTGCCAATTTTCCCTTGTATTGACACTCTAGATGCCCCTTGTTTTTCTCATTGTCTCATCCTTTATTCATTATAGCTCTGGTTATAGCTTCTACATTTTCTAACATATATTGCTTCATAAACAGGGAAATTTTTGAAGACAACAATCTGATAGGCAAATCCAAGTTCTGTCTCACCAGAACCACAAAATTCAACACTAAAACCATGTTGTGAAGCTAGATTAAGTGCTCATTAACGAAACTGTTTTCCAATGACAATACAGGAACTTTGTGATTTCAACACACTCGGAAGATAGAAACTTGTACAACCATACAATTGAACAGCTGGAGGGATGATTTACTTGAAAGTTTGAAATAAACCTGTCATGTTTTGGACTCTGAATCTTCTCACCATATTCCTCTATCATGTTCATTATGCTAAAGATGAGAACCTTCTCAGTATATGAAAAAATATGAATTGGCCATCAAATGATAAAGTTGTGCAGTAGTGTTTAAGCCATGCAAAAGCAGATTGCAAGACATACAATTCTCTACCCAGTAGGGATTGTGCAAGCTCATGCTGAATGTGCAGCTGACTGCCCTTTACTTTGCAGGAATCCATAATCATCATAAGGCTTCTTTTTTCCTCTTTGTGTCTATGACAGTCCCATAGTTTTGCTTTCCTCATGGTTTACCAACATTACTCCCATCGAACACATCATCATGGATCAAACTTGTTGTGTGTATCATCTCAAAGATTCTGTGGATTGGGATTGTCCTCTTTGGAATCTCATGATTCTCTCACCAATTTTTTACCTTTAAGACTGTCCTTTTGGTTTGAATCACTATCCATGTATGAACTGCTTTGGAAGACTATTTCATTGTTGTTGATGATTGTTTGCTTGACTGTCCCTCTATCTGGTAGCAATTGTCCTTCATTCATATGTGTTGGTGGCTGTTGTGTTTTATTTTGAGACTTTAGTCCTATTGCTTTCCAAAGGACTGTTATGTAGTCCCTTCAATTTCATTGAAAACCATGTCCCTTTTCGAAACCTTGCTCATGAATGGCATTTGAACCTTGTTTTATATGCATATCATGAGGGCAGTCATGACCGTCTTTCTTTGAAACTCTGACCTTGATCCTCTACCATTTGTGACTCTCCACTTCTTGAAGTCTGCCCTTTGCTTACCGAAATCCTTCTCCCATAATACCTAGGGCTTGACAGGCCTTGGTTAAGCTTACCAACAACCTTTAAATTTAAACTATAAATCACAACACTTTGACAGGACCTCAAACACATTTTATGACCTCATTCAAGCTGCAAGGTCTTTCCTTTCTTGATTTCATGGTCTGAAACTTGAGAGTTTCATTTAGTAACATAAACCTGCTATACATCTCCTTTTTTCTGTTGTTGTTAACCTCAACTGACCTTCAATCAGAAACATAACAGGTACAAGTGCAACCAGTAATTGAAATACCCAAGGTAAAAACCTTGGACTCAACGAGGAGGGAAGATGTGTAAAAACCACAAAGACAGATACACGTAACAACTCCTACATGCAAGGCTTGTAGAAAGGGAGCTTGAATAAATAACTCAACACAGACATATATATATATTGTGAGCTCTACTATATATTGCACTAGAATAATTTTAGTAACCACAACAAGCAAAACCATTATTTTTCAATAAGTAACGATTATGGCTAGGAAGTTTTCTTTCCAACTAGACCATATATAGTAATATCAGCATCAGAGTATAGTATTATTGTTCCATTCCACTATTGAAGAGTTTCAAAGATTGTGTTTATGACAGTACCAGATAGGAAAAGTTATAGCAGCATCATGTGAAAAACCTTGCCATGGCTTTATTTTTAAGCCTGTTTTTCTGTTTTCTTTATAAAGAAGCAATGGAGGAGATATGGCCAATAGCAGCGGAATAGCAACCCAAAGAATTCTTAGAATACTTTTAATGACAAAAATGAGGTAATCTAGGCATTCCAAGGTAACAAGGGCACTGGGGATTCTTTCATAGAATAAATTGTTTAAAATATCAAAGTACTGAAGAGATGAAAGTGGGTGCAACTGTGCATCTAACTTACCTTTGATAGAGGCATTAAAGTTGGATGAGACATAGGATGTTCCATGCAATACATATGGACATCTGGAAATGAGTTGTATAACCTCTTGAAACCTCTCCTTCGAAATCACTGCAATGTGCCATTATTCCTCATATTCTCCATGAACATGGATGAAATATCTGGACAGTAAGGTGCTATTTTCACGCCAGGCATGAAAAAGGAAAATCCTAAAAGGCTCGACCTAGTCCAACTAAAACTAAACCTTCATCAAGACAAGTCTTCCCTCCAAAGCATCGTGGATTTGACAAGGTCAAGGCATTTAAACCTTAACATGGTAAAATCTTTTAAAGTTAGAATACATCACTTATAAACCTTATGATATGAACATGAGACATCTTACTAATCCTTTGAAGACTTTTCGATCTTTTACACATATCAACACTACCAAATATACTCTTCTAAATTAAGGACAAGACCAAAAAAACATAAACAACCTTGTGATGACATTTTAACCGATGGGAAAAATTAAGCTAACAACTTTCAATTGTATGTAAAAATTTAACAATTGCTTAAACCTTTTTTCATGGTAGAGTAGTTTATTCTTGGATCTGAGTGAAAATTTGCTGTCAATTGAAGCAGGAGCCTGTGGATTGCCACAGTGAGCGGAAAAATATATAGGGAAGGAGTTGGATGTGGTCTCTGCTATCAGGTATGAACCAGTTACTCACTATTTTTTTCCTTTTGCTTCTGCTTGGGATCCAGACTAAGGTAGTTTAGACTGTTATATTGTGCAGATTAGATGCACAAAACAGGCTATTTGCAGCAAATCATGCGTGAAGGTTGTGGTCTCAGATTTCACCATAGCAATCAAATGGATTTTGTGGTGTCTGCTTGCAGCTTCTCAAGGGTGGTGCAACCCACAAAATCTTCTCAGCTTATGAAGATGGGCCCTCTGGTCTAATGTCTACTGCAGGTGGATTTGACATTGCTCATCTAGACACAAGGTAGAATGATTGTTTCTTTTATTTTAATGTTTGGAGAAAGTTGAAACGCAAAAACCAAAACGAGTGTATTCATAATATTCCAAACATAAACAATGGGAATATTGTTTCTTATTTGGAAGTTTGGATAAGGTTTGGGCTGTTTAGGGTTTACCTTGGTATTAAAAAGTTTTTAATGTTTTTGTAGGGCATATGATAGGGCAGCCATCAACTTCAGAGGCATAGATGGCGATGTAAATTTTAGCATGATGACTATGACGAAGACTTCATTTACAGAGAGTGGTCATTTTTTGTGAATGTTTTTCTTTTATTTTCTAGTTCCGTCTTCTTTGTAATTTTGTTTTATTTTCCTTAAGATTTTCATTTTTGTTTGGTAAGGATTTTGTACAGCGTGCACGCTGGTCTTTTTGTCCATGTTATTCATCTTTGTTTTGTATTGTTTTCTGGGTTTTTTCTGTGTTTTTTTTTTACTGATTCTGTTTGTTGGTTTGTTCATTATTTTTTCCTTTTTCTTTTTTTCTTTTTCTTTGGCTTTTTGGTTTTTTGTACTAGAAGATGAGGCATAACAAAAAGGAGTGAACAGATGGAAGCAATATTCTTCTTCAAGGTAAATCTCGATAAGTTGATTTATATCTATGCTTCTCATAAAGTAGATCAGTTGCCTCAATTGAAAACACAAGGAACATTGTTTTCTTATCAATGCCACTTTAAGTTTATGTTCATTACTAGAGATAAAATTTTCTCGTCCTAGACTAGTTTGACAAAATTTGAAGAATTCTAAAACAATGCTTCCTCGGTCTAATGTCTACTGCAGGTGGATTTGACATTGCTCATCTTGCCACAAGGTAGAATGATTGGTTCTTTTATTTTAATGTTTGGAGAAAGTTGAAATGCAAAAACCAAAACGAGTGTATTCATAATATTCCAAACATAAACAGTGGGTATATTGTTTCTTATTTGGAAGTTTGGATAAAGTTTGGGCTGTTTAGGGTTTACCTTGGTATTAAAAAGTTTTTAATGTTTTTGTAGGGCATATGATAGGGCAGCCGTCAACTTTAGAGGCATAGATGGTGATGTAAATTTTAGCATGATGACTATGACAAAGACATCAATTAGGTAGGTAATTCAATGACAATGATCATCCTTTTCAATTTGAAATCTTGTATTTTGTAGTGTATCAGCTTTGATCTGGAATTTGAAATCTTGTATTTAATGTTGTGCATGGATAGACAAAGAAATAATGGTATCTTCAAAGAATTGATAACCTTGAGCCAACTAATGAGAAATTATAATTTAGGTCTAAAGCCTGGATGGTGTATAGAAGCAGTTAAAGCTTGGCATCATTAATAAAGCAGTTCCTCGTTGAGAAGAAGATGCAGAGACTAAGGTAGTTTAGACTGTTATCTTTTGCAGATTAGATGTATAGACCATGCTATTTGCAACAAATCATGGGTGAAGGTTGTGGCCTTAGATTTCACCATAGCAATGAGATGGATTTCGTGGTGTTTGCTTGCAGCTTCTCAAGGGTGGTGGAACCTACAAAATCTTCTCCGCTTATGAAGATGGGTCTTGTGGATACCGAATACAAACGGTGAGTAATGAGCATTAAATCATTGTTTTGAATTTGTCATTCTGTAATTGTTGGTTTAGACAACTTGTCCTCCACACGAAATCGAATAATATCTCATATTTACTACAATTTTGTTTGGACAGAAACTTGTCCCAACTGAAGATGAATTTGAAAGGATTTTAATTATTTGAGGGAAAATGGAGCCTTTGACAAGAATCTTTTTTCTTAAGTGATTCACAGAATACCATGTGAGTATCCAGGGAAGATCATGATAGTGAAAATAGAGAAGAGCAGTAATTATCCTTGCTTTCTTGTCGTCCAATTTCTATACCAAGGAGGCTAGACAGATATCACGGGCATGGAAATTGCTTAGGTGAGAGACAAACATACTCATTACTGTATCTTCAATACAAAATGTCAGAGATGAGTAGGTAATGAATTAAATTTGCGATGTGCAGGTGTGATCTTCAAATTGGAACTTCATTTAGAGTTTATACCAAGGAGGCCAGACAGATATCACGGGTGTGGAAGCTGCTTAGGTTAGAGCCAGACATGCTTATGATTGTATCTTCAAAATAAAATGTCAGAGATGAGTTGGTAATGAATTAAATTTGTGAAGTGCAGGTGTGATGTTGAAATTGGAACTTCATTTACAGAGTGTGGTCATTTTTTGTGAATGTTTTTTTCTTCTGTTTTCTTTGTAATTTTGTTTTATTTTCCTTAAGATTTTTCATTTTTTTGGTAAGGATTTTGTAGAGCGTGCACGCTGGTCTTTTTGTCCATGTTATTCATCTTTGTTTTGTATTGGTTTTTGAGTTTTTTCTGTGTCTTTTTTTATTGATTTTGTTTGTTGGTTTGTTCTTTATTTTTGCCTTTTTCTTTTTTTCTTTTTTCTTTTTCTTTGGCTTGTTGGGTTTTTGGTTTGTTTTACTAGAAGATGAGGCAGAGCAAAAGGATCGAACAGATGGAAGCAATATTCTTCTTCAAGGTAAATCTCGATAAGTTGATTTATATCTATGCTTCTCTTAAAGTAGATCAGTTGCCTCAATTGAAAAGACAAGGAACATTATTTTCTTATCAATGCCACTTTAAGTTTATATCCATCACTTGAGATAAAATTTTCTTGTCCTAGACTAGTTTGACAATATTTGAAGAATTCTAAACCTACACTTCCTCAGTCTAATGTCTACTGCAGGTGGATTTGACATTGCTCATCTAGCTGCAAGGTAGAATGATTTGTTCTTTTATTTTAATGTTTGGAGAAAGTTGAAACGCGAAAACCAAAACGAGTGTATTCATAATATTCCAAACATAAACAGTGGGTATATTGTTTCTTATTTGGAAGTTTGGATAAGGTTTGGGCTGTTTAGGGTTTAACTTGGTATTAATTTTTTTTTAATGTTTTAGTAGGGCATATGATAGGGCAGCCATCAACTTTAGAGGCACAGAGTGATGTAAATTTTAGCATGATGACTATGACAAAGGCATCAATCAGGTAGGTAATTTAATTACAATGATCATCCTTTTCAATTTGAAATCTTATATTTTGTATAGTGTATCAGCTTTGATTTTGAATTTGAAATCTTGTATTTAATGTTGTGCATGAATAGACAAAGAAATAATGGTATCTTCAAAGAATTGATAACCTTGCGCCAACTAATGAGAAATTGTAATGTAGGTCTAAAGCTTGGATGGTGTACAAAAGTAGTTAAAGCTTGGCATCATTAATAAAGCGGTTCCTCGTTGAGAAGCAGACGCACAGACTAAGGTAGTTTAGGTGTTAGACTGTTATCTTTTGCAGATTAGATGCACAGACCAGGCTATTTGCAACAAATCATGGGTGAAGGTTGTGGCCTTAGATTTCACCATAGCAATGAGATGGATTTCGTGGTGTTTGCTTAGAGCTTCTCAAGGGTGGTGCAACCCACAAAATCTTCTCAGCTTATGAAGATGGGCCTTGTGGATACTGAATGCAAACGGTGAGTAATGAACATGAAATCATTATTTTGAATTTGTCATTCTGTCATTGTTGGTTTAGACTTGTCCCTGACACGAAACCAAGTAGTATCTCATATTTACTACAATTTTGTTTAGACAGAAACTTGTCCCAACTGAATATGAATTTGAAAGGATTTTAATTATTTGAGGGAAAATCGAGCCATTTGACAAGAATCTTTTTTCTTATGTGATTCACAGAATACCATGTGAGTATCCAGGGAAGATCATGATAGTGAAAATAGAGAAGAGCAGTAATTATCCTTGCTTTCTTGTCGTCAAATTTTTGTACGAAGGAGGCTAGACAGATATCACGGGCATGGAAGTTGCTTAGGTGAGAGACAAACATACTCATTACTGTATCTTCAATACAAAATGTCAGAGATGAGTAGGTAATCAATTAAATTTGCGATGTGCAGGTGTGATCTTGAAATTGGAACTTCATTTAGAGTTTATACCAAGGAGGCTAGACAAATATCTCGGGTGTGGAAGTCGCTTAGGTGAGAGCCATACATGCTTATGATATCTTCAAAACAAAATGTCAGAGATGAGTTGGTAATGAATTAAATTTGTGAAGTGCAGGTGTGATGTTCAAATTGGAACTTCATTTACAGAGAGTGGTCATTTTTTGTGAATGTTTTTTTCTTCTGTTTTCTTTGTAATTTTGTTTTATTTTGCTTAAGATTTTTCATTTTTTTGGTAAGGATTTTGTATAGCGTGCATGCTTGTCTTTTTGTCCATGTTATTCATCTTTGTTTTGTATTGTTTTTTGGGTTTTTTTTGTGTTTTTCATAACTGATTCTGTTTGTTGGTTTGTTCTTTATTTTTTCCTCTTTTCTTTTTTTTTTTTTCTTTTTCTTTGGCTTGTTGGTTTTTTGGTTTGTTGTACTAGAAGATGACGCAGAGAAAAAGGAGTGAACAGATGGAAGCAATATTCTTCTTCAAGGTAAATCTTGGTAAGTTGATTTATATCTATGCTTCTCTTAAAGTAGATCAGTTGCCTCAATTGAAAAGACAAGGAGCATTGTTTTCTTATCAATGCCACTTTAAGTTTATATTCATCACTTGAGATAAAATTTTCTCGTCCTAGACTAGTTTGACAATATTTGAAGAATTCTAAACCTACACTTACTCGGTCTAATGTCTACTGCAAGTGGATTTGACATTGCTCATCTAGCTGCAAGGTAGAATGATTGGTTCTTTTTTTTAATGTTTGGAGAAAGTTGAAACGCAAAAACTGAAACAAGTGTATTCATAATATTCCAAATATAAACAGTGGGTATATTGTTTCTTATTTGGAAGTTTGGATAAGGTTTGGGCTGTTTAGGGTTTACCTTGGTATGAAAAAGTTTTTAGTGTTTTTGTAGGGCATATGATAGGGCAGCCATCAACTTCAGAGGCACAGATGGTGACGTAAATTTTAGCATGATGACTATGACGAAGGCATCAATAAGGTAGGTAATTTAATTACATTGATCATCCTTTTCAATTTGAAATCTTATATTTTGTATAGTGTATGAGCTTTGATTTTGAATTTGAGATCTTCTATTTAATGTTGTGCATGAATAGACAAAGAAATAATGGTATCTTCAAAGAATTGATAACCTTGCGTTAACTAATGAGAAATTGTAATGTAGGTCTAAAGCTTGGATGGTGTACAAAAGCAGTTAAAGCTTGGCATCATTAATAAAGCAGTTCCTCGTTGAGAAGCAAACTTGCAGATTAAGGTAGTTTAGACTGTTATCTTTTGCAGATTAGATGCACAGACCAGGCTATTTGCAACAAATCATGGGTGAAGGTTGTGGCCTTAGATTTCACCATAGCAATGAGATGGATTTCGTGGTGTTTGCTTGGAGCTTCTCAAGGGTGGTGCAACCCACAAAATCTTCTCAGCTTATGAAGATGGGCCTTGTGGATACTGAATGCAAACGGTGAATAATGAACATGAAATCATTATTTTGAATTTGTCATTCTGTCATTGTTGGTTTAGACTTGTCCCTGACACGAAACCAAGTAGTATCTCATATTTACTACAATTTTGTTTAGACAGAAACTTGTCCCAACTGAATATGAATTTGAAAGGATTTTAATTATTTGAGGGAAAATCGAGCCATTTGACAAGAATCTTTTTTCTTATGTGATTCACAGAATACCATGTGAGTATCCAGGGAAGATCATGATAGTGAAAATAGAGAAGAGCAGTAATTATCCTTGCTTTCTTGTCGTCAAATTTTTGTACGAAGGAGGCTAGACAGATATCACGGGCATGGAAGTTGCTTAGGTGAGAGACAAACATACTCATTACTGTATCTTCAATACAAAATGTCAGAGATGAGTAGGTAATCAATTAAATTTGCGATGTGCAGGTGTGATCTTGAAATTGGAACTTCATTTAGAGTTTATACCAAGGAGGCTAGACAAATATCTCGGGTGTGGAAGTCGCTTAGGTGAGAGCCATACATGCTTATGATATCTTCAAAACAAAATGTCAGAGATGAGTTGGTAATGAATTAAATTTGTGAAGTGCAGGTGTGATGTTCAAATTGGAACTTCATTTACAGAGAGTGGTCATTTTTTGTGAATGTTTTTTTCTTCTGTTTTCTTTGTAATTTTGTTTTATTTTGCTTAAGATTTTTCATTTTTTTGGTAAGGATTTTGTATAGCGTGCATGCTTGTCTTTTTGTCCATGTTATTCATCTTTGTTTTGTATTGTTTTTTGGGTTTTTTTTGTGTTTTTCATAACTGATTCTGTTTGTTGGTTTGTTCTTTATTTTTTCCTCTTTTCTTTTTTTCTTTTTTCTTTTTCTTTGGCTTGTTGGTTTTTTGGTTTGTTGTACTAGAAGATGACGCAGAGAAAAAGGAGTGAACAGATGGAAGCAATATTCTTCTTCAAGGTAAATCTTGGTAAGTTGATTTATATCTATGCTTCTCTTAAAGTAGATCAGTTGCCTCAATTGAAAAGACAAGGAGCATTGTTTTCTTATCAATGCCACTTTAAGTTTATATTCATCACTTGAGATAAAATTTTCTCGTCCTAGACTAGTTTGACAATATTTGAAGAATTCTAAACCTACACTTACTCGGTCTAATGTCTACTGCAAGTGGATTTGACATTGCTCATCTAGCTGCAAGGTAGAATGATTGGTTCTTTTTTTTAATGTTTGGAGAAAGTTGAAACGCAAAAACTGAAACAAGTGTATTCATAATATTCCAAATATAAACAGTGGGTATATTGTTTCTTATTTGGAAGTTTGGATAAGGTTTGGGCTGTTTAGGGTTTACCTTGGTATGAAAAAGTTTTTAGTGTTTTTGTAGGGCATATGATAGGGCAGCCATCAACTTCAGAGGCACAGATGGTGACGTAAATTTTAGCATGATGACTATGACGAAGGCATCAATAAGGTAGGTAATTTAATTACATTGATCATCCTTTTCAATTTGAAATCTTATATTTTGTATAGTGTATGAGCTTTGATTTTGAATTTGAGATCTTCTATTTAATGTTGTGCATGAATAGACAAAGAAATAATGGTATCTTCAAAGAATTGATAACCTTGCGTTAACTAATGAGAAATTGTAATGTAGGTCTAAAGCTTGGATGGTGTACAAAAGCAGTTAAAGCTTGGCATCATTAATAAAGCAGTTCCTCGTTGAGAAGCAAACTTGCAGATTAAGGTAGTTTAGACTGTTATCTTTTGCAGATTAGATGCACAGACCAGGCTATTTGCAACAAATCATGGGTGAAGGTTGTGGCCTTAGATTTCACCATAGCAATGAGTTGGATTTCGTGGTGTTTGCTTGCAGCTTCTCAAGGGTGGTGCAACCCACAAAATCTTCTCAGCTTATGAAGATGGGCCTTGTGGATACCGAATGCAAACGGTGAGTTATGAACATGAAATTATTATTTTGAATTTGTCATTCTGTCATTGTTGGTTTAGACAACTTGTCCCCCACACGAAACCGAGTAATATCTCATATTTACTACAATTTTGTTTGGACAGAAACTTGTCCCAACTGAATATGAATTTGAAAGGATTTTAATTATTTGAGGGAAAATGGAGCCATTTGACAAGAATCTTTTTTCTTATGTGTTTCACAGAATACCATGTGAGTATCCAGGGAAGATCATGACAGTGAAAATAGAGAAGAGCAGTAATTATCCTTGCTTTTTTGTCGTCGAATTTTTGTACGAAGGAGGCTAGACAGATATCACGGGCATGGAAGTTGCTTAGGTGAGAGACAAACATACTCATTACTGTATCTTCAATACAAAATGTTAGAAATGAGTAGGTAATGAATTAAATTTGTGATGTGCAGGTGTGATCTTCAAATTGGAACTTCATTTAGAGTTTATACCAAGGAGGCCAGACAGATATCATGGGTGTGGAAGTTGCTTAGGTGAGAACTAGACATGCTTATGATTGTATCTTCAAAACAAAATTTCAGAGATGAGTTGGTAATGAATTAAATTTGCGAAATGCAGGTGTGATGTTCAAATTGGAACTTCATTTACAGAGATTGGTTGTTTTTTGTGAATATTTTTTTCTTTTGTTTTCTTGTTCTGTCTTCTTTGTAATTTTGTTTTATTTTCCTTTAGATTTTTCATTTTTTGGTAAGAATTTTGTATAGCGTGCACGCTGGTGTTTTTGTCCATGTGATTCATCTTTGTTTTGTATTGTTTTTTGGGTTTTTTCTGTGTTTTTTTTATTGATTCTGGTTGTTGGTTTGTTCTTTATTTTTTCCTTTTTTCTTTTTCTTTGGCTTTTTGGTTTTTTGGTTTGTTGTACTAGAAGATGAGGCACAACAAAAGGAGCGAATAGATGGAAGCAATATTCTTCTTCAAGGTAAATCTCGGTAAGTTGATTTATATCTTTGCTTCTCTTAAAGTAGATCAGTTGCCTCAATTGAAAAGACAAGGAACATTGTTTTCTTATCAATGCCACTTTAAGTTTATATTCATCACTCGAGATAAAATTTTCTCGTCCTAGACTAGTTTGACAATATTTAAAGAATTCTAAACCTACGCTTCCTTGGTCTAATGTCTACTGCAGGTGGATTTGACTTTGCTCATCTAGCCGCAAGGTAGAATGATTGGTTCTTTTATTTTAATGTTTTAAGAAAGTTGAAACGCGAAAACCAAAATGAGTGTATTCATAATATTCCAAACATAAATAGTGGGTATATTGTTTCTTATTTGGAAGTTTGGATAAGGTTTGGGCTGTTTAGGGTTTACTTTGGTATTAAAAGTTTTTAGTGTTTTTGTAGGGCATATGATAGGGCAGCCATCAACTTCAGAGGCATAGATGGTGATGTAAATTTTAGCATGATGACTATGACAAAGACATCAATCAGGTAGGTAATTCAATGATAGTGATCATCCTTTTCAATTTGAAATCTTATATTTTGTATAGTGTATGAGCTTTGATCTGGAATTTGAAATCTTGTATTTCATGTAGTGCATGAATAGACAAAGAAATAATGGTATCTTCAAAGAATTGATAACCTTGAGCCAACTAATGAGAAATTGTAATGTAGGTCTAAAGCTTGGATGGGGTGTACAGGATCAATTAAAACTTGGCATCATTAATAAAGCGGTTTCTCGTTGAGAAGAAGACATGGAGACTAAGGTAGTTTAGACTGTTATCTTTTGCAGCTTAAATGCACAGACTAGACTATTTGCAACAAATCATGCGTGAAGGTTGTGGCCTTAGATTTCACCATAGCAATGAGATGGGTTTCATGGTCTTTGCTTGCAGCTTCTCAAGGGTGGTGCAACCCACAAAATCTTCTCAGCTTATGAAGACGGGCCTTGTGGATACCGAATACAAACGGTGAGTAATGAGCATTAAATCATTATTTTGAATTTGTCATTCTGTCATTGTTGGTTTAGACAACTTGTCCCCTACACGAAACCGAATAATATCTCATATTTACTACAATTTTGTTTGGACAGAAACTTGTTCCAACTGAAGATGAATTTGAAAGGATTTTAATTATTTGAGGGAAAATGGAGCCATTTGACAAGAATCTTTCTTCTTCTGTGATTCACAGAATACCATGTGAGTATCCAGGGAAGATCATGACAGTAAAAATAGAGAAGAGCAGTAATTATCATTGCTTTCTTGTTGTCCAATTTCTGTACCAAGGAGGCTAGACAGATATCACAGGTATGGAAGTTGCTTAGGTGAGAGACAAACATACTCATTACTGTATCTTCAAAACAAAATGTCAGAGATGAGTAGGTAATGAATTAAATTTGCGATGTGCAGGTGTGATCTTCAAATTGGAACTTCATTTAGAGTTTATACGAAGGAGGCCAGATAGATATCACGGTTGTGGAAGTTGCTTAGGTGAGAGTCAGACATGCTTATGATTGTATCTTCAAAACAAAATTTCAGAGATGAGTTGGTAATGAATTAAATTTGCGAAGTGCAGGTGTGATGTTCAAATTGGAACTTCATTTATAGAGTTTTTTGTGAATGTTATTTTCTTCTGTTTTCTTGTTATGTGTTCTTTGTAATTTTGTTTTATTTTCCTTAAGATTTTTCATTTTTTGGTAAGGATTTTGTACAACGTGCATGCTGGTCTTTTTGTCCATGTTATTCATATTTGTTTTGTATTGTTTTTTGGGTGTTTACTGTGTTTTTTTTTTAATTGATTCTGTTCGCTGGTTTGTTCTTTATTTTTTCCTTTTTTCTTTTTCTTTGGCTTTTTGGTTTGTTATACTAGAAGAAGAGTCAGAGGAAAAGGATCGAACAAATGGAAGCAATATTCTTCTTCAAGGTAAATCTCGGTAAGTTGATTTATATATATACTTCTCATACAGTAGATCAGTTGCCTCAATTGAAAAGACGGGGAACATTGTTTTCTTATCAATGCCTCTTTAAGTTTATGTTCATTACTAGAGATAAAATTTTCTCATCCTAGACTAGTTTGACAATATTTGAAGTATTTTAAACCTACGCTTTCTCCGTCTAATGTCTACTGGAGGTGGATTTGACATTGCTCATCTAGCCACAAGGTAGAATGATTGGTTCTTTTATTTTAATGTTTGAAGAAAGTTGAAACGCAAAAAACCGAAACGAGTGTATTCATAATATTCCAAACATAAATAGTGGGGATATTGTTTCTTGTTTGGAAGTTTGGATAAGGTTTGGGCTGTTTAGGGTTTACCTTGGTATTAAAAAGTTTTTAGTGTTTTTGTAGGGCATATGATAGGGCAGCCATCAACTTCAGAGGCAGAGATGGTGATGTAAATTTTAGCATGATGACTATGATGAAGGCATCAATTAGGTAGGTAATTTAGTTACAATGATCATCCTTTTCAATTTGAAATCTTATATTTTTTATAGTGTATCAGCTTTGATTTTGAATTTGGAATCTTCTATTTAATGTTGTGCATGAATAGACAAAGAAATAATGGTATCTTCAAAGAATTGATAACCTTGCGCCAACTAATGAGAAATTGTAATGTAGGTCTAAAGCTTGGATGGTGTACAAAAACAGTTAAATCTTGTTATCATTAATAAAGCGGTTCCTCGTTGAGAAGTAGACGCGCAAACTAAGGTGGTTTAAACTTTAGACTGTTATCTTTTGCACATTAGATGCACATACCAGGCTATTTGCAGCAAATCATGGGTGAAGGTTGTGGCCTTAGATTTCACCATAGCAATGAGATGGATTTCGTGGTGTTTGCTTTCAGCTTCTCAAGGGTGGTGCAACCCACAAAATCTTCTTAGCTTATGAAGATGAGCCTTGTGGGTACCAAATGCAAATGGTGAGTAATGAACATGAAATCATTATTTTGAATTTGTCATTCTGTCATTGTTGGTTTAGACAACTTGTCCCCCACACGAAACTGAGTAATATCTCATATTTATTACAATTTTGATTGGACAAAAACTTGTCCCAACTGAATATGAATTTGAAAGGATTTTAATTATTTGAGGGAAAATGGAGCCATTTGACAAGAATCTTTTTTCTTATGTGATTTACAGAATACCATGTGAGTATACAGGGAAGATCATGACAGTGAAAATAGAGTAGTGCAGTAATTATCCTTGCTTTCTTGTCGTCGAATTTTTGTATGAAGGAGGCTAGACACATATCACGGGCATGGAAGTTGCTTAGGTGAGAGACAAACATACTCATTACTGTATCTTCAATACAAAATGTCAGATATGAGTAGGTAATGAATTAAATTTTCGATGTGCAGGTGTGATCTTCAAGTTGGGACTTTATTTAGAGTTTATACCAAAGAGGCCAGATAGATATCACAGGTGTGGAAGTTGCTTAGGTGAGAGCCAAACATGCTTATGATTGTATCTTCAAAACAAAATGTCAGAGATGAGTTGGTAATGAATTAAATTTGCGAAGTGCAGGTGTGATGTTCAAATTAGAACTTCATTTATAGAGAGTAGTCGTTTTTTGTGAATGTTTTTTTCTTCTGTTTTCTTGTTCTGTCTTCTTTGTAATTTTGTTTTATTTTTCTTAAAGATTTTTCATTTTTTTGGTAAGGATTTTGTATAGTGTGCACGCTGGTGTTTTTGTCCATGTTATTCATCTTTGTTTTGGATTTTTTTTGGGTTTTTTCTGTGTTTTTTTTAATTGATTCTGTTTGTTGGTTTGTTCTTTATTTTTTCCTTTTTCTTTTTTTCTTTTTTCTTTTTCTTTGGCTTGTTGGTTTTTTGGTTTGTTGTACTAGAAGATGAGGCAGAGCGAAAGGAGTGAATAGATGGAAGCAATATTCTTCTTCAAGGTAAATCTCGGTAAGTTGATTTATATCTATGCTTCTCTTAAAGTAGATCAGTTGCCTCAATTGAAAAGACAAGGAACATTGTTTTCTTATCAATGCCACTTTAAGTTTATATTCATCACTCGAGATAAAATTTTCTTGTCCTAGACTAGTTTGACAATATTTAAAGAATTCTAAACCTACGCTTCCTCGGTCTAATGTCTACTGCAGGTGGATTTGACATTGCTCATCTAGCCGCAAGGTAGAATGATTGGTTCTTTTATTTTAATGTTTGGAGAAAGTTGAAATGTGAAAACCAAAATGAGTGTATTCATAATATTCCAAACATAAACAGTGGGTATATTGTTTCTTATTTGGAAGTTTGGATAAGGTTTGGGCTTTTTAGGGTTTACCTTGGTATTAAAAAGTTTTTAATGTTTTTGTAGGGCATATGATAGGGCAGCCATCAACTTCAGAGGCATAGATGGTGATGTAAATTTTAGCATGATGACTATGACGAAGACATCAATCGGGTAGGTAATTCAATGACAGTGATCATCCTTTTCAATTTGAAATCTTGTATTCTGTATAGTGTATGAGCTTTGATCTGGAATTTGAAATCTTGTATTTCATGTAGTGCATGAATAGACTAAGAAGTAGTGGTATCTTCAAAGAATTGATAACCTTGATCCAACTAATGAGAAATTGTAATGCAGGTCTAAAGCTTGAATGGTGTACAGGATCAGTTAAAGCTTGGCATCATTAATAAAGCGTTTCCTCATTGTGAAGCAGACTCAGAGACTAAGGTAGTTTAGACTGTTATCTTTTGTAGATTAGATGCACAAACTAGGCTATTTGCAACAAATCATGGGTGAAGGTTTTGGTCTTAGATTTCACAGTAGCAATTAGATGTATTTCGTAGTGTCTGCATGCAGCTTCTCAAGGCTGGTGCAACCCACAAAATCTGCTCAACTTAAGAAGATGGGCCTTGTGGATACCAAATACAAACGATGCGTAAGGAGCATTAAATCATTATTTTGAATTTTTGTCTTTCTGTCATTGTTGGTTTAAACTACTTGTCCCCCACATGAAATCGAATAATATCTTATATTTACTACAATTTTGTTTGGACAGAAACTTGTCCCAACTGAAGATGAATTTGAAAGGATTTTAATTATTTAAGGGAAAATGGAGCATTTGACAATAATCTTTTTTCTTAAGTGATTCACAGAATACCATGTGAGTATCTAGGGAAGAGCATGACAGTGAAAATAGAGAAGAGCAGTAATTATCCTTGCTTTCTTGTCGTCCAATTTCTGTACCAAGGAGGCTAGACAGATATCACGGGCATGGAAGTTGCTTAGGTGAGAGAAAAAAATACTCATTACTGTATCTTGAAAACAAAATGTCAGAGATTAGTAGGTAATGAATTAAATTTGCGATGTGCAGGTGTGATCTTCAAATTGGAACTTCATTTAGAGTTAATACCAAGGAGGCTAGAAAGATATCATGAGTGTGGAAGTTGCTTAGGTGAGAGCCTGACATGCTCATTATTGTATCTTCAAAACAAAATGTCAGAGATTAGTTGGTAGTGAATTAACTTTGCGAAGTGTAGGTGTGATGTTCAAATTGGAACTTCATTTACAAAGAGTCATCGTTTTTTGTGAATGTTTTTTTCTTCTGTTTTCTTGTTTTGTCTTCTTTGTAATTTTCTTTTATTTTCCTTAAGATTTTTCATTTTTCTGGTAAGGATTTTGTACAGCATGCACATTGGTGTTTTTGCCCATGTTATTCATCTTTGTTCTGTATTATTTTTGGGGTTTTTTGTGTGGTTTTTTTAATTGTTTCTGTTTGTTGGTTTGTTCTTTATTTTTTCCTTTTTCTCTTTTACTTTTTTCTTTTTCTTTGGTTTTTTGGTTTTTTGGTTTGTTGTAGTAGAAGAAGAGGCAGAGCAAAAGGAGCGAACAGATGGAAGCAATATTCTTCTTTAAGGTAAATCATCTTACAAATTCTCTTTATTATATGAAATAATAGGCTGTTTTTGATGAAATTAAAAGGCATTACTGATTATTAGGTTGGGAGCAACACTAAACAAAATCCTGCATTTTGTTTGTCTAAATTCACAATGGTGATTTATTTCATCAATTCCATTTTAGTAGTGTAGGTTTAAAAATTGAAACTATTCGGTTATGGCTAGAGGTAAATCATTTTGTAATATTCCTTTGTAGGTAACTTCAGAGAACCCAAGTTCTCCCTGTAATAGAAAATCAATGGAAAATTCCTTGTTGCAGAGTTTGCAATAGAGTCGAGGTAACGATTTTTTAATATTCTTCTTTAAGGTAAATCTTCTTACACATTCTCTTTATTATATGAAATAATAGGCTGTTTTTGATGAAATTAAAAGGCATTACTGATTATTAGGTTGGGAGCAACACTAAACAAAATCCTGCATTTTGTTTGTCTAAATTCACAACGGTGATTTATTTCATCAATTTCACTTTAGTAGTGTAGGTTTAAAAATTGAAACTATTCGGTTATGGCTAGAGGTAAATCATTTTGTAATATTCCTTTGTAGGTAACTTCAGAGAACCCAAGTTCTCCCTGTAATAGAAAATCAATGGAAAATTCCTTGTTGCAGAGTTTGCAATAGAGTCGAGGTAACGATTTTTTAGGCAGCTTGTGCATTATATTTCTATTCCAAAATATCCAAAATCATTAGCACATCCTTTTAATTTCTATTCATCTACGATTTGTTATATTATTATTCATTGAGTAGGACTTAAGTTTTCTTTGGCATTGGCATCCCCTAAATCCATTGACTCCCCTCCACCCATGATCATGAAGAATAGCAGATGTGCCTCTCACTCTAGGAGTTCACATATGGTCATTATTTAGTGCACACTCTCTGTACTTCATTACTAGAGATAAAATTTTCTCCTTCTAGACTAGTTTGACAATATTTGAAGAATTCTAAAACCACCCTTCCTTGGTCTACTGTCTACTGCAGGTGGATTTGACACTTCCCATCCAGCTGCAAGGTAGAATGATTCGTTCTTTTATTTTAATACTTGGAGAATGTTGGAACAGAGAAACAAAAATGAGTGTATTCATAATATGCCAAACATAAACAGCGGGTATATTGTTTCTTATTTGGAAGTTTGGATAAGGTGTGGGCTATTAAGGGTTTACCTTAGTATTAAAAAGGTTTTAATGTTTGTAGGGCATATGATAGGGCAGCCATCAACTTCAGAGGCATAGATGGTGATGTAAATTTTAGCATGATGACTATGACGAAGACATCAATGAGGTACGTAATTCAATGACAATGATCATCCTTTTCAATTTGAAATCTTGTTTTTCGTATGGTGTATGAGCTTCAATCTTCAATTTAAAATCTTGTATTTCATGTAGTGCATGAATTTGAAATGACAGCCAAAGAAATAATGGGATCTTCAAAGAATTGAAAATCTTGAGCCAAATTAATGAGAGGGGTGAGATTTCCTTTTTTAGACTCCATAAGTCCTAGGTGCACTATTCCTTAGAGAGCTCTCAACATTTTCAAGTAAAGAAAATACACTGACACAAAGATCTGTTACATCCACTCCTGAGTAATAGTAGAGTACACCACACAGAATCTCATACAACATATGAGATAAGAACATGATCAAGTCATTGCTACACAACTCAAATTGTTCAGCAGGATGAAGAAAGCTATGATGGTGTGTTCCATCAATAAGTTATAGATCAACATAAAAACTGTGAGAGTGTGCTTAAAAAAAAAAACCAATAAAACTGTAATTAAAAGGCATAGCTATTAAGATGGATGAAGGCTGTAAGTCAAGGAAGGCTTACAAAACGTTACTTGACAGCAGAAAACGTTATGATTTTATTGGGACTAACTCATTAATTGGGACATCCTAGAAGTTTAATGTTTGCATAAACAGTCTAGGTTCCAGCTTTAACCTTGCTGCAAATTTGTTCCTCATTACAATATGACAATATGAGAATTTAGGGGTTGGAAATTTGTTCCCTTGACTTTCTTATAAATAATATAGGAAATAGTTTTTAAAGAATGACGAAACGAAACATTGATGCACGTACAAATAGAAACAAAATGAATTAACCCATCCAACTTAAAAATTCAAAACAGGAATACAAGAAGAAATATCGATTGACTATATCGAACGAACAAAGATATTAATTAATAAAGGGTTTTCACTCCTCTACCCTATCGACCGCTTCTATTAGTCATGAACAGTTTATTTGTATCTAGGACTGCTGTATCTAGGACTGCCCTCATATACATTCTACAAACGTGACACATTTTGTCATGCATAGGTGCACTGTTTTTATGAACTCCACTACTCACTAGTCATGGCATGATATACTCAACAATCTCTTAAAATGACTTTTCACATTTGATGCAACAATGTCCAAGTATGCCAGGACTGTCACAACCTCCATGTTCATGCACTCAAACTGTCCTTTACAACTGTCACATAGTATGGTGACCTTTATTGACTGTGATATGCAAATTGTGAAGTGATTGTGCAGTCTTGAGGTAACTGTCCTTTATAACTATTGATGCCACTGCCTAAACTTGCCCCTTGATACCACTATAGAGTGGCCTCTTCATGGATTGTCCTTTCATAGGTTAGTTGACTTGGGCTCATTTATTATACCTTTTAAGCTCATCATATCTTCCTAGTTACCCTGCAACCTTGTTTAACTGAGTGATTGCGATAATCATATTCTATAGAATGTCACTCAGAAGTGTTCTAGGACTGCTGTCACATTACAATCATAGGCACAAACATAAATCACAGTCATAATCTCAGATCACTGTCAGAAACTACTAGCTTGAAGTCTTCATCCTGAACACGGTCACTGTCTTTATTGCCTTTTGCCACTGCAGTACTAGGAAGTCTGTTATCTCTATAGATTGTCCTTTGGCACATGACTGCCCCTTTAATGACAACAATACCTTGTAGGCCTTTGATTGTCTATATCTCTCGTCTCTTGAAAATATTCTAGGGCTGTCATCTATGTTTTCTTTCTTAAGCCAAGTATGAGCTTCAAGAACCTTGCCTACCTTGACTAGGCCAGACATTAATGCATTGTAGGAATACACATCAAGGATGCAGCCTCACTGTTGCATTTCCTCAAACTGTACAATGGGCTGCATCAATACGGTTTGCTTTCCCAAGCTGTTTAATTGTCACAACATGAACTATAGAGCTGGAAGTGTTACCATTTTCAATTAGCTCCTTGAACAGTTCGACAGCTGCATCATTTCTGTGTACCTTTCCAAGAGCATCAATCAATTATCAGACTACATCAGGCAGCTGGCCGGGGTGGAAAATACTTCTCATCCATTTCTTCAAGAAACTTTAATGCCTATTTTAGTGTATTTTTCTTCCATAAACCAGCAATTAGAATTGAAACAAATTTAAGGCACCAGATACATTTTTAGCCTGAAAACACTATTAAATGTCACTACAGTAGGGGTGCATCCAACACTTTCCATCTGATCAAAGAGCTTTAAAACTCTTTCAGGTTATCGCTAATTTTGGCAGCAAGGAAAACTTTACGATTCATCTTGTTAAGCCTTCTCTGTGTCTGCAATTTATAAAGATGGTTTTTATATTTGTAGCTCAATTCGAAAGGCAAGGACTTGTTACAGAATTTATCACGTGCTTTTGTGCAGATTCCATATTATATAATGGAATATTTTCACCATATAGTCAGAATGATCTGACCAGATCAGTCAGGCCTTCCTCCTGTCACTCAAAGCGCTGTGGATGTCAGGTAAAACCTTAAGAGCCTTCAATTTTTCACAGAATTTGTGTCAAATCTTTTATTGTATCATTTAACTCATTTTAATTTTCCAAATTGACTTGAAACTACATAGGTTAATTCCAATAAAATCATAAGTTTTTCTGCTGTCAAGTAATGTTTTGTAATGATCATGATGTTGTTTCTAATGATCATGATAGGCTTTCTACAACTCATGACAGTCTTATCTCCATTTTCATTGATTCATGGTCCTTTAGAAGCCTTTTTTTAATCTTAATTTTACTTTTTTTGGCAATAAATATTTGATTTCTAATAGATTGACCAGAATTTATTTTTATGTTCTTGCAGGCAAGATTTTTGATTTCTAATAGATTGACTAGAATTTATTTTTATGTTCTTGCAGGCAAGATTCTTAGGAATATGTTGGAAGGTAAATTTAGGGTTGTGGTTTTCTCTTTTCCTTCAACTCTTTCTGTCTATTTTGTTTTTTAATGTTTTGAAAGTTCATTAAGTGGATGTCGTCGTTTTAAATCACAAACATGTTCGTGTGATTATGTTCCAATATATTCTTTATTTTAAGTACTTTTAGTCAGCTGAAATACTGTGACTAACAATTGCGAGAATTTGTAGCTATCAAGATTGTCCATGGGTTGATATAATACAAATAAGCTGGAATCATTGAAGTTGACCCGGTATGTACATGTGCTTAACGTTTTAGATTGTTTGATAACCATTATGGTGGGATCAAGTGTAGGAGTGAAGTTGCTGGTATGCATCTAGAGCAGCAAAGGATGGGATTGGCCATTTGACATTTCTTTATTAATATTTTGGTCAATTACATTGACCTAGTATTTTTGTAACATGTAAAAATACAATGTTTAATAAAAAAATATTGAAAGGGGTTTAAGGGAATGGTCATTGGCCATGACCACTCTCATCTAGAGCAGCAAAGGATGGGATTGGTCATTTGACATTTCTTTATTAATATTTTGGTCAATTGCATGACCTAGTATTTTTTTAACATATAAAAATACAATGTTTAATAAAAAAATTATTGAAAGGGGTTAAACCCCTTTCAAAGATTGAAGGAATAAAGTCGCGTATTTTATTGACAGCTTAATGAATGGTCAAAATACCATTCTTTAAGGCATGTCTCTTGTGTCCCTTGCATATTTTATTTCTTTTGGTTAATGTTTAATTCTTATTGAAGAATTTATTTATTTTGATGTTAACTTTAAAGCTACAAATCATGATTTTATTAATAAATTTATTATTTATGAATCACAATATAGGCCACTTAATAAAATAGTTCATAATGGACAACCATCAATTACCCTTACAAAAACTTTTAAAATACGACCATGATGACAAATTGAATATTTTGACGTGCCACATATTAACATTGTCCACAATGAAAAACCATAAATTACACTTATAAAAACAACATTTAAAAGGTAAGCCATTAACTCATTTTGTGAATGGAATTCACATGACATAACTATGTCTCCATAATTATAAAATGCACATTTTGACCCACCATGTATTGACATTATTTTTTCAAATGACAAACTTCTTGCACATAATAAAAACACTTCACTAAAGACATTGCACTATTTCACCATCAACTATTAAGATTATCGCAAATGACATGACTAATAGCTATTGAAAATTTAATTAATATTTTATTTTTATCAATGCATCATTTTTTTTAATAAAATATGAGGGCATGCAATATAGTTTTTATAACCATCAATATTTCAATTGAATATTTAAAAGTATGTGCTGTGTTTTGTGTTATGTTGTGATGTGATGTTTTGTTGTGATGTGATGTGTTGTTGTGTTGTGTTATGTTGTGGTTGTCTTGGGTCAATTAGGGGAGGCCGTGCTAGCTTCTACGTTCATGTGGTTGGCCTTGATAGTAGAGAATATTAGAATAAATATTCTTGAAGCTAAGAGAAGCTTGTTTGTAAATATTTGTCATTTAATTATGATCAATATTTTATTAACTTAAGCTTGTTCATATTACATACATGGTGAGATTCTAAAAATAAAAAAAATGTGATTGCAGAGTTGAAATTTAAAAATATCACAATTTGGTGTTTTTTCAATAAAAATAATTTATTAAAAATGATCTTTAAAAGATAAACTTTACATATTAGTTTTAATTATATAATAAAATTTTCTTGTAATTTTAAATTTTGTTTTAAACCTTAAATGTAGAAAAATATTTTAAAGACTATATGTCTTGTTGGTGTATTTGATTTTAGAATAATCAATAAATCTTTATTATACTAATAAAATTATCATGGAGTTGAGCTTTTACTTACAACTCATTTTATATGGGGTGATTATAAGTGAGTTAATTTAGAGTCTTTCTCATTATTGTGATTTTTATTAAATATTTTAAAATATATGATATATATATTAATGTTAAATTGTTATTGATGCACATTTGTAGAGGAGAAACACATTTTCTTTTTACTTTTCCCATTTTTTGTTGAAACAAGGTGAGTGACTCAAAATCTTGAAGGTGTCTTTTAGCACTAGTTTTACCATAATTAACTTGTGATGTAGTAGAGGTGAAAGATTTAAAGGCAAGTGGCCAAGAGTTAACATTTTATTGTATTAAATAAGATTGCGGGAAAACCCTAGATAGAATTGTAGGTTCAATTATGTCTAATTATAGTGTACAATCTATTAGGATCCCTCTAAAATTTGTAAAATAAAACTAAGTCCTTGCATTTTGATGGAAATTTGCCTTGTATGTGTAATCTGCTCAAGATTGAAACCTTTTGAAGCACACCAATTTATTTAGCCTTGTTGATCATGTCAATCTACTTGCACATTACACTCCTTGCAATGAAGACCTTATCATTTATAAATAGGTCATTGAATAGTCAGCTAGTTTTAACCTAGTGATGCCATTTGGGGGTTGCACTAACATTGGTCTATTAAGTTTCTCAAATTTGATCAATACTGTGTGAACTTAATTAAAATTATTCATCATGGTTTTATTATTTCATGTATGCATGTTTTATTGGGATTAACCATGAATTGAATGTTGGCATTAAGATTTAGTTTGGAAGGCTTGAGTTTTTAGATAATTACAAGTTTATATATATTTTTTAATGTTTAGTTCAAGATTGATGATTCATATGGCTTATAAGTAGAATACACAAGAAATAAAGAGGATGGATAGGTTAGACTATAATAAAATTCATCTTGAAGCTCATCCACTTATAAAAATATCTGAACAAATTATATTATTGTTTTAAGTTTATATAGAAGAGAACTCAATTATCTCACCCATCATAGTGTAAAGGTTTGAAAGGGAATTTAATGTTTTCATTTGCCATGATCTCTTATTAGTGATGGAAATCACTAATATTTTGTTGAACAATATTTTTAAAATTAAAGAGAATTTAATGTTTTCATTTGCCAAAAGGTATATTTTGGCATTATTCTATTAGTGATGGAAAATCATTAATGTAGTTAGAAAGCTAATTATTACTATATTTTATATAGAATTTATAAGGATGTTATAGTTTAAATAGATCCCACATCCAACAAATGATGAGAATCTAATGATGTGTTTAAGCTATTGAGATATCATATTGAAGAAAATTTTCCAAGAAATTAAAGTTTGGATCATAATGTATAGACAAGAGCTTCAATATAGTTGTGAGGCATGACATGGTTTTGTTGAACAATATTTTTAAAATTAATATGGCCATCATATAAGTAGACCTTGGGTTACACTATTTTATTTCATCCTAAAGCATGAACCATTTCCCACTTGGAGAGTATATTTATATAAATCTAAAGATGTAATCTAAGCCACCTTAGGCTAAAGTTAGCTTCTCTATGGTGTCTTATCTCTTGGATGTATTTTATGCTTTCATACCTAAGAATTTTCTTCCTCGCTACTACTTAATGTAGTGTTTTTTCTATTGCATTCTCACATGTACTTGAAAATTTTAAAATTATTTGTCATTCCTTTTACTCAATTGTCATTAAGCATGTGCATGAGGACCTATACATAAGATTCCCCCTTTTGTTATCTCTTATTTAAAAATATTTGATATTTTGTGGATATACCCAAATTATACCATAATGAGAGTGGAATGAGGCCTACAATCTAAATACTCATTGACAAAATATGTCTCACTTAGGATTATACATGCTAAAATTTATTTCTAAATCAACATTAAGTTCATACAACATTTCCTTAGGGAAAGAAGGCAGACACTTATCTTGCACCTCTTTATTGTTTTTGTATCTATAAAAAGTTGTATTATCTACCATACCTACATTAGCTACACCTATTCTTATGTGCAATTTTGATAGCTTAATTTTTAGGCATTGGGATATAACTAATAGAGTTAGCGAGTTTTGTGAAATGAGAAAGAACATCCACTAGCAACAAGTGTTTTTTATGATGAATAATTCAGTCTATGTGCTCTTTATGGTCCCAAATTCATGCTTATGATTATTCTTTGAAGAGGAACAAATTTCTTCTATTTATTTAAGGCCTTTTATTCAATATTTGCATGAATATTTACCTCCTACTTAAATATAAATGGTTCATGAATATATATTATATATATATATATATATTTGTTCCTCTATTTATTTAAGGCCTTTTATTCAATATTTACATGAATATTTACCTCCTACTTAAATATAAATGGTTCAATTTATTTAAGGCCTTTTATTCAATATTTACATGAATATTTACCTCCTACTTAAATATAAATGGTTCATGAATATATATATATATATATATATATATATATATATATATATATAAGGGGTAAAACCTTATTGAAATCAAGAAATTAATAGTACATAAGGATCAGGGAACCGTAAGCTCCCACAAAGGAAAACCACAAATATCCAACAAAAAAAAAACCACCATCCAAGCGACCACCAACAACTTATCCCTCCATATCATCAACAATGACCCTCTTTAATGGTTGATGGATAATTGTTTGAGAAGGATGACGTTAATTATTTCAGTGGCGAATATTGCCTATTTACAAATATTTTAAATTGATATTTGTTGTGCCTTCGCACTTACACCCCATTCTTTTCTTCGTAACCCCCTTCTTTTATTTTTATGTGTCCTCATTTCCCTTTCTTTATCTTTTCCTTACTTTGTTTTCTTTCTTTCTTTGCTTTTGGGGTTTGGGTGTCAGATTTATGAGAGAGGGTATGCCTTCTTGTTGGGCCTAACCCTCGATCCTTCCCCTTTGGTCATCAATGCTTGCTTGTTCTGTCTCCTGTCAGACTTACAAGAAAGGGTCCGAGTTTCCTCTACTGACATACTTCAACCCATGACGTACATTGGCGACGCCTAGTTTTTTGTGTGCGTCTTGTCACATCCTCTCAATCTCACATACTAACAGGAGAC
Organism: Sequoia sempervirens; assembly: GCA_007258455.2. Taxonomy (NCBI): domain Eukaryota; kingdom Viridiplantae; phylum Streptophyta; class Pinopsida; order Cupressales; family Cupressaceae; genus Sequoia; species Sequoia sempervirens. Next base: position 180,819,421 of record VDFB02058242.1, on the reverse strand, counting down.
TATAATGCGTAGATATGTGGTTTTTTGCACATTAAATACAATGGATTCACAATTAGTGCCAGGTGTTTTGGGGAATTATTAAGTCATTTTGGTTTTCATTTTAACATTCACTTGCAGTTATTCGTATTTGGGATCCGAAAAGCTTGGTGCGAATCTCTATTACAAACATGTCTTTGGATTTGAGTCGAGGTGGTGATTGGTTAACTGATGGTTTCCCATTTGCTTGATCATGTGGTGTGCTCACGTTTGGGTATTTGTTTGTTTGTGCCGTGCTTGTGAGTGTAGCTTTTCATTTTCTGGTGGTGTTGGTTTTCCCCACCTTACCCTCTCATTTTCTCACACATAATTCCAAGTTAGTCGATAATCCTTCATTGATTTAATTATTTGTAGTCTCTTCTTGTTCAAATGCACAAGATTTTGAACCTAGGGGGAATAGTAGACATTTGTCACAGTAGGCTCGGGAGAAGGAAAGTAAAATGGATATAGCTGAGGGTACCTAGAAGACCTTGCTTGAGACGTGCTTGAAAAGCACACCTCAAAAATCCTCATGAAGAGTCTTTCATGGAATATCAGAGGGTTGAATAATGCTCATAAATAAAATCCCCTCTCCAATCTGGTGAGAGATCATAGACCTTATATTGTTTTAATTCAAGAGACTAAGATGGTAACAAATAAGCTGGATAAAATTATGAATGAGCTCTTTAAAGACTACGAGTTTCACGGATTTGATGTTGATGGGGCTTCAAGTGGTGTTGCCATTTTCTAGAATCCAAAGGTTGTGAAAGGAGTTTCTCTTTATGGATAATCTAATCATATTGCCACCTCTTTTCAGAATGAGAGGGATAATTTTTCCTAGATAATTTGAAATATATATGCCCTTGACATGAAGTGTGCTAGGAAGTGATTCTGGGGTAGTTTGAACTCTTTTAAACCTCACTTTCTAAATTTGAACTGGTTGGTTATGGGAGAATTTAATACTCCTTTGAATGATGTGGAGAAGAAGGGTGGCTCACAAATTGCAAATGACTAAAAATTTGATCTAATGAGCTTCATTAGTGATCATTGCCTTGATAGATGTGGATCTTTGTGGGGCTTCTTATATTTTGTCAAAAAGAAGAGTTGGTGAGGCTCTCATCGAAGTGAAGCTTGATCATTCTCTTCTTTCTTTAGATTGGTTCCTGCCCTATTCTTGTTCTCTTATTGTGCTTACCAAGTTGGGTTCTAATCACTTTCCTATTTCTCTTTCGGTGGATTTGTTGGGGTAGAGGAAATCTTTTCCTTTTATATTTGAGCATATGTGGGTAAATCATCTGGATCTTAGAGACAATTTTCTCTGGGTGGAATATTAGAGTTGATGGTTTTGCAATGTATAGGGTGGCAAAAAAGCTTTCTTTTGTGAAGTACAACGTTCGTAAATGGAACAAGTTCTCCTTTGGGAAGATTTTCATATCAAAGTATTGATCAAGGATGAGCTTCATGTTCTACAACACTCTATTCAATCTTTGGGTTATGATCCTAATGTTGTTCAACAAAAGAATGTGCTTCTTTCAAGGTTGCATAATATTATTGCTCGGGAGGAAGAATTTTGGAAATAAAGGTTGAGGGCGATTTGGCTGGAGAGTGGGGACCATAATATGAGATTTTTCCATCTTTCTACCTTAAAGCATCATGCCTTGAACCACATTGACTATATTATTTCTAATGGATAGAGGTTGGAGAAGGAAGAAGATATTATGTAGGCTGCCACTTCCTCTTTTGCTGATTTGCTTTATGATCATGTTTTGGATCTAGGTAGCCAAGAGGCCTTTTTAAATGTTATTTCTAAAGTCATTTTGGAGGATCTTAACAAGAAGTTAGTTTGTATCCCTTCGGCGGAGGAAGGTAAAAGGGCTATCTTTTTTTTTGAAGGCAATAAAGCCCCTCCTGATGGTTTTCTTATGTTTTTCTTCCAACTATTCTGGGATATTGTTTCGAAGGATGTTTTTGATGTTGCTAAGGAGTTTTTTGGGAGTAGAAACCTTTTGAGGGAATTAAATTCCATTTTTATTTTTCTTGTCCCTAAGAAACTGGGAGCTTCTACTTTTAATGATTTTCGCTTGACCAACTTGTGTAACTCTTTATAAAATTTTCTTTGAAGTTTTGGCCTTGAGGTTGTAGTTGGTTCTTCCTTAGATTATATCTTTATAGTAGAATGGTTTAGTTCTTGGTTGAAAAATCCTCAATTCCATTATTATTGTACATGAGAATATTCATTCTTTGACTGTTAATAAGAAGGCGAGTTTTGTTTTGAAATTGGATCTTGTGAAGGCCTACGATTGGGTTAATTGGTAGTTCTTTATTAAAATTTTGAAGGCTTTTAGTTTTGCTGATAAGTTGTTGCAGCTTGTTGGGTAACTAATTACTACTCCAAAATATTTTGTGCTTATTAATGGTTCCCCTTCTGCTTTTTTTAGTTTTTCAAGAGGTTTGAGGTAAGGTGATTCTATTTCACCTTTCCTCTTTATTATTATGGTGGAAAATCTTGGGAGATTTATTCAAAAAATTATCAATGATGGCTCTCTTAGGGGTTTATCCCCATCTTCCAACAATCAGATTTATTCTCATCAATAATTTGTTGTTGATACTATCATCCTTAGAGAGGCTTCGATGAAAGAGTACAATATTCTTCCTCAATACTTTGGAATGGAGAAAGTGTAAAATTTATAGGATTTTGTAGTGTGAGATTGGGAAGCTACCTTCTTCTTACTCAGGATTGCCTCTTCGTACTTGTTCAGTTCTTGATTCCTTTTGAAAGGGGTTAATTGATAAATTTAACTCTAAGTTGGTTGGATGAAAAGGAGCCCTACTTAGTCAAGCCTACAGGTAAAGTCTAATTCATTAAATCTACATTATGAAATCTTCCAGTTTATGCTATGAGTTTATTTCAAATGCCTAGGAAGTTTCTTGAAAAGATTGAAATTATTCAAAAACATTTTCTATGGATTGGGACTGAGGAGAAAAGAAGAATGCATTTAGTCTCTTGGGATGAGGTTTGTAGATTGAAGGAATTTAATTTGGCATTGCTTGCTAAGCAACTTTGGAATCTTATCTTTTGGGGTAAAGAATGGTCAAGGATTCTTTCCAGTAAATATCTTTGAGGAATAGATAGGTTTAGAGATCTTCTGGCGCATGGATTTTCCTCCCCTTTAGGTTTGTCGCTGTGGAATTTTATGTTGCAGGCAAGATGCATTGTCTCTAAGGAGCTCTATTGGTCCCTGGGAAATGGGCGGAGTATTCTCTTTTGGGAGGATAGGTGGATTGTATGTGGTCCCCTCAAAGACGAACCTTGGGCGAACCCCTTTAGGGACCTTTCTACTTGTACCTTTGGGAACTGTGGTTGATTATATCTCGGAGGGAAAATGGAAAAAAATTATGATCTGCACCAGGGGATTGAGATTCTCTATAGGTTTTAATCTCTGGTCCATATTTTGACTTCTCCTACTAACAAGGTGGTGTGGCAGTTTTCCCTGAATGACATTTTTTTGCCGCCTCTGCTTTTTATACGCAGATTGACGTCTTTGGTGCCTCCCCCTTCTGAGTTAAAATGTGGTAACTTCCTAAGTTAATCCCTAAAATTCATATGTTTTTCTGGTTATTTTATCAAGACAAAGTTCTGACCATTGATAATCTTTGGAAAAGGGGCTTTATGATGCCTAATCGGTGCTATCTTTGTGAGGAGGCCTTGGATAATGCCTTCCATCTTATTGTTGGCTACAACTATTCCTTTTCTATTTGGGCTAATGTGTTGCATCTTTACAATTTAAGCTGGGTTTTCCCCTCTTCTTTGGGAGAAATATGGTCTCAATGGTCTACCCCTTCATCCAATCCTTCGCTTTCCTTGCTATGATCCCTTATTTTTCCTCATGTAGCTTGGGGTTTATGGTGAGAAATAAATAATATAGGATTTTTCGTAATGCCTCTCTTCATCCTCTTTGTCTCTCTTTTAAAATTTGCTCTGCTATAAGGAAAAAATTATCTATGAAGTGGTACTTGTTAAGCATGTTGGTCCTAATTTTTTTTATTTTAGAGCATGATTTGTTGGTGGCTAAGCATTGGAGCCTCCCCTTGTAGAAGGTGAAGACTTCTAGGGATAATGTATTTTGGCAAGCTTTGCCTCAAGATTAGATTAAAATCAACTTTGATGGTGCTACAAAAGGGAATCTGAGACTTACTGGATGTGGGGGAGTGTTGTGCGTTTCTCATGGTAGGATTTATTCTGTGGTGGCACTCCCTTTGGGAACTCAAACAAACCACTATGTGGAAGGATTTGCAACTTATCATGGTTTGAAACTTGCATAGGATAAAGGTTTCAAAAGGATTTGGTTGGAGGGAGATTTGTTGAATATCATAATTTGTCTTAATAAGGTTCACCCTCCATGTTGGACCATTGAAAATATTATGAATGACTCCATTTATATTCTTAACTTTGATTGTCTAGCTAACTTTGGGGTCTTTTCTCAGCCTAGTCAATGGGACCTAAATAACCCCCTACCCATTGAAATTCAAAACATTATTATGCATGATCAAGCTTTGCAAGATGGTACGTGTGTCATGGCCTAGAGGTGCTTGCTTATTGATTAATAATGCTCTCTTTAAAATGATAAAGACAACTTTAGCTCAACTCATCTCCTAGAAATGATTATAGAATTTTTGGTAAGATTCCACAATTAAATTTAATGATGACTAATGGTCCTTTAGATTTCAACTTCTCACAGATTTTGGGTGTTTATTTGAGCCTCTTTCTTTGTTTTTGGAGCTTTCTTTTGGTTCTCAGACTATTTTGGGCTCTTCTATACTCTAAATTTAGTTGTCTATCATCGACCATGGGAGGAGATAGATGTAGAGTTGAACCAGTTGCTTGTGAAGAGACAAAAAATAATGGGAAGGTATGGGATATCTTAGTTCAAGGTGGTGTAACCCTTTATATTCATAAATTGCATAGGTTCGATCCTCAGATCTCTCAAGTGTTTGTTAATGGGTGGAAGAATAGAGTCCTATGAGTTCATGGTATGGAGTTTAATATTACTAAGGAACTTATGACAAGCATAACATGTTTAGCTACCAAAGGAAGTTTTACAGAGATAGGTCGGTGTCGAATTCTACCATGAAGATCTTCTTCAAACATAATGAGAGGGAGAAAATGAAAAACTGGTTTGTGGTGGATATAACAAAAAATTCATTAAACCTATATGGGCAGATGTGGTGGTTGCTTTGATGAGTTACTTTAGCCTTGATGGGAGATTTTTTGCTATTTATGGTTTTCATTTTATTCTTTTGAATCATTTTTGACATAAAAAATTGGTCTCTTTCCCTTATTATCTACTTCTTTCTCTGGGAAATGGGATAAATGAGTTCAAAAAGAACCCAAATAACTCAATTCTTCATGAGGGTTTAATCACGTTGATTATGGAACATGCGAAGTTGTACTATGTCCTTGAAGCGCCTAAAAAAATGGCTAAAGCCCACCTTGTTAAGGATTTTTCCTCAAGGTATGAATAGGAAGAGTTTCTGAGGAAAAGGAATGGGACGAGGAGGGCATTAGGGGAAATTTACATAAAAAAATGGGCTGCCTAAGGAACTTTAAAAAAATAAAAATTATCTCATATAATACAAATTATTTAAATATAAAAAATATAAATGACTAAACTACATGAGTTAAGTGGGGACACATGTTTCTATTATAATTCCTTAAAAAACTGAAGTCCATGATTTTTTAAAAGTGGTAACATATATTTCTATTATAATTTATTAAAAAACTCAAGTTCACTTTCTTCATTATTTATTTTTTATTTATAAACTCTTAAACTCAAGTTTGGTAACTTATATTTCTATTATAATTTATTAAAAAAGTCAAGTTCACTTTCTTTTCTTGATTATTTGTTTTTTTAAATTATTTGCTTTTATTTAAAAAGTGGCAAAGTAAAAGTAACTTTATATATTTTATTTTTTACTTAGTATTTTATTTTTATATATATATATGATTTTATAGATTTAGATTTATTATCTTATGTATATTTATTTAAATAAACGCGTTTATAGGTTTTATAATAGTATATTTATATTTAAAAAAGTATGTTGAGGGATATCTTTTTTTCCATAGTCTCTTTGATTTTTTCATTTTCTTTACTTTGCAATTTTTTTTGGTTTTAATTTTTAATTTTTCCAATTATTTTTTCCATAGTTTCATGATTTTCTCCAACCTTTTCTCCTTCCAATAGTTTCCAATTTACTTTTTGTTTTATTTTATTTTGTCCAATTTGCTTTTGGTTTATTTTAATTTATTCCAATTTACTTTTTAATTTCTTTTGGTTTTTTTTCCATTTTTTGTTTTTATTTTATTTTATTTGTAGCACTTCACAAATGATTTTTATGATTTTTTATTGTTTTTTAAAATGTTTTTTATATTTTTTTCGAATAAAAATATTTTTTGAAAATATAAAAATTTCTATAATAGAACTTAATAGAACTTAAAATATAAATCTAGAAAACAAAAAGAATATTTTATATTTAGAAAGATGAATGAGATAGAATAGGATATGTAGAGTTAAATTAACCATCATGAGTTAATTCATAAGATTTTAGAAAGTTTTATTTTATAAAATAAATATTTTTATTTTTATTTTGGATGATATCACTGTACAGGTTGATGTCATCTTTTAGTTGATTTTTGATAACTTAAAAAACTAATGATGTCATTCTTAGGATGCCCATTTTTTATGTAAATTTCCCCTAATGATTGTTTGAAACTTTAACCAACTATTTTTTTCTTACCCCTTCAAATTCTAGGTTGTGATATACATATATACTTTAATGGTAGAACAAGTGATAATAGATAATTAGGCAACACTTGATCACATGAGAAGCGAGTTAGATATCATCAATTGATTTAAATTAAAAGATGATCCATTTCATCATTATTATTTAAATATATGAAATTTTATGCTTTAAAGGAGATCATGTACAAATTCTTGAATGTCAAGTTGGAAATGAATTCAACTTACTATTTAAGTATTAATTTGGAGTGTGTGCACATGTATGAATTGAGTCTTAGGTTTGTGATATAAAGGATGACTTTATGGATATATGCCATAATAAAACTTAGACAATATGTATGACTTGGATAGATCCATCATATATTCCAACTATTTTTTATCTTATCCCCCTCAAACTCTAGGTTTTGATCTACATATAATATACTAATGGAAGAACTTGATAATTTAGATAATTAGGCCCAACATAGTCAAGTGGGAAGCAAGTTATATTCATCAACAAAAGAATTTAAGATAACACAGTCACCTTTACTCTCAAATAAAATTTTGACAAGATCGAGTCAAAACTAATCGAAGAACTTGAAAATGGATAATAAGGCCCAACATGAGCAAGTGGGAATTGGGTTAGATATCATTTAAAAACAAAAATTTCTAAGCTAACAAGACCACTTCAATACACTCAAAGAAATTTTTGACAAAACTTTAATGTTGAGAACTTGATAATGGATAGTTAGGCAATATGATCAAGTGGAAAGTGAGTTAGATATCATCAACAAAAAATTTCTAAGCTAACATGGTCATCTTTACCCTCAAAGAAGATGTATGGTTCAAAGAACATAAACATTACAATCAGATCACAAGATAAAAGTTCACGCCGCTAACAAATTATGCATGAAAATTTTAAAAACTAGATCAAATACCTAATTAATGTTACTTGGAGACAATGCTAGCACCGATAGTTCAAATTGTAAGTTGATAGAAAATTGTATTCATTGTTTTGAATTATTGAAGGTAGAGGAAGTATTGTAATGTTTTTTCATTACTAAAATAACTATTTTAGGCTTTCAAAATTGAATGTTTTAGGGTTTGAATTGAAGATTTTAGGGTTTCAAACTAGTTGTTTAGAGTTTGAATTGAAGATCTTAGGGTTTCAAACTAGTTGTTTAGGGTTTGAATTGAATATTTTAGGGTTTAAAAATAGTTGTTCAATATTTCAAATTAACTGTTTAGGGTTTCAAAATAATTATTCACATATGGTTTCAATTAAACATTTTACTTGGTTAAAAAAACCATATAAAATTTCACTGTATTTGATCAATTGAAAAATTGATGATCAAGTAAATTGAAAATACCTCTTAAATAGAATTTTTTTAGCGGTTGAGTGAGACGCATTTGTTTGAAGCCATGTGGAGATTTGACTACAAATGATTGGGTCAAGTACTGTGATTCACCATTATGGACATCAATGTCAGCCCTGTTGAAGTTGACCTGTGATTCATGTTGTTGAGCTGACTACATGTGGACTGTGCTGCTAGACAGTGAAAACGAAATGACAATGAAAAGTCATTTCACTTTCTTTACTTTATTTTATCAATAAAAAGAACTTTTGTTCGAGGTCACCTTTTAACGAAGACATTACTTTATTTTTTTTAACAATGAAACACCTTAAAAAATGTGATGTCCCACAAGTGGGACTCACTATTATGGGCTCACCCTATAAGAGACATTATAAAGAACAATATGTCAAAAAAAATCAAGAGAGTTAGCTCCCACTTTCTTTTAAATAAAAGTTAAAGCTTAGATAAAATTGATTGCTATAAGCATTTGCTTATTATTCTAAGATTCCACCTAATTTGTAGAAGATCGTTCTTTAAGATGCCCTTAAATTCTTGATAAAATTCAATAGGAAAGTACTTACTTTTCTTTATTTGAAAAATAACTTTTTCCATTTTCTCATGAGTAATAGCCATAAGAAAAGACCATTCATTTCCTCAATAACTAAAGAAGAGATACAACCTGAGATAACTTTTACAGGCCCATTCCATGACCACTTTCCTTAAACAAAGAAGAGAACTGATAAACAACTACCTTGTTAATCTCTTGACACAAACATAGTTGTCCTTAAAAAGAGTTAATAAATAAGATAACATTACTACTTCTCTTGGTTTTAATTAAATCGTGAAAAATGGAGCTAATTTTTTTTTAGACTACTAGAATCGGTAGGGTATCCGTCCCCCTATAAATTGCAGTGTGCTTGGTAAACTCTTTTTCATGTGACCGATGGCACTAGTGCGACATGCCTCCAATACCACGGGTTTGGAGGGAGACTAGACCCCGTGACCTCTTGCCTGCAACAAGATGCTTTAGCCAATCGAACTAGGCCCCCTGCCCCCGAAAAATGGAGCTATTTTGATCCCTCTCCTAGAGCCAATTAATTCTAGATTTCTACTTCTAAAATATCTCCACTCGAAGTTTCCATTCATAAAGTTCTTTAAAGAGAAAGGATTCTTCTAGAAATATTCCCCTAATCATACCAAATCCTTAAAAGTAATGTTATTCATCTTTATTGCATTTATTTCTTTTGTCAAAAAATATGTTTACAACTAAATTTTTTCCTCTATTGAATGCCATAGCATATTTATAATATAGATTTGTTAATTTACGATACACATTATTTTTCATCTTATTTTTGCATTAATAGAAGATTGTAAAATGAAAATTCTTAATTAGTATCAATTTGTTTTATCATCAAATAACATATTATGTTGAAAAAACTATTGTCAAAATTATGATAACTTTAATTCTAAGTATGAGATATCTTCCACGACATGTCAAATTGTGATATCGCTATCAAGATTCAATAGTGTAGTTTCACGAGTCAAACTCATTGACCCATGTTTCATGAGTAGTGGTTAAGCACGCTTGAGATGGAGTGGCACTGGGATGGGCGACCACCTGAGAAGACCTAGTGCTTCACCTCTGTAAACATCACCTAGATGCAATGAGTGTTAAGTAGACCATTCATTATCATGAGAGATGGGTTCTAATGAATCACTACTCATAAAACATGGGTCAATTGAATTTGATTCATTTCCACACAGAGTCGAAAGAAAGCTCCGAAAAATGGGAGGAAAGTGTAAGCTGACTGCTGAGATGTGTGGGCCACCATATGTGGAATGTTAACCTGCATACATTATTACCCCCAAAGTTCAACACAGCGAAAGCCAAAAGCTCAGTAAAAATCGAGCGGAATAATCGTTCTCCGTAATTAGTACATTAATAATGAAATCCTGAAATGATCAACATCACCGATGTGAGAAAACTGTGCAAAATGGAGACGCGCTACAGTCATGTTTTAACTGGACGTGAAGAAATGTCAAATCTCGATTCACAGATACGAAAAATCTTGGCCTCGTTCACTAAATATCCTACCATGGCATTCGTATTTCGATTGCAATTTGGGGAGGATGAATGTAAGCTAATTTCGCCTTGTTCCAGACGGGACGTGCTGAATACGTAAAAATATACAACCCTGTAACTTGCCAATTTTGACGTTAACGATCTAGCTAATTTCGCCATGTCAGAAACGTGAGGCTCCGGCTAGAGGACATCATACAAATTCTTTGAGTGTCAAGTTGATAATGAATTGTCTACCATTCAGGCAGGAAGTAGTAAACTTAAAGTATATATATATGAAATTCGTACAGGTATGATTCGGATAGATGGACAACATATATATTTTTTGAAACTTTAATGAAGTATTTTTTTTTATCTTACCTGCCTCAAATTCTAGGTTGTGATCTACATATATACTAATGGAAGAATTTGATAATTTAGATAATTAGGCTCAACATGTTCAAGTGGGAAGCGAGTTATATTCATCAATAAAAAAATTTAAGCTAACATGGTCACCTTTACTCTTAAAGAATATTTTGACAAGATCGAGCCAAAACTAATGGAAGAACATGATAATGGATAATCAGGTCCAACATGATCAAGTGGGAAGTGAGTTAGATATCATTTCAAAACAAAAATTTCTAAGATAATATGGTCACATAAATATACTCAAAGAGCTTTTTGACAAGACCATTGAGCCAAAACTAATGTCAAGAACTTTACAATGGATAATTAGGTAACATGATCAAGTGGGAAGCGAGTTAGATATCATCAACACAAAATTTCTAAGAGCTAGCATGGCCATCTTTACTCTCAAAGAAGATTAATGATTCAAAGAGCATAAATATTGCAATTAGATCACAAGATAAAAGACCATGCCACTAACAAATTATGCATGAAAATTTTAAAAAATAGATCAAATACCTAATTCATGTCACTTGGAGACAATGTTAGCAAGTTAATAGTTTTGATTGTAAGTTGACAAAAAAATGTATCATTGCTTTGAATTCTTGAAGGTAGAGGAAGTATTGTGATGTGTTTTCATTACCAAAATAACTATTTTAGGGTTTCAAAATTGAACATTTTAGGGTTTCAAACTAGTTGTTTAGAGTTTGAATTGAAGATTCTAGGGTTTCAAACTAGTTGTTTAGGGCTTAAATTGAAGATTTTATGGTTTCAGAATAGTTGTTTAAGGCTTCAAAATAATTGTTTAGGGTTTCAAAATAGCTATTTAGGGTTTCAATTAAACATTTTAATCGGTTAAAAACCATATAAAATTTCACTATATTTGATCAATTAAAAAATTGATGATCAAGTATTGAAAAATACCTCTTAAATAGTAATTTTTTAAGCAATTCAGTGTGAGAGACGTCTGTTTGAAGCCATGTGGAAATTGGTCTACAAATGATTGGCTCAAGCCCTATGATTTTCCATTATGGACATCAAAGTGAGCCATGTTGAAGTTGACCCTTGATTCATGTTGTTGAGCTCACTACATTTGGACTATGCTAAATGATAATAAAATGCCATTTTACTTTCTTTACTTTTTTTATCAATAAAAAAGACTTTTGTTCTAGTCACCTCTGAACGAAGGCGTTACTTTTGTTATTTTTTAACAATGATAAGACACCTTCGAACAAAGGCACTACTTTATTATATTTTTAATAATGATACAAAACCTTCATTCGAAAATGTCAAAAACTTTTGAGTCCCCAACACCTTCAAAAATGTGATGTCCCACAAGTGGGACTCACTATTGTGGGTTCACCCTATAAGAGACATTATAAAGAACAATATGTTGAAAAAAATCAAAAGAGTTAGATTCCCACTTTATTTGAAATAAAACTTAAAACTTAGATAAAATTGATTGCTTTAAGCATCTACTTGTTATTTTAAGATTCCACACAATTTATAGAAGACTATTCTTTAAGATGCCATTAAATTCTTGATAAAATTCAATAGGAAATCCATCAAGACTAGGATACATACTTTTCTTTATTTGGAAAATAACTTTTTTCCATTTTCTCATGAGTATTAGGCCCTGTAAAAAAGACCATTCATTTCCTCAATAATCAAAGAAGAGATACAACCTAAGATAACTCTTTCCTCCATTGCATGACCACTTTCCTTAAACAAAGAAGAGAACTAAAAACAAATTTCCTATTAATCTCTTGAGACAAATATAGTTGTCCTTAAAAGGAGTTAATAAATAAGATAACATTACTACTTCTCCTTACTTTAATTTTAAATCGTGAAAAATTGGGTATGTGTAGGATCATGGGGGTCCAAACTAGGCCTCTAAGTGGTGATGAAAATTTAGAAAATCAGAGTTAGGCAACTTGAAATAAAAATTTTAATAGGTTATTAACATAATTTGAAAATTATGTAAGAACAAAAGTTGTAGAAAATTGAATGTAGTTTCTAGGCTACTAGTTTTTTTTGGAAAAATGTAAATTTGTTTCAAGAAAAAAAATGAAATTTCAATACACTAGTACTAAATTTTCAGGAAAAAGATAAGAAGCAAGTGTGTGTCTGACCACCCTAAGTACAAGAAAAAACATAATATTTTTTTTTCTAAATTTTTAAATATAAGTAGAGGACACATGTCCGAATGTGCCGGATTTTTTGTTGTAATTTTTTTCCATGTAAATAATTAGTTATGATTTTTTTACTAGAACTTTTCAGAATTATAAAAATATCTTTGTCTAACCACCATAACTTGGTCAAAAAATTATGAAATTCAATTTTTTTTTTTGTATCCTATAGTATGCAAAGCATAAAATGTGGTGCATCTTGTAGATTTGAAAAATGTTAAGTAGTTTGAAAGTTATAGAAGTTTTCAATTAGCCTATCAATCAGGACTTTAGACGTAATGTAGGTAGAAAATCAATAATAATTATTTATTTAATTCAAAATAAGGAAAAAGTTATATTGGTGGAAAGTTGAAATTTTTTTCTATAAACCCTTTTAAATTTGGGTAAGAAAAAAGTTGTTAGCCACAAGGGTGAACTTCAGAAAACTAAACAAATTTTGAAAAACACATTTTTTGGGTTGACTTTCCAGGTCAAGAAATCCCATTTACCAAATCCTGAATAGATATCCGTTATTATATGGATATCCGTTAATTATATTTTTGTTATATTATTTATAATACATAATATTATATAATATATATTATATATATGTATTATGTATTTATAATACATAAATATATAATATTATGTATTATATATAATATATTACATAGTATATTATATATTATGTATTATATTATATATTATATTGTATACTATATAGTACATATATTATTATATAATATAAAAATATAATAATATATATTATATAATATATAATATATATTATTATATATTATTATATTATATTATTATAATATATAATATTATGTTATATATATTAATATATATAATATATATATTAAATTATAATATATAATATTATGTTATATATTAATATATATAATCTATATATTATTAAATATTATACTACATAATACATATTTTTTATATAGTATACTATATATTATATATAGTATACATATTAATGATTATATATAGCATATAGTATATATATGAAATATTATATATTATATTAATATTATGTAATATATATTATATAATATATTTTAATACATAGTATATATTATATATTTATTGATGTACAACCAATTCACAAGAAAGAGAGAGAGAGGGAGAGGGAGTGGGAGGGACATGAGAGAGAGGGAGAGAGAAAAACCTTAGAAGTGAGAGTGAAAGACCTAAGAGGGATGGGGAGAGAGAATTGAGAGGGAGAGAGAGAGGGAGGTACAAAGGGAAGGAGAGAGATAGATATATATAGTTTGGAGGAAGAGAGGGAGTGAGGGAGAGAGAGAAAGACTTGAGAGGGAGAGAGGGAGAGTCTTGAGAGGGAGATAGAGAGAGGGAGGGAGGGAGAGAGAGTCTTGAGATGGAGAGAGAGAAAGAGACTTGAGAGGGAGAGAGGGAGGGAGAGACTCAAGAGAGAGACTTGAGAGAGATAGAGGGGGCCAGAGAGAGAGACCTAAGAGGGAGGGAGAGAGAGAGAGAGACTTGATCTAGGGGGAGAGAGAGAGAATTGAGAGGGAGAGAGGGAGGGAGAGAGGAAGCTCTGAGAGACTTGAGAGAGAGACAATGATGGGAGGAACCTGAGAATGAGAGGGAGAGACAAATGAAAAGTTGAGACAAAAAGAGAGATAGAGAGACAAATGAAAAGTTGAGACAAAAAGAGAGATAGAGAGACAAAGAGAGAGGGAGAGAGAGGGAGAGGGGGAGAGAGGGAGAGGGAGAGACCTAAGAGAGAGGGAGAGAGTTGAGAGGAAGAGTCTTTTCCCATGTTGGGACGGGCTCTAGAATAAGACGTGATACAACCATCAAACAAAACCATTACAACTCAATTTAACATTCATGCCATTAAAACCTTCAAGCTTAATAACATGTCATTAGATCATTCATGTAAAAGACCATAAAATCATCATGAATAAGAATCACTATCTTCCAATCATGGTACATAAACAAGAACATTATGCAACTTTCAAACAAAATCCTTAGAGGACATCAAGATACATGTTAATTAGATTGTTCATGTGAAATATATACAATGATTATGATCAACAAATAAGTCATCAGTCAACCATGATGCATGAATAAACACTATATATGCACACTATATACATTAACAAACACTAAATTAATAGAATATTTAATATTTATTTCTAAATTTTTGTCTCATCATTATCCTATTAAATATTAATAAATTCAACACTAAAAATATCCATCCAACCAAATTCTTTATAAAATATCCATCCAAGATCAATTTTTTTATAAATATAAGATCATTGTCTTAATAAAGTTTTGTGGCTCTCAGTTGTGGGTAAGTGCACCAAGATGGTTCCCAAAAAGGGGGCTTAAGTGGCCAATTTTTTTCTAAAATCAGGAAATGCTGACCTTGGACATGAAATTGAGGATAGTTACACTCAAAATTTTGAGATGGAACAAAAAAAAGGATCGAAGTGCTCCAAGTCTACTTTCTAAACTACTAATTTATTTTGAAAATGGTTGAGATT
>VDFB02058242.1:180722566-180799803 GCA_007258455.2 Sequoia sempervirens | reverse complement strand
GGATTAACAATTGTTCGACCAGAAACTCACACTCTGTTCGATCTTTGGGCATGTCAATCAAAGAGCCAATAGTAGCCATGGCGTCTGCTACTTTATTCTGCACCCGAGGGATTTGGTCAAACTGTATGGAGGTGAAATACTTCTTGAAGTCGTCCACCATGCGTTTATAGGGTAGCAGTTTGTCATCCTTTGTGAGGAATTCATCATTAACTTGTCTGATAACCAACAAGGAATCTCCAAAGACTTTCAAATGTGTAATGTGCCACTGTTTTGCAATTCTAAGGACAGTGAGGAGGAGCTGCTTATTCCATGCATATTGTTGGTGCAAAATGCTATTAAGAAGTTTTGGGATGTAGTCACCTTGAGGGTGACTAATGAGGTCCCTGCCCAGATCCATTGCGGAGTGTACTTGAGCCATCAAAGTATAACGTCCAAGTTGGTGCTTCTGTTACTGTGTAGATTCCTTCATCTAGGAATTTAGTGTCTATTGGGTAGGCGTCTACTAGTGGTGCTTCAGCCAATTGATCAGCAATAACCTGTCCTTTAATAGCTTTGCGCTCTACATACTCAATGTCAAATTCGCTTAGCAACATGACCCATTTGGCCATGCGGCCAGTCAAAGTGGTTCTAGACAACAGATATTTCAGAGGATCAATTTTAGCAATTAATTTGACTGGGTGACTGAGCATGTAATGGCGGAGTTTCTGTGTACTGAAGATTAGCGCAAGGCATGCTTTTTCCATAGGAGAATAATTTAACTCATAGCCAACTAGTGTTCTGCTGATGTAGTAGACTGCTCTTTCTTTGAGTGACTCATCATGCTGCGCCAATAATGCCCCCAGTGCGACCGAGGTAGCAGAGATATAAAGCAGGAGGGGTTTTCCTGGGAGAGGCAACATCAAAATTGGGGGATGAGCTAAGTATTCCTTGATTTGGGGGATGAGCTAAGTATTCCTTGATTTTATCAAAACCCATTTGACACTGTGCTGTCCATCGGAATGTAGAATCTTTCTTCAAAAGATGAGTAAAAGGTTGACATTTATCTGCAAGTTGGGCTATAAACCGCCGGATGGACTGCATTTTTCCCTGGAGGCTTCTTAACTGCTTTAGATTGCGTGGAGGCGGCATGTCTAGAATAGCCTTTACTTTGGCAGGATCAACTTCAATACCCCTGCGGGAGACTATGAAACCCAACAATTTCCCTGATGTGACACCAAAGACACACTTTTTTGGATTCAACCGCAACCTATAGTGCTCTAGTCACCAAATATCTTCTTCTCTCGTAATGGCTTGACAGTTCCGCCGGTGGTCTTGACTTCTAATAGGTCATCAACATAATCCTCCATGATGATATGGATGAGGTCATGGAAGATAACCGCCATGGTTTCCTCTGATATGTTGCCCCCGTTTTGAGACCGGCGGGGCATAACGCTAGAAAGCGTAAGGTGCCCCAAGGAGTTGTGAAGGCAGCCAGGCCGGCCTTCTCGTGCACTGGATCCGGTCAGAATCCGAGAAGCCATCCATGAGGGACAACATCTCATGTCCTGCCGTTAAATCAACCAACATGTCAATATTAGGAAGAGGGAAATCATCTTTTGGGCAGGCTTTGTTGAGATCCCTAAAATCTGTGCAGACCTGAATGTCACCATTTGGTTTAGCAACCGGCACTATGTTGGAGATCCATTCAGAGTAGTCAATAGGTCTGATAAAACCCGCGTCGAGTAACTTCTCCAACTCTTTCTTTACTAACAATGCAACTTGCGGATGCATCTTACGAAGTTTTTGCTTGACGGGTTTGGCGTCTGGACGAATATCTAAGTGATGAACCACTAAAGCAGGGTCTAAACCTGGCATGTCTGAATATGACCAGGCAAAATTGATGATGCCTTCTTGGAGTAGCTGCGCAAAGATCGGATATTCTTGTTCGGAGAGTGACTTGGCTACATAGGTGATCTTCGGATTTTCAGCAGTTCCCAAATTAACCTCTTGCGTTTCTTCAATCAGGATAGATGATCTGGCAGATAGCTGAGTTCCCATAAGGGGAAGATGAACATCTCCATCTTCCGGTGCCTCTTCGAGGTTTTCGCCTTCAGATGCGTCCTTTATTTTTACTTTTTCTAGGTCAGGAAGTGCCTCAGGGAGGTTTTCACTAGATGACCTCTTTTTATTTTTCTGATTTTTATTTTTGCGACTGGGTGTTCATCCTCCCCCAATCCCATAAGGTTGACGTAGGTGTCCGTAGTCATACTGACAGGTGTGGTGTTGTGTAGGTCCCAGTCAATGAGTTCAGGGTGACGAAGGGATAGGCTGATGGTGCAAACAGATAGGCATTCGAACATGGAGGATAAATCAGTGTGATCGACATCATCGTATGCATGTATGATGGATTCCTCCTCGGGTATGTCTTCCAATGAGCCATCGTCCAAGGTGATACTATTGGAAGTATTAGGTGATGTTGCGGGACTCTTTTGCTTTCTGTCATACCCAATGCCCACATTTTTTGGTAGCAGAGACGTATCAATGGGTTGCAATCGCCCTTGTTCCTCTTTACCTAGGCCTCTACCTTGGTAGTTATGTTTTTCCACGAACTTTGTTGGCCAAGGATATTTTTCCTGAAAATATTTCTTTAGAGGAGTCTCTGGTTCGGGCTCTTCGCGGTAGACCCACTGACTTATGTCTTCTTCTGGCGCATCTGTTTTGATACTTGGAGATACGAAGGTGGTGGTAGGAATATTTTTTCCGCTGAAGGTGACAGTCTTGTCCTCCTTTGGGGTAGCATGGGGAGGTTGACCATACTCATGTGGCAATGGTGGCATGGTTGCTACATTAAGAGCCGTATGCATCTCATACTCACCGCACCCTTTGTCAATGATCTGGACTCTAGTGACTGAAGGATTAGTGGCAGAGGATGGATTGGTGGTTACTATAGATGATAGATTAGAGGATGATGGGTTGGAGGATGATGACTGGGAGGCCCCCATTTTGACCCCAGGACAATAATGTAAATGGGGGAAAGATGCTTCTAAAGCTTGACAATACTCAAACGGTTGGGGGTCGGCATAGATGGTGACCTCCTGTTCATTAACTGGGAATTTGAGGCATTGGTGGTATGTGGATGGAACATCTTGCATAGCATGGAGCCATGGGTGGCCAAGGAGGAGATTATACGGTAAGTCCAGATCAAGGACATGGCAGGTAGTATACTGAAGCACAGGTCCCACTTGTATAGGAAGACTGATGATGCCTTCTGAATTTCTCTCTGCATTGTCATAAGCCTTGATTGTAATTATCTGGTTGCTTAGGTCCGCTTGAGAATACCCTATCTGTTTTATGAACTTCAAAGTACATAGATTAAGGGCAGAGCCATTATCTACCAAGACCCTTTTTATTTTATGACGGGCAATTATGACTTCGATATGTAGGGGGCGGTTGTGATTGATGCCAATGTTGGGCATATCATTTTGGCTGAAATGGAGGTGGTGAGACAAAGCCAAGTGTCCCACCAAAGCTTGGAATTGTGTGGGGTCGATGTCGTTTGGGACATGGGTTTCCTGCAAGGCTTTGTTGAGGATCTCTTGATGTATCGGGGAAGACTTAAGCAAATCCAGAATAGATATATGAGCGGGGGTCTTCCTTAGGTGATCAAGAATGTTATATTGAGAGTTTACAGGAGCGGGTTGGACGGGTGTGGATGCTGCAGGGACGGTGATGCGGGCTCGTCTCGTAGTCACAGCACATTGAGGGTCTTTGGCTTTAACGTGGATCATGGATACTCGGGGCTCTACCTGCTCGATGTAATGAATAACACCTTCATAATTGAAGGGTACATTCTTGTAGGTCACATTATTGGTGCTGTTATTTTGGGGATGACTAGTGGAGGTGCTAGGACCTTGGCTATGGTTTGGGAAGGCGTTTTGATAGATTTGCAGTTGAGCATTGGACGACGAAGGCTTGACTGGGGTCAACCTTGATATCTCCTCGATCAATGAGATCTTGGACATAATTTTTTAAACCCTGACACTTATTCAAGGAGTGTCCCTTGATTTTATGAAAGTCACAATACTCATTGTCTTTAAACCATGCCGGCTTGGGTTTGGACTCATCGAATGGTTTGGTGACAGGATATGTGATGGGATAATTGATTTGTAACAATTTATTGAAAACAACACTCAAGGGTTCACCCAATTGGGTGTATTGACGTTTGGTGTTCCCCTGATTTCTTTGGTTTGACTGTTGAGGGGGACGAGGTGCCCCCTGCGGTACTGATATGGCGTTGGGTACAGACTGTTGTTGCCCTTGGGATGCATTAGCCACTTGGACATGTTTGGTGTCTGTCACTCCATCATTCACTGCATTTTTGTTTTTGTTCCAAAATCGTGATTTATCTCCGAATGACCGTTCTTTGTCATGACTGTGTATTTTAATGTGTCCTTTGGCGATAAGGGCACGTTCAAGGATAGGTCCCTTTTCCACTATCTCAGCGAAAGTGGTGACACAGTGTAGTCTAAAATTGTGGGCCATGTCGGGATGTGAATTTTCCACAAAAAGAGTGACCATGTCTTTTTCTTTCAAAGGATTTTTCATTCGACTGGCTAATGCACGCCACCGTTGGAGGTAGCTGGTAAAGGTTTCTCCATCCCGTTGCTTCTCTTTCAAGAGATCTAAGGTGTCAGTATCCTTCCGCAAATTGAAGGAGAAGTAGGAGACAAACTGTTCTGATAATCTGCAAAAGTTTTTATAGACCCCTTTTCAAGAGTCATAAACCAATCTAGAGCGTGGCTTGCTAGACTTCTTGGGAACAGACGTAAGAGATAGTTATCATTATACATGACTTCTTGACATTGTGCATAAAACTCTTGCAAGTGGGCCTTAGGGTCTTTGTCTCCCTTGTATTTGTCAAATTTTGGAATCTCGAAGTGTTTAGGGAATGGGATCAATGAGATGGATGGATCGAACGGATATGGGCATATATCTTCAAATTTAATGATTGTTTTGTGCCCCCTGCTTGAAGGTCCTTAAGGGCAGCTTTGATTTCCAACAAGTCCGAACTAGCTGGTGGTGGGTTGGGGGGATATGGATGATAGAAAGATGAGGGATCTTGTTGAAAGGGTGTTGGATTGTTAAAATGTGGGTTTGGATGATTGGATGATGACATGACTTGATGGTAAGGTAGGGGGTTTTGTTGATATGGGGGTTGTTGTTGTGGGACATAATATGAATTTGTTTGGTGAAGGTGTGGGGTAGGTTGTTGAGGGATTTGGACGGGATGTTGCATGTTGGCCTGTTGGTATTGAAGATATTGTTGTGATTGTTGGGAGGTTGCATAAAACGGTTGTTGGTGAAATTGTTGTTGATTATGGTGGTAGTAGTGTTGTGGAGGTTGCTGTTGTGGCATCGAGTGTTGCATGGACTGAGGTGGGATATTATGTTGTGGTTGGACCTTTGGACGCAAAAGGGACGCAAGAAAGGGAGATATGGTTTGGGTAGGTGGTTGAGAAGGGTTGCCTTGTGGTTGGTAGGATGGTTGTTGTGAAGAGGTCAAAGTATTGGGTATAGGCTGTTGCGGATGAGAGAGCGGGGGTTGTGTGGGCACACTTTGTAAAGGAGGTTGTTGGGTTCCGCTCGGAATGTTCAGCTGGGGTGCGCCTTGTGGTGGTATTTGAGGTGGGATAGTAGATGGGGAACCTGTTGAGGTGGTGTGTTGGTGGTCCCAGGAGGAGGAAGCGATGTAGCAAAGGAAGTACCCCCAATATTGACTGTAGGTGGGTTCAAAGGAGGGGGTGCGGTTAATGCTAATGGCGGAGGTTGCGGAATGTTTTGTGGCATGCCATAAGCGAAAGGATTATTGGGATCGGGCACCTGGGATCCACCTATAGCTGAGGTCGAAGCATGTGGGGGATAATTAACCTGATAAAGGATGGCATTGCCAAATTCAGGTTGATGCCAACCCTCAATTGGAGGAACATTGGAAAAGTATGAACCTTCGGGTGCATTTTGGGACCCTTGGAGTACGTGAGATGGGGCACCCTTATATTTGGGCAAGTCAACATTGGAGGGAGGTTTAACACCCTTCTCAATCAAGTGGGCCAAGATTTCTTCCCCATGCTTTGCAAGCAAACGGTCGGTCATTTGCACATTGGTAGGATTGCTAAAATGTTCCTCAAGTGTGAGTTCAGGTTGATTAACCATGCTCTCTTCTCCATGTGGCGAGTTATTCTGATTCTCAGTGTTGGAGTGTGATGAAGTACCATTGTGAGGGTCATGTAAGATGTTGGTACCCTTGTTGGGATCTGATGAGGTGTTGTTGGGATCTTGAGGATTGTTGGATTGGGCATTTTGAGCTTGAAGGTTGGCCATCTTCTTTGCTTGTGAACGGGTCTGAACGGGCATGCAAATGCTAGATGAGTAGGTTAATGCCTTTGTCAAATGATTTGATTGTGATGGAGTGTGGATTGGATCTAATTGGACTTCGGTCAATTGGATTGGATTTAAAGTGGATTGGATTGGACTTGGATTTGATTGGGTTTGATTGGATTTGGATTTGATTGGATTTGATTGGATTTGGATTTGATTTGATTGGATTGGATTTGATTGGATTGGATTTGGATTGGATTGGACTAGATTAGATTGGATTGGATTTGGATTTGATTGGATTTGATTGGATTTGGATTTGATTGGATTAGATTGGATTTTGATTGGATTGGATTTTAGATTTGATCGGATTTGATTGGATTTAGATTGGATTTTAGATTGGATTAGATTGGATTGGATTTGATTGGATTGGATTTGATTGGATTAGATTGGATTGGATTAGATCGGATTGGATTGGAAGGCGTGAGAGAGAGACCTCAAACTTGATCACGTGAGATTACCTTTAGTAACCCTAGAGCTTTGATTGATTGATAGGATGATTACGGCACCGAATCCACCTTAAGCTAGGAATGGATTGATTGGACCGAGGATGATAACTTGCAACACCGAATTCACCTCAAGATGGAGGCAAATTGATTGGGGTCGAAGTTAAAGACCAATAATCAAGTTCAAGCGCTATAGTCAATTTAGATAACCACTTTGTGATGCAAGGCTAAGGCAGTTTGGCTATGGGTGGTGTTTAAGAGGTGAGAATGGCAAAGTTGTAATGTTTGTTAGGTGAGGGTATTGACTTATGGATGGAAAATTAAAATGAAAAGGTAGATTAAAGGTGAGTTGTGAGAATTCAGAGTGATAAAATGGGGGTTTGAATGGATGAAATGGAGGTTTTGGGAGGCTTAAAATGATAAAATGAAGACTTAAGATAATGGGATAATAGTTGGGAATGATTAGGTGGTGATTTAGAGGCTAAATGAATCCAAATGGGGTACTTTTGGGGTGTTGACAACAAAAATCAGGGCGTAGGTAGCGTTCTGCAGTGAATCAGGGGCGCTACCGCGTTTCTGCAGCAAATCAGGGGCGCTACCGCCTTTCTGCAGCA
The DNA here is from genome assembly GCA_007258455.2 of Sequoia sempervirens. Lineage (NCBI taxonomy): Eukaryota > Viridiplantae > Streptophyta > Pinopsida > Cupressales > Cupressaceae > Sequoia > Sequoia sempervirens. Next base: position 180,792,332 of record VDFB02058242.1, on the reverse strand, counting down.
AAACAGGGGCGCTACCGCGTTTTTGCAGCAAAACAGGGGCGCTACCGCGTTTCTGCAGCAAAACAGGGGCGCTACCACGTTTCTGCGCAGGGCGCTACTGCTTTTCTGCGGGAACAAAGCTTGGTTTTTGATGGCAAACGCTATGGCAAGGATGCAAAATGATGAGACAAGTCACAAGTATCAAAATTTGACAGAATTTCCACAAGGAAACACCTCAAGCAAGCACAATCCTATGATTAATATTACGGGTATGGCAAGGCAAAGTCTTAATCTAGGATGCACAAGGCTTCTAGGGAGTCCTCGATATACTCTCGGTACGTGAGGCACAACCGTGAACACCAGTTTGTCACAAGCGTGAGTTGGGAACCCCAGCGAGATACTGAAAGGCTCGGACCAACTCTTCACGTCTATCTAGGTATCACCCTAGCTTCGACGCTCCGCCAATTACGACACAACTGGATTGGGGTACAAATTTCGTTCTCCCCCCTTTATATACCCCGCTGGTACACGTGGTTGGAATCGTCCCTTGGGGTGATGAAATCCCAAGCAGGTCCCACTAAAAAGACACTAACTGTTTCCAACTACTCCCCAGGCTCACACGAAGTGCAAGGGGAAAGTGAAAACAAATCAATGCCCCCCTGGGTAACACAAAAATAAGCAACCACAGCAAACAATGAGATTTAATCCCCCTAATTAGACTATGTTTGAGAGCAGCAAAGATAATTTTTAAAAGTCTGATTATGTAGATGCCCCTGCAAACAAATGTTAATTGTCCTCTTTCTTTTTCACCTTTGGTCAAATTTTGCCACAATATGCTGCAAAAACGTTAGTGAAAAATAACAATATTCTTGCCAAAACAACGTTAGAGAGTTCTCACATGAATATAGCAAAAAACTAGAGCAAAAATGAAGCCAAAACATCCATTTTACCCTCCAAACTGTGCTGTAAAGGGCGTTGCTGCAACTCTGTAAAGGGCGATGCCGCAACTCTGCGAGGGCGCTACCGCAACTCTTTGAAGGGCGCTATCGCAACTCTGCGGAGGGCGCTGCCGCAACTCTGCGGAGGGCGCTGCCGCAACTCTGCGGAGGGCGCTGCCGCAACTCTGCGGAGGGCGCTACCGCAACTCTGCGAGGGCGCTACCACAACTCTGCGAAGGGCGCTGCCGCAACTCTGTGAAGGGCGCTACCGCAACTCTGTGGAGGGTGCTACCACAACTCTGCGAGGGCGCTACCGCAACTCTGCGAGCTTTTCCTGCAAAATCTTAACTCAAAGAAACATTAAATGCAAGACCCGTGTGTGGGTCCCACCGGGCGTGCCAGAAATGTGATACCTTGGAATTCCTACTGCTCTAAATGTGCAAATCTAACTAAGAAACATGAATAATAAAACACCAAGGACACCTCAAGATTAGCCAAAAGAGTGGTTCAACGAAAAGGAATGCAAATAAAATGAAACACAAATATTTTTACCTCCCTTGTTGTTGATACCTCTTTGATTGGCCCTTGCTCGGATTGGTTGTGTGCTCCTTAGATGATAGATTAAGTGACTATAATGCAAGCTTCAATATGCAAAATGATGAACAAAGATGGTTGAATGATTGAAAAAGGCTTGGACAGCATGTAGTTATGAGAGTGCAAAGTGTTGAGAATGCAAAATGACAGCATAAGGGTGCAAGATAGCTAAGTGTTGGAAATGCCCTTGAGGAGGGGGTATTTATAGGAGAATTTGAATTCTCTAGAGAATTCAAGGGTCAAGATTGCTCCAACAAGGTCAAGATGAAGGGCTATGGTGGGTTGAGAACCTACAAGCCCTCACATCTTGACATGTGGAGGGTGAAGTGGACAAGAGGATATGAGGTGGAGATGAGTTGTCAAAAAGGTACATGAGGTGGAAAAGGACATGCACCTTGGGGGATGAGAGGATTTCTACAAAAATAGATTTTTTGTCCCCAAGTGGGAGTGAAAGGGACTTTTGAGGAATTTTAGAATTCTTCAAAAATCTACATGGGAAAAGGAAATGTGGTTGGGGATATAAATGTGAATTAAAAATTCACACTCATATGATGATCTAGAGGGTAAAAGGTGGGCTCCAAAAAGGTGGGACTTGGTCACATGTGAAGATTGTGACAAGTCCAAGGTTCTAGAAGCCTTGGGAGAATGGAATGTGAATTAAAAATTCACATTTAAAGGAGAGGAATCTAGAGCAAATAAATGTGAATTAAAAATTCACATAGGAAAGGGGGTTAACATCAAAAAGGAAAAATGGAAGAATTGACCAAAAAGGTGGTGCTAAATTTAGTTAATGATTTTGGTTAAGGTTGTGCAAATATTGGATTAGGCTAATTAACAGAAGGTTAGAGGCAAGTTGCAAATGTTGGAGGATGTGACAAGGAGAGAGAAAGTGAGGAATTTTAAATTGATTTTTAAATAAAAAAGAGGACAAATGACTAAATTAAATAAATTAGTGTATTTATTTAATTTAGAGAGGAATAAGGTAAACGACAAAGTATTAATTATTAAATTAAATACTTTATCGGTATGAGACAAAGGGTGTAATATTAATTTAATAAATTAATATTAATATGATAGACGTAAATGCAACAAATTTAATCATATGGAAGTGATTAAATTTAGGTGTCTACAAACACATTCTTTGTTTTGAAGAGCATTAACTTGATCTTGAATGGTTCTAACATTCACATCGACTTGTTATCAAAAGCGAGCACCATTGGGTGCAGGTGGTAGAGGTGGGGGTTTCAAGGTGGAGTTGGTGGAGTGGGTGGAGGTGGAGTGGTTGGAGCTGGAGGGCATAGATCCATGATTTAGATATAAGTGAACCTGCATTAAATTTGTAATTTAAAAAATGTAAGATACATGTTTAAAATCCCCTTAAACCATTCAATATAAATGACTTAATTGAATACAAATGAAAAAATGTGTAAAGCTCATTTATGTCTAAGGCATGTAAATGGAAAACAAATAATTGTTAAAGTGATGTGAAATCTCATTTAAAAATACATTAAATTTTTACCTCACTACAATGTGGAAGTGTTAAGCTTCAAATTGATTCAACAAAGGTGTAAGTGGTAGGCTCCAAATTGATTCAACAAAGGTGGAAGTGTTACACTCCAAATTGCCAATACTAAGTGAATCTATATACATAGTTAGTAATGGTTAAACAAAACTTGTCCTTGCAGCCATAGGGAAATGGGAAAATTTAATGGGTAATAATCAATGGGTTGTGCAGGAGGCTATCATTTGTATATGATTCAATATAATAGCCTCCTGCATATCACATCGATTATTACCCATTCACTTCGCCCATTTCCCTATGGTTGCAGGGACAAGTTTTGTATGGTCAGTACTAACAATGGATCTAGATTCACAAAGAATTGGAAATTTAGAGCACTTCCAACGAGGATCCTTTCTTTTTTGAGAGCTAAGGAGAGTCAAAACAATTAAAAAATTAAAAACAAATTGTTTAGCAAATAAATACTAACTTAAAAATAAGAAACAAAGCAAGAATTTAAGAAACATGAAAATAAGTGATAAAGAATAATGAAAAATAGACAAGAATGTAAAATAGTTCAATTTTATGCTTTTTTTCTAGTAATGAAGGTTCCGTTTTTTTGTTTGATGTTTTTTTTTGGCTTTCCACTAACTAGGGTTTCAAATTTTTTCGTAACTTTAGATAGAAATGAAAAAATTCAAAAAATCTACAAAGAATGCAAAAAAATTCTTAAATTTATCACTAATTAGCAAAAAAAAATGAAAAAATGCAAAAACAACATACCTAGAGGTCATTGGAGGTCGCTGCTTGATTGTTGTGTCTCCAAAATGAGGACTGGTTCATGAAAATGAGGAAGAATTCAAGTTGTAAAGTCCCCAAAGAAATGGATATTCGTTATAAACGGATATCTGTTTTGTAAAACTATATTAAATTCCCATGTGGCTTAAATTAAATGGAGTAAAAAACGAATATTCATTATTAAGGGATATTTGTTTGTTATATCATAAATTTATTGTATATAAATATATAATAATATATTTCACATATAAGTTTTATATTATATATTATATAATATATATGAAATATATTATATTATATTTTATATTACATATTATATTATATATTATATTACATATTATATTATATATTATATTACATATTATATAATATATTATATTATAATATATAATATATATTATATATTACATAATATATTATAATATATAACATATATTATATAATAAATATTAGAGGTACGCTGCTGAAAATGTAGAAATTGGCAAAATTGGTGAATTTGTAGCCTGCATCTTGCCCTAGGGTTTCCCTGTGTGTTGTAAATGGTGCTTCTCCCACTGGTGCGACAAGAGTTGGGGATTTTACAGCTCTGAAGGGGATCTCAAAGGGCTCGAATGGCATCTTGAAGGGTTTGACGGGTGTTCAAACTGCTTTGGTGATGCCTTCTGCTTCTTCTCTAAGCATCTTGAATGATCCTGCTATGACTCTCGGCTCTTCACTGCCATCCATTCAAGGTGGAAATAAGGCGGGTTTCACTCACACAAGGACAAATTCATCTCCTATGGGCGTTCATTCAAAGTATGTTCAGGTCGCCAATAATTTACTTAATGGGCAGGGCCAAAATGGGTTTAAATGCTCATTCTTGGAGGCGGCCAAAGTTGGCTCTCACTCCCCAATGGACACATTGTAGAATCACAAGAACTTTATCAGAAATAAGAGATTTGTGCAATGCTTAGGTAAACCTATGTCTTTGAATTTCAATGACACTGTGTTGAAGGAATTGCACGAAAATGAAAGTTTCTTTTTCTGAGAATGGCTTAATTGGGTGATTTAGCCATCACTGGCCTAGTCTTCTAGATCTTCATGATTTGATTACACAAGCATGGCTTTCGCATATGGAGGGAAATATTGAAATTTACCCTAGCGTGAGGGGTTTTTTCATTGTGGTCTTCAACTGTAAGAGAGACAAGAACACCATTCTTAATTATGTGTGGATGTGGGAAGAAAATATGCTTCAACTAAAATCTTGGCATCCAAATTTTGATCCATCTACTAAATCATTTTTAGTTTTTCCAATCTGGGTCTGCCTTCCCCTTCACTAGTGGTTTGAATCATGTTTTGTAGCAATTGGAAATTCACTAGGGATTTTTGTTTATGCGGATGGTAACTAAAAAAATTATCCACACAACTTATGCCAGGATTTTGGTGTAATTGGACATCTCCAAGGATCTCCCAGGAGAAATTATCTTGAGGGCCAACGATAAATGTTGGAAACAGACACTAGACTATGAAGGTTTAATTTTTAGATGCAAGAAATGTTACCAAATTGGGCACATTGCAACAAAATGCACGATAATCAAATATCAGCCAAATCGGGATCCCTCTTGTTGGAAGGAATCTTCCCCCAAACACTATTATGTTATGCACTCTCCCAAACAGAATTTCTCCCCTTCAAAGTTGGATCTCAAGAAGCAAAAAGTGGGTAAAAACAAGGAAATTCCCTCAAAGTCAAAGGTAAATTAGGAATTACTATAGCCAAGCAATCCATGCAACTGGGAGAGGACAACATGTTCACAAAGGTCCTCGATTTCTGACACCATAGAAACAACAACAACACAACCTATGGAAACGATGAATTATCTCTCCCCCTAGGTTGTTTTGATGCCCTCAAATGGGTAGGGTGGCGAAGGAAAATATGAAGGAAATTGTCATTCAAATGATCAAGGCTAGACAAAAGTTAAAAGAAGGAGATATATTCCTCCACATTAGTTGTCCAAGAAGGGGGATATTGTGGCAACTTGATCTGGGTGGTGTGATTATATTTTTTCTTGTGTTCTTAGGGTAGGAGTTGTTTTCACTTTGTTCTTTTTCCAGTTTGAAATCATTAAATGCACCCTTATTAGAGGGTTGATGCAATTCTTCTTTTTACCATTTCTTATATGGGAGTGGACCCCATGTCCACATCTTCTTACCGATAAAAAAAAAATTTATATAATATATTTTATTATATAAATTATATAATATGTATTATATAATTAAATATTATATAATATATTTTATTGTATAAATTATATAATATGTATTATATAATATGTAATATATAATATATAATATATATTATATTTAATACATTGTCTCCATTCAAAAATGAGACAACAAAATAGATATCCACTCAAAATGAATATTCGTTTAAATCGGATATCCGTTACGCAACACCATATTGTTTTTTCATGGGGCATCAATATCCAATGGAGTTAATAAGGAATATCCATTTTTTCTATTATAAATTTATTAAATATAAATATACTATATATTATATATTAAATATATTATATAATATATATTATATATTAAATATATAATAACTTATACATTATATATTAAATATATTATATAATTTATTCAATACATAGTATCCCTTTGAAGTCTCCATCTCCCTCTTAGATATATTGTTTAGGGTTTAGGGAGAGAGGGAGAGTGGGAGAGAGTGGGATAGGATTTATAGAGTGGGTATAGGGTTTATAGAGTGGGATAGGGTTTATAGAGTGGGTGAGAGGGAGGGAGAGGGAGGGAGTGGGGGAGAGGGAGGGAGAGGGGGAGAGTAGGAGAGAGGAAGGGAGTGGTAGAGAGGGAGGGAGAGGGATAGAGTGGGAGATAGGGAGGGAGAGAGTGGGAGAGAATGGGAGAGAGGGAGGGAGAGAGTGGGAGAGAGTGGGAGAGAGAGGGAGAGAGGAAGAGAGAGAGTGGGAGAGAGGGAGGGAGAGAGTGGGAGAGAGTGGGAAAGTGGGAGAGAGTGTAAGAGAGGGAGGGAGAGAGTGGGAGAGAGGGAGGGAGTGTGGGAGAGTGTAATGCCCCCCCAAGCAACCCCAAAGGACACTATCATACAAGCATTAATGACACAATTTTTTTTAAAAATGAACTAATATGCAACAGCATACATCACAAGAAATGTAACAATATGTGTACAACATATAACAAAGTTCCTTGGGGTTACATAGCTACATCACTTTTCATATCAACATCATAACATTACATGAGAGATAGACATACACCAATAACCAAATGACCTGAAAATGGATCATACATTAACAACACAAAGATACATTGCTCAAGGTTAACATCAATACAATGTTATTTTCCAACATCTAAGGAAAGAGTATAATAACATGGAAAGATACGTCTGATAAGTAGGAATAAAAAGTTACAAGTTGGATTGAACTCTGACATAACTTAGTAGCCATTGCAATAGGTACAACTTTGCACATCTTGAACTTTGGATGGGGACCCAATGGGTGCATAGCACGTTCCACCCGACCACCCCCATGCTTGGAGTAAATTGGAAATATCCTCACCCAAGAAGTCAAACAAACCAATGGTAAACAAGACTCCATAAAAGGGATTACAAATCACAAGGGGTCATCCCACAATAATGGGTTACACTTTTTGGCCAGACTTGACATTGAAATCAACATTTTTAGAGAAAACTTCACTTTCTGACATTTATAGTAGGCAAACTATTAGGAATTTGAAAATGATGTAAACTAGTGATTTGTGAGATTTTTCTGTAGATTTTAAATGTATATATTTTTTTAAAAAATTGAAATTAAATTGTAATTTTTTTGCGTCTCCCTTGATAACTAGTTTTTAATAGTAAACAACATTTTTAAAAAGCGGTGTGTACTTCGGATCGCATAACTTTTTTCCTACAAAGGATAAAACTCTAATTCTTTTGAATTTAGGTTGGTAACACAAGTATCTAGGGATTTCATTTTGTTTCATAGCATTTTGTTGAATATTTTTCTTTTAATTAAGTTTTGAAGTCAAAACATTTATAATTTAGACATAGGTGCACTTCAGCTTGCATAACTTTTTTAGTATGTATTGAAATTCAATTTTTATTTTTTTGTTAGAATGAGGACATCAATACCTAGTGGATATATATTTTTAAATTTTTTTTCTTCAAATTTACTATTTTTTCACAATGATTTTTCATTGAACTTGACGTTCGGTGAAAAACCTATGTACAGTAAAACTAAAAAGTAAAATATAAAATAAAAAAAATATATTAAATTTATAGTTATTGGAAAGCACGATTCGATCACTACAATCATCCAACTTGGTTTATCAAGTTGACTCCATTTGCACCTCCTTCCCAAGCTTCGATAGTTAAAAAAATGCATAAATTTTGAAATGGTGGAGGGGAAGGTGAAAAAAGGGGGTTCATCAGAAGGGGGGTGGTTCATTTGAACCCCCTTCATTAGAAGGGGTAAACTATTTTAAATTTTTTGATGAGAATTTTTAAATATTCTTCGTTCAAAAAATTGTAACCCACTATTGTGGGTTTACCCCAAGATAATAACCCATAACATTGCCAACACATAACCACAACAAGAGTAATGAAAAGTCCAACAAGAACCAATTGTCAATATTATAGATCAACACTAAATAACCATAAGAGGTGCCAACAACAATAGAATCCAAAACTCTCCAAATGAGATTGCAAAATCAACCAACAATAAATATCCAAGGGAACCTTTCATCCACATCAATAAACAACAATGATAATAAAAAACTCCAGGGGCAGTTCAGGAACAAGAGTAACAAAGGGCACAATGGGAGAGTGTCATTGCATGGCCTTACATGCACGGATTCGCCAGACTACCTATCATTAGGAGCTGCCTCCATCTATGGTTATCCAGACATCCTATCTCAAGGTGTCGACCCATAGGGTGACTCATGCGAAGCCACTTACCTTTAATAGAGACAAGGTAGTGACCTTACCAACTAGGTCTTCCCACTCGTCCTTAGCCTTTGAGAGTGCTAACGACAAGGGTGAGGTGCATGTTTTTATCTTGTTATGTGATAACTAACCCAACCCACTAAGTAAATTAATTAGGTTTTCACTTAATTAGGGAAACTCTTTCAAGGGTGACCACTTGTACAATGGCCCCAAGAAGAGCCACTCTCCCCTATGGCTTCCCTAAAACCAAAACCAAGAAAAGGGTACAACAATGTTCAACCAAAAGAATAACTCACAACAGGGTACCACCCACAATTTCCCACATGGTATCAACATGAACCAAAATGATGCAACCATAGAAATGCATTCACACTTTCCCTAGCCTTTGGAGATAATGCTAATCCATACAAGAACAAAGTAAAATATGACATCCAAAACGAGCAAGCAACCACAACAACCATGAAATTCACTTTTCTAAGAAACCTCACACTATCAAGTAAATATAAAGACATCCCTTCCACATGTTAAACTACTAAGTCTTCTACCAATAAAACAAAGATGTTTAAGTTAAACAACCTATCCATTTCACAATTACAATCTACATTCTCTAATCCAAACAATGTGATAACATTACTAATATTTAAAGCTTCCTTTACTTCTTACCTTTTCACTTATCAAGAATTCATTTGAAGCAATTAAAGAAAATATAGGGACATATTTTTATATCTGTCTCATTACCCATTTAACACAATATTAATTTAATCCTCACATATCTACTTGTAATTCATATTCAATTATTATATGTAATAAATAACCTAAACCATATGACAAAATGTACTATGAAATTAACAAAATATTTTCCAATTAAAAATTCCAATTTTAGAATACTTCATTTAACTAACATTTTCTTTCAACCACATTCCACTTAAAATAACACTCTTACAATTTGTATAATAATAATATATATAGAATGCAAAACTTAGTAATCTAGGTTCTACCATACCTAAACTATGGTAATATTGTTTCAACTGAATTACCCCTCTTATCAAACTATGGTATGTATCTATTTATGTTGCAATATTAAGCACTGAATAATAAAGCACCGAATACTAGATAAATTACAACTCCTTTGACGACCAAAGCCATGCATATAAAATCAAAGCTTAACATAAGGTATAAACAACACATGTATCGATAGGCCGAGACCATAAACGACACACTAGGAAAGAGCCATACTAAGACATAAGATGCTTCCAAAGGAAGACATTTGGTCTGGGAGAAAAGCGTAAAACAACAAGAATAGCCCAGACCATATGAGCAAGGCTCAAGACCCCTCATAAATTGGATGCCAGACTAATAAATTCATTTAAGAAAACTTGAAATCACAACCCACTGGAGTTTGACAAGCAATGCACAATACATGATGTATGAATGCGAACTAAGGGAAGGACAGGCCATGAATGTTTTAGTTAACATATAACAATGCCATAACGAATTCTCGACATTATACATCGCAGCAATAGTAAACATAGGCAAGACACACACTTTGTTTCACGAGAAACTTCAAGTACTGAGGTCACAAGGGAAGCAAATACCAGAGTCCAAGAAGGCAAGCCAAAATGCATGACAGGAGAAGGGGAATGGCTGTGTATACTTCACTACTGGTAACCCTTATGGCTAAACATATACAGTTGATTATTTGGCGTGTATGGTTGTGTGTGTAAAATGTGCAGACTTTCAGATAAGAACCAAGCAATACCAGGTTTAAAGATAAAACAAAAACTCTTTAAGAAAGACAATGAATATATATTAAAAAATATGCATGGATATGGAAATCACTTCAGAACGCCCCACACACAACCTTCAAAGCCAGCTTCTCCAAACCTAGCAAACATATAATAAAATTATCAAGTATTCTCACCACAAAATTAAAGATGCAGGGGTCAGAATTTTGTAGAGTGCAAAATATGCAGGTAAAGAAGGTATTGACAGGCAACACCATACGGATTTTGCAACGCAAAAGAATGAGAAGATTGAAACACACAGTATTCAAAAGGAACAAAGCCATCGATTAAAATTGTAGACCCAGGGTAGGAAGACGCCATCACCAACGAAGGATGCAGGGGAGAAATAACTATGTGCAGAAATTGAGTTACCAGGCATAAAGACTATGCACAAAATGTATTGCACAAGGAAGCTCTCAAAATATTTGAATCAAGGGTGCACTCGAAATCACATTCTAACATTGTAAGCTTTGCTTGTGTTCTAGGCATATGCAGTCAAGTAGTTTAGTGGATGAGGACTGCACATGTCTCATACACCAGTAACCTTTATCGCATTACATATTCAATTGATCATTAGGCGTGCGCGGCTGAAGGAAGAAATGTACACCTACAACACAAGCCATAGACCAAGCAAATATCGGATCAAAGAAGGTGGTTTCAATTATTACTGCTCACAAAGTTGTGGTTTCAATCATTTTTGAACAGATATGGAACTCTTGTGGAGAATATTGATGATGCTAAATAAAGTGATCAGAAAGATGGGCTCGCACCTGAGTAATGGGAAAGTTGTATCAGATAGCCAACAATAATTAAGAGATTTCAAACAACAACATCATGCAAGGGAAATTACAAATCGATTTCATGGAGAGTTATATCAAATGCTAAGAGTACCTCTTATGCTAAGAATACGATTGTGGTATAGAGGAGATAGGAGACACACATCCATGCTTATTGACACGGTAAACAAAACTCACAGGGCATGCAAGAATTTGAATTCCAATCAAGAACCAACGATATACAATTCCACACATTCATTTTCATCACAGAATTAAAACTTAGAAATGATGGAACCTGGTTTTTGAAGCTTGGCAAGTTGGAGATCCAGGTCGAGATCACGCCTCACTTCCCCCCACTGCAAGCTTCCTCAAAATTTCTTGTAGAGGAAGTTTATTTTTTGAAAACTCCAGAGAATTCCCCAAATCAATAAAAAAGGATCCATATATACCAAAAAGGTGGCCCACAATAATTTCGAAATCCCAAAAATCTCCAAAAATTTTTGAAAACAAGGAGAATCTACTAACGCTCTAAAAAAATATAGGTTCTGTTTCCACAATTAGTTTGAAACCATGCATGTCCATAAATGAAGATTTTCCTATCTTTTCTTGTTTTAAAAAAAAAAAAAAAACTCATACCCTCTTTTCTTGTCTGCTTTAACTTTTATTTTAAATCTTATTTCCTTGTTCAAATTTAAAATTAAATTTCTTTCCCATTTAAATAATTAAAATCTAACGACAACATGATTTATCCTTATCTATTTCAAATCACATTATTTTTCCACACTAAGATAATTATCTTTTTCTCCATCTTTTCTACCTCCTTCAAAACTCATATCTACTTTATTTATTTAAAACAATATTATTTTTCTATAATTAAATGATTGTCCCTATCCTTTCATGATGATAAGTTATCAATTATAGAATTTGATATAAAACATCACTTAAAACAATTTAGCCTAATATACATTTTTTTTTTAACAAGGCCATATAAAACTATTACGTCCACCACACAATCTGATAGCACAACTAAACACATACACAAATATTCAGAAGGGCCACGATGGAGGGACACTACAAAGAGTGGGAGAGAGGGAGGGAGAGAGTGGGAGAGAGTGGGATAGAGGGAGGGAGAGAGTGGGAGAGAGTGGGAGAGAGGGAGGGAGATAGGGAGAGTGGAGAGAGTGGAGAGAGGGAGGGAGAGGGGAGAGATTGGAAGAGGAGGGAGAGAGTTTGAGAGAGTGGGAGAGAGTGGGATAGATGGAGGGAGAGAGTGGGAGAGAGGGAGGAAGAGAGTGGGAGAGGGTGGGGGTGAGTGAGAGAGTGGGAGAGAGTGAGGGAGAGAGTGGGAGAGAGGAAGGGAGAGAGTGGGAGAGAGTGGGATACTATATATTATATATTTATTATATCAAATATATTAATATAATATTAATATATATATAATATATATTAATATATACTATATATATGAATATAATATATATTAATACATAATAAATATTAATATATAATAAATATATATCATATGTCAAAAGAAATCATAATTGTTAAAGTTGAAATAACAGATATTCGTTTATTACGAATATTCGTTTTGTGTATTAATGGGTTCTATACTTGGACGGGTGGAAAAATATATTAATATTAATATTTATATATATACAATATATTATATATTATTATATAGTATATATTATATATTAATATATAATTTATATATTAGCATATAATATATAATATTATATATATTATATATTAAAATATAATATATAATATATATTATATAACATATGACATTGTAATAACACTAGAGGTGACGGATATTTGTTTTGTGTATTAGTGGGTTATACACTTGGACGAACAACAATATATATTAATATTAATATTGTATTAATATATAACATTTATTAATATATAATATATTATATATATTAAAATATAATATATAATAGATATTATATATTAATACATAATATATAATAGATATTATATATTAATACATAATATATATTAACATATAATATATAATATATATATAATTTTATTTTGATACGTAACGGTTCAATATTTTATTAATAAAAAACTGCCATATAGAATGTCTCCTATGCAGGAATTCAACACCAAACCAGAAGCCATAAACTTAATTGATACCCCTATCAACTTGAGAAATTCATAGAATTCAACCAAAATTGGCTTCGATCAAGCCAAAACCAAGATCCCAGCTTCTAAGCTACTATTCAACGAGCAAATTTTAAACAAAAAGAGGTTGAGCCTTAAAGAAAACCATTCAATTTTGCAAATGTGTCAAAATCAACCATCAGGTCCAAACCTTCCTCTGCCACCAACCCTAGTTTCTTTTTTAGGAATTCCACAACTACAGCTAAGACCATCCGGTGATGCATAAGCTCAGCCCCTTTCAAATCTAGAAGGAAAGGGAAGACTTTCATTTCCTCGTTCATTTTCCAGAGCAACTCCAAATTTGAAGGATGCAGAATTCCTTTGCCAACAATTGTCACTTTAAGAGTCTCCTCTAAACCACCCAACAAATCCCCATGGAATAGGCACATGAGCAATTCTTCGGTCTCCACCTTAGACACTTCAACATCCAACAACACAGCCAAAAAATATGAGGAAATGTATGCATTGTCCCGAGCATACTCCTTCCTATCCAAATGACCTTTCCCTAGCACCATTTTAAAAACAACCAATACCAGAGGATCAGTATCGAACAAAATGTGCTTAAGTCGTTGGTCGATGATTTCCCTAAAGGCAGCTTGCCTCTCCATCGCCATCAGAGAAATGGGGGTGTTTGCACCAAAAGATTCCAGTCCCTCCACGAACGTGCATAAATTATAAACTTAGAGTAGCTCAGCTTTGCCATTTGCAAACCCACTAGAAGCTGACCTTCGTCTACCAGGACGCTACCCACTACACCACCAAAAAAAATTCAAACCATACACAAACAAGCCGCCAACACCAACCTCCATTAATAGTGCCCACGACCAACAAGCTTAGCTCACATCACATGAGCGAAGAATTATGGAAATGCAAGGGAATCTATCCTCGCATGAAAAACCATCCTCCAACTTTGATCTTAAACCTTGAACTTGCCTTGAAATGATAATCCCGTGCCAGCTAACCTTTATGCATGAGATCTTCGTAATCGACATACTCTGAAGCCATCTCCACTTGTCAATTCCAGCACTTCCCATTAGATCAGCGACTGCCAAACCATTAAATGCTCCACGTAGGAGTTGAGTCATGCCCCTTCATATTCCCTTCACTAGTGTGGAGGGGCACCCACCCAACCTCCCACAATAAAATATATTATATATTGATATATAATATATATTATATAAGATATGACATTGTAATAACACTAGAGGTGACAGATATCCGTCTATAATGGATATTTTTTTTGTAAGTTATATAAAAAAATAAAAAAAGGGACTGTTTTGAGTATTTCAACGGTCCCTACATTCTTTCTATCGTGAAATTCTTGTGTTTTATGTCTACATTAGATGAAAAATTCATGTTTTCAAAGATTCTCTTACACCTTTTTTAGAATTCCAATCATTTGTGTGTGTGTTTTTTGTTTGTACAATGGGGAGCAGCAGTTGGTGTAAGAGAAAAGGTAAAAGAAACCTTACAACATATCAAATTGAAGCATATAGAGAAAAAGATAGAGAAATTGATAGGAAAAGAAGACAAGGTAAGCAAAATATTAAAATTGAAGCTTCTTCTGAACGATTGAATGCTAACTCAAGTGAAGATGAAATAGGAATTGAAATATTGAACATCATATTCAAATTGAAAATGAAAACATTGAAATTGAAAATGTGGAAATTGAAATTGAAAATGTGAACAACATTGAGAATGAAAATGTTGTCGAAAATGTTATTGAAAATGAAATTGTTATTGAAAATGTTGAAAATGAAAATGTGGTTGAAAATGAAATTATTTTTGACAATTAAAATGTTGTTCAAAATGAAATTGTTATTGATAATGTTGAAAATGAAAATGTGGTTGGTAATGTAATTGTTTTTGACAAAGAAAATGTTGTTCAAAATGATATTGTTATTGAAAGTGTTGCAAATGAACCTTATGCAACACCTAATTACAAAGGAACCCCTAAATGGTTGGTTGAAATAGATGAGAACATAATTGATAATCTTCAAGGGAAAAGGTCACAATGAATGATTTGTTTGTGGGCTACGAAATTGTTCACTGAATTATTTTCCAATAAGACATTAACTGAACAATGCCAACTTTTTGTGCAATTACTTAAGATTTACAAAATGAGACCATTATTAAAAAAATTGAAGATCCATCTCACAAAAAAATAAGAAAAAAATAGTCTTATTGTAAAAAATCTTTTTAATGCTCTAACCTCTATTGGAAAGACTAGTAAGGAAAAATATAAAAGGGTTGGTTGAAGAGTGATCACAACCTCACTAGTAAACCATCATTTGAAAAATGCTCGTTTAATGAGGAAAACTTGTATTATTTTAACTTAAATCGTAAAACATTGAATACAGCACTATCAAGAAGAGGAAGAATCGATAGTGATCTTCAAAATGATACGTGGATTTTTAGTGGGAGGCTTCCACGTGTTGATAAAAAGCTAACTGATAATATAAAGATGCAAATTAAACAATATTGGAATTCTCACTCTAGAGTATCACCGAATGTAAAGGATGTTTTAAAGTTACGAATTGGTAATTGAGATCATACACCGCATCCTAATCATTTTTTGGAATGTAGACAAATAATTTTGTACAAACAATTTTGTCAAGAACAGGGTGCTGCCACAATAATGGGTTACACTTTTTGGGACATCTTGATTTTTGCCTGAAATCACATATTTTTAGAAAATACAATGATTTATGACTTTAGAGGTTCCATTTAAATTATTTTAATTAAAGATGGATTGATCAAACCCCCTTAGATCAAACCCCCTTGGATAGAACCATGTTAGATTTAAACCATACCTATAATAAAGTCTCCTCTACACCTATCAAAATGCTGATAAAAAACCACTTTTGATTTACCTTTTGAGTGATCAAATGAATTCATTTAAAATTTATGCTTTGTAAGCCTATAGCCCTTATTATAAGCTTCCTACAAAGTATAATTTTAAATATGTTTAATTTGATTATTATATTTATTTCTTATTTCTTGTGAATGTAGGATTTTCAATGAACATCAAGTTCTTTATTTAACACATACAAAAAAATAGAAAAATAGAGAAAAAAAATTCTAAAAAATACATGTGCCCTAGGTATTGATGTCCTTATTCCAAAAAAAAAAGAATAAGTTAATTCAAATGAATACAAAAAAAGTTATGCATGTCGAAGTACACCTCTGTCCAAATTATAATTACGCTGACTTGGAAAATTAATTAAAAAAAAATTTAACAAAAAATTATGAAAAAATATTCATCCCCTAGATATTGGTGTGAAAAATTGCATTTTAAAAATCAGAATTGTATCCAATCTATAAAAAAAGTTATGCCCGAAGTGAACATCACTTTTAAAAATGCTGATTAGTAGAAAAAAAGTTATTAAAAATTACATAAAATGATTCACAATTTATTTTTTAATTTTTTTTAAAAAATATAATTAGAATCTACACAAAATATCTAACAAATAACTACTTTTATTCATCTTCAAAACCTTAATGGTTTAGCTGCTATAGGTGTAAGAAAGTGAATGTCTGGTGAAAAATCCTGATTTTAATGTCAAGTTTGACCAAAAATTGTAACCCATTATTGTGGGATCACCCAACATCCATATTTGTAAATCTCAGAAAGGGCTTTTGAGTCTTGCAAGCCATTTTATTGTGTTTCTATTAAGGTTTGTAATACATGTTGTAAATACCATATAGAGTTTTCAATGTATCATGAATTGTTATTCCATATTCGTTCTACTATGCATACTGATGAAATGTTGCAGGAGTGTCATGTAGTGCAACTTCCCAAGTCATCCAGGGAGTTGTTAGATTCATTTTTGTGCATTAGAGGTGATGGTTTCTTATTTTATAAAAATGATCGTTTAAATGAAACGTGTTTGCAATGTGGTGATTTATCGAAGCTTGTAACATGCTTTCATGAGGGCAACAATCATGATTTTGGTAACAAAATTGTTGAGAAAAACAAGTATGAGATAGTGAAATACACATTGAAGAGTGGAGGTGAGGGTTCTAGATGCGAGTTGGTTGCAAGAGAGGTAATTATTGCTGATTTTATTTCAGATTTTAAGAAAAATATTTTCTATAAGTATGCACGGCATAGCCATAGGTCGTAGTGGTTGGATCAGAAATTCAGGATGTGTAAGGACTCTTTACCCATTGGAACTATTGTATCTGTAGTTGATTTTGCTGAAAATTACACATTGCAACCACAAAATGAAGTTCAATCACAATATTATAATTCTATTCAAATTATTATTTTTGTCCACAACATATAGGCATGCCCCTGATAGTACAGAAGAGGTCAGGAAGATAATTAGGGAATACCATTTTTACATGAGTGATGATAGATCTCATTCATCCGAGTTTGTACAACATTGTTTTGAAAACTTTTTTGAGTTCTTGTAGGAAAAAGGAATTGCAATGGGTCAACATTTGATTTGGTTAGATAATTGCATAGGGCGATTCAAGAATGCTTGCATTTTTTATTGGTTGAACAAGATGCATATAGAGAGGGGTCTACCACATATTTGGAGTGTTTTTGAAGCTGGGAATGGAAAAGGAGAGCATGATGGTGTAGGTGCATGTGTGAAGAGAGC
The DNA here is from genome assembly GCA_007258455.2 of Sequoia sempervirens. Lineage (NCBI taxonomy): Eukaryota > Viridiplantae > Streptophyta > Pinopsida > Cupressales > Cupressaceae > Sequoia > Sequoia sempervirens. The sequence continues at coordinate 180,774,226 of VDFB02058242.1, read as the reverse complement.
TAACTTGGTTAAGGAACAAATGAAGATTAGAGGTGGTACAACATTCAATGATGCACATTCTATTGTGGATTGGTGTATTTATGCACTATCACAAGGAGGGACACTTCATTCACAAGTTTGTAGGTTATTTTGGTTGGTTGAGAGCACATTGGGAGACAAAATGGAATGTCAAACAATTAGAGATTCTTCAAAGATGCATTCAATTCAAAGCTCAAATGCGAGTGCATGGACCATATGGACACAAGAGATGGATTTTTTTTCTCAGAATTGTATTCAATGTGGTTGGGATTAGTGTGAGTCAAGTGAATGGGTAGATACATGGATTCCACAATACCAAACCCCTTTATCTGTAGCACAATCCTCATTACAAGATGTAATGGAAATTTCACATGAATACGATCATCTTTTAGATTTTGTACAGCTAGGACATGTCTATGTAGTTGTAGCACCGCAAGGGAATGAAGAGGGATCATACTATTGGTTGGCATGATGTGTACAAGGAAAGAGAAAGCTAACAAAATCAGTGACAGATGATGATGGCTTCATGCATCCTACAAGTTCATATTTTGTTTCTCGAACTTGTTTGTATTACCATTTCACCATCGTTTAGGTTGTTTACAATAATATATATTTGTTATTCTAAGTATATTTAGATGTTGATAAAAAAATTATGATCACACAGGTTTAGTTATTATTTTCAAAACTTGGTTGCAAACATATATGATTAGAAAGAATTGTTACCTGTATTTGAAGACTATGAGAAACACAAAGCCATTTTGATGTATTCACACCTTGTTATAGCAACAAATGTTAAGTTATTGAGACATCATGCCAGACCAAAAACAAAAAAAACTATGGAAAATTAGTAGTGTCGATCATGAAGCATTATTGGAAACTCTGAAGGTAAGAGATGACCCTGCAGGGACACTTGAGTAGCAGATCATTTGTTGTATGGGACACATATGATATTATTCATCACATTTTGATATTGTTTATCTACTAAGGTTCATTATTTAGGTTGTTTAAAATAATATAGATTGGTTATTCTAAGCATCTTTTGTAGTTTTCATTACCAATTCATCATTATTCAAGTTGTTTAGAATAATATAGATTTGTTAGTCTAAGCATCTTTTCTATTGTGACAATATAGATATCTTATTTGAAGTATATTGTGATATTCCTAGCACAATAGATCATGGACCTACTGCAACAATAACCAACTCTAATCCTTTGGGAGAGGTATGCGACATATTAGAATAATATAGATTGGTTATTCTAAGCATATTTTATAGTTTGCATTACAATTTCATCATCATTCAAGTTGTTTAGAATAATATAGATTTGTTAGTCTAAGCATATTTTCTATTGTGACAATATATATTTCTCATTTAAATTATATTGCAATGTTCCTAGCACGATAGATCATGGACCTAATGCAACAATAGCCATCTCTAATCCTTTGGGAGAGGTATGTGAGAGATTAGAATAATATAGATTGGTTATTCTAAGCATCTTTTATAGTTTGCATTACCATTTCATCTTCAATTAGGTTGTTTAGAATAATATAGATTTGTTATTCTAAGAATCTTTTCTATTGTATGTAGTTTGACTACCACCTTAATGGTTTGTACAGGTGTTTCACTCCAGAACATCAACATGTTGCTCTTGTGGAAGACTGTGCACTGCAAAGGCAATGCGAGCTCTATTTCCTTCCCCTACTAAGAAATGACTATGCATTAGGGTCATTTGTTGTATGCCTACATGGAATTTTGTAAATCCTATATTTGATAGCAATTATTGAATGATAATATCATGCATATTGTGTACACTTTATGTGTATTCAAGTGTATACTTTACAACTTATGTGTATACTTTGTCACTTATGAGTATTACAATGTATACTTTATGACCTAGATGTTTTAATGCGTATACTTTATAAAAATGTGTGTAGTTCATGAATTAAGTGTATTTGAGTAAATGAATCACTTTTTCACTTACTGACAAGGAACAAAATGAACCCTAAACCCCTTTGCACCTTTACATTGCATCCATTTGACCCTTTTTCCATTAACTAAAAACTCGTCACAGCGGGAAAATGCCTCCGAGATAGCAAAAATTGAGAGAGGTTATTATAGAGGGTCCCAACACAATCCTATAGCCTCAAATAGAGAATTTGTAGGCATCACGGTTTCCAAGAAATATAGATTCAAAGATTGCTTCCTTTTAGCACTTTGGACTCTTAAGGGAAATCATTGGTCTAATGTAGCTCGAAATGATTTGACATATTTGGGTGCAAAAGAGGACCATCCGTAGTATAAACATACCCATCCAGATGTGTTGGAACAGTCTGTTTGGTCTTACGAGTTGCAAAACAAAAATTGCACCACTTTGCAACTTTACACTACTTGCATTTGACAACTTTTTCCTCAACTAAAAGCTCGCCACCATGGGAAAATGCCTCTGAGATAGAAAAAACTGAGATATTTTTATTGTAGAGGGTCCCAACATGATCCGATAGCCTCAAACGAAAAGTTTGTAGGCATCACGCTTTTCGAGAAATAGAGATTCAAAGATTGTTGTCTTTTAGCACTTTTGACTCTTAAAGGAAATCATTAGTCCAATGTAGCTCAAAGTGATTTGGCATATTTGGGTGCAAAAGAGGACCATCCCTAGCATAAACGTACCCATCCAAACATGTTGGAACATTTTTTTTAGTCCTACGAGTTGCAGAACAAAAGTTGCACTAGTTTGCAACTTTACACTGCTTACATCTGATAACTTTTTCCTCAATTGAAAACTCGTCATCATGGGAAAATGCCTCTAAGATAGCAAAAACTGAGAGAGGTTATTGTAGAGGGTCCCAACACGATCCCATAGCCTTAGACAGAGAGTCTGTAGGCATCATAGTTTTTGATAAATAGCCCTTCAAAGATTGTTGTCTTTTAGCACTTTAGACTCTTAAGGGAAATTGTCGGTCCAATGTAGCTTAGAGTGATTCGGTGTATTTGGGTACAAGAAAGGACCATCCCTAACATAAACCTACCCATCCAGACATTTTGGAATAGTTTGTTTTGTCCTACGAGTTGCAGAGTGAAAGTTGTACCAATTTGCAAGTTTACACTACTTGGGTTTGACAACTTTTTCCTCAACTAAAAACTTGTCACCATGGAAAAATGCCTTCAAAATAGAAAAATCCAAGAGAGGTTATTGTAGAGGGTCCCAACATGATCCCATAGCCTCAGAAAGAGAGTCTATAGGCATCACAGTTTCTCAGAAATAGCCCCTCAAAGATTTTTTCATTTTAGCACTGTGGACTCTTAAGAGAAATCACCGGTCCAATGTAGCTTAGAGTGATTCGACGTATTTGGGTGAAAAAGAGGACCATCCATAGTGTAAATGTACCCATCTAGACGTGTTGGAACAATCTATTTGGTCCTATGAGTTGTAGAATGAAAGTTGCACCGCTTTGCAACTTTACACTGCTTGCATCTGACAATATTTTCCTCAACTAAAAACTTGTCACAGTGGGAAAATCCTCTGAGATAGCAAAGACCAAGAGAGGTTATTGTAGAGGGTCCCAACACGATCCTATAACCTCAAACAAAGAGTCTATAGGCATCATGGTTTCTAAAAAATAGCCCTTCAAAGATTGTTACTTTTTAGCACTTTGGACTCTTAAGTGAAAATGGTCGGTCCAATGTAGCTTAGAGTGATTCAGTGTATTTGGGTGCAAAAGAGTACCATCCCTAGTATAAACATACCCATCCAAACATGTTGGAATAGTTCGTTTGGTCCTGCAAGTTGCAGAACGAAAGTTGCACCACTTTGCAACTTTACACTACTTGCATCTGACAACTTTTTCCTCAACTAAAAACTCGTCACTCCAGGAAAATGCCTCTGAGATAGCAAAAACTAAGAGAGGTTATTGTAGAGGGTCCCAACATGATCCCATAACCTTAAATGGAGAGTCTATAGGAATCACGTTTTTTGAGAAATAGCCCTTCAAAGATTCCTGCCTTTTAGCACTTTGGACTCTTAAGGGAAATTGTTGGTCCAATGTAGCTCAGAGTGATTCAGCGTATTTGGGTTCAAAAGAGGACCATTCCTAGTGTAAAAATACCCATCCAGATGTCTTGGAACAGTTCGTTTAGTCCTACGAGTTGCAAAACGAAAGTTGCACCACTTTGCAACTTTACACTATTGCATCTGACAACTTTTTCCTCAACTAAAAACTCGTCACTATGGAAAAATGCCTCTGAGATAGAAAAAACTAAGAGAGGTTATTGTAGAGGGTCCCAACACGATCCCATAGCCTCAAACAGAGAGTTTTTTGGTGTTACAGTTTCTAAGAAATAGCCCTTCAAAGAATGTTGTCTTTTTGCACTTTGGACTCTTAAGGGAAATCGTCGGTCCAATGTAACTCAAAGTGATTTGGAATATTTGGATGCAAAAGAGGACCATCCCGACTATAGACGTACCCATCCAGACATGTTGGAATAGTTTTTTTGGTCATACGAGTTGCAGAACGAAAGTTGCACCACTTTGTAACTTTACACTAGTCAAAATTGCAACTTATTGTCAAATAATGGAAGTTCAAGAGTCATCTTGTTGTAGTTCGTTGGAAAATAGTTGGAATTTGTTTGGTCATGTTTATAATGCCTTTAAATGTCCTTGTAAATGTTTATAGAGGAATTAGCCATTGAGAATTTGAATTTTGAATAATAAAATTACTGTTTTCTCAGAAATTTTAGTGTTTTACATTATAATATGTAGATTCAAGGCACTATACTTTCTTGTACATGAATTTCTTGCTCTAAAAGTGGTGGGATCTGGTGGAGGATTGTTGTAACTTCAATTTGCATCCAATATTTTAGATTTTCATTGAGTTTGAAACATTTTTGAGGAAAATTACTGTTAATGGGTCTATGTGACTAGTTTAAGGGTTTTGAAGACTTGAAGATGAAATAATTGGCCATTCCATCTATTGTATCTTTTGTGGCTCAATGGAATGGACCAATTTGGTAGGAATTATATGTTAGAAGGGTTTGGGAGAGTAGGGGAGGTCAATTTAGGTTTGGGCATGATGCCCTAGATGAGAAAAGTGTGGTTTTTGAGTGAAATTGGGAGGTTGAAGGGTGTCAGTGATTGAAATCTATTAGGGAAGCAATTTATAAAGGTGTATTAAGCATATGATGACTTCTATAAACATGTTTGAGGTGTTTATCAAGTGAGATAAGTGTGGAAATGCATACTTTGAATAAACCCCCTTATAATCTAGGAAAAATGAGGGTTTCATGAATGAATTGGATGGTGTTTACAAGGATGATAGTTGTGGAATTTGGATGTTTATAGCCTGGTGAGATACTGTCCAAAGGAATCTTGGAGGGGTAGTAGTTTAAAAGATGAGTTGTTTTGCAAATTTGGGCTAATTGGAGCCTTGTTCAACGTAATAGTTCAATTTTAGTAGGGTTGTTCCAAAACAAGAACATTAGGTTTTGAGATATGTTAAAGAGAAGGGTAATGGGTGTCTCTCACAACCTTTTGTTTTGTGGGTTTGAGTTGATTTTGTGAAGATATTGATTCTTACTCAAGATGATTTTATACCTTTTGCATGTTATTATGCTTTAATGAACATTAAGTGACATTGATTTTTATCAAGATGATTATATTACTTTTGAATGAACACTATAACATGAAATGAATTTCTTTAAGTTGTATCCAATTTTCATTAATTTTAACTTCTTTTGAAATAAAAATCAGCTACACACTTCATTACACAAGTTTAAAAAAAAAAAAATTTCAAATGTAAATTCATTCAACATAGCTTGAAATCATGGGTATTCTCAAAATGAGTGTTTGATAAAAATGTATCAGTAGACATGTATGAAAAATGTGGTACAATAGAAAAGGAAATTAAGCTGCACACTTCATTACACAAGTTTAAAAAACAAAATAATGTCAAATGTAAATTCATTCAGCATAGCTTGAAATCATGGGTATTCTCAAAATGAGTGTTTGATAAAAATGTATCAGTAGGCATGTATGAAAAATGTGGTACAATAGAAAAGGAAATTCATTATTTGCTCCTCAAAGAAATAGATGGATTACCAATTGTAATTCATAAGTTCTGTTAAAATGTTATTTCGTTAATCTATAACATACATTATCAATCATAACTTTAAACAATTCTAAGATAATTATACATTTCAAATTGAAAATTCAAAGTAGAAAGACATGCACACGAGGAACATATTAGATTGAATATCAATTCTTATATATCAAACTGTAGAATAATTGTGTTTGTGCATATACAAATTTGGCATATGCCTACTCAGAACAAGTTATACAACAAGTTTTACAAATTGTGGCATATATGCCATCTCAAGATCTGTCAAACCCTAAGTACATTTCAATCTATATCATATTCTAATCCTATGCTAGACCATCAAAATTGAGCCTCCTCGAAGAAGTTAGATGCTTTGAAGTTTCTTGCACAATAACATTTCAAACCACAAATTAGATTATGTGAATGGTTGACAAGATAGACTAGTAAATAGAAACTTATATACCATCATTTATAAATTACAAATTTAACATCAAAATTAGTATATATGTACTATATTATATCAATAATTCAATTCTTGTTTATCTCAAATCTTTCTCTCTTTTCTACAATGCATTCTACATATGAATGTCCCTTAGGATGATTAGGAGTCCTCGTATAAAGTAACGGTCTCTCACTCGTCACAATGCTGAGTCGAATAGAGGACTATAGCAGATAAAATAAAAATGATACAAATTAACATATAATTGTTGACCAATAATCATATCTACTCCTATCTAAACATAAATGATTTGCATATAAAATAAACACATACTTGTTGTGATGCTATGACACTAGATGGGCTCATAGTGGATGGATCAATTTTCCTATATAAAAAATGACAAGAATGTAAATGCACATGCACATATAACTATAATGTCGACAATAAAAAAAATATATACTTGTGCAACTTCATCCAATGGGTCAGACCCAGTCAACAAGTCTATATAAGAACCAAGTTGTTGCATAAAAAGACAAGATTACATTAGACTATTAATATATGTAGTACATGTATTTAGACATAATACATTTCAAAGATTAACATCTAAAATAGCAATTTAAATAATTTGTCATGTATTGATTGTCTAAGGAAAATGAAATGGCAGTATGTGTAGCCTATTGCACTTCCAACATCTACTCATCTGTCAGCAACTGTTAAAGATTCCAGCACATAAACATATATTAGTACAAATATCTTTCATAAAATATGAAAGAATTTACATAAAACACACTATGAAATTGCTTTAAGACTTACCAGTCCTCCCAGATCATCCTAGCAATTGACATTTCCTATAAATGCTCCACTTTGTGCTCTATCAACTCCTACACCCGACATATCTTGAACGTCAAAGTTAGATGTGTCTATGGGAGCCTTAGTGGACCGTCAGAGAGGACCGAAACATAAATTGTTGCACGTCATGCAACAATGAGGCACACAAATATGTCCCAAAGAGGATGGTGTACTAATGGGTGTTGTTGTAGCAGGTGCACCATCATCATGTTGGGATGTATTAGGTGTAGCACCACCATGATGGGATGCATTGTCAAATGGTTGCGCAACATGATGGCTCTGCATGACCAAATGATCACTCAACGAATGTAATGCATAAATGCTCAAAGTCCTTGCATCTACAACAATCTTAGGGTAAGGTAGTCGAGTTGGAGTAGCAATAGGTGGATGAAGACGAATTGGGGTGACTTAGCATGCCCTAGGTCTATCCTGTGCCATCCCTCTAACAACAACCTGAAAATCTCGCATGTCAAAGTAATTGACATGTTTCCCTAGCACAAAATCAGCGTATAATTTTTGGAGAAAATACTGAGGGACATCAAGATTGTTGGGTGGTTTATCAAAAACCATCCACCAACGTCTCCAAAAATGATCTAATATTCCTCTATGGGTGCACCATTTAATTGAAAATTTTGGTTTCTGCACATTAATAGGAGCTGTCCAATTCTCTGATCAATGAATAGTTGGGCTAATTGGGCTTTCTCAATATCAAGAGCCTTCACCTCATCATATGATAACCCATCAGCATAAAATTGTCTTTGTTCATCTTGCCACTATGCAAATCTATTATGCTGAGTTGCCAAATTTTGAACATTTAAAATGATTGTTTCCAAAGTGTTTTTCATGCTTGATAGTTCATCGAGTGTTTCATAGATTTGACATACTTTTCTTAATTGATCTAAATTTCTATGAATAGACTTGTATATTGTTGGCACATTTTCATTTGGAAACAATGGTTGCGGTGGAGGATTTGGAGGGTATTCATTTTCTGTAGGATTAGGGTTTTCATTTTGTGTGGGATTAGGGTTTTCATTTTGTGTGGGGTTAGGATTTTCATTTTGATCCATTTTAAACCTGTTAATTGATAAAAAAAAATAAAATTAACAATGTCTTTAATGTAATAAAAAATGTATCAAATATACCTTATTTTTGACTAAAATTCAAAAAATAAAATGCAAAATGAATATAAATTGAATAAAAATTGAAAAAATCAAATATACCTTAGAAATTTGATAATATTTTTTGGCAATTTCACCTCTCCCAAACAGATATCTGAGTCGCAATGTTGAAACCTAATGCACAAGCACAATAAAAATATAGCTCTCGGGTTTTTTAAAATTTGTTTATAGCGTAGGAAATAGATATTTGTTTCTTGATTTACAACCTTTTTAATAAAATGGTCGGGTCTGGGACCTAACCATATTTAACTGTGTGTGGTTTTTTTGAAATATTTAATATTTAATATAATATATATTATTAATTTTAATACAATACATATAATATAAATAATATAATACATATTATTGGCTCGTTAAGGGGCCTGGTTGGGATAAACCAGCAGATAATAAGGACAAGGTGGTTACTTGGGAAAAGTTGAGGGAGGGGTGGTGGAAAGTGAATTTTGATGGTGCATCAAGGGGTAATCCTGAATTGTTAGGAGTTGGTTTCTTAATAAGAGATTGGTTTGGCAATGTGATTGCTCTGGGAGCGAAAAAGTTAAGAGAAGGAACTAATAACTCAGCGGAAGCTACAACTATGTTGCTGGCGGTAAAATTGAGTAAGAAATTAGGTGCATCAAAATTACATATAGAAGGCAACTCCTTAATCATAGTGCAAGCGATAATAAATGGAGATGTGGACGCTTGGCATCTTTAGAATACCATTGAGAAAATCAGAGAGGAGCTGACATTGTTGGAAGAGTATGAGATAAGTCACATAAGGCATAATGAAAATGTAGAAGTGGATGTCTTTTCAAAGTGGGCAGTGAACTTTAGAAGGGTCGGAGAGTTAAAAGTTGAAGACTTGAAAAATTTATTTACCTACTCGATTAATATCAATTTTAATTAAAAGGTGGTAGGGTGGCGAGGGAGGGGAATCATTGTGATGAGAGAGTGTGTTCTATTTTCAAGGGAAAGGATGACTGCATTGAAGTCGGGGGAGGTGGCATAAGTGAGAGTACAAGCTTGATCGGTATGGAGGCAGGCAGAGGCTGGAAAATCTTAAATGACTCGCCACTCATCATTTTTTGCTTGTGTGAAGAACAAACAATTAGAAAGCAGTGCATTTGGCGGTGGAGCAGCTATGCAAAAGTTGGTAGGTCTGGTGTTTATCTAAGTTTGGAGATGGAGACTAGTTTCACTCTCTGATCAAAGAGGCAGCTAAATCCTTTCATTGGAGAAGCCATGGACCAATGGTTTGAAGGTATGTTTCTGGTTGCAGACAATCGACTCTTTCAGAGTGTTAGGTTGATTATTGGGGAATCTTTTGGTAGTTTGATTCACAAATACTGCACGAACATGGATATATACTCTTTAATTATGGTGTGGGGTCTTGATCTGGGTGAGCCTTTTGAAACTGTCAAAGAGGTGATGGGGTTGATTGTCCATGAGGATTTTTTAGATGGGCTTGACTCATTCCTGGAGCGAGTAGTGCCAGATGTGGGCATTGATTTTAGGGAAGGTACTGTAAAGGAGGAAAGGGTAGGAGATGAGGGCTTGGAGCCATTTATCTATGGGTTTGAAGATGCTTACAAGAATCAATGTAGGGAGGAGGCTCATCATGGGTGGAAAGATCTTAAAATTTTCATTAGCATTTTGAAAGTGGACAATTGCATTGCATAGGTCAAGGGCGCTAAAGGTGGAGGTGTGGGATATAGGGTGTCGATAGGCAAGAGGCAAGAAGCGTGGAACAGGGTATAGTAGAAGGGTTGGGAGGGCTTAATGTAGGGGTTGGTTTTTCATTCCTTAGAAGTTCTATGTTAGTCTGGGCTTAGAAAATGGTATGGGTTGTGTAGTTTTTTGTTTGATGATTTGGTGTTTTTGCTAGTGTAAAATGGAGTGAATATGTAAGGATGTTCACTAGTTCAGCGGTAGTTTTCTGGAACTATAAGTAGTTCAACATGTTTAGATGCTTTGTGGTAGGATGAAATAAGTTTTTGGTGGGTGATAAATGAACTATCGAATTGTAATATTTTTATTTAAGTACATAATATAAATCCAATTACCAACCAAAAAAAAAATATAATACATAATATTATATATAATATATATAATATAATATAATATAATAATATATTATTTTATAATATATGTATTATATTATAATATAATATAATAATATATTATTTTATAATATATGTATTATAATATAATATAATATAATATAATATAATAAATTATTTTATAATATATGTATTATATTATAATATATAATAATACACATATTATATTATAATATAATATAATATTATATTATATAATATGACCTCTTGGGTTTTTTTTTTTGTTTTAATTATAACACAAATAACAATATATATGTTGCATAACAGATATCTATTTATAACAAATATTCGTTTTCTGATTTACAAACTTTTTAATAAAATGATCGAGTCTGGGACCCGACCATATTTAACTGCACATAGTTTTTTTGAAATATTTAATATTTAATATAATATAATATATATTATATATATTATATTATATAATATAATATATATTATATATATTATATTATATAATATAATATTATATTATATAATACTATATTATATTATAATATTATATAATATGACCTCTCGAGTTTTTTTTTAATTATAACACAAAGAATGAATATTCGTTACATAAAATATAATAATTGGTCAGGCTGAACCCGACACAATTATAAAGATTGGCTTAAACAAAATGGATATTCGTTTCATATTGGATATCTGTCTTGAAATGGATATCCATTTTGTAATGGATATTCGTCTTGAAACAAATATTCGTTCTTAACGGATATCCATTTTGGTTTGATATTACCAAACCAAAATGAATATTGTACTTGGGCCTGCAAAAAGTCAAAGGCATGAATTTTGCATTTTTGGATGTGTTAAAAACGCCTTTTTTTTTACATCACCACTTTTTGGACCCCCATGATCTTGCACAGACCCCCAAATAGAGTTATTTTGATCCCTTTCCTAGAGTCAATTAATTCTAGATTTCTACTTCTAAAATATCTCCACTCAAAGTTCCCATTCATAAAGTTCTTTAAAGCAAATGACTCTTCTAGAAGTATTCCCCTAATTATACCAAATTCTTAAAATAATGTTATTCATCTTTATTGCATCTAATTTTTTTACCAAAAAATATTTTAAAACTAAATTTGTTCCTTTATTGAATATCTCATAACATATTTACTAGTAATCACACCACGGTGTGCAATGGTTACAGGGTAAATGCAAGAAAATGAGTCCACTAAACGTGGAAGTTTTTTCCTTAAACAAAAACTTGAAATTGGCTTCAAGAAAACATGATCTCATTTTTTAAAACATAGGATCCCATTTTTTAATGAATCGTTTCATTAAAATATATATATACTTTTAAGAAATGGGATCCCATTTTTTTGCTTTGTTTTTCAATTCGGGAAAAGGCTTCGAGACTCGAACCCAGGCCCTGGACTTGGTTTGACTAGCAAGTTGAAGGTCTTGGCAATGTCACAAGAAAATAGTGACTTTGGGCATATGTCCGAAGACTTTTTTGTATAATTTTTTGATGAAATTAAAACCCATTATAGATGAGACAGTGTAGATTCCTTTAGGATTTTTTAGTATTTTAATAACTTTTCATTAACATAATTTTTTGAAAAACAAATTGTACGAAAATGTACTTTAGACAATTCTTTTTAATTAAAAAAAATCAAAAAATAATAAGTTTAGGTCATCTTATGCGTGATGTACACAACAATTTTTTAAAACACCAAATATGGCCAATAAAAAATTAACAAAAAAAATTCAATAAATTTTTTCCAAAAATATGGAAAGCGTACTTCAGTGAGTTACAAATCTTTTCCCAAAAGGATTTAGAAAATTATGATTATTTAGGTCAAAATATGGATGGCGCACACATTTATGGTATGGTAAAAAGTAAGTGACCTTTAAACAATGGTTTTTAGAAACGCCCATTGAAAATCAATTTGTATCATCTGAGTATTGAAATAGATTACATATTTGGAAACTAGACTTTGAGTACTACATTTTATGATTAGTGACTTTTTTCAAGATTCCATCTTAAGTGCTCCAAATTTTAAGGTTAAATGTGTCAAATTCTAAAAATTAGGGAAAACACTTCCACTAAATGGCCAAAAGGTGGACTCAACTTCTTGCACACACCCTACGCTGAAGAGGTTTGGAAGGTTGACTAGGGAAAATTCTTGTCTATTTTTTGCATACATTTGTGTAGTACATAAGTTCAGTTAGTACGCCATTCAGCAAATGATGTTTGTGCAACAAAGGTCTCAATGGAGAAGTGATAGCTTGAAATCAACTATGCATCCACTATCAGGGATCCAAACACAGCTGAAACAAAACCTCTTGATTAGGAAGATAATCAATGTCTATTGCCAACAAGCATATGCTCAATGATATCTGAACCTTAATGAATTGTAGTGCTATATGTTTTGCATGAAATTCATGTGTTGTCTATTAAGGACAAACTTATGGGAGAAGATTGTGTTGGAATCCTCTTAACACAACTGTTTAGACCCTATTGCTAGTAGCTTCTCTCATTTACTATGAAGGTCAACCAATTCATCTATTAGATCCAAGTCTTCGTAGTGTATCACTGAATCATTATTGCCTTTTTTTTTTATATATAGTTAAATAGTTGGCCTTTATATTTTCAAAATTTCTAAAATATTGTCAATAGATTTTTCTTTTCCTATAGTCTTTAATTTATTATTCAGATATATAAGAATAGCCATGAATGGAAATATGGCATGACCTTGGATGATGGGTTCATCCTACCATTGAGCTATTCATTGAGAAAAATTAGGATGTTGCATCCACGTGATTTAAGTCTAAAGTTATGAGTTTAGATGGCCATCACCTTAGATATTTTGAGCTAAATGGGTCAATTAAATAATAGGGTTGATTGGGTACATAGGCCATAACTTGTCTTCTTGGGCCCAAATATTTGATGGGATGTAAAATAATATAATTTTTGAGAAATCAATCATATAGCCGTATTAGATTTTTAGTATATCTTGGCAAGTTGGAAACCAAACATTCTAAAAATGTATGCTATGGATGATGGTGTCAAAAAACCATTAAATACAATTCCTATCTCTCTTTAGACATGGGTCCAAATTCAAAATAAATCTAATGTAAGCTAATGTGGAATTTACCCATTTTCCTTCTAGATAAGAAACACTTGCCTTGACTGTGCTTCCATATCTTGCAAACAACTTACATGTCTTTTCTATACTCCACAACTTACATGTCTTTTCTATACTCTAGAGTTGCATGCAAACAACAAAACTATCAACGTGCCTTAACTATGTTCAAGTTTTTGCATGCATATTGATTATGAGGATGCACAAAAGAAGGGAGGGGATTATGGAGGCGCACAATGAGTGTATTTTGTCAAACAGTTCATGTGCCTTGTTAATGCTTCGACTTTTGCACATGTGCCTAATGTGGAGAACTAGGGAGGTGAGTGGAATAAGGCGTTATACTTGCCAATAGCATTTCCATTTTTCAACGCCTAGTATTTGCTTCCATTCTCTACATGATTACCAAATCTCATTTGTATGTATCTTGCAATCATAAAGAATGCCTTCGGTGTATTAATATAAATTTGTTAATTTGTGATTGGCTTCAATCCCAACCTACGTAAGAGAACTATAGCCTATCTCCCGCAAGGCCATCCTTTCTTTGTTTCCTGTCCCATCCAATCTATTTTGTTTGGTTCCTTCATTCACCACCGGTCCTTCCTGTCTTCGGGTAGTCCTTCATTGGGAGTGATGATCCAACGGTCTTGTTCACTGCTCGTGGGTGCGACGTTTTAGAGGCCATCCTGTTACACCCTCCTTCACCCCCGGTTGGAAAGAAAGAGCCTGGAGAGAAGTTAACATTCTCTGGGCTTGCCTGTGGGAGGAAGGGAGTTCGTTACTCATCTCATTTTTACATTAAAAATAAGATTGTAAATGTAAATTTTTAAATAATATCAACTTGCTTTATTATCAAATAACATATTACACTGAAAAAACTATTATCAAAATTTTGATAACTTTAATTATTATTTTTTTACCATAAATTTGCAGTTAGGATGTAAAATATTTCTAATATATGTTAAAGGCTTGTTATAAAAACTGCAAAAATAAGAGAAGACCAATAAACTACAAAGATTCTTTTTTAAAAACGAGAGTAAAAATGAAAAGGGCGAAAAGAAACAAAAAGTACAAGCAAATAAATTAACATTTCATGGAGAGCTGTAATCACAGCTATTGTGCTTCGTGTCATAAAGGAAATGAATACGATAAAATGAGTGCACGGTTTTTTCATGTCCTGCGATGCTGCAATCCCTTCCACGCGTTGAACATTTTTAATGGCTTTTTCGATTGATGCGAAGGCTGGAATAACAGTCCAAATCATAAAACCCGGAGGAATTTTATTTTGAAATTTGAGACGGAAAAAGAAACAGAGATCACGGTTTATTTGGCAAGAGGTGCTTGCAAATTGCAGAATTTTGAACAATAAGGTATCCAGGCAGGTTCTAATGAAATCCAGCGTGCGAAACTTGAATTTCCAAAGAAAATATATTGAGCAAATTGCTGGACTATTCATCTTCTCTAGACCTCATTGTAATCGTTCTTACCGACATTTCTAACCCGGCCAAGAGAAAGAGAAGTTTTTCGATCATCTGTGTACAGAAAAATAAGTTTTCCGGGTCAACATCTTCTTCCTCGCCGGTGGACGAGCATCGGCAAAGAGGGCATGACTAAGGTTAAGGCCAGCTTGTACTTTGCTCGGTTAGATTTCACCATTTCAAACGTGAAGAAACGCAGAAGCAATGCAGCAGCCATTTTCATCTGCAAGTAGGCTGACTCCTTTCCCATGCAAATTCTCGGCCCAGCCTGCATTTCAAATTAAATCGGTCAGTGAAACACAAGAGTTGAGTGATTATTATAAAATTCCAAAAGGCTAAGCATACATGCCTGAAATGCTGTGAATTTAAATGGAGACTGAGGCTGAAATATGCCATCCTCGTTAAGCCATCTCTCAGGCTTGAATTCCATGGCATCATCCCCCCAAAGTCTCTGCATTCGCCCCATTGCGTAAGGCACATAGTTTATTACATTTCCCTTCGCAATTCTGATGCCATCCGGGAGAGTGTCACTACTCACAGCAGTCTTCCCATCCTGCAATGCAGACAAATTTTTTACTTGACATTGACAATTTAGTTGAGGAGCTTCAGGGGAAAAGATTGTGTTCAATTTTTGTTTACTTAACGAGCTAATTTAGTAATATTTGTATCTTTTGTCATTTGTTTTTCATCTAGGATGATCATTGTAATCAAGGGAAAATCCTAAAATTATTATTAAAGTGGGTTAGCACAATAACAGAAAATCCTATGAAAATAACAAAGTACAATGGAAGTGAGGTGAAGACAAAAGGGATAGTGTTACCCTATGTCTCCACCTTCCATGATTAACCTCTGTTACACCTCCTAGCTTGCAGATAAACAACAATGCCCTCAGATTTATGAGCACCTATGACTAAAGACTAAGCCCTATGCAAGTGTTGAAGGATTTGCAGAAAATATAAATAACCCTATTTTGAGCTAAAATGGCTATGACTGTTAATGACTATGACCTAAGTTGACAGTTAATTGACCTAAACTAAGAATGCAAGAAGTCAAACTATGCTAAAGACTGAGAGCTAAAGACTGAGAGAGCTAAAGACTGAGGGAGTGATCAAATGAGGTCAAAATTGCCCTTTTATAAAAATTGCAATTTTGAACGTGTGGCCAGGATGAAAGGATGACAGGAACCCTAAGATCAATGCTTAAGATTGAATATTGCTGTGTGCATTAGGGTTAGGTCAAAATTAGGGCAACAGGTAAGAATGAAGGGTGGAGATTGAATTATGAAATAATTCAATCAACGGTCGAAAATAAATGAGAAGTCAAAAGTCAAGAATTAAATTGGAGGATAAGGCTGGCACGGACAAAGAGGTTGCTGGAGAAATTAAATAATAAAATTTATTTACTCCAGACAACTAGCAAGCAATTAAATAATAAAGATATTATTTAATTATGGAGGAATGTGATAAAAGAATTATTTTGAAATTAAATAATGATTTTAATTCAAAATTCAAGAGAATGGCTAAATTAAATAAATCAAATTTATTTAATTTTAATGGGAGAAAAAGCTAATGAATAATTAAATAATTAAATAAATTATTTAATTATAGTGGAAAATGGACAGAATTAAATAAATAAGAATTTATTTAATTTTTTAGAAGAAGGGGACTTAATTAGTGACGTAATTAAATAAATAAAATTTATTTAATTAATCAAGAAGACATAAATGGTAAAGGGAAATTAAATAAATTATGAAATTTATTTAATCAAAGGAAGACTTTAGATAATTAGTGATGTATTAAATAAATAAATAATATTTATTTATTTAATAATCAAGGAGGAACAAATGACATGAATTAATTAAATAATTATGAATTATTTAATCAATAGTCGAATGTGGACCAAGGACATAATTAAATAGCTTAATTATGCTAGGACGAAAGTGGTAAAAATGAAGCTTGCAGGCCTAGGTCATTTTTAGGTGTCTACATTTTGCCCCTCTTTGTCATAATGTCGCTTGTCGTATTGTGACAAAGAAAATTAAGTCAAAATATGCCCCAGTGAAGGTACGGAGTATTCTTGCCCCCTCGGGAAATTTTCAAATTTTGGGTCGGCGCCAGAAAAATTTGCAAAAGGTCCCGATAAATCAATTTGGTGGTCAGAAAAACAGCGGCGCAGTCGGTTTCAGATTCTGACATGTTTAAAGCAACTTACGGGGAGGTCGAAGGGGCGGAAATGAGCCTCCAGTATAGACTGCAGTTGAAAAATGTCATTTTCACCCTATAAATAGGTGGTCAAAGGGGTAAAACTCAATTCACTTTCACTATTCACCTTGCAAATCCTGAGAGCTCAGAGCGAAAGACACAGCAGCTACGATGGTTATTCCAGTGACAGAGCACCGCGGAGAGATTGTGAGGACCTTCAGACGGCCAGAGGGCTCAGGACCGGCGGTATGTACCCTAAACTTGCTTTGTCATTTTCTCGATTTACGTGCTTTTTCATGCTTTCTAGGTTAGTTAACGGATGCGCCGCGACGCATATGCGTTCGCGTAAGCCGCAAGTGACTTCGCGTTCGCCGCATTTGATGCGTCGCGACGCAAGTGCAAAACAAACAACCCGCACCGGCGGTTTGCGCCGCATTCGATTTTTGGTGCGACGCAAGTGCTAAACCGAATCGCAACTGACCGCTCGAAAGCCGCAATTGCGATGTTGCAACGCAACTGCTTATTTCAATGCCGCAAGTGAATGTCGCGCCGCATTCGCAAGTGGCGACGCAAACGCCTAATTCGCGACGCAAGTGTAATTAAGCGACGCACTTGACTGGTTCAGACGCATTTGATTTTTCGAACGAACGACGCAATTGTGTATTTGCGACGCAATTGCGTTTTTGCGACGCATTTGCCTGTTTTCTTTGCTTTAACTTGTTTTAATTCTTCATGCCCTAAGTTATTGTCCAAGACGGTCACTGTTGTCCAAAAAAGATGCTGATGCCGTGTTCGTCTTTTTGCAGAGGCAGCTTGCCCCTATTTACACGAGGGAGAGCAGACCGAGGACCTTTCGGTTTGGCGATCAGCTAGGCCCGCGAGAGCGGCGACGACTGATGAGACTCGGCCTATTCCATGTTGCATTCATGCCCGCCATTCGGGCGAACAGGGGTTTACTGACGGCGCTGTGCGAGAGATGGCATTCAGAGACCTGTTCCTTTCACCTGCCGACAGGTGAGGCTACGATTACTTTGGAGGACGTCTACCGTATTCTCCGGATTCCGATTCGAGGGGAGCGGATCGTGTACGATCCTCGTCATGGCGAGCAGACCTTCCGTGCGTACTACCAGGATCAGGGTGCCGGACTCGGCATTGAGGGTTACGAGATCCATTGGGATTTCCTGGCGGAGCATTACAGTCGCTTTGATGCATTCTTGGCGACTCTGATTGGTGGCATCTTGGTTCCAGACCGACGAGGACACGGATTTCCGATTGGCTGGGGGGATGTCATGGTCGGCATGCGACGAGAGAGGACAGTTTATGCATGGGGTCCATGTTTGTTGGGGACACTTTATCATCAGCTGCATGACGTTGTGTATAGGAGAGGAGAGAGTATCTCCTGTGGGACCACACTGATGATGATCTGGGCATGGGAGCGTATTGCCATATTCCGCCCTCCTATTGACAGACCACAGCTGGCCGCGGGGATGCCTTACTCTTACTACTATGCCGGCGCATTACAGCAGACCCGTATGGGTGAGACAGGGTGGTGGCGGCATCGGATTGATACCATGGTGACCTTCATCTGGAGACCCTACAGGGATTGTGAGGTATGGGATGATGAGGACGAGCATCTCAGTTTTTGCAGGCAGTATCGATACCTGATTGGCAGGACAGTACAGACGTCGCTGATGATTGAGATGTATCTGCCACAGCGTGTACTGAGACAGTTCGGGGAGCAGCAGGATGTACCCATGGGGACGGCAGAGTATGCACGATCGTCCAGAGAGTATGCATGGGGGCCGGCCATCCCAGTGGCCTTCGCGACACAGCAGATTGACGGGTTAGTAGCCCAGGCCTGGGGTTGGAGAGGTGGGGCAGCAGATCCAGGTACCACGCCAGCCTATGATCTATGGTGGCACGCACGCCGACCTGTACCATTGACAGATCCTGACGGGCCAGCACCAGTTGACAGGCGGTCAGTGATTCCACGAGTACCGCGATCAGACGGGGGGGCAGAGGCAGAGATGGGGGCAGAGGCAGAGGTAGAGGCAGGGGCAGGGATGGAGATGGAGGGAGGGGTGGTGATGGAGGGAGGGACGGAGGCAGGGGTGATGATGGAGGACGAGGTGGAGACGGAGGTCGGGGTGATGATGGAGGTCGAGGTGGAGATGGGGGCCGTGGTGGAGACGGAGGTCGAGGTGGAGATGGGGGCGTGGTGGAGACGGAGGTCGAGGTGGAGATGACGGAGGAGATGGTGATGGCGGGACACGGTCCAGGTCGCGGCACAGCCATGGAAGTAGCATAGATGCTATCGAGGTTGGTGAGGGGATATGGAGGAGCAGCCCAGACAGGAGATAGAGGGTGAGGGGAGACAGGAGGGGGAGCCAGAGGTGGGGGGACGGGAGGAGGCGGAGGGGGAGAGACAGGAGGATGTCAGGGCCCCAGAGGTGGAGGTGGCAGGGGAGGAGGCGGAGGGGGAGAGACAGGAGGCGGAGGTGGAGAGACAGGAGACGGAGGTGGTGGAGAGAGGAGGATGAGGATGATGATGATGAGGATGAGGCCATAGGTGAGGCGGAGAGTCCTCGGATGGCGATGGTGGAGGGTGAGGATGAGATACCATCTTCAGAGTTGCCCCGGATCACGGTTGATCAGCGAGTGGCGATCTGCAGCAGAGGTTAGATGGCCGGCAAGGTAGATCTCTGTCAGCATTAGGTGCCCGTGTGGAGCGGGATCAGGCGGTGATCCGCGAGCAGGATTCAGCGCGATGGTGCACAGAGTTCGCGGCCCTATGTTCAGGACCCATAGGGGACATGGCTCGGGAGTTGGCCAGGGTGAGCACGAGGCTAGGTCAGTACAGGACTTTATATGAGCAGGCAGTGCCACCAGAGCAGCGAGATCCTACCCTGTCTCGATCACAGACGAGGACGGGCAGTGGACACCGGTCGGGTAGTGGCAGTGGTACCAGGAGCCACAGCAGTGTCGGAGGGTCGACTTCCACAGGACACACATCAGGCCACAGATCACATCACTCCCGCAGGCATACTTCGAGTCACCATTCAGGACACAGTCAGGGTTCTATCGGTTCAGCTCAGAGGTCAGTACAGGGTCAGCCACCAGTGACAGATCCTACCGCTTTTCAGAGTCCAGCAGCAGTGACCTCACAGGTGTTTACTACTGTTGAGATGATGCCCTCATTCGCAGTTCCCTCATCCTCACAGCCACAGGGCACTACAGGACCGTCCATTGTTTCAGAGCCAGTGACAGGGCCTCGGCCACCACCACATTCTTCACCCCGAGGGGATGATGAGAGCCTACCCTAGGGGCATATTTGTATTTGGACACATTATGTTTATTGTTGAGCCTGCGAGCTCCATTTTTGGGATATCCATTGACTCTATCCTGTGACATTGCATATTTTTGAGATGAGATTTATATGATGATGCAGTTTTGATGCGACCTATATGTGTTATGTGATGTTCTATGCATTATGTGTGTATGATATATGATGCTTAATTTATGATGCCATTTATGTATTATGATGTCTATGTGGTGATTTGTTTGTTGATGCCATGATGATGCACTATTCATATGCTTATGTTAATGATGTGCATGATACCTTTATGTAAAAGATGCAATGATGATGATTATGTTAATGCCATGTTTGTGATTATGTATATGATGTAATGCCATGTATGATACTATTTAATGCCATGGATATGTATGTATGGACCTAATGCAATGGATATATCATGTATGCACTTGCGTTTGTTTTTGAATGACACAGGATATCATCGCAGGATGGACGAGAGAAGATGGTGGGACTGACGAGAGAAGATGACCAGACCAAAGAGGAGAAGATATGAGACCTATGAGAAGATACAAATCCTTCAAAACCTTACTATAGGACTTTTAATATTCGTTGCTCTTTAATCATCATTGGGCAAACTTGTTGTAATGGTCAACAAACACCAAGATATGACGTAGATCCAGGTGTGCAAGGCCGTACCATTACCCAAGACAAAACAGTCACAGACAAGGATGAGTATGACTCATACTAGGAGCGTGCTTGCCCCCGTCTTGTTGTCATCATCAACCACAAGCAGAAAAAGACAAATGACAGATCATGAAACGTCGTTGCTTCTCTAAATCCTGTTTCCAGGACATCCTTGAGAAACTAGTGACATGATTGCCAAATTACAAAAATAAAGTCTCTATCATGATATGTCGTTGCTTTTCTAAATCCCAAGATCAGGATCTCGCTGAGAAGCTAGTAGTCATGCGTGTCAATTGTCATGCTACATCGCTGCTTCTCTAAATCCTGCTTAGTGGGATCTCGCTGAAAAACTAATAACATGATAAGAGATGAAAAGACAGTTGCCAAGTGTTTGTCAAGTGCATCTGGGTAGCCATTGTCATGTTTGACGATGTCAAGATGTCTGATTGTTTAAAGTTTTGATGACCTTGAAAATGTCGAGACTTGGTGAATTCAGGAAGGACACATCCTGAATGATGCCGAATGTCGGGAGGATTTGATCCCTAATGGTCGTAAGGGATCCCTCAAAATAATGACGATGCTTAGGAAGGACACATCCTAAAGCATAAAGGACAGAGTTGGTTCTTCAGAAGGACTCATCTGAAGAATGCTAATGTCAGGAAGAGTGATCCTTAGATGTCAAGAGGATCGCTCGAAAGGCCGAAATGGCGATGACGACGCCTAGGAAGGACACATCCTAAGGCGTAAATGACAGGGGTTATCTTTCAGAAGGACTCATCTGAAGACTAACCAAAATTTGACAGTTTGACCGGTTATAATGATTTGACTTGCTTTGACTTATGTTTGACTGAGGTTGACTTGTTGTGACCGAGGTTGACTTGTGTTTGATTAGATGCCGATGTTGTCATGATGCGAGTGTCATGTTGAGTAAAGGATTGCTTTACTTTGTTTCAGGCGTTTTCCTATCTGAAAATTGATTGAATATTTTTGACGTGTGTGCCATTTTAGTGTCATGAACCCTAATGGACTGACCTAGTGCGGCCTCGGGGGCTCATCGATAGATGGCCTTGCCTACGTCATACACTCAGAGACCTCGTAGTTCGACACGACCAAATGACATTGTCTTGATGAGCAAAGATTACGCCATGATTTATTTTGACAAACCTAATAGGACTGACCTAATGTCTCGGGGACTCAAGTATGAGTCTTGCCTACGTAGCAAATGCGCAGAGACAACGTAGTTCGGACAATGACATGGACTTATTGACTTGATTGACTTGGACTAGAGATGACAGTGCACTTGTGTGCCTTGCGTGGTCGACTGTTTTGGTTTTCTTCAGGACGTTTTATGATTTATTTATTTATTTTTTGGCTTTTTTCAGGATATTTTATGATGTTTTTGTCTTTTTTCAGGACATTTTATGATGTTTTTGTCTTTTTTCAGGACATTTTGTGATGTTTTTGTCTTTTTTCAAGACATTTTGTGATGTTTTTGTCTTTTTTCAGGACATTTTATGATGTTTTTGTCTTTTTTCAGGACATTTTGTGATGTTTTTGTCTTTTTTCAGGACATTTTGTGATGTTTTTGATCTCACGTGTCATCCACTGCAGTCGCATGATAAACATTGTGCCCCCAGTTAGGTTTAAGACTTAGCCATTTGCAAGGGATACGGATAGGATGCTGTTGAGTTACTGGACAAATAGTCGTCAGGACTTGATGTCAATCGTTCATCCACTAGGACAGGTAGAGTAGGATGTGATGGTGACTTGCGGAATAATGGCGAAGATAGCTTTCATCCTAAGCCAAGTTTAGACCAAGCGACAATAGATGGCAGAGCAATGATTGATTACGCATGGCGCCTGTTTGCCAAGTTTTCACCATGGTACTTGTCCAAAGCGCCTGTTTGCCAGGTTTTCACAATTGGACGAATTATTTTTCTTTTTACTGTTTTTGTGATTTTTTGATTTTTTTGGTGTCACCAAGACGCCTGTTTGCCAGGTTTTCATCAAGGTGACGATTTTTTTCCATTTTTCAATTTTTTTGTATTTTAAGGTCCTCCAGCTTTGTCCTCTGATGCTATGCGTAGAACTTTCGGAGGTGTAAACTGTTGATGGGTTCAGTCAATTGTTCCCCATCTGGAGTTGCCAGTTGATATGCTCCAGAACCAAAAGAAGATATGATGATATATGGACCCAACCAGTTTGGTTCAAACTTGCCTGGCTTTTCTCTGTCTGCTTGGTTCTTAGGGTTCTGCATGAGAACCAGGTCGCCAATATCGAACTTTCTGACCATGACCTTTTTATTGTAGCTGCGACAAAGGCGGTTTTGATATGCCTGGAGGTGATTCAGTGAGTTTTGTCTTCTTTCGTCCAGCATTTCCAGCTCGTGCAAGCGTGATTGTCGGTATTCCTCTTCATTAGCTAGACCCTTCAAAGAGACCCGTAGTGAAGGAATTTCGACCTCAATGGGTAAGATGGCTTCCGCGCCAAAAACCAGGGCGAATGGGGTAGCTCCCGTAGGCGTACGAATGCTAGTTCGGTAAGCCCACAAAGCAGGGTTAAGTTGTATGTGCCAATCGCGGCCAGCGTCATTGACAGTCTTTTTAAGGATCTTGATAATGGTTTTATTCGACGCCTCAGCTTGGCCGTTTCCTTGGGGGTAGTATGGGGATGAAAAGTGGTGTTGGATATGGAATCGCTCACATAACTCACGTACGTCTTGGTTTTTGAACGGACGTCCGTTGTCAGTGATGATGGACTGTGGGAGGCCATACCGGCAAATGATGTAATTGAGGATAAACTTTGATATTTGTTTGCCTGTAATGTATGTCAATGGAATGGCTTCGATCCACTTTGTGAAATACTCAGTGGCGGTGATAATGAATTTATGGCCGTTGGAGGAGGTTGGATGGATCTTACCCACGAGGTCGAGTCCCCATTGAGCGAAGGGCCACGGAGAAGTGATTGGCCGAAGTTCCTGTGCTGGGGCATGGACCAAATCACTATGGATCTGACACTTGCGACAGGTTCTGACATATTCTATTGCATCTGTTTCCATTGTCGGCCAATAATATCCAAGTCTCGTTAGTTTCTTAGCCAGAGTAGGACCACTCGAATGAGATCCGCATATACCATCGTGTACTTCTCGTAAGGTCGTACATGCTTCATCGGTGTCAAGACATCTAAGGAGGGTACTGTCGAAACTACGGCGGTATAGGGTGTCACTGATAATGGCATACCTTGCAGATTTTCTAATGAAGGACTTCCTTTGGTTATTGGATAGGTTCGATGGAAGGGTGTGAGTCTTTAGATAGTCATAAATGTCCTGATACCAAGGAGAGTGGGGACCAACAAGTTCACAAACCATTTCCGACTCTGGGATATCATATGCTGGTATCAACAGCTGTTCTACTAGGAACTCAAATTGCGACACATTTTTAGGGATGTCCAAGAGAGAACTAATAGTAGCCATTGCGTCTGCTGCCTTATTCTGTACCCTGGGGATTTGTTCAAAAGACACTGATTGGAAGTATGTTAGGAAACTATCCACCATCCTCTTGTAAGGAAGCAACTTCTCATCCTTTGTTTCATAGTCACCATTCACTTGTTTGATTACCAGCTGGGAATCCCCGAATACAAGCAATGTCTGAATTTTCCATTTGATTGCCAGCTTGAGACCTGTAACTAGTGCTTCGTATTCGGCAATGTTGTTTGTGCAAGGGAAAGCAATTCGAAATGACTTAGGAATTGAATCCCCTTGTGGTGTGATGAACAAGATTCCAGCCCCTGAGCCATGACCAGTGTGGGACCCATCAAAATACAGTTTCCATGGTGTTGCTGGTTCCGTGTGAAAAATGGATTCGTCAGGAAAGTCAGTTACCAATGGATGAGAGGCTTGCATTGGCGCATCTGCCAGTTGATCTGCTATTACTTGCCCTTTTATCGCCTTGCGTTCAACATACTGTATGTCATACTCACTTAGGATCATGACCCATTTTGCCAATCGGCCTGTTAACGCTGCTCG
This sequence comes from Sequoia sempervirens, assembly GCA_007258455.2. Taxonomy (NCBI): domain Eukaryota; kingdom Viridiplantae; phylum Streptophyta; class Pinopsida; order Cupressales; family Cupressaceae; genus Sequoia; species Sequoia sempervirens. Next base: position 180,748,769 of record VDFB02058242.1, on the reverse strand, counting down.
ACTTAATAGGTATTTCAATGGGTCAATTTTGGCAACTAGTTGTGTCTGATGATTGAGCATGTAATGCCTTAGTTTTTGGGCTGCAAAGACAACTGCGAGGCATGCACGTTCAATGTATGTGTAATTCAGCTCGTAACCGATCAGTGTGCGGCTGATGTAGTAGACTGCTCTTTCTTTCCCTTCATGATCATTTTGAGCCAGTAATGCCCCCAGTGCTGAACTAGTGGTTGAGATGTATAGAATTAATGGCTTTCCATGAATAGGCGACATGAGGACTGGCGGTGATAGCAGGTAATCTTTAATTTGCTGGAAGGCCTGTTGACATTTATCTGTCCATACAAAGGGGACACCTTTGCGTAACAAATACTGGAATGGGTGGCACTTATCTGCCAATTGAGCTATGAAGCGGCGAATAGATTGCACTCTGCCTTGTAGGGTTCTGAGTTCACTGATCCCTCTGGGTGGAGGCATGTCTATGATTGCTTTAACCTTGGCCGGATCGACCTCTATGCCTCTTCGGGAAACTATGTACCCCAATAGCTTACCTGACGTGACCCCAAAAACACATTTCTTAGGGTTCAATCGAACCTTGTACTCTTCTAGTCTCTTGAAAATTTTGTCAAGTACCTTCAAATGATCTTTCCTTGTTGTTGATTTGGCCAATAAGTCATCTACATAGTCTTCCATTATATTGTGCATCATATCATGGAAGATCGTAGTCATAGCCCTTTGGTATGTGGCACCTGCATTTTTGAGACCGAAAGGCATGACGTTCCAACAGTATGTACCCCATGGGCAAGTAAATGCTGTTTTGTGTTGGTCCTCAGGAGCAATGCGGATTTGATTATAACCAGAGAAACCATCCATGAGGGATAGCATCTCGTGTCCTGCAGTTAAATCGACTATGATGTCAATGTTGGGCAAAGGAAAGTCATCCTTTGGGCATGCTTTGTTTAGGTCCCGGAAATCTGTACATACCCGTATTAGTCCATTTGGCTTTGTCACCGGTACTAGGTTGGAAATCCATTCAGCATAATCTATAGACCTTATGAATCCGGCATCCAGTAATTTCTTTAACTCTGCCTTAACCAATAGAGCAACTTGTGGGTGCATTTTGCGCAACTTCTGCTTGACTGGTTTAGCATTGGGTACTAGTGGCAGATGATGTAGAACCAGTTTGGGGTCCAATCCTGGCATGTCGGTGTAGGACCATGCAAAGTTTATTTTCCGTTCTGCAAAGAATTTATGAAATTCCGGTTTCTCTTCATCAGTCAATGATGCCGCAAATAGGACCATCTTGGGGTCTTCTGGAGTCGAAATGTTATCCTCTATGGTGTCCTCAACAAGCATGGCCGATCTCTCCTGTTGCACGGGGAGAAAGTCCAGTCCTCCATCTTTGGGCGCCTCCGAGAGGTTTTCACCCGCAGATACGTCCTTTGTTTTTACTATTTTACCGTCAAGAGGTGCCTTTCGGTTTTCACCTAGAGACGTTTCATTTTTTACTTTATTTTTACTTTTGCGACTAGAGGACTGAACCATCTCACCGAAGTATGCCGTGCAGTCTAGATCAATAGAAAATCCTGATTTGTGATCGCCACTTGGTATGCCTTCACGTAATCCCATGAATTCAGCAATGGCTTCATCATTTTGGAATGTGTCCAGAACTGGCGGTCCTTGTTGGTCCCAATCGACTAGTTCAGGATAGACTAAGGAAATGCCATCGTCAAGGCTAGTGAATTCGGGTGAGGATGCCGATAGCATACAAATGGATGCGTTGACGTTGTAGATGAGGTTATCATCATCCAACTCGACATCGGACTCTATCCAGTATTCTCCTTCACTAGTGTCATGTTCGTTATCATAATAAGGGGTGAAGGTTTGAGAGCCCTGGTTATCAATGTCATCTGATACTTCGGATAGATTAGACTGAGGGGGTTCGGATGGTGGCTGTTGCGTGTCATGAGACATGGTAGTGGGGTTTTGACTGTTTGGTGCCTGCTCAATTTTGAATGTTTGCCAAAATCGTTGTTCAGAGGTCAATTCCCCTGGTTCGACAAACAAGTCATCAAGACAACAGTCACTTAGGGATCGTTCGGAACCAAATTCCCACTCGTGAGAGTCTGTTTCATTTAGGTATTCCTCAGTAGTCTCAACACTTTCAGAAGCATGTATTCGCTCATTAGGAAGTTCATGGGTACGTCGATCGTCAGCCTCGAGTGATCTAAACCCTAGTCCAAGATACTTCGGGATTTGGAAAGTTTCTATGGGTTCTCTTCGACCAGTTTTATTTTTGCCAAGACCACTAGTACCATCGTAGCCTTTAGCCTTCATGATATTGTAACCCTTGCCATATTTCTGGACTGGTAGTGGAGGTAGTGAGACTGTGTCCTTGTAGATCCATCCTGTGATGTCGGTAAGATCTTCATCACTCATGTCTCCCCACTTGATGAAGACTGTATTCGGTGGAACTTTGAATGTTTCTTGCGGTTCCATTCTGAAACATGGTCGACCATATATCTTTGGAGGAGTAGGTATTGTAGTTATGCTGTATGCTGTATTTAGTTTGAACTCTCCGCAGCCGAGGTCCTGGATTTTATCAGTTGATTCGGGCTTAAGGTTGGTGGAGGGTTGTGATACGTCCGAAGACGTGGATGGAGTAGATGTGGAAGATGACCCGAGCATGGAAGGGTCGATGTATTTGGACGAGGAGCCAGGTGCTTCCCGGTTAATAGGTACTTGGTTTTCAGAGACACCCCTTAAATTGGTACAATATTGGAAAGGGTCGGGGTCTCCGTATATGGTGATTTCTGTACCGTCAAAAGGGAACTTGAGGCATTGGTGGTAAGTTGACGGAACGGCTTTCAAAGCGTGGATCCATGGACGGCCAAGTAAAATGTTATATGGTAGTTCTAAATCCAGGACCTGGCAAGTTGTGTCGACAATGAGTGGTCCCACTCTGATAGGGAGAGAGATAACACCTCGCGAAGAGCGTTCCTCGTCATCATATGCTTTGATCACTATGCTTTTTGTTGGGTCTACACATGCATCAGAGAATCCAAGAGCCTTAACCAGTTTAAGGGAGCATATATTCAACCCTGCTCCACCATCTATTAAAACCCGTCTAACCTTGTGCTTGTGAACAAAAACTTCTATGTGTAACGCATCATTGTGATTGGTTTTTGATGATGAGTAATCCTGATCTGAGAAGGTGACATGGTGCGGCGTGGTGAGATATCCCACCATAGTTTCAAACTGATTGACATCGATGTCCTTTGGGACCGACGACTCTAAGAGAGTTTTATCCAGGATTTCTTTGTGTGCGGGAGAAATGCGAAGCAGCTCAAGGATAGATATTTGCGCAGGAGTCTTTCCTAGTTGGTCGATGAGATTGAACTGACTTTTCGGTTTTCCCGGTTGTGGGGTTGAGACAGGTTTTGGTTGTTTAGCTGATGGAGCTGGTTGTGATTGCTTAGCAGATGGGCCTCCTATAATAATCTTGGCTTGTCTAGGGGGAGGCGGATTGGGTATAGTGACCTTGCCACTTCGCGTAGTAGCATTGCACTGTGGTGCTCTCTTGATCGTGATGGTGTGGATGTATTCCTCGTCTGTTCTAACATTATTTATTATTGGTCCCCCAGAGTAATCGTACTTGGCTCGGGTGAAGTTAGCTGAAGTGGAAGCATTATGGGGACCATGATCCTGCAGTGGATTCTTGTGTATAGTATGATCCGAGTTGGAATTGAATTGCGATCCACCTACTTCGATAGTGTGATTGTCAATAAGGTCTTGAATTACGTTTTTCAGTTGTCTACAATTGGAGGTTGTATGCCCTTTGACCCGATGGTATTCGCAAACTGCGTTGTCATCCCACCATGCTGGTTTGAATTGTCCGGGGTCATAAGGTTTTATTTCCGGAAGTGTGATGACCCCATGTTGAATGCATTTCTTGAGGACGTCTGCAATGGGTTCACCTAAATTGGTGTATGTGCGACCCCTAGGGAATTGTCTTGGTTGACGATATTGTCCTTGACGGTTTTGACCATTTTGATTGCTCGAAGGAGCATTAGGGGGAGGTGTCGATGTCGTTGTTGGTCTATTTTGTTGTTGTACCCCTTTCAGAGCCAATACGGGACTTGCAGTCTTGGCGTCTACAACACCATCGTTTGTGACATGTTTATTCTTGACCCAATATTTGTTTTTGTCAGCGGGTGTGTTGGTGTTTGTATTTTTGGAGCCATACTTCAGTTCTCCCTTTGCAATAAGGGCTTTCTCAATTTGGACCCCCTTTTCCACTAATTCTGTGAAGGTTGTGCAACAATGTATTTGCAATGCGAATTTGAGGGGACCTAGAAGTGTTTGGACAAACATGTCGACCTTTTCCCTTTCAGGAATGTCAATGTGACATCGACTAGCGAGGCTTCTCCATTTTTGGAAGAACGGGATAAATGTCTCACCCGACTCTTCTTGTGTGAGATTGCACAAGCTAGTGATAGAGGTGTCCATGTCAATATTGTATGCGTAATTTTTTAGGAACCTCCTTTTGAGCTCATCCCATGATTGGATATCCTTTTGCGTTGAAAACCATTCAAGGGCTTGACCCGCCAAACTTTTGGAAAAGAGTCTCATCAGGTATGTGGGTTCGTAGGCGATATCCATACAGTTAGTTGCGAATTCGCGAAGATGTTCAATGGGATTTGTTTTGCCTTTGTATTTAGTGAAGTTGGGTGACACATATCCTGGCGGAAATGCAGGCATACGTAAGTTTGTGTCGAATGGGTATACGTCCAAGTCATATGATATTTCGGATTTCCCACCCGTAATGAGCATGTTTTGCATTTGCTTCGCCATATCCCGCACTGTTGCTTTGAGTTCATCTATGGTGGGGTCATTGACATGTCCATACGTTGGATTGCCTGGTACACCAGGTGTTCTTGCGTGAGTATAGGTGTATTGTGGCGGTATGGGTTGTTGTGGTACGTATGATGTGTGTTGTTGGTATTGAAAGTTGTGACTAGGTGCATGTTGATGAGTGTGAACGTTGGATGAGTATGTTGGAATATGTCCCCCAGCTATGCGTGTCATTATTTGGGGGATGTTGTGACCAGGAATGTTATGATGTACTAACGATGTCATGGGTTGAGTCAGTTGGCCACTTTGTGTGAATTGCTGATTTTGCACAAGGGGCACATTGGCAGTTGTACCTTGGGAGGTAGTGACGTTTGACTGTGTTGTCGTGTTAACGTTTTGTTGTTGTCCTTGTATGAAGATACGTCCTGTGGGTCCTCCCAAAGGATGTTGTGAACTGCTACTGAATGCGTTTGTTGAGGTTGTGTTCATGGTAGTAGGTGTAGTTGTCAAGGGGGAGTTGTGATGACTTGATGATGCCCCTGTGGTATTTGCTGTTGGGATAACAGGAGGATTGGAATGATTTGCCGATGATGTCACGGAACCAAGAGAGGTTGTATTTAATTGGGGTAGTGTTGTGGATGTTGTGGATGACTGTGATCCCCCAATAGATGTAGCGTTTATTATATTGGAGATGTTTGGGATGTTGGATGTGGTATGCAATGTCGTTGTGCCAAAAGGGATGTTGCTTGTAGTATTTAGAACTTGACCACTGTGTGAGATGTTGTGAACATTGTTGGCATTAGGATCATGTAATGTGTTAATGTCAAATCCTGGTGGTAACCTAGCTCCTTCACTCAAGAGCATAGCTACGAATCTGTCCCTGTCGTGACGTGCTATTGTTTCAGCCAACTGGTAGGCCTCTGGGTCTTGTGTCAATGCTTCTATGTGTTCTTGAAGGAGTTGACCATTTTCATCTCTTTGCATGTAGCGCTCGAATGAGTTGTTAGGTAAGGATTGTGTTGTCACTAGAGGTTGATTGTCTAGATTGGTAAAGGGATCATTCGCGGTCCAGTTTGAGTCATGTGGAGGACTGTTGGGATCTGGCATGAAGTTTTCCATTTGTCTTTTTTGCTTTTGAAGTCTGGTTTCGACCATAAATGAGCTTGCTCAAAGGGGATGTTCACTAAATGCAAGTATGACACTAGGTGAAGTCTAAGGTTCAAATTGACGACTAAAATGACCACTATTTTTTTTTTTGTTTTTGAATTTTTGTGAGTAAGGTATGCAATGTGGATGCAATGTAAAATGAGGCTATCTAAGCACTTCTGAGCTTGAACTTTGTTTTCGATGTGGACTGCTAGAGGACTTTGTTGTTAATGACAAGGTGACAAGATGACTAATGAGTCTTCCTAACTAGACTTTTGAGTTGGAAGAAATCTCACCAAAGAGGACAATGACTAAAAGGATGTGTGATGACTTGGTCCAAAAAGGGTCTAATTTCGAAAACAATGATTTTGCTAAGGGGTGCTTGAGATTTGCCTACTCCTAAGTATGCAAGATATGAGCCTAGGGACAATGTAATGCTGAATGTATGATACTAAATGGGGTGAGGTATGAAACCTAAGGTGATCAATGCAAGCTAAGGGACAAGACTTTGAGCAATTTCAAATTGGTTTTCTGGCAGAATACTTTTGATGACGGAGTTTGACAAATGGTTGACAGTTTGGAGGTCTCTGGTTTTGACTGTGCAGTTTAAAAAGTTTGACAGGCAGATGCGTCTCAGTTTAGCAATTGCGTCTCAGTTAAGCAATTGCGATTCAATGTTTCACTTGCGGCTTTTTGACTGTCAGATAAATTCTGTTTAACAGATGCGGTTTTTAGGTCAACAGATGCGTCGCGACGCCTACAGATGCGGTTCAATTTTTCACTTGCGGCTTTCTGACTATCAGATGCGACTCTGTTTAACAGATGCGTCGTTTAAGACTTCAGATGCGGTTTATCAGGCAGTTGCGTTTCAGAATGTCAGTTGCGGTTCGACTGATATGACAGTTTTGTTTCAAAGTGATTTTCATGGTATGTTGATGGGAGTGTTTGATCTGTTTGATGACTGTTTTGTTTGGACTATGACAAAACCAGAATGCACTTGACAAACACAGCGTTTTAAGGGATAACCAAACACACATGAGATAAGCACAATCCTAGAAAGGCCACTAGGCCTTGGGTTTGTATACTTGATATAGCCCACCAGTTATACACCGGATTGGTGATGAACACCTTTCCTTCTCGAGAGCTGAGCATTTAGAATTTGGTGGCATTGCCCTCCACTTCCGGGCCATTAACGGCCATTCGAGTACACCAAATTGGATTCATCAGTAGTGACATCCCAAGAATTGCCATCTCTACTGGCACGCGAGGAGTAATCTTCGCATGATATCGCATTCCCCGTGACTATACCGCTAACGCCAATAGAACGCGGACACTAAGACAAGAGGTGTTTAACGCATTCCGCTCGCGGGCGTGGATCCATGCGGGCGAGTCCCCTTTCGATCCATCTTCTAACGCCGATTCTGGGCTTTCCCCTAAGAACCCACTTTTCTATGAATACCGGGCCGGAAAGGTCCTCTGGGTATCGGTGCTACCGCCCGAAGCCACCCGGGTGAGTACTTTTTCCCACCGTAATGCCTGTTCTAGAGCTCCAGAATCGCTTCTTGGTTAATCGTGATCGCATCACGCGCTAAGGGGAGAGGATACTTCGATATACCGAATCGTGAAGGGTAAATTAACAAAAGAGAATGGGTCTGGTTTTCTGATCACAAGGTTTTCACCAAGTGAGAGCATACTCACCTACCACTCCACAAACACACTCAAGCATGAAAGACATGATTGTTCTTTTTAAAAGCACCAAATTCAAAGTTTGCTAAGCTAGAAATAAACAAACACACTGTTTTGTTCTCTCCTTCTTTGACATGCGAATCTGCAAACAATGAGTTAGTAGTTTTGGATGTGATGGTCTTGGACACACGGAAAATGATCGCCACACGCTGCAAGAAACTATTAGTAACACAAAATATCTAACCTGGTTAACATGCAGGAATAACCAACACAGAAAAAGACAGAAAACCAGAAAACAGAAACAACCTGAAATTCGGCAATTAAAACCTAAAAACTGACAGAAAAATTTACCAGACAGATGCGGCTCGGTATTACCAGACAGATGCGGCTCGGTTTGTCAATTGCGTCGTTCGGTTCTGCGAATGCGGCTCGAAATGTCAGATGCGGCTCTGGAATTCTCAGTTGCGATCTGTCAGGGCGGTTGCGTCGTTTATGTGAGCAGATGCGTTGCGACGGTTGCGGCGATGTGTACCAGTATTCTGCAAAACAACAGAAGACAACAAAAAATTCTACCCAAAACAGAAAGCCACTACGGGAAATGATTAGTGATAGAAAACCTAATATTGTTCAATATGCAGGAAAAATACAGAACACAGAAAAACCTAAGATTGGACAACCCGAAATGCAAAAATAAAACCGCAAACTTGAAAGAAAACAAAAAATGATATACCAAACGGATGCGGCACGAGTTTCGAATGCGGCTCTCGGGGTATCAGATGCGGCTCAGGACGAACGGATGCGTCGTTCTATTCGTCAGTTGCGATTTGACAGTGCGATTGCGGCTCTAAGGTTGTCGTATGCGTCGCGACGCATATGATGCGTCACACTGTTTTTTTAAAAATGTTGCGGCGATCCGTACCTGTACCTGCAAAACAACAGAAAACAACAAAAAACGTACGCAAAGCCGAAATAACAACGTCGGGTTCACCAATGTAATCAAGGGAAAATCCTAAAATTATTATTAAAGTGGGTTAGCACAATAACAGAAAATCCTATGAAAATAACAAAGTACAATGGAAGTGAGGTGAAGACAAAAGGGATAGTGTTACCCTATGTCTCCACCTTCCATGATTAACCTCTGTTACACCTCCTAGCTTGCAGATAAACAACAATGCCCTCAGATTTATGAGCAACTATGACTAAAGACTAAGCCCTATGCAAGTGTTGAAGGATTTGCAGAAAATATAAATAACCCTATTTTGAGCTAAAATGGCTATTGCTGTTAATGACTATGACCTAAGTTGACAGCAAATTGACCTAAACTAAGAATGCAAGAAGTCAAAATGAACTATGAGAGCTAAAGACTGAGAGAGGGATCCAAATGAGGTCAAAATTGCCCTTTTATAAAAATTGCAATTTTGAACGTGTGGCCAAGATGAAAAGATGACAGGAACCCTAAGATCAATGCTTTTCAAGATCAATATTGTGTGCATTGCGTTAGTCAAATTAGGGCAAATGCAAGAATGGTGGAGATTGAATTATGAAATAATTCAACTAATCTACCAAAATAAATGAGAAGTCAAAAGTCAAGAATTAAATTGGGATGACATATATCAGACGGACAAGAGGTTACCGGAGAAATTAAATAATAAAATTTATTTTACTCCGCATTAACTAGCAAGCAATTAAATAATGTTATATTATTTAATTATGGATGACGCGATAGTTAATTATTTTGAAATTAAATAATGATTTTAATCCAAAATTCAAGAGACGGCTAAAATTAAATAACCAAATTTATTTAATTTTAATGGGAGAAAACTAATGAAATTAAATAATTAAATGAATCAAAATAAATAAGAATTTATTTAATTTTGAAGACTTAATTAGTGATAATTAAATAAATAAAATTTATTTAATTAATCGACATAAATGGTATTAAATAAATTATGATTTATTTAATCAAAGGAAGACTTTAATAGTGTATTAAATAAATAAATAATATTTATTTAATAATCAAGGAGGAACAAATGACATGAATTAATTAAATAATTATGAATTATTTAATCAATAGTCGAATGTGGACCAAGGACATAATTAAATATCTTAATTATGCTAGGACGAAAGTGGTAAAAATGAAGCTTGCAGGCCTAGGTCATTTTTAGGTGTCTACAGTTCCACTATAGAGCTCACATCAAAATTAGAAGGTAGTTTAGCCCCTTGCTTTGCTAATTCAAGCATGTATAGTGAAGGGTTGAGTCTCATCATGATATTGATAATCTTATGGTTCTCTGGATTTTGAATCATTTCAGTGATTTCCTCATGTGACATTCCAAAGGGATTATTGGCATGATCCTCTACTTCATCTTGAGGGTTTTGTGATGATGTAGGAAAGTTGATTAGAGGATTACTTGATTCACTGGGGTTTGTTTCAAAATTTGTTTGACTTAGATCACTTGTATTGGATGTCTCATTGTTGGCTTCCATGTTCCTCTTGTGTTGAGATCTAGTTTGCACCATAAAATAGGGATCAATTTTTGAAGAATATGGGATATGAATCTCTAATTCTTTGGATTGATCTAATCTTAGGTATAAAAAGAGAAAATTTAGGTTGTTCTTCAAGGATGAAAGGTGATATGATGGGGATGATGTAAAAGATGGGTGATGTGGATGTTCGAACTTTTGAGAAATCTTGAGGGGATGCTAGGCTTCTTAAGACTTTTTGGATTTTATTTTGGGTGTGCTTTGTTTGCTCTTGGATTTATGAACAAATAGACCCTAAGATGTTGGATGATTGTCTAAGGGGTAAATTTTCCCAAAGGATGATAATTTGAATATGTGTAGGGAGAAGGATGCATCTACCCACACCTATTCAAACAAGATGATACTTTAGCCAAGCATATGAAGAAAGATGCATCTACATGTACCTAGCTAAACAAGATGGTTTGATAATTTGACTAGGCATATGCAAAAGGATGCATCTACACATACCTAGCCAAAGCTGATTTGATGTTTTCGATTTCAAAGATTTCAAGGATTTTGTTTCAAGGATTTGATGATTTTGATTTTTTCCAAAAATCCTAGCATGTAGGATAATTTTTAAAAAAATTCAAAAGATGATGGTGAGATGATTTTGAGTTGATGTTCAAGGATGAATGAAAAGGTTTGATTTTGATCCTAGAATGTACCTAAAAAGACACTTGTTTACTAGACCTCGGTATTGAAGAACATACAATACTTCTAAGGACCTCTATAACTAAGAATTGGTTCAAACTGAGCATACATTTCCAGATTGTTCAAAGGAATGAGTCTATAGAACCTTGTGAATTTTTTTCTTATCTTGATATGTTGCTTTTGATTGCACTTCCTAATGCATTTCTTGATGATCTTTCTAGTGTGACTCCTAAATTTTGAACTTTTGCTCAAGGACTTTTGTTTTGGGATTTTGACTTTCTTGGAAATCATGAGAGACTAACACATGTGTGAGAGCCAATTTTGTTATCTTTTCTTAGTGATTTTGTTTTACCACAAATAGTTCTTAGATTAGATTTCCAAACTAGATGTCCAATGTCTCAATTTCTTCGAATCCCACAAAGTATGTTATGTGGAATTTTGATGAAGTCAAGGCATGGGCTACCTATTGTTTAACTTTAGTAGGCAAATTGAGATGTAAATCCAAGTGTTTAGAAACCTCTAAGGATAAAATCCCAAGGGAAAGAAATAACACATGAATTTGGTCAATTGGATTTTCCTCCTAAAGGGTTTGAAATCTCGATGATTATGTTAAATGTTTGTTTTCCAAATGTTTTCAAACAAGAAAAGTGTTTTGTAACCAAGAACAAGCACAACCTTATGGATATGAAAGAAAATATTTGTTGAGTCCCCACTTGGACAAGTCTAACTACGCTTATCTTTAGCAAATTGTTAGATGCTTGACCCCATTGGCTCCCCTCCATGGCACTCACTTATACGGGGCAGCCAAGCATCAACACCCATGAAACTCCCATGACATGCTTTTCATTTCTACTAAAGACTATAAAAGTGTGGGGCGGCTTCAGAATGACCATTCTTGCACCAACAAATAGATAAGGATATTGGTCTTTCTACAACAAGGGTTTTAATTCGAACTTTCTATTTGTAGGAGTTGACCCAATGTGGCGAGAGACCATTGTTTCCCTTCTTGTCAGAACCGACCGCGTGATACTGGAATTTATTCCAATACCCACATTTATATCCCAGTTGAAAATACTCTTGGTTTTAGAGTGTTACTGATTGAGTCGTTCCCTTGGGTGAGTACTTTTTCCCCAAGGCAGGCCCTCTAAGATAAAAAATAGCGAGTAAACGTATTCATAGTTTAATCAACCTTTGTTTAGAAACAAAGGGAGAACACATGCAATAGATTTACTTACACTCACACAATGTTCTGTTCAATTTTAATCCCTAAAATGAAATGTGGAGGTGATCACTTTATCCCGCCCTAATACCATAAAAAATCCTTTTGATCCTCAAGATCATCATGAGGCATGAGAGAAGCACATACGTCTTATTGATGGTGTTACTTTGAGTAAGCAATCACAAAGGAAAGTTGCACATGTTCTTTTTAATCCAACAAAAGCAATAATGATTTCCTTTTTTATAGCACCAAATGAAGTGTGAGAATTTTCCTTATTCAATTATTAGCCCCAAACAAAATCTAGTGAGTTTGTGTCCTAAATTTCATTTTAAGCTCCTTTTGTAACAAGAATTTAAAAAGTTCTTTTTAGAGCCCAAAATGAAATTAGTAAGTCCTAAGCATGAAAGATAGCAAATTTTCCCTTAAGAGGAATAGTGAATCCTCTAAGAGTGTTGAACAAACACTAGAGTGTTTAAAAACACTTGGTATCATGAGATGAGGTCATCATGCTTATTTTCCTCTTCACCTTTGACTAATCCAACCTAGAAGAAAATCACTTAGATTCTACAAAAATAGAGGTCAAGAAAGAAAAACATGCCAAATAACCAAAATTTGATAAAAAACAAATGTTAGAAATAAATTTTCACTTTTTACTTCCCTCCAACGGTGCAAGCCATGAAGGCATCACAGTTTGAAGTCACCAGCGGTGTTGTATAGCACCGCTTACCAGTCAACGTTGCTCCGCAGCCAGACCAGTGAGCATGAACCTGCGTCGCTATTTTGACCAACGGTGCAGTTTGGATTTTGAAAATATTCCAGCAGGCTGGAAAGAGTCAATGGTTTTATTTGAAAATTTGAATTTTGGGCAGGAAGAATGGAGCGTCATAGTTTGAACATTGCAGCGGTGTTGTATGGCGATGCTGAGTTCTTAGTGGTGCTAAATAGCAACGCTGATATTCCAGCGGTGGAATTTTCTATAAACACACAAAAAGCATGAAATTTTCTCAAAAAATGTGATTTGATCTTCTGGTTAGCCCTCCTTCTAGCACCAAAATGTGAACCTAGATCCTATACCTGCAAGAACACAATAAACAACACATTAATAAGGTCAATTCAAGTTAGAATATAGAACTCTCAAGAAATCCATTCAAATGCAAGAGAAAAGGAATAAAATGAAGAACACAATGAACTTAAAACAAAGATGGTGAATCCTATTCTAAAACAAATCAAACTCTTAATCTCTTGAGGGAGTTGGTGCCAATTTGATATGAAAATTAGCCCTTCCCCAACTCCAATGGTGTGATGAAGATGATTTGATGAAGATTGTGATCCCTTTGTTGAAGATTGATGAATGCTCCAAGACAAAATTTGCATAACCTAGCTATAAAACTCAATGAGATGGATGAAGATGGCTATGGATTTGAGTATAGTAAGTTTACTCAAGTTGTGGATGATAGAAATGAAGGATGAGCCTCTTATTTATAGAATATCAAGTTGAGGAGATGTCCAAAATGGAGCAATGTGGGACTAAGAATCAATCAATGGCAAGGTGCCACTTGTCAACATGTGAATGGATGGAGGATGTGCAAGTTTTGAAGAATGTGTCAAGTTTGAATATTTGAATTTGATGAAATGACATGTTAAGAGGTAAAGAAGGTGCATTGAATGCCACTTGGCTCAAGGAAAACAGACTTTCTAGGTGCTGTAAATGTCTTGTTGGAAGGACAAAGTCCACTTGGATTTTGAATTCAAATTTGAGGAATATTCCTTTATTATGCCTTTTGAGAGAAAATAGAGATTTAATAAATGAATTAAATCTATTTTCTTGTGCAAGTTGCAAAAGCTAGAGGATGGGACATGAGAGGAGATTAAATTAATCAAGGTTAATTAATTTAATGAGAGATTAGAATGATGTGACATAGTGACTTAGATTTATGGATTGATTTAAATCAAAATATGAGAAGAATATGATTTTAGGGTTAAATAAATATTTTTATTTTATTTCACCAAGGAGATGATGTTAGATTAAATTAAATAAGGTTTTAATTTGTTTAATTTAATGGATGGACTTTAGAGATTTAATCAAATAAAATTGATTATTTAATTAAATAGGGATAATTAGATCAGACTGATTGATTTAATTAACAAGAAAGGATGACTTAATTAGATAAATGATTTATTTAATTAAGAGAGGAATATTGATGAATTAAATCAAATAAAGGTATTCAATTAAATGGTTAGACTAAGGGATGATTTAGGATGAAACGGTGTTAGTGGTCAAGATCAGATGTGTAATGTCAATCAGTATATTTTACGTGTCTACAACAGATAATTCCCAATTTAATTACACAAAAGAAAGTACTAATGACTTCAAATCTGGCTAAATTCTTGGTACATCAACACTTACTCGGTTATTGGGAAGCAAGACACAACATTAAACCTCAACCAAACAACATGGATTTAAAATGATTTTGAATTTAAACTTGTTTTTGAGATGCATTAAGCTAAAAGATAAATCAGTGCCTAATTCTGGGCCATGAAGTCAAATGCATAAAGAGAATTCATCAACAAATGGATTTCAACTAGTGGATTCCAACTATAAATGTATTACATCAACATATCCACTTCTGTTGTCAATCAAACTCTCCTTATCAGATCCAACCTCCACACTTAAAATCACAATTATTTGCTCAAAGTATTTTAACCATTTCATTGAAACAAAAACATGAATAGATAAAACAATCTCATGAAATTTGAGATGAAAAATCCAAAGATACTTGGTATTATTGAATTCATATGACTTAAACTGTACAAGTTTGGAGACAATTTGAAAACATTTATGAATTGCTTGCACAAATTGGCTAATATTTACTCATGAAATCAACATTAACAACTTTAGAGACTCAAGTTATGACTCAAAATTCAACATTTCTCTATCTACCTAGCCCCACACAAGAATTCAAAACCCTTTACAAATGAGAAAAGAAGAGAAGAAATAGAAGAAAGGAAGCTTCAAAATTTGATCCGTTGAAGACATCTGGTAGCTCCATCCACTATTAATTAGTGAAAATGAAAATAATCTCTCCTCTCTCTTCCTTCAACAAACTTTTGCCTCCAATTCTGTCTTTTCATCAAGTTGTCCAACAACTGAAAATTTTCCCATGTGGATAAAATCGCTCTATCTCAAATTCACCCTGCTGTGTAAAAAAAATACCTCATGTTAAAGTTTCATAGTTTTGTTCATTTGCAATGTTGTAGCACTTTATTATTTCATTTCACAGCAAAACATATTTGCTTCCATAGTGAATATTTTATTCACCTTTCCCCATGCAAACCACTTTTCAGCCAATGAAATATATTCCCCAGTGAATACCTATTCACTCTATAATACTTCCCCGTGCATCAAAATATTTCACCCATTTTACTTCTAGTAACTGTTACCTATTTTTCACTTCGAGCTCAAATAGGTAGAGCTGAATGAAGTTCATCAATTATAGGTGCATAAAATTTTCATGTTTTTGCTGATTAAGTGTTCATTGATCATCATCATTGAGATCATCTTACATCTGAATCATAGTTTTATTATGCAAACATTTAAAACAAAAAATTGAGAAATTTGCATAGTGATGCTTTTATTCATTTTGTAAAAATGTTGAATCTCACACAAGCCGCGAGAGTAATTGAGTTTGTTTCTAACAATCAAAAGATGAATACAAAATTCAATGGAAAAACTACACAACTGAAAATAACATAAGCGTAAAGGAGAGAAGCAATTCATCATTTCCTGTAATGATGAATCACTTTTGTTGGTGCTTCCAGCCGTCGTGCCTCCAAGCAGCTGCAGCCTCGCTTCCTCACTCCATGAACCTGCAAAATTGTAAAGGAAAAGGCGTTAGAGTTATACTCTAAGCAATGGCGAATTACTTTCTGCCTTACGCCTATTCTACAGACAGAAATTGTGCACGAACAGGTTCATCATGTTCAAGATCATTTTATTAGATATGTGGAGTAAAACAGGCTCCCACAAACATAGAGCCTGACATATCATAAGGACACTTAATATTCGCATCATACATGAGAGTTATTTAATCAAGGACAAAAACAATTATCATCTAAGACTGTCATCAGGTAGAGTATTCAGCAAGATAATTGTTTCTTATAAATGAAAAGCAACATTCTCATAATTCATAATCAATGCAAGTCATCAGTAGGAGTTTCAGCTGATCAAAAGAATTAAGATAATGACAAGTGAAAAAAATTGAAATAATCCAATTCTCTATAGGCTCTTTAATAGAAAACAACAATTTTTTGCCTGAGTCAGCATTTAAGAGGTTTGGAAGGAAAAGATTCATCAAACATGCATGTTTGTTTCAAGTATCAAATAAGAATATCAGAAAGATCATGAGTCTGAAAAGATAAATTTTCAACTGCTACTGATAAGGTTAAGAGAAGTTCAGATTTAGCAATATTTATAGCTAATTTTAATTAGCAAATGATAGTTCTAGCTAATACCAGTCTTGAAGCTAGCAGAGGATATGTAAAGTGTGGTGGAATCTCATTATGCAAAATGAAGCATTGTCTTTTATCAAACATGTATACACTATTACAAGTGCCAGTGAGACAACAGTGAGGTATGAGTTGATCAGCATTAGCAATGAATGGAGCATCTGTTTTTCAATGGTAGTTCTTATTTGCAAAGATACATAAAAGTAGTTTTGCATGAAAGAAACTCAGCAGCAATTATCATGAGCAACAATTATGAACAACAATATTCAACAATATGTGTTTAAAGCTACAACCAACTTTCAATTTTTATATTTTATCAAGTGATAATCACAGTTGTGAGAACAGTACACTCTACTATCATAAATACTAAGGGAGACATCAACTTATGAATTAAATGACAAATGCATTCAAAAGTGAGAGAATATCACAGATTTAAAAGGCTTGCATTAACATTAACAAATATTTCATATATTGATTGAATGGAAGCAATAAAGCTCAAATACCCATGTGGAGCTTTCCTCATATATACAGAAATATAAAGTTGCTATGTTTTTAGTTGTGGAATAAAATCAATGACATATTTCTGTGGTATACAGCAAGAGATGTTTAGTTTCCAGTCATTGCTGCAGCCTGGAGCTTTCTATTTTCAAAATTTAGAGATGTTCATTTAATTCCTTCACTTTGAAATCATAAGTATGTACAGGAGCATTGGAGGTTGTTATGACTAACACATAGTTGTGCAAGAATACAATAAAGATAACCATTGAGCTTGAGCAAGTAAAGCAAGACAAGGATTAGATTTTCGTGATTTCAGCTTACTAAAGTTTTTAGTGCTTCATTTAGCCAAATTTGGAGAGAATATTATGCAATTGAAGGCATCTCTCTATATACAAACCTTAGGCACACTATTTCTAAGCAAGAGACTCCTGCAAATTCATGTTTGAAAGAAATCTAGGTGAATTAGTGGAAAAAACGTGATAGTTGAGCAAGAACGACTTTGTAATCAGTCACATATTATTTATTAAAGGCATTTTACTAAGGAGAAACCCTAGGTGAGCTTCTTCCTTGTTGAATACAATAGTATAGGGCGTCACATTGATGTAGCCATAGCTTACACAGGAAAATGTGTTTATTTAAAGAGAAAAATGACTCACATTTTGCTAGTATCCTGGGTCATGGCCACTTTTGGAACCCTAGAAGGAGGTGTATGAGGAAAATAGGGTTGGAAGCACCATAAGATGAGAGATTCAACTACTTAAAGGGAATATTAGATGCTGTTAACAACTTTTGGGTAATTCTGGGCCAATTTTCTCATTGTTCAGTTTGATGCCAACAAATTTCTCCAGCTTTCCAGAGATTGTAGAATCAACAAATACAAAAAGAAACAATTATCATCTAAGACTGTTATCAGAAATTTTGTTCAACATTGTGCACAGCCAGGACTTTAAAACCTCATAAAATGTTACATAATGGAGTTCAAACTGATAAAATGAATTTACCTTATGAAGTTCAACAAGATTTCAGCTTAGGAAGTGTTCAAAAGATGTAGATTCGACCATTCTCGGGTTGAAACCCTACCAAGCAGTGGTGGCTGATTTCTTCCAGAAGCTTCTCCAAGTCAAATACAACTAATGATAATGTTTTTAGGGTTTGATGGATTTTTGTCCATTCACCCTAAGTCAAATGGGATTTTTTTTTTTTTTAATTATTATCAAATGTGCCTAGCAAGTGGTCGGCCTTATCAAGCAATGAAGATTGATGCTAAAGTGCTATGGCAGAATCTTTAAATTATTCATAAATTTATGCCAAGTGTGGTCAAATGGTGGTCTTAGTGAAAGTGCAAAATACATACTAATGTGATATTGGAGCTTGAAGATTATGAGGAAAAATAAAATATAAATTAGCTTTATTCTTTTTAGTCTTATTTGCATAAATAATGTAAATGGATTAATTAAATGATGAGATAAATCATTTAATTAATTTATCATCTAAATGCAAATAAGAATATTATGTAAAGCTAAAATATATTTTACTTCAGTTCTACATCAGTTTCAACTAAAGACTTAAATATGAAAGATGGACTTTAAAATGTGCATGGGCGGATTGATACAAACGAGGTAGTTTTTGCGTGCTTTAGCCCACTTTTTAAGGGATTTCAGTCTAGTTCAAGTTAAAGATCAATTATATGCTTTATAACTGCAAGTTCGAGATTGAGTTCACTCATTTTTGCATGAGTTTGAACCACATTTTCAGGGATTTTTACCTGTGCTCGGATTTCACTTTGGGATTGTCATCTTTTCACTTTCAAATCACTTTCAGTTGCTTATTCATGCACTTTGGAGTGCCTTCATATTGTATATATTGAAAAAGTTTATCTTTTTCAATTCAGTTCTTGTTTTTTAGCCTTTGCACTCTGCAAAGCGAATTGTCTTGTAACTCAGTTTTTCAAAGTTTAATAGATATTGTAGTGTTTTTATAGGTTTACTTATGTTATTTTTGCAAAGATTCCTTCAAATTACAGTAAAATCAAAGTCTGCCTTGTCATTTGGCTATCTTTATGAATGATTTGATGAAGTTTTATTGTGTTTAAAATATCAGAACCTTTAAAATCTTTGTCTCATTCATATTTGCATGCATTCGAATAGTTAAAGTCAGAGGTCTAAGTTTGTGTAAATGAATAATATTCTTCTTTGTTGTGAAAATCTTGTTTTCCTTCAAAGCTGATTTATTCAAAGCCTTCCTTAGAATCAATTTTTGTGGTGAAACTGTCAAAATTGACTTGTGTGGTTAATTTTCTAAAGTTTATTTTGAATCAAAATTGCAGATCATTATCGGTTAGGTGCATCACCTTCAATTTATAGTTTTGCATACATTTAGTAATAGTCTTTCTCCCTTTTCCAAAAAATCACTCAGTTATTAACCAAAAAATTAAATAAGAACCAGCCTAGAATCTGGAGGTCTAATTCCTTATAGGATACCCATAGCTTGGAATTACTTCCAATGTTTCAACAGATTGCTGAATTTCAATATTCAAGCATTCAGGTGCAATCTGATTGACAACAGTTTTTGGCACGCCCGGTGGGACTCTGAAGCATGATTCAGAGAAAGAATTCAAGAGTTCAAGTTGTTGTCCTAGTATATACAGCAGCATATTTTTTCCTTTCAGAGGTTACATTTTTATACCTGGCGACTCCGAGCAAATCTACTAGTTTCAACAAGTTCAGTGTTGGTATGTTTCAAATTCAAGCTTAATATTCTAATTTCCAACATTTATTATGATTTCTGTTTCATGAAAATCCTGTCAACCAATCACCTTATCAGCCATATCAGGCCAATCATGCTGCTGGTTTTATCCCAAATAGCCATGCAACAACAACCTATCAACATGCTCAACATGCTTACCTCCCACCCTCCCCTGCTCAGCCTTCGGATGTCCAAAATCAGCTCTAAGAGGTTGATTATATGAAAAGTAACATGAATAACATGAAGGACATACTATCAGACATCGCAAAGCAAAAAGAAGAGTTCAAGAGGCAGCAAGAGTACGATCAACAATAGGAAGAGATGGCCTATCAGGCCTATCTCTACGAGCAAGACTTGCTGATGTAGAGGAGACAATATGAATAAGGTCTTGTTGCTAAGGAAGAGTAGATTAGAATATTGGTTGGAGCCCAATCAGTTTCTTCCATAAAGCATCAGCCAACAAAGAAAGAGGTTTTCAAAGTTTCTACACAATCTCCAAGTAAGTTTTCTAGATTGGACATTCCAAGTTACAAGGGTAATATTCAATCCAATATTCAGGATCAGCCCCTACAGGAGCTCATGAATGAACGAAATCTATCAAATCAATCCATTAATCCTCAACTTCAAACATGTCCAGAACCTGAGCTAAGTAATCAAATTACTAAACAACCATGACAGCCTTCTTGGACCAAGTATCCTGACTTCAAAATGCCAAATATAGTTCAAGAGGCTCACATTCCAAGTTTCAGAGATCCTCTTCTATTGCAAGGACAAGTACATGTCACAAATCTAGCTATGAAACTTCATGAATAGTCACATGTTCTTGTTCAAGAGAGCCAACTTATGCATGCATGTCCTGATACCATTTGCAAAGCAGACTTGCAGCAGGAGGTGAACGAACATGATCAATCAGGACAACAGGTTGAAGAGCTTGAAAAAGGTATGAAAGGAAATGATTTCGTGTTCTTATCTGATGAATTACCTTCCTTTATTAAGTAGGAAGATGACAAACAATGTGATGAGTTATTGATTGAAGACTATCAATGTAATAATCAAGTCTTCGAGCAGCTGAAGAAGGAAAATAAACATGAGGAAAGGATGGTTCATGAGGTAAAAACCACTCCTTTTTTATCAAGGGACCAAGAAAAATCTGATGAGTATTCATTTTAGAATGATCTTGAATCCTTTGTTTCAAGCTTAGATGAAAAAAAAGATTAGGTTGAACATGTTCATGTAGAGAAAATTGAAAGTGAATCTCAAAATTATTCTGATTTATTTGATGAACTTCCTCAATTTGTCGATGAAAATGAGGATATCAAATGCATGCTAATATTAGTACCTACTTTTGAGCAGCAGAATGACAAAGCTCATCTAGACCTTATGCACAGTTATGATTTAGATGAGAATATATTTTCAAGCATCATAGAGACTTTTTGTTCTAACATTGATGATAGTTTGATGCTATATGAGCTAGTAGCATATGATCAGCCTATTCAGATCAAAGAGCCACACATTCCTTCACTACTTAATGACAGATTAGCATCTCTTTCAGATCAGATTGAAATTGAGGCAACAAGAAGGAAGGAGGAAAATATTACACTGCAAGTGGAGCCGTCTAATCAGCAGGATGGAGTGCCAACAATGTATAAACAAGAATACAATAGTAAGAGGCCAAGCTTTATGCCTTCAAAAGGGTGTCCGGTCAGGTATTTTTCCAAAGAGGAGCCTACAGAATTACCACAAGTCATGGTTCTGCCAAAGCATGTGATTGCAACTGTGGAATAGCAAGTTAATCTTAACTATATGCCTCAAAATAACATCTTTGGTAGTCAATCAAATGATGAAGGCATACCTTTTAAGATGTTTTAGACTTTTCTGCAGCAGATAATCAAAAATTTGTCATGTCCATACTTCTTTTTGATTAATCTTACAGATTTTAAGCATCATCTGTTGTTAAGAAAGGGTAGTTATTTCTCACAGCCAGTAAATGGTCATGTCTAAGCACTAACACTATTTGGTTAGTGTAGGGTAGGGTAGAGTTTTTCAGGTTATGCTTTCAATAAGTGCCTCGTGGCACGTTTTTATTCTAGTATTGTTTTGTTTTCAATAAAGTGCAGTTGTTGCACTTGGTTTTTTAGATTTTGTCTTCAACAGAATTGCAGTAGTTTCTTTCAGTTTGTGTGTTTTGAAGTTGACTTACAAGGTTTTCAGAAGTTTGAAGAGCAGAGATTGACTCCATGCCCAATGGATATACGAGGCAACTGGCCTATGGTGTTTAGCAGGCAAACACTCCGTAGAGATCACCAATTTGTTACCTATTTTCAACTTCGAGCTCAAACAGGTAGAGCTGAATGAAGTTCATCAATTATAGGTGCAGAAAATTTTCATGTTTTTGCTGATTAAGTGTTCATTGATCATCATCATTAAGATCATCTTACATCTGAATCATAGTTTTATTATGCAAACATTTAAAGCAAAAAATTGAGAAATTTGCACAGTGATGCTTTTATTCATTTTGTAAAAATGTTGAATCTCACACAAGCCACGAGAGCAACTGAATTTGTTTCTGACAATCCAAATATGAATACAAAATTCAAAGGAAAAACTACACAACTTAAAATAACATAAGCGTAAAGGAGAGAAGCAATTCATCATTGCCTGTAATGATGAATCACTTTCGTTGGTGCTTCCAACCGTCGTGCCTCCAAACAGCTGCAACCTCGCTTCCTCGCTCCATGAACCTGCAAAATTGTAAAGGAAAAGGCGTTAGAGTTATACTCTAAGCAATGGCAAATTACTTTCTGCCTTATGCCTATGCTACGGGAAAAAATTGTCCAGGAACAGGTTCATTATGTTCAAGATCATTTTATTAGATATGTGGAGTAAAACGGGCTCCCACAAAGGTAGAGCCCGACATATCATAAGGACACTTCATATTCGCATCATACATGAGAGTTATTTAATCAAGGACAAAAACAATTATCATCTAAGACTGTCATCAAGCAGAGTATTCAACAAGATAATTGTTTCTTATAAATGAAAAGCAGCATTCTCATAATTCATAATCAATGCAAGTCATCAGTAGGAGTTTCAGCTGATCAAAAGAATTAAGATAATGATAAGTGAACAGATTTGCAATAATCCAATTCTCTACAGGCTCTTTAATAGAAAACAACAATTTTTTGCCTTAGTTAGCATTTAAGAGGTTTGGAAGGTACAGATTCATCAAACAGGCATGTTTGTTTCAAGTATCAAAAGAGAATATCAGAAAGATCATGAGTCTGAAAAGATAAATTTTCAACTACTATTGATAAGGTTAAGAGAATTTCAGATTAAGCAATATTTACAACTAATTTTAATTAGCAAATGATAGTTCCAGCTATTACCAGTCTTGAAGCTAGCAGAGGATATGTAAAGTGTGGTGGAATCTCATTATGCAAAATGAAGCATTGTCTTTTATCAAACATGTATACACTATTACAAGTGCTAGTGAGACAGCAGTGAGGTATGAGTTGATCAGTATTAGCAATGAATGGAGAATCTGTTTTTCAACGGTAGTTCTTATTTGCAAAGATACATAAAAGCAGTTTTGCATGAAAGAAACTCAGCAGCAATTATCATGAGCAACAATTATGAACAACAATATTCAACAATATGTGTTTAAAGCTACAACCAACTTTCAATTTTTATATTTTATCAAGTGATAATCACAGTTGTGAGAACAGTACACTCTACTATCATAAATACTAAGGGAGACATCAGGTTATGAATTAAATGACAAATGCATTCAAAAGTGAGAGAATATCACAGATTTAAAAGGATTGCATTAACATTAACAAATATTTCATATATTGATTGAATGGAAGCAATAAAGCTCAAATACCCATGTGGAGCTTTCCTCATATATACGGAAATATAAAGTTGCTACATTTTCAGTTGTGGAATAAAATCAATGACATATTTTCATGGTATACAACAAGAGATGTTTAGTTTCAAGTCATTGCTGCAACCTGGAGCTTTCTGTTTTCAAAGTTTAGAGATGTTCATTTAATTCCTTCACTTTGAAATCATAAGTATATACAGGAGCATTGGAGGTTGTTATGACTAACACACAGTTGTGCAAGAATACAATAAAGATAACCATTGAGCTTGAGCAAGTAAAGCAAGACAAGGATCAAATTTTCATGATTTCAGTTTACTAAGGTTTTTAGTGCTTCATTTAGCTGAATTTGGAGAGAATATTATGCAAGTGAAGGCGTCTCTCAATATACAAACCTTAGGCACACTATTTCTAAGCAAGAGACTCCTGCAAATTCGTGTTTGAAAGAAATCTGGGTGAATTAGTGGAAAAAACATGATAGCTGAGCAAGAATGACTTTGTAATCAGTCACATATTATTTATTAAAGGCATTTTACTAAGGAGAAACCCTAGGCGAGCTTCTTCCTTGTTGAATACAACATTATAGGGCGGCACATTGATGTAGCCATAGCTTACACAGGAAAACGTGTTTATTTAAAGAGAAAAATGGCTCACATTTTGCTAGTATCCTGGGTCGTGGCCACTTTTGGAACCCTAGAAGGAGGCGTATGCAGAAAATAGGGCTGGAAGCACCATAAGATGAGAGATTCAACTACTTAAAGGGAATATTAGATGCTGTTAACAACTTTTGGGTAATTCTGGGCCAATTTTCTCATTGTTCAGTTTGATGCCAACAAATTTCTCCAGCTTTCCAGAGATTGTAGAATCAGCAAATACAAAAAGAAACAATTATCATCTAAGACTTTTATTAGAAGTTTTGTTCAACATTGTGCACAACCACGACTTTAAAACCTCATAAAATGTTACATAATGGAGTTCAAACTGATAAAACGAATTTACCTTATGAAGTTCAACAAGATTTCAGCTTAGGAAGTGTTCAAAAGATGCAGAATCGACCATTCTCGGGTTGAAACCCTACCAAGCAGTGGTGGCTGATTTCTTCCAGAAGCTTCTCCAAGTCAAATGCAAGTAATTATAATGTTTTTAGGGTTTGATGGATTTTTTTCCATTTGCCCTAAGTCAAATGGGGTTTTTTTTTTAATTATTATGAAATGTGCCTAGCAAGTGGTCGGCCTTATCAAGCAATGAAGATTGATGCTAAAGTGTTATGGCAGAATCTTTAAATTATTCATAAATTTATGCCAAGTGTGGTCAAATGGTTGTCTTAGTGAAAGTGCGAAATACATACTAATGTGATATTGGAGCTTGAAGATTATGAGGAAAAATAAAATATAAATTAGCTTTATTCTTTTGTCTTATTTGCATAAATAATGTAAATGGATTAATTAAATGATGAGATAAATCATTTAATTAATTTATCATCTAAATGCAAATAAGAATATTATGTAAAGCTAAAATATATTTTACTTCATTTCTACATCAGTTTCAACTGAAGACTTAAATATGAAAGATGGACTTTAAAATGTGCATGGGAGGATTGATACAAACGAGGTAGTTTTTGCGTGCTTTAGCCCACTTTTTAAGGGATTTCAGTCCAGTTCAAGTTAAAGATCAATTACATGCTTTATGACTGCAAGTTCGAGATTGAGTTCACTCATTTTTGCATGAGTTTGAACCACATTTTTAGGGATTTTTACTTGTGCTCGGATTTCACTTTGGGATTGTCATCTTTTCACTTTCAAATCACTTTCAGTTGCTTATTCATGCACTTTGGAGTGCCTTCATATTGTATATATTGAAATTTTTTATCTTTTTCAATTTAGTTCTTGTTTTTCAGCCTTTGCACTCTGCAAAGTGAATTGTCTTGTAACTCAGTTTTTCAAAGTTTAATAGATATTGTAGTGTTTTTATAGGTTTACTTATGTTATTTTTGCAAAGATTCCTTCAAATTACAGTAAAATCAAAGTCTGCCTTGTCATTTGGCTATCTTTATGAATGATTTGATGAAGTTTTATTGTGTTTAAAATATCAGAACCTTTAAAATCTTTGTCTCATTCATATTTGCATGCATTCGAATAGTTAAAGTCAGAGGTCTAAGTTTGTGTAAATGAATAATATTCTTCTTTGCTATGAAAATCCTATTTTCCTTCAAAGCTGATTTATTCAAAGCCTTCCTTAGAATCAATTTTTGTGGTGAAACTATCAAAATTGACTTGTGTGGTTAATTTTCTAAAGTTTATTTTGAATCAAAATTGCAGATCATTATCGGTTAGGTGCATCACCTTCAATTTACAATTTTACATACATTTAGTAATAGTCTTTCTCCCTTTTCCAGCAAATCACTTAGTTATTAATGGGAAAATTAAATAGGAACCAACCTAGAATTTGGAGGTCTAATTCCTTATAGGATACCCACAGCCTGGAATTAGTTCCAATGTTTC